>JAMXBB010000003.1:93266156-93335639 GCA_024138015.1 Lumnitzera littorea
AAAAAACTAAAAACCATACACCAATAGTGTAACTTACCGTAAAACTTAAAAGGTAAAATAAAGAAAATTTTCACATTTTCATACACTTCTTTTATGTTAAGACTCTTATAAGTTATAATGTGTATTGCATAAAAATTGTTTTCTAATGGGAATATAAAAAAATTAATTTCCTTTCCTTATGCTCTATATATAGTTAGCTAAAAATGAAATATATTAATAATGTGTAATTAATCTTGAAAACTAGCATCTATTCCTTATCGATACGCTGACTTTAAAATATAAGTCTAAAATAGGATACCTTGATTCAATCCAAAGGCTTAGATATATATCGGGGGGGGGGGGGGGGGGTTGTGGTGGGTTAGGGGGTAGGGTGAGAGAAAATAGAACAAAGTCATTAGGAGTTCATTTATCAAACTTTCTATCAAGAACCCTTAAATATTTTCTACAACACCCTAGAACCGAGAACATTATAAACGGTCATGTGTCCCTAGTCTCTAATGATATATCAAGCATAATTTCGACTAAAAACTCCAAATAATACTATAAAACTCTCCAAATAATCTTATACAATTATATCTCCAAAAAATGCTAAAATAATTTCTAGTTAAGAAATATTAATGCCCAATCAATTATTATTACCACATAAGACTAAATAATCTCATGATTTAATTTCTTAGGATAATCTTTAACCCCAAACATAGTCCTCACTTTTCCCATCCCCAAGGCAGTAACAATTAGCCCCATAAGTAATTGAAGTCAAGTAATATTATTGCGAGTTATGCAACTGAAAATATGATAAAGTGAGCCGAAGCCTAATACGCAACACATAACCACATTTGTATGATCAAACAATGCATAATCACATGCGTAGAATTGCAAAACAAGTAATTCACACAATTCATTCATTTATCTTTGTTTTTAAGTCGGATACACAAACACGTAGTAATGGTCTTAACGATTCGATCACATCACAATTCGTATCACAACTCAGCGTTTAAGCATACCTCTTCGTGCCCCCTTATAACCTAACATTGGCCATGTCTCTTTGGGCTTCTCTACTACATCCTAACATTTGGTGTACCATTTTGGGCCCTTCTACAATACCTAAATCTACCCTAGATCATTTCCAAGGGACACTCCACTAAAGATAATGCGTCACAAGGATCATCGAGGTTGCCCCTTAGAGATCTTCCACTCCAGGTTCCTAGGATGAGCTAAACACAAGCAACAAAAAAATACATAAGCTGGATATACATAATACTCACATACAACAAGCACATGTCACATACGTTGATATTTGGAATCCGTTACTAATGAATTAAGCCTAGTTTTAAATCCTAGAAATAATAAATATTGATTAAACTTCTTTAAATATTGAATAAACGATGACTCTTAGTTAAAACTCACTTTTAGACCATTTAAATTTTCTTAAATTCACTTAATGATACTTTAAAGGGTTTTACTTTAAATGTAACAAAGGAATAAAATAAAAAGAGAAGGAAAAACTTCACTTAAAGGAGTAAAGCCTATGACATAGTTAAGGACACAACCATGTTTTTCGTCTGTGTAACTTACTGAGTTACACTTCATTACTGTAAGGGATATGACCAATGACATGGTTATGTCTTTTAGTCGTGTGACTTTTTGATCTATCATCCCACATTACCTGTTGCAAGGGACATAACTAAGGACATAATTGTGTCTTTTAGTAGTGTAACTTTTTGGTCTATCAGCCCACATCACCTACTGCAAGGAACACGACCAATGATACGATTGTATCTTTCAATCGTATCACTTTGTAGTCGAACTATTTTTTTTCCTAAAACCTTTCTAAACCTAACAACAACACTCTAACACCTCAATACATGGATCAAAATACCCTTAAATTTTAGAAAACTCAACTTTACAACATAATCTCATCAATAACACCACTTATCTTTCACATCTCTAACTCTTGTTTCAAATCAACACTACTAAATAAATTCTATCACCACATTATTTAACTAACAAACATCTCCAAAACTTGTTAAAAGAATAAAGATAATAGAGATTCTACAGATCTACAGATCATAAGATATATACCTTAATTTCGACGATCCTTTAGGGTTTCTTATTTTTATTTAACAAACTACGCAAAATCCTAAAAGATTAATATAAAAATTCTTAACCTCCATAAAGAAATCTCGAATTTCACAAATTCGATCTTCACTTACCAATATCCTTTTAGGGTTGTATAAACTTTATGTTTCCTTTCTTCATGCAGCAACTCTTACTCTATCACAAAAGAAATCTCCCATTAATCCAAAATTTCCTCTTTTTAATAAAAAAGACAACAGTGGAATTCCCCCTTATCTTGAGGGGTTTTGAAGTTTATAAGAGAAGAGTCTAATCTTATAGTACACAATAAGTCAATTTGTGTATAAGCTAGGTTAAGACTAAGTTAAGATCTCCTTGCAATACCATTAATACCCTTCATTAAACCATGGCTTAAGATCTTAATACCCCTTACTCAAAACTTAATTACCTTTTATTTTGTGATGACTTTTATTAATTAATTACTTCCTTATTTTTTTTGTTGGGTATTATATTTTCAAACATGCTTACATATCTATTTTGATTCAAGCTTTCTCTTCAGAAAGTTTTCATATAATATTCTCAACAAAACCAAAAGATGAGAAGCAAATTTACATGCAACACATTTCCATTTTTTTTTTTTTTTTGTCCTTCTTCATACAAATTACAATCAAAATAACATGACATCTTATGATACCTCCTTAAGGTCTTTCAAATTTGATTAATGTACTCTCCCCAATACAACTTATGGGCCTTTTATTACCAAAGTATGATTAATAGGTTATAGATTTAAAAATTCAAAGTC
This sequence comes from Lumnitzera littorea, assembly GCA_024138015.1. Classification (NCBI taxonomy): domain Eukaryota; kingdom Viridiplantae; phylum Streptophyta; class Magnoliopsida; order Myrtales; family Combretaceae; genus Lumnitzera; species Lumnitzera littorea. Next base: position 93,269,035 of record JAMXBB010000003.1, read on the forward strand.
GATCTATAAAATAGATTTCAAATTTCATGTGTAGTCATGGCTTACCCTAAAAATGCTCTAACCTAGGCATCTCCAATGCAATTGTTGATGGAACTGTATTTTACTTACCATGTAAAGTAGTGAAAATACATTAGATAAATTATGGTAAATTATAAAGATACTCATTAATATTCATGTTTATACACTTATGAGCTCTCTAAAAATGAGCTTAAACTCAACAAATATTGTTAACATTTTCAAATTGTCACTAAAGTCTCTAAAATATTTATAGAAAAGTAAAAATATGATTAAAAATAATTTAGCCTATATCTGTAGTTGAGATTTATACATTGATCTTAAGAGTTCATCAATTAAATTCCCCTTAGATATTTTTAAACATGTGTGCAAATCCATTGTAATTTAAACTTTGTCTATAGACATTGTTCATATAATGTACTATCTTAATACTAAAAAATAAAAAGGAATTTTATGTGTAATAATTTTTATCTTTTCTATTCTCCATTATTCATGAGTTTAACTCAACAGCAATTAAAATAAAATTTTATTTCGTTAGCACTTATTTAAGGGTTTTATGTCTAATTAATATACTCTCCTTGATATAACCGCTAAGTATTCTCTAATCAAAATACGATTGTTAAGTTATCTCTTATAAAGCACTTAAAACTAATCATTATAAGATCCAGTTTCATATTTAGACTTAGCTTACTTAAAACTACTCTTCCTTAAAATCGATCATATCCATTTAATAGTTGATCACTTAAGGCAAAGGATTACCTCAGTTAACCACTTTAACTTATAGTCAACTATTATGGCCCCTCTTTTGATTTTTATATTTAGGAATATGTTTTTCTAAGCATACTTAATATTTGAATAAACCTTTTATTGTGTTATTTGATATCAACCTTCAATGGATTATGTGAAAATGGTGAGTTGTGTAAATATTTATACTTATAATGTCACAATAATGAACCCGATGACTATTCAAACTTAATAGATGAGTGTTGGTTATAATCGCACCAATGCCCATAACCATTTCAAATAATTGAGCATGAACTTAGTAATTGTGATTTATTGAGGGTCGGACATTCTAAATGAAGTGACTATTAATTAATTAAAGCTAGTATAGAGTTAAACATCTTAATGGCACGTTCGGTAATAAAATAAAGTAAGAATAGAACTGAACTTCTTTAGGAATGGAATAGTGAAGAAAATAGTTATTCCTTATAGCTATTTTGAGGTTTTATGAATAAATATAAAAATATGTTATGAAAAAGAATAAAAGAATAGCTATTCTCTTGTACTATAAAGAAATTGCAACTCCTGTTTTTTAAGTAATAGCAATTCCTTAGAATGATTATTCCATCAACCAAAGGAGTAAATTTGTAGATGAGGAATAGCCATTCTCTTTCATCCTTATAAATTTAACCCAACACACCATAAAAAAAGCTATCAATGAATTGCAATAATGACATAGGACATCATTATGGTGAGAGGCTATAAAACCATACATGAGTATGGGACAATTATTTTTGTACTTTGTTTTAGATATTATAGGGTATCATGGTTAAAACCATTAGGGTTATGTGTGTTGGCATCGTAACAAAGCTAAATATTTTGCAATTTGTTATAGCCCACTTAAAGATCATTTATAGAACTTGTTTGTGATTCTTGTATTGGTTTTTGCCTTAGTATATAGTATAAATATGCATTTAATGTAACATATGATTGTAATTAATAAAGTATTTGTTTACTAGGTTTTGTAAATCACTTATGTTTGGATTGTGCTTTCAAGTGAAAATGAGTTTCCCAATTATGATGACTATGAAAATTTAGGTCATGACATGGATTAAGGAGGTAATGGTGATATTATTACGTATGATTTTGATTTTTAGATGGGCCATGTTTGTGTTGCCATTTAATTATGACTTATAATTGTCTTGTCATTTTCTAGAACAATTTATGAATTTTACAAGTAGATAAGTCCTTTCAAGACTTTGTATATGATAAGACATATGTAGACATCTTATTTTTGTCAAATTTTTTTATTTCAAATAATTAAGTCAGGTTAATAAATTAATAGAAAAAAATATATATATATACTAAAAATAAAAAAACGAAAATTAAAAGAAAAACGAAAAGAAAAATAAAAAATAAAGAAAAGAAAGAAGAAAATTAAGTTAGGTCTTAGCAAGTTGAGTCATGAGTCAAGTCAAGTCGTGTTGAGTTGGAGTAAGTTGAGTTGTTAAATCAAGTAATGAGATGGGCTGAATTAATCTAATTTAGGGGCTTAAATCATATTAGGGAATTATTTTGGCTAAATTAGAACGGGTTGGGCCTGGAAGAATAAAAGATGGCCAAAATAGTTAAGGTTTTTAGAAGCTAGGGTAAATCTTGAAAGAATCGTAATTGTATCTTTTACATCTTCGATACGAAAGATTCGATTTTGAGCATATAAATAGCACGTTGACCAAGGATTTAAGGGATCTTAATCATACATCTTCACATACACAAAAAATCACACGCTATCGTATACCCCACACGCTCCTTCAAAAACATTACACATTCTATACCCACCGCCACACGTGCCACTACTCTTCTTACACACCGCTACCGTACATCACATGCGCTACCACTAAAACCCTCGCAAACCACCACCATAGCATTACAAGCCATCACCATAGTAGCCAATGCACCAACCATCACGCTCGTGATCGATGGAAACAATAGTCGACGCACCAACCATTACCCCCGTGATAAGTGGAAATAGCAACTGATAACCTCCATCATGCTTGTGATCAGTAGAAATAGAAGCCAACATGTCCTTCATCACGCCTATGATTAGTGGAAACAGAAGTCGACACACTTGTGATAAGTGTAAACAACAACCAACAAGCCCTCAATCACACTCATGACCATCCGAAAATAATATTCAACGCATAACTCGAAAATTTCTTATTTTGCTGTTTTTATTTTATTAGTTAATTTAATTGTTTTTTACCAACTTATTTATTTATTCTTATTAGTGCAAGTTTTTATTGTTTTTGTATTGCATGTTTTTTTTAGATAATTTCAGTTTTTAATAAATTTAGCTCAATTACATTTTTAGCAATATCATTTTTTTTTTGGAAAATAAACAAATCTAGATTGTGTCTTAGAAGTTAGGATTTAGGAAATATACTTTTTGATATATAGGGGTTTTGGAAAAATAAAAAATCTAAATTGAGTTTCTTTTTAAAAGGTTCGATTGGTTAGGGTTTTTTTCTTTATTTAATTCAGGACACTTAGATTTTTTTAGGTTTTTCTTTCTTAAAATAATAAATTGATAAAAATGTAAACTTGGCTCAGTTTTCGAAATAAAAATAACCTACCTACTAAAAATTTTATAAAAAAAACTACAGTCGATTTGATCTTGATTAGCGGGTACGTAGACACCTTTGGGGCAACCATATAAAAAAATAATAAAAAAACTTTTTCCCTTGTCTTGAAAATTCGTAATAATAAAAAATAGTAAAAATCACTTTAGTTATTTTTTGTACATTTAGATATAATTTTAGTATTTTCAAAAAATTATAAGAATAAAATCCCATCAATTTTTTCAATTTTTACATGGTAACTTAGACTTAATAGGTTAACTCCCAAATCCAGTTTTCTGGTTCAATTTTCTAAAAATTAATTTTTTTTAGAATATCCATAGGCTAAAAGTTAAATTGGGGTTGTCCCACCCAAAAACCTTAATTTATCTTTTTTACCAATTGAATTGGTTGGTGACTTCATTTTTTTAATTAAAATTTCTTTTCCTTAATTTAATGTCAAGTAATTTATATTAAGCAGGTTGAGCTTAATATAAGTTAAATTAAGGAAATCAAAATAGGGTTCGACAAAATTGGCAACTCCACTGGAGATGCCTAGTAGGCTAGTCATATGAAAATTAAAAAATTATTTATGGGCTTTTATATTATTATTTTATTTTTGTATTATATTATAGTTGTACTAATTGTTTTTATTGATGCAGACCCTAAGAGAAAAAAAAAAAAAAAGCTTGGCCCAATAGACCTTCTTGGGGAATTAGGGGAGATTCTTTTGTCATTTTCAATAATCATTCATGTGTTTAGATGTGGTCAAACTTAGGCCACCTTAGGAACTTAGGACAGGCTGCCATTGTGTAAACCTTAGGTCGCTAGGTTTTCTACCGCCGCCTGGCGGTAATAGGCGAGCTCACTTAGGTTTCAATGTAGCCCACTAGGCTTCTATTCGGAAAGTTTTGGAGTTACAAAGCCTAAGACTTGTAGACCCCACCTTCTTGCATCATTCTTTTCGAAAAAGAGAGTTATTTTTAAATTATAGAAAAAGCTTGATTTAATTTGCGGTTAGTTCATTATTCATTTTCAATTAAAAAAATTAGTAACCTTTATATATAAGTATATACAAGCTTCATTTTTATTACATCTTATTTTGAATATACTTATATATAAAGGTGCTCTTTGACTGTAGATTTATCATACTCCCTATAGTTTATTAATAACCAACCCCATTACATTGTACGCTTATGTAGCATATTGCATAACATTTATTTTGTATAAGTTGTTTGTATATACTATCTTTTGTAATATATGTGTATCTTATAGGTTTTGTTTTATTTCATCAGTAATAGGTTGTGCAATATAACATTTAACACAAAATACTCAAAATCATTAATATTCCCCCTATGCCAATGTTTAAAAAAAAAAAAATTCTATATCAACTTATAATTTTTTTTGGGCATATAATTATGGAAATTAACAATGATAAAGATTATTATGGAACTGTCATTGTTTTAAAAAAACTTTCCAACATTTTTTTTAAAAAAAGAAATTTCAAAAGATATTTTATTATCAAAACCAATTTCATGCTAAGTCTTTACTCAGTTGGTTTCTATTATAATGCCTCACATGTACCATACTGTTAGGAACGAACAAAATAAAAAAAATAAATAAAAGATGTAATCATTAGATTTTTATTGTGAATTATTTTTCATCTTAAGGTTATTAATCTTGTAAATGTCTAAGTTCTCATTCTCCGTGTTTAGCCTTTAGGTTGTTACAGTCCTAATAGAGTTTTCTCCATAAGTCATCACCCTTGAGTTATTTATTCAATAAGTTTCTCATTGTAAAATAATTTTCACATCTTCATATTATCCTTATAATATTATCGTCATCCTATGCCCTTAGTCATCGGTCCTAATGTTTTCTTTGTTTAGATTCATTGATGTCAGCATTAGGCTTCTATGACATAAAATAAGCATTGATTTTCTAATAAAAGTTTCTAAAAAAAAAAAAAAAGAATAGTTTTCAAAACTAAAAACTCGATGCAGTGTTGCTAACAAGAAGGGATTCTTATAGGCTTTGAAAGATTGCTTTCAAAGTGATCTGGGCTAACTTGAAGCCCATAATCACTTGCTTTCAAAAACAAGATATCTAAAGCTCTTGAACATAGAATAACCACAGTCGAAGGGGTTTTAGGAAAGCATGTGAAGTAAGTCGAGACCATAGCCTATACCTAAGCCCAAAGGCTTACTAACATATCGTCTAAGACAAATAAGTTTGAAGAGTTATTGGTTCATAAGCTCAATAATAGCAACAAAGGCCTAGGGAAGGAATTGTTATAGAAATTGATGAAGATGGAAGAAGAAATCTTTCGGAAAATTGAAGAGAAAATTGGAGTTCTCAAGGATCATGATGTGCAGAGTGATCTGGGCTTGAGTAATGTTTGCGCTTTTGGAGACCATGGGTTACCCAAGAAGTTTAAGGTACCAAAATTTGAAAAGTATGACGGAACAGGTTGTCCTAAAATTCACCTTAAGCTTTATGTTCGCAAGATGGCCAATTCTCTAAACGTGAGCAGTTGATGATTCAAACTTTTTCAAGATAACCTAATTGGGCTAGTGTTGATTTGGTATGCCCAACAAGACTTAGTTAAGCTTGATACTTGGGATAAGCTAGCTCAAGCCTTTTATCAACAGTATAAATTCAATGAAGAAGTAGCTTCATCCCTAATGGATTTGAACAACATGAAAATGGAGCTGACCAAGTCTTTTAAGGAGTATGCCTAGAGATGGAGATCTACAGTCACTCAAGCTATAGTACAATTGCTAGAAAATGAATTGATCAACATATTCATCCACACATTAGGTGAACCATATTATATCACCTCTTAGGCCATACTGCTTTTACGTTTATAGATGTAGTTGCAGTTGGTAGTCGCATTGTAGATGCTATTAGAATGGGGAGATTGATAGGGAAAGGACTAGCTCCGTTGGATTCAGAGGTTGCTGTGAACACTACGATATCCTATCTAATGATACGCAAGCCTAGTGCCTTAAGTATTGGTCCAAAGCTCAAGGAAAATAAGCTAAGCTAAAAATCACCTAAAAGGAGATTCACTCTTATCCTGATTCCTATGTCTCAAGTGTATCATCGCCTAAAAGAAGAGTGTTTACTGCATCTTAAGACTCCAACACAAAGGTATAAACCTCGAAAATACGATCCCAATGCGCAATGTGAGTACCACATGGGTCAGTAGGGGCATGCTACCGACCATTGCTAGGAGTTGAAGAATAAAGTCTAAGATTTGATTGATGAAAAATTAGTCCAGTTGGACTTCGTTAAGGATCCAAGGCCCAATTTCTATATAGAGCCACTATCAACATGATACAAGAATTAGAAAAGTTGTTAGAAACAGATTTGAATGGTCAAGTCTAGCGGGCATGTTACTGCCAAGGTTTGGAAGAAAGGGTTGCTACCCTAGAAGAAAAGTTGGTGATATTAGAAGAAAGGCTTACTAACATAGAAATGACGATGGGTTATGTGCTTAAGCAGCTCGAAAACCTACATCTTAATACGAATAGGAAGTTACAGCCCAAGCATAAAGATGATTCAGTAAAAGAGAAATCAAGACGGAATGTGTTGATAGGGAAAGCCCATAATCAAGACAAGCCCATCCACAACAAGAAGAGGCGATTTATACAATTCAAGATTTCAATGGCCCAAGTGTTCAAGCAATTGAGAAATATGGGACTACTGACGTGCGAAAACCTAATAAAGGAATATAAGTTAATGGATCATAACCCCAACAAATGGTGTGAATACCATGTGGGCCAAGTGGGGCCTACCACTGAAGATTGTTGGAGATTAAAGCATAAGGTGCAAGATTTAATTGATACTAAGATTATCTAACTAAGTTTTCTAAAGATTGATGGGTCAATTAGTAAGGGTATTTCTTCCCCAGGATGTGAAGAGGCATCGAACAAACAACCTCTAACATCAAACATTGAAGATCTACTACTATCATCTAATAAGATAGCTCACCATTTGAAGTGGTTAAGGATATTTTCAAGAGATCAATTCAGTTAAAATGAGCTAAGCTCAAAAAAGTGATATAAATAGGGACAAGAAGTAGAAAAAAATTTTAGTTCCTGCAATTTTTTTAGAATAATCTTTCATTTTAGAGCTTAATGGATACGAGTTATTGAATCAAGCAGTTTTCATGTGTATTTTGATCTTTGTATGCTATGAAGCTAACTCAATTCAAATTGGGAATGATAACACAATACTTGAAAGGTTTAAGATGAGAAGAGGTAACCCATATCCCAAACACTAACCCTAAACACATACAAGAGAAGAGTGCTATCAAGGTAAGTAATTGGGCTCATTCCTTAAAGAAGGCCTATCTTGAACTTAATACACGTGTCAAAATGATATTAGGCATTTATTTCATTATCCCTAAACACAGTTATCCTTTATAGATCCTTTTGAACCTTTAGGGAATTTTTCTTAAAATTAGCCTGCTAGTAACTACCCCAAATGAGGGCAATCAAGAGGTTAGGATCATTAATTTGGAGAAAAGGAGTAGACTAACTTATGCTTGCCTTAGTTGTGCCAATTCATGAGCAAATATTGTCATAGATAGTTCAATTTCTTTAGAATGAAGAAGAGTTTCAAACCATATATACCTCACTCAAGCTCGTACACTTAGTCAAACACATTAAGTCCTTAGATTCTTTCCCAAACACTGCAAAACCATGTACACTTCTCCCAAGCTTATACACCTTGAACCTACCTTTTGGTACTTCAAATCCTACTAGGTGAAAACTCTACAATGGAAGGTGACCACCTTGACAAAAAAAAAAAAAAGGAAAAAGGAAAAAGAAGGAAGAAAAGAAAAAAGAGAAAACAAGAAAAAAACAAGGAGAAAAAGAAAAAGAAAAAGTGAAAAAAAAACCATTGAAGATATTAGCAAGGTGATCATCTTAAAAAAAAAAAAGAAAAGCCAAATAAAGCCTGAAGTCTAAACTGGTAATGGTATCCTACATAATTAGATCCATAATTTAAATAAACAATCACGAGTACACTCCGATTACGTCTTGCTCCCACATCGAACCCCTGATGTATAACTAACCTCGAGCATACGGTAGCTCGACTCTACAAACAACTCGGCCTGCAAAAGAAGACTACAAGGGTATAAGCTAACTAGCTTAGTGAGATAATCCCCTCAACTATATAACAATCAAGTTATACATCAATTAAGTTTAATCAAATGAATGCATATTAATCAGTATGCCAAATAAATACATGCAGGTAACCGAGTACTGCATGCAATTTAGATTTAAAGCCCTTCGAAGTTAAGGTTGGAGATATATCAGCCCAGTCACATCTGGGTATCATATTAGAACTTATCTCATAACGAAACTCCGTGTTTTGTATTTAAAATGTAACGGTATATCTATTCTCAGTTTTATAAAAAATGAGTTCTACGTATGATTGTGAGTAGGTTCCCGTAGCCTTCGCTTTCCCCTAAACGAAGGCCTCTAAACTAGACCCTTAGCCAAGCGGTTGGTGCCTCCAACGCCTAGTGATCTCATAGGCTAGGGTAAGGTCATATCGCACGTGTATACCGTACGAAATCTATAACAATCAAATAATCAACCCACATGTGGCTTCGCTACCTCCATGTAATGTGATAACTGGAATTAGTTATGCGGTGTATGAATATGCGTGTTTCAAGTTAACTTTTTCTAATCAAGTAAAATTAGGTCTTATTATTTAGTGATTAACAAGGTCACAAACAATCAGTTCCTAGTGAATCTACTATGTAACAATCAATACGTTTTCGTACTTTAAAGTAAATTCACCATTAACAAATAGTTGTCATGCACAAGCATAACCTAGCCCCTTACAATATTCAATTATTAATCGTAATTTATATTCGCTAATTACAAACACAAGCAAGTATGGGATCATTAAGAAAAACTTACTCAGTCATAATCAACTCAAAGGTTGTAATAATTCGATGGCAACTCAAGGTTAAGGTCGAGATCACCTTAGAATAAGGAATATACAAAATTGTAAGTTTGGAAATTTAAAACTAAATTAATATCGTAATTTGTAATGTTTACTTTACTTAGCTATGCGAAATTGTCGATTCGAGCTTTTTATCGAAATGAGGTCTATTTTGGATATTGTGACTCGCAGTTTAGACTATGATGTAAAAATATCATAAAATTTATTATTTTAATTTAAAAAGTTATAAAATATTAATTTGAGCTTTATCTTAATATATTTATAATTTAATAATTATTTAAATTGTATAATTGATAATTTTATTATTTTAAGCTTATTTTACCCTAATTACTTATTTCTATTTATTTTTGAGATTTTAGACTTATTAATTTAATTTTAATTTTTTTTATTTTCTAGTATTTTAAGATATACATATATATATAAATACTTAGTATTATATTTAATTAATTTTTCTAATTTACTTAATTATCAATTCTTTTTCCTAATTTACGGTACCCTTATATATATATAAACATATTTATTAACTTATTTTATTTAGTAAATATTATTGTATATTATATATACTATTTAATGTACACTATACTTTATGTACAAAATTATTTTGACTTTAATTATATACTATATACTATATGTATAAGTATAATATAAATGTATTTGTATTTTCTATACATATACACTTATACTGTTGTATTATATATATGTATAAAATATGGAATACAACTAATATTATTGTACATATATACAACATCCAGCCTAAATACTTGTATAAATATATATACAAAAATTCTTGTAAAATAAAAATACTAGATATAAATATACATACATATACCTACAATTATACTTGTATACATATATAATAAAAACTAGGTTTATATATACATGTACACATATTCATGCCACATATATATATACATATATAAGAAAAAAAAATAGTTTACATGTGTACATGAATATAAAAATACAAAACACATGTATATATATATATATATATATATGTATATATAATATATGTATACTTACACATATATATATCATATATGAAAATAAAGATTATATACATATATTCATATTCACGTGTACATATATATATATATATATATATATATATATGTATCAATGCCTAATTATGAAAATACTAAATACTAAATACTTAGCACATGTATTCTTATTTATACTTACATATATATATACATATACCATATCTTCTACATAATAATATATATATACATGTCCACATACATATGTTTATACACACATAAAAGAGATATACATATATATTAATTTATCTACTCATGCATCTATATATGTATATGTAATGAAACATATAACAAAAAACAACAAAATACTTAGTATACACATGCACATACCATATAATATATATATATATATATACAACTAAAATAAATACACTTATCTAAATATGTTGGTAATATCCTTAATTTTCTTTTTCTTTTTCTTTTTCTCCTCCTCCTTCTTCTTTCTCTTCTTAATTCTCTTTTTGTTCTTAAACTTTGTTTTGTTTTACTTTGCATTTCTTTTCTTTTGTTTTTTTTTCCCACTTTATATTTTTTATTTGGTTTTTTTTTTCCAGATTTTTAGGACATGAAGTCCATCTGATTTTAAAGCAAATAAAATAAAAAAAATAAAGGAGTTTATCCTCTTAATTTAGGCATTAATTAAGATAAGACATATACTTTATTATTTTGTCCTTTATTCCTTTAATTTGTGACACTTGGACATTATATTTGTGCACTTGGGCTACTGTAATTTGCAGCTCCATTCACATGGGAAAAAGGAAGAAAATAAAAGAGGAAAAGAAAAGAAAGGAAAGAAAATAGAAGAAAAAGGAAAATAAAAATAATTATATGTAATTTTTCTAAACATAAAAAACATAAAAATAATAATTATAAATTAATTTCGAAATTCTATGAAAATTTATCAATTTAATTGGTACCTATTACAATTATAATTTTTATAAGTTATTTTAACAGTTTCGTTAAAAGTTTTATGTGATTATGCAATTTAGTTAATAATTGTAATTAATTATGATTATATCACTATTGAGTGATATTTAATTATTTTATAAGCTTAAAGTTATAGGTTTAGGGTTTGAATTAAGTTCGGGTTCGATTTTGGGCAATTGTGTATAAATTGGATTTAAGGTTTTTGGTACATGATTTAGATTTCAATCAATTTCTAAGGTTTTTTTATTATCGATGTTATATTCGATTTATTAAATTTCACAAACTTTTATCGTTACTAGCTTTATAGATTCATAACATAATTTAGAATACTCAGACTTAAATTAAAGTTCAGACTACCGATTTTATAGGGTTTACATCCTCAATTGGATTACTTACTCAAAAGAGCATTGTCCTAATCCCTTTTAGGATCGCTTACTCGTAGGAGCGCTATCCTCTCTATTCCTTTGTAGAATCGCTTGGATCGCTTGCTCAAAGGAGCGCTATCCAGTCATTTAAAAGATCGCCTACTCATGAGAGCGTTGTCTCGTATCATGTTATCTTATTTTTGAAAGATCTATCCTTTCGAGCAAATCAAATCTCTAGGAGATCTATCCTCTCGGATTAACCAAAACCAATTTTAAAGTGATCTATCCTCTTTTGATTAGCCAAAACTAATCTCAAAGAGATCTATCATCTTCGGGTCATCTACCAACCAAAACAAAGCAAGAATCTCAAAGAGGTTTATCCTCTTCGGGTCACCAAAGTGAAATCAGTTTTCGAAGAGATCTATCTTCTTTGGATCACAAACCAAAAAGGAATCTTGGAGAGATCTATTCTCTTTGGATCATCTACCAAACCAAAATAAGTTTTTTTTTTTTTTTATGAAATCTCGAAGAGATCTATCATCTTCAGATTATTCATCAAATCAAAACAAGTTTTTTGAAATCTTGAAGGGATGTATTCTCTTCAAATTATCTGCCATACCAAAACAAGTTAATTTTACCTCCAATGGTTCTTACCCTATCCTTTTAAGATAAGCTTCCTTGAAATTTTTGCTCTATCCTTCCAAGATAGACACCATTAATCCTTATCCTTTCAAGATAGCCCCCCTTGAAATTTTTACTCTATTCTTTTAAGATAGACACCATTAAGCCCTATCTTTTCAAGATAGGCCTCCTAACCTTTTACTTTATTCTTTTGAGACAGACATTCATTTGCCCTGTCCTTTCAAAATGGGCAGTTTATTCTTTACATCAATCTTTTAAGTTGATATCCTTCATCAAAATAAAGCACAGCTTAGTTGATCAATTCATAGTAGGGTTTAGTAAAAATGAGTATCTTTTTTGTCTTTGTAGCAAAGTTCTAATCGAACTTCACTACAAAGAGACACCTCATTTTTGCCAAATTTTTTTATTTCAAATAATTGAGTCAGGTTAATAAATAAACAGAAAAAAATAAAAAATGAATATTAAAAGAAAAATAAAAAATAAAAAATGAAAGAAGAAAATTAAGTTAGGTTATAGCAAGTTAAGTCATAAGTCAAGTCGTGTCAAGTTGGAGTAAGTTGAGTTATTGGATCAAGTAATGAGATAGGCTAAATTAATCTAATTTAAGGGCTTAAATTAGATTAGGGAATTATTGGGCTAAATTAGAATAGGTTGAGCCTGGAAGAATAAAAAAGGCCTAAAATAATTAGGGTTTGTAGAACATAGGATAAATCTTAGAAGAATCGCAATTGCAATCGCAATCGCAATCGTATCTTTGATATGAAAGATTCGATTTTGAGCTTATAAATAGCACGTTGGCTAGGGATTTAGAGGATCTTAATTACACATCTTCACATACACAAAGAATTATACGCCACCCCATACCCCACACGCTCCTTAAAAAACACCACATACACTACACATGCTGCCAACACACATCACACACACCACCACTAAAACCCCCACAAACCACCACCACAGCATTACAAGCCATCACCACAACAGTCGATGCACCAATCATCATGCCTGTGATCATTAGAAACAGCAGTTGACGACCTTCAACATACTCGTGATTAGTTAAAACAGAAGCCAACACGTCTTTCATCACTTCCTTGATCAATGGAAATGTAAGCCCTAAAGCCAAGCCAAGCCAAGTAACCATAGGTTTGAACTTAAAACCCAAGGTTTAGGACGATCGGCTAAAAGATCCGATCAAACCCAATTTATAAACTATTTAGCAAAATACCAGTAAAACTGACCCTGTAAACTTAAATTTAAGAAAGTAAGTAGTAAAATAGAAGACTATAAAATTTTCAAATTTTAAGCATAATAACTGCTAATTACCGAAAATGCAAAAAGTGTAATATAATAACTAATAAATTAGCAGAGATAGATTATATGTATACTAAAAATTTTAGAATGACCAAAATAATATTTAGGAATGTTCACGTGTACCCTACATGTATTTACGTGTAGATAAAAATACGCGTAATTGCTAAAATAAGCCGAAAATTAAGTAAATAATTAAAGAAAAATACAAAATAATTATAAAAAAATCAGAAAAAAATCAGAAGGAGAGGTCTGCAACTAGATCAGGTCGTGGCTAAAAAGAAAAAAAATTAGCCAATAAGATTTTGCCAAACTAAAAGCCTAAAATCAAGGAAATGGACAAAATCACATCAAATTAATGCACATTAATTACTATGTTTATCTATAAATAAGGAAAAAATTCACAGAAGACATTTGGACAGTTTGTAATCTGAGAAAAATCGAAACACAAGAAAAATCGAGAGAAATTCCAGAAAATAAAAAAAAAAAAAGAAAACTGTGCAGATTAGCAAGGTGAACTAGAACCACCACCCACCACCACTTGGGACCGAACCACCACCACCACCCTACCCTAGGACCAGCGTCTGGACCGGCCGACAGCCTTGGACCGGGTTTGGACGGCCAGAAATCCTTGAACCGGTTAGTCATTTACTCATCCCGATTTTTATATAATTTTGTAAAATTAGTTATTTTGCCCAGAAAATTATGAAACTTGTTATTCTAAGGTTTTATTGTATGTAGATTTAGGAAAAAATATTGATTTAGTTTAATTATGTCTGGAAATATAGGGTTCTTAAGAAATTGTTCAAAACCGAGCATGATTAAACCGGAAATTAAATAGGCTTAGGGATGTAGTTTGGGGCTCAAAATTTTTCTGTAGGACTCTCATATGATTTAGAACTGTGCTATGAAGCCTTTTTTTTAAAATTAATTTTCGAAAATTTTAAGCTAATTTTTAGCCCTAAAATGATGGAAAAATTGGGTGATTTGGGATTAATTAGGTAATTAGAATGTTAATTACTGATTTGGATCTTGATTAAATGATTAAGGAAGTTAATCTCTGCAGTGGAACCCTAATCCTAGCTTTTAGGTACTAATTATGGTTAATTAGGGAAATTAGGTAAAGAATATGAGAAATTAGGAATATGTGAAAATATAAATTACTAAATTAAAAAAAATAAAGTTATTTAGATAATATTATAATTGAAATCAGAAAAATAATAAATCGGAATTAATATTTAATTTTAAGTAAATATCTTAAAATGTAAGATTTTTACACCTCGGGAATAAATCCGATATCCCAATTAGGGTTAGTGTGTACCGAATAGTTAGAATACCAAAATTATGACCCAATAGGATATTTGAATACCCGAGCATAAGGTGACTAATGTCACATTGGGATTCGAGCCTAATTACGACTTAGGAATTAAAACTAGAATCTAGTTTAGGAATCGAACCCCGAAATAAAATACAACGAATTATTAATACGTTGTAGGTATACATGAGGAAAATGAGTTACATTATAAATTAGAATAAGAATCCATAAAAATAAGTACTAAAAGGACCTCTTTGCATTATAGGATACCCAGAAACAAATCAGCTCGCAATTTGAGGATCGAGCGACCGAGCAAATTCATGTAAGTTGGGTTATTGCTTATTGTAATAGAGTACTAGTTTTGTAGTGCTCGGAGACTTAGGATTGTATATGCTTGTGATTGTAAGTAGTTTGCGCATGTGTTTGATGTATCTGAATTCGTGCTGGAATTTGTGTTGTGAGTGATTTTGTGACTGATTTAATTGGTATGAACTTGTTTGAAAACCTTAACCGGAATTTAATCTTAGTCGACCATAATAACCGAAAACATCATGCATTGCAACCCGTTAGGGGATCATAGGACTCTCCAACCAAATACCGACCCCTTCGAAAGGGATAGCGCAGGATTGCAAAATGGTCCCTTCTTCATCCTCAGTCGAACTAAGTGACAGGAGAGGAGGTCGCGGCGGGGGTGAAGTCAATGGTTCGAAGGTAGTCGCGGGAGGAGCGAGGTCTCCATTGCACAACCCTGGGTTTAGTTGTGAGCTGCTGCATAACATGGAACTCTTCAACCCGGATCGGAGCGGGTGAAATTTCTCTGATTTCACAACGGACCGGACTACGTTGTGCGATGACACTTGATTGTTGCATTGCATGAAAATAATTGTTTGATAACCCTGTTTGTGCTTGTATGCATTCACGAGTCTCCAATTCAACTTACTGAGCTGAAGTTACTCATACCCTTATAGATCCTTTTGCAGGTTCTGATTTGTAATCTCTTCAAGTACCATGCCGCCCTACAATTATCCAGAGGTTAGTCTTTTTGAAGCCAGGGGTGTGAGGATCAAGTTATTTAGCTTAATGTGTAACCAGACTGACCTTGTAGTTAAAGGATGAAGACTGTTAGTTATTCTGTAAATTAGTAAACTGTAGTTATTATGTAAATCTTCCTGGGAAGCTCTGTGGACTTATTTATATGATTATCTATGTTTAATAGTAATTTGAGTTACTTATCATATTTGTAGTATAATCTTTAATCGAACTGTTTACTTCAAAGCGAGTGGTCGTCGACGCCTTGTGTAGATTATCTCTATGGTAGGAACTGTGAGGCCAGTTTCTATCATAGAATGGTTTACACGGCGGGACTGTTGCGACTTCGCGACTTCGGGGCGTAACAGGAAATAGAAGTCAATGCACCTTGATCACACCCGTAATAAGTGGAAACAGTAACCAACACGCCTTCGATCACGTTTGTGACCATTTGAAAACAATGTTTGATGCGTAACTTGATTCATAGGTAAAATTTCTTATTTTGCTATTTTTATTTTATTAGTTAATTTAATTATTTTTAACTAATTTATTTATTTTAATTAGTGTAGGTTTTTATTGTCTTCGTATTGCGTGTTTTTTTTAAATAATCTCAGTTTTTAATAAATTTAGCTTAATTACATTTTTATCAAGATTATGTTTGTTTTTTTTTTTTTTTTTGGAAAATAAATGAATCTAGATTGTATCTTAGAAGTTAGGATTTAGGAAAGATACTTTTTAACATATAGGGGATTTGGAAAAATAAAAAATCTAAATTGAGTTTCTTTTTAAAAAGATTCAATTAGTTAGGGTTTTTTTTATTTAATTTAAGAAACTTAGATTTTTTAGGGTTTTTTTTCTTAAAATATTAAATTAATAAAAACATAAACTTGGCTTGGTTTTTGAAACAAAAATAAACCACTCACTAAAAATTTTATAAGAAGAACTATGGTCGGTTTGATCTCGATTAGTGGGTACATAAACACATTCGAGACAACTATATAAAAAAAAAAAAAAACCTTTTTCCTTGTCTTGAAAATTCGTAATAATAAAAAATAATAAAAATCACTTTAGTTACTTTTTGTACATTTAGGAATAATTTTAGTATTTTCAGAACATTACAAAAATAAAAGCCCATCAATTTTTTAAAATTTTTAAATTTTTACATAACGACTTAGTTTTAATAGGCTAGCTCTCAAACCTAGTTTTTTGGTTCAATTTTTTAAAAATTAACTTTTGTTTTAGAATATCTACAGACTAGAGGCCAAATTAGGGTTTTCCTACCCGAAAACCCTAATTTATCTTTTTTACTAGTTGAATTGGTTGGCAACTTCATTTTTTTTATTAATTTTTTTTCCTTAATTTAATATCAGGTAATTTATATTAAGCGGATTAAGCTTAAAATAGGTTAAATTAAGGAAATCAAAATAAGCATATATAGACTTATGAGACTTATAACTATAAAATATAAGAGAAATTACAAATAACATCCATAAACTTTAACTTAGGTGTAAATTTATCCTATTAACTCTTAGATATTGTAAACAATTTCCCTAAACTTTGATAACTGGCAACATAAAGAACGTATCCATTTTTAGCTAATGGCCATACTATAGTCAAAGTTTAAAAGTTCTTAATATACACTTTCATAAGTTTAAGAGATATTTCTTCACCAATGTCAAAGTTTAAGAAGGTCAGGTAACTTATAGGGTTATTTGCTAATTTAACAAAGTTTAAGAAGGTAATTTACAATATTTGAAAGTTTTAGGAGATAAATCTGCATCTAGATTAAAGTTTAGGGGATAATTTGCATTTTCCCCTAGTATGTATACATACATATATATATGTATAAATGCATATATCTTACATATACATACATACATATATATATACATATTAATACATATAAACGTTGCAAATTTGTAGTAAGCAGAGTTTTGTGCGTTTGTGCAATGCGTAGAAATAAACCTAGAGTTATTGCATTTTGATAAATTCAAGCCCTATAGCTTTAGGTGATGTCAAAGAATAGTTTTTTTTTTTTTTATCTTTAGAGGATGAAGGAATTTAATCTTTAGAATAAAGGGAAAAGAGTATAGGTAGAAAATGAGTTAGGTATTTAGCTCAAAATTATTAATTATCTTTTGCTTACTCTTTCGAATTTGAGAAAAGTTTGTATCTTATATTACACATGATTTGATATAGATATAGATGTATATTTGAGTAAGTTTATTTTTGTTGAAATCTATCATATTTGAAGATATAAGTAGTATTTTGAAAACTATATATATTTAGAGATAATAAATATGTATGGCATCTAACTTTCTCTTATTACCTATGTGTAGAAGAATGTCTAAGAGAAAGAGGAACTACAATAGCCAAGCTATAATGGGGAGCAATAGCTTGAAGTACCTTATCTTCAACAAGCAAGTGCTCTATAGTTTGGGACAACATAACTAATAAATGTGATTCAAATATTAGTGGGTATGGTGCAAGGGTAGTAGCAATAAGTGCAATTAAATGTCTAAGTTATGGAAGACAATGTTACAGTAATGTCACAAAATGAACACAATAGTCAAAACAGCATAACAGAGAAGGTTAACAAGGTCAGAGCCTTGTTTGAATAGGTTTGTCAAATTAGTAAAAACTTTTAGTATTGTTACAATGAATCATATTGAAGATGAAGAGTGCCTTAAGAAAATGGAGAAGGTTCTTGCTGCATTCAAGGTATCTGAGGATAAGAAAGTGTCATTGTTATTTTTATGCTGAGGAATGTTGCATTAGATTAGTGGAAGGCAACAAAGAGACTGATTACACAACACGTTACAATGGAAGCTTCTTTAATAAGGTTTTTTTTTTTTTTCTAATGGTTTGTAATATAAGATTTTGGTAGAATTCTTCAATTTGAGGTAAGGTGACAAGTTAGTGGAAAACAATAAACCTCAGAAAGCCTTTAAAATTCATTTAAAGTTCAAAATACAAAACTTTAAGAGTAGATCCTAAGCTACACCACAAAGTACCCCCATTAGAGTTGTTATGGTATTAAAAGGCAAAGGTTATGAATAAGGTTAAACTATTAAAGTAAGGACAGAGGAAATTTTAAACTTCGACCATTGGTGGTCTTAGATTGTATAAGAAAGAGCCTTGTAGTGAAGGACATTCATAGCCTAATTTAGTTCAAAAGTCGACTCGAACCAAAACCAAATTGCATCTAAAATGGTTTGATTCAAACCCCTTATGAACTAAAATGCTTTCAATGGTTTAAGGATTTAAACCAAACCATTTTAACTACAATTTGATTTGATTTGAGTTATTTCGATAGTAGTCATTGCCACATTTTTACGATTCACAATAACATATATCAATGGAATTTTTAAATTTTATGATTCCAAGTAAAAATTTTAAGAAGTGAACTACGACTACATATATGTATATCAAGAACAAAAGGTTTTATTTGGCTTGAGCCCTTGAACTAAGTTGTGAATTTTTTAGACCTTCAAATCAAACCACAAACGAAATTGAAATATGAAAGAATCACATTTTATAGTTTAATTCAATTCTCTAGTTAAAGCAATTTGGTTCCATAAATTGCCTCAGTTGCCATAAGTTTCGTCTAATAGAACAAGGTCAGAGAGGCCTATAATTAGAGAAAAATTACACACCAAATGATAAATATTTTTAGTTAATTTCAAATATAGAATGAAACCTTTTAGTGCTTTAAATAGATAACAAACATTATCAAAGTAGTGCAAATAGAGGATGAATATTATTAAAAAAGTGCAAATAGATGATGATGCAACATTCAAATAGAGGATGAAAAATTCACATCAAAAGATGAATTTTTTGTGTTTTTAACATGATTAATCACTAAGATTTGACGTCATTACACTAAAATTGTGATTTCATCTTATATTTGTATCATCTAACATGATGTTCATCTTCTATTTAAATTCCAATGATTCATCTTTGTTTGAACTACTTTAAAGTTTCATTTGAGCTTGATCCTAAACATAAGCTTTCTAATATGTAAATTTTTTTGTGATTGAATCATAATCAAGGGTATATGGTTAATTAGATAAAGCTAGAATTGAATACCTTAACTACATGGGGCTACATGAAGAGAGAGATTTTACATGAACTTTCGATACTTCCTTGTCTTATAGTAATAGGGCCATTTAAGCAAACATTATCTAAATTAAGTGTATATTGCTTGCCTTTAGATGCACCTATAAGCAAAAAGGCATTTGAGGTTACATAAAGAGAAAGATTCTAAGTGGATTCTTGGTGCTTACTTTTGCTTGTGGTCAATGAGGCCATTTTAGCAAGAATTATTAAAATCTAAAGGTTATCGCCAATCTTCTATTATAACTATATGTAGAAAGGGCATAAAATGATGAAATATGAGGAATGATATAATCAACAATGTATCTTAGCACGGTAGTGGAACTAGTTAATAGATGCTAGCAACCTAAGGCTTAGGTTAGAGAGTTTATAATACATTAGTATGATGTCACAAATGTAGGTACCGTTGTAAATTTTCTTCCTATTCTATCGGATAGTTGATATGTGCTTTATTATATTGGTGAAATAATCATGTGTATTTGAATCGTGTGCTTTTATTTTGTTGCTTGTTCAGAACCTTTGACTTCAAACTTAATGGCAAGGGTGCCATTAAGTTACGATACAATGTTGAATAAATTGTACGGCAACACTAAGATAGAGGCTAATGGATTATATTGGAGATATAGGAGTTCTCTATCATCTTGAGTATGAATTAATTGTCAAAGTATGATGTTAATTTCTTATGCTACAACAAACATGTACATGTCAATATGCTTAAGGCTACAGTGCTATTGTACAAAGGCCATCAATTTTGCCAATGTATGAGTTATATGGAGATAGGTAGAAATTTATATAACCATCCTCAACGGTAAAAAAATTTAGAACGTAGTTGAAGTAAATACTAATTACAAGTCAATTTTCTGATGTTCTTTTAGAGAATCTACTAAGCTTGTCATAAGACATGTTGAGTTCACAATAAAAGCTACTCTAAGTACAACTTTTATATCCAAAATACCCCATAAAAATGTCTTTAGTAGAGTTAAAAAAAGTAGAAGGATTAGTCGCAAGAGATATTAAATAAGGGCTTTACATAATCTAATGTTTTACTTTAGGGTATTATAGGGTCATTTGTTTAAAAGAAGGATGATAATATCTAGCATATGCAAAGATTGGTAGGAGCAAAATAAGGTTGCAATTAAGAAGAGGCATTATTTGCTAGGAACCAATGACTAGTTTAATAAGTTAAAAGGAGTCAAATGGCTTAGTTATTTCGCTAAATAGAGGGGCTATGGAATTAATATTTCCCCTCCATTCCATAATATGAGCTTTTATATTGTTTACTTGACCATAAAAGCTATTCGATGGGATAAAATTTGCCATTTAATATTGAATAGCTATTACGAAGGGGAACCCTATGAATGGCTATTCAATGATCTTATCTCCTCAATGTCCTTCTTCTCCATCCCATTCACTTAACAATGTACTATGATTATACTATGCACTACCATGACCTAACCTTACACCGTTACTATACATCATGTACATGAGCCTTCAAATCCACACGATCCAAATGCCTGGGCCCATAAACCATGAACACAAACCATACATACAACTTATACACCATAACTACATCATATCTAATGGATTCGACAACCCCTAACTAAACCTATGTAACCTAACCAAATTTACATTACCCATTTGTACAATAACCACTAAATGGATAGGACCCATATAGAAGAAGAAGAAGATGTGGTTTCCAAATAATGTGGGTAATATAGTTAATTACATTGTATTAAGAATCCATTCATTAATTTTTTTTATTTAACTATATAATGTAATAAAGTTATTATAACTCGGTTTAATTCCTAATAAATAAAAATGTTATTATGTGTCATTACATTAAGTAAAGTGAATAAGCTAAAACGTATTTTCAAATATTGATCTCAGATTAAGGTATCACTAGTTGAAGATTAAGATGGAAGATATACCTAAGTCCGCATTGAAAAATTGTTCTCAACATTGTGAGCTCTAGGCTATGCCAATTAGTTTGACACTTTTGATAAATTGAGTATTCTAACCTTGATTTGATAAACTTTTCATGATGTTAATAGACTTGGAATACTTAAAAAATAAAGAGGAATATGTTGAAATTTCGAAGGTAATTCTAGAAACAGTTTGAGAAAAGCGATTATATACTTAGTTTAGAAAATGTGAAATTTTGTTAAAATTGGTGGCCTTCTTAAAACATATAATCATGAAGGATATTGTATTTATAGATTAAGAGAAAATCTAAGTAGTAAAGTGGTAGAAATTTAAGTTAGAAGTTTCTTAAGGTTAACAAGCTATTATAAAATACTTATCGAAAGATCTTTGAAGATAAAACCCTCGTTGAGTTAGAAAGGTTAGAGTTTATATGGGGCGACAAGTGTAAGGTAAGCTTTAAGAGTTAAAGCAAAGTTTGGTTACAACTCCAATTCTTGCATTACCAGATGATGAAAGTAACTTTACAATGCACAACGATACTTTAGGTAAAAGATTGGGTTATATTAATGTAGCATTGATGTGTAATGGCGTTCCATTATAGATAGTTTGTGTCATATGAGCAGAATTATTTAATGCATGAAGTTAAGATAATAGTAGTGGTCTTTGCAGTTAAATTTTAGAGGTATTATTTGTTTGGTGGAGAGAAGTGTAAGGTACGCATAATCCATAAGAGCTTCAAATGTTTCTTTAATTGTTAAAGAGTTTGTGAGCATCTTAGTTTTTAAATTAAGTGTTTTACTTGTATAAATTGTGTTTTTCAAGTGAAGAACTAACCTAGGAGAATCTAGTAAAATTAGATTTTTTTTTTTTTTTTTTTTGCCATCAATGATAAATGATATTGATTGAAGAGAGAAATTTAGCTACAACTATTCTCAATCAACAAACAACAGAAAAGATAAACAAGAAAGATAAGAAGAGATCATTAGATCTAAGTTCTTTCCCTTTCTCCCCTGATTAGTAACTTAGTCTGCACATTTATTAGCCTCTCAAGATACATGATGAAATAAAATCAAATAAAGGACATAAGGAAGATATCTTCAAAACAAAAGGGCAGATCTTCCAAGAATGAGTCGTTGCCTGATTGACATTACCAATCACTAAGAAGCAATCAAATTCAATAATGATTGATTTTCAACCTTTTTCCAAAGTGAGGTTTACACCTTCAAGGACAACATAAACTTCAGCCATCTCCACATAATTAGCATGAATAGATTTTGCTGTTGCACCCAATATAACACCTCTAATATCTCAAGTAATAATGCCTACTCCTGATTTGTTATTAGGAAAAAAAGACCCATCACAATTACATTTAACAACTCCCCTAGCAGACTCAAATTAAAAGACCCAGATTAACCAACAAATATATTTATGTAATATACTTAGATAGGAGATTCATTTAATAAGATCTCTCTTAATTTGATTAATAATTTTAAAATTCTCCATTTTAAGATTATGCTAAATTGTTTAATAAAGAAATGTTTTGCAAAATATACTATCATGATCTCTAAACATGAAAAACATGTCTTATTTAGTTGGTGTTCATAATGATTCTAAACTTGATAAAAGAGGTAAGATTTTGAAATAATTTCTCAAGAGAAGATTCTTAGTTGATGCATGTTTTCTATACAAAAGTATTTTAAAGATCCGCTCTTCAAAATAATGAAGTTAGAGTATATTTTATATTGAGATTGGAAAGAAGGATCTATTTATGGTAAGGAAATATGTGAGTTGTTGTTTAAGGGTGATTTAAGTTTTCCTAAATTAAGAAAGACCATTTTCAATTTATCTTTTTAAGTTTAAGTTGTTATAGTATAATGGTATGAATATTGGTCTTTACTATATAAAAATCTCCTTTCCTTTAGGTTGTAATATGTCATATTGTTGGCTAAGAAAAAGAATTTATTTTTTTGAATTTTTTTTCTAAAAAATTATTTTAATTAAGTAAAGATCAATTTAAAAAAAAAAAACTTTCTACAAACAATTTTCCTAGCTACTAAGAATAATTTTTTTTTTTCAAATTCAATAGAGTATTAAAACCTTACTAATGGAATAAGTAAGAATTTTCTATATTTGGATGGGATCAACCTCTTTAGAACTTGAAACTTATTTGAAGAGAAATAGACATTATAATCTAAAATCTGTAAGCAAATTGTGTAGAGAAATTGAGGTTTTTAAGAATTCTACAAGCAAAGCTCTTTATAAATGTTCAACTATAATTATTGTTGTTTGCTTTTTGAATCAAGTGTCTCCAATATAGAGAGGTTTGGTTGTAGTAGGATTTTGTTTATAATTAAAGATTTAAATCTTAATCTCAAGTTAAAAAAAAAAAATAGAAATTTTTGCTAGAAATTTTTAAGGGTTAGATTAAGGAGAGTTGATAGAATGAAGGAGAATCGTGAAGAAAGCAACAACTAAATCTTCTAGCTAGGATTATGAGGGTTGTCTCAATTATAAAATGATATTGTTTATATAATCTTGAAAATTTATTATGGATTCCCAACGGTTGAGTTAGTAATGTTGATAAAGAAAATCTAAGCACAAGGCTAAACTTCTATAAATTTAAGCTCAATTTCTCTCATCCTTATCTCTTTTCACTTCATTGTTATTTATTACTTAGTCACTATATTTCAAATACAAGTATTCCATATTAAGCTTATTCCAAAAAGCATACACATAGTTACTCCAATCACACCCTAAATATAGTTGCTAAAAGATATAAGAAGAATGCATCTAAAGGTAATGGTCAATAAGGTTTAGCTAGGTTAGCTGATTTAAGAGTATAGCTTACCTTGTAAGATAAAATCAAAGTTAAAATTGCACAAGACTCCTTGCTTCAAATATTAGGTTGAAGTTGAAAATGGCTCAACAAAATAGTTAAAGGTTGATCAAGAGGGTATGCTATCATTAAATAGAATTTATATGCTATGTAAATCATATTTAAAGGAGGATATCTTGGAGACTCAAGGTATTTAGTACATCTCACCAATGTCAAAATGTATAAGGATTTAAAAGAGCATTATTTGTGGAAAAACATGAAAAAAAGTAGCATATTTTTTTTGTTTAGGTGTCTCATATGTTAATAAGTAAAAATTGAGCATCAACACCTAGCAGACAACCACAATTACTACTGATATTGAAATGGAAGTTGGAGTATTTAAATACATTTTATGCTCCCAAAGATAGCTAAAGGCTTTAACTCAACATAGATAGTAGTAGATCGACTTACTTATTTTTCTTGCTTTGTAATGTTAAAAACAAATTACCTTTTAGAGAAGCTAATGGAACTACATGGTGTGCTAGTATCTACTATGTTACACAAGGACATTCGATTATAATTAGGATGAAATTTTCCCTTAATTAAGTTTGTTTATAATAACAATTGTTAAGTGATAATACATGTGCCATCTTGTGAGCTATATGGAGGGATTACTCTGTTCATTAAGATTAGGTAGGAGAAAGAATAATGTTAGGTTCAAAGATGGTCCAAGTGATAGAGAAAGAATGCTAGCAACATAGAGCGAGTAGAATAATTATACAAACAAAAGGAAAAGGCCTCCTAAGTTCTAAGTAGTTGATGATGTGTTTTTGGGGATTTTTCCCATTGAGGGCATTATGCAATTAAGCATAAAAGGAAGGTTAAGCCAAAGATATATTGGGCATTTTGAAATATTAGAAAAATTTGACAATATAGCTTTTAAAATAGCCTAGTCACCTATCTTAATAAGGTACGTATAGTTTCTCAAGTATCTATGCTATAAGAATTACATCCTTGATCTTAATCAACCTATTAAGCTAGAAATATCAATAGTTTAAGAGAATTTAACTTATGCTTAATATTCAATAAGGATAGCGGATTCGTGTTGTTAAATGATAAGGTAAGTCAGAGTTTAATGGGTAGTTGCATAAAAGAGAAGTAGCATAGGAGCTTAAAGATGAGATGCAAGTTAGATATCTAAATCATCAAACTTACCAAGTAAATTTCAAGGAAGAAAATTTTATTTAGGGGAAGGATGAAATTATAGAAATTTTTTCAATAGGTAGTTAAATAGAATTTTTCTCCTCATTTTTCTATTTAAAAGACTAAGATACACAATTTAAAGCCAAAAACAAAAAGTCATTCTCTCTCTCTCTCTCTCTCTCTCTCTCTTACTCTAACTCTCTTTCATTGGTGTCATTTTTTCTTTTCCTTGTGTTTAGAGTACTAATACTTCTTGAAAAATTCAATGAAGAAAATAGTCCAAATACTTTTGACCTATCTTGTTTTGTAACGTGTAATTTTACATTCCACGTAAAGCTATTTTCAAGGAGGTATTAGGTGCTATATGACATATACTTGTTTATTTGGTTGGCATGTGGATTAAGTAATCATGATGTCGCATCGTTTATGTTCATTTCTGCTATGCTTTTATTGAAAAGTTGTACCATAGAACTCTAATCTAAAGACTTAGTGGAAATCAAGTCCTTTATCCCCCTCTTAGGCTTACAATTGACAGTTTAGATTACTATTAAACCTATGTGATTGTAAATTATAATCTTTAATTGCTTTTGTTGATTATCACTAGCGTTGTTGTTTAATTTATAAAATTGTGAAGTATCGAGGAGTTTGATGGTTGAAGTTGGAAAGGGATTAAATTAATGTTGCTATATTTAGACTTTGATTTATTTTAAAGTTAAAAAGTGTAATTTTAATTATTTTAGATTTATTTTTGGGATGGGGACTCAAGCATAATGCCTTAAGTTGAATCACTAAAATTTAGAATTGATATTAAGGATTGGCCGCTTAAGTGATTGACAACATTATAAAGATGCCAACTGCCTTAGTTATGTGGTTAATTATAATCTCCTTAATGAGCGAGCTAAAAGACCTTAATTGACCACTTTACCCTATGTATAATCATTGTAGTATGCTTTTCATTTTTAAGGTTAAATTTTTATTTTTTAGGTACATTTAGAGTTTTAACTTAATCTTTATGCTTATTATTAGGCTTTATTTTCAAATTTATTTGTATGAACTTAGTGAGGCAATTCTAAGTAAGTAGGATACTGCTGTATATATGTTTATAACATATAAGATTAAAATAATGAATCTAATAGCTATTTGACCTTAATCAATAAAGGTTAGTTATCTTTACACAAAGGTTGGTAAGATGTGTATGTGGGAATGATACCATTGATGGTCGATCACATAAATGTCGTATAACAACATGCTTTCAATGACTATAGAGAAACATTGTTCTAATGATACGTAAAGGTATATGATTAGAGAGAGGCATGGAACAAGGACTAAGTAATTTCAATAGTTTGCAAATGCATGTGATAAATGAGCCTTTTTTATTGTTCATTTTTAGATTGTTAGTTTGATCTTCTAGGGGAAGGTTTTAGTAGCACAATGATGTTTTTCTATATCTCTACAAATGAGTGAACTAAGGAGAAGGCACCTATATACAAATTTTGATACTCATTCTTCATTTTTAGAAGACTCTAAAAATTGATAAATGAGATGAGCCTTTTATGATATTCATTGGAATATTTTGGTGACTAACGGGGAAGATGCAACCCTCACTAATTCTATTGTAACTCCTCATATACATGTGATGGATTCCTTAATAGGCTTTTTTATAGCTAAGCCCAATAAATAAGTGTGTTAATATATATAACATATATATGAAAATTACAAATAGCTCTTATAAACTTTGATGTAGTTATAGATTTATCCCTTAAACTTGCAAATTGTAAATTACATCCTAAACATTGATAAATTTGTAATATAAAGAATATTTCTCTTCTTAGTTAAAAAAACTACACTGTGATTAAGTTTATAAGGTTTTAAAGCACACTTAGATAAGTTTAAGGGGGTTAGTTTTAACTTATGGGGTTTATTTTTTAATTTATTAAAGTTTAAGAGAGTTATTTGCATTTTCCTATGGAGAATTATAATGGAGGAGATCAACATTTGGTGGAAAGTTCAAATGGGGGATCAACATTTTGAAAAGTTTAAATAAAAGATCAATATTTTATAAAATAGTTCAAATAAAAGATCCAATTATTATGACACTATAATTTAATAGTCATTCCATAAAATTATTTAAATAATTTTATGAAATGTTGATTTCTTATTTGAATTTATCTCCAAATGTTGATCACTTCTATTATAAATAAATACATACATATATATATATATGTATATAAGTATCAAGAGCAGTTGAATTGATTTGGTGATCCCGAATTCTAAACCTACCAAAGTAGATCTTCTTATGACATTCTTTAATATATCCTTAGAATCTGCCATCAACTTAAAGAATCAATCCATGGCATTAATCAAGTGCCAATACTATATCTATTGTAGATGCAAGTCATCAACATGGTGAAATCAAGGTTAACCTAAGTTGAGACATTTGGAGAGAAGTTGTTAAAGGGTTGAAATGGTGGTATAAAATATTGCTCTAAAATAAGGGCATTAGACTAAATTAACAATGATGGATATGGATAATATTTATGTCGTGATTCTAAATATCACTAGATATTATGACTATGGATATGGAGATCACTGGATGTGATTATGTTGGTATTGTGCTCAAGACATTGGTTGTTTGTCTTTATTATATCCTACTTAAAGAAGATAATTAACCAAAACCTATGCATGGTTTGCACTCGTTACTACATTAATATATTATATAGATATACATCTGATATGATAAGAAATTATGATTAATGCAACACATTCATGTTTGGACTGTGCTTTTAAGTACAAATGAATTTCTTGATGATGATAGCTATAGTGATTTAGGGCAGCACTTATGGATTAAAGGAGGGAATAGTGATAGTATAGCCTATGATTTTGATTGTTAGGTGAACTTTGTTTAGGATATTATTTAATCATGACTTATTGATGTTATTTCTTAAGAAATTTTACGAGTCTTACAAGTTGGCATGTCGTCTTTTTCACATATTCTTTTCAAATTTGAGATGGATATATGATGAGTCAGTTAAGACTCGTGAGAGTTTGGAATTATTATGTCTTAATATCTTTTATATGTATATCGTGGATATATAGTAAGCAGGACCCCAAAGCTTCGTATGTTTCTACTACGTATAGGAACGTGCAGTAGAATTGTTGCAACTCGAAAGCTTAAGGTATGGGACTCATGTAGCTTACTAGCAAAAGAGCTTGTATCATGCAGCGGAAAATGGTATAAATTGTAAACTCACATGTAGACAATTAATATAAGATGAAAATATAAATTACTCAAATTTTATTTAATTAACAAATTGATAGTTTTTTTAAGGCATTTGTAGTATAGTCACACTGCTCTTCCAATAGGATAAGGCAAATTTGCTTCCCTGTAAAAAGTCAAAATATAACATTTAGTGGATGGAAAAAGAATTAGGCCAATTGCAAATGTGCATACTGATCTATTAATTATGTGCGGATACACTCCAATAAACCTTGAAAATATAACCCAATCCCCCTTAACTTTTGATAATATTTATTTAGACCCTAGAACGTTGCAAAATCTCCATAACTATTGTTGTTCTAATATCAATTTAAGGGTTATTTGTATATTTCAAAAGTTATGAGGAGGTAAATTATACTTTAGTTGTTTAGGCGTTTTATTCATATCCAACAATGGTTCACGGTGCGTATTTGTAAGTATCCAAAAAGAAATCATTAATTTCAAGGGCAAATTGCAATTGCTCCCAGCTATTGTTCCTCATTAATTTATACTTCTTGTTTTTGAAATTAAGCATTTAACCTCCCAACTTTTACTAAATACGTGCTTTCTGTCCGTACATTACTATTTTGTCTTAGATAAAATAATTAAAACATACTAAAAATCTATTTCATTATTGTAAAAGGGAAAAAAAGCATAAAAAACACTCTTTTTGAAGATTTAGTATCTAAACACATAATTTTAAAGATATGAGATAAGTGTATATAAAGAAAATATAAAAAGATGTATTTACAATTTACCATAATTTCAACATTCATCGTTATCTATTTATTTGTACATTATGTTAATTAATAGAATGGAGGCATATTATGTATATTTTATGCATTATCCGATGTTCAATAACTATATTCCGTTACGTGTTCCAAGCGCAGTTGTAAGATGCATACTATGTATTATGTATAAAAATATAATCTATTGTGACTTATGATCTCACATATATGTGTAGATATATATATATATATATATATATTTATGTGTTTTGTACTTTACAAAAATAATAATATGATTGAAATAGTTGATATGTTCTATCATGACAATGAGAACAAAGGATTTGTACTTAATTTCTCTTGTTGGGAGATTTTATTTATATTATTAGATTATAAGAACCTTGGTAAGTAGTTGATAATATGTTCTAATTCATATAATTGTGCATGTTAATAGGGGTGATCAGTAATTCTACCATATAAGCATCCATTCAAACCTTGCTCTACTAAGTAAGTTTTGGGCAAATAATAAAAATCATATGATAAATTTTGAATAATAATTTTCTTAGAACATACTCCTACAGGGTTGGAGTACAAGCATAAATTTAGGTATCATGTATCTACTCTAAAACTTGCAGTCCAAAATATACTGGATATGAGTTTTTGTATACTTAGTACCCACCTTATAATAATAATTGAATAATATTAATATATAAAAAACTAATACTATGGCATTTTCTTAGCTTTAAGAAAATAACAATAAAAGTCTAATTGATAACAAACGTTGCTTATATCTACTATCTAATCCGTCTTTCTTTTTATTTTTATTTTTTGTTTCTAAACCCCTTTCTCTTCTTTTACTATTTCATTTTTTCCTATCATTATTCCTCTTTTATTAACCCTAATCTAATAATGTCTCATAAATATCTTAATTTTTAGCTTATTTACACCACTAAACTTTTAACTTATAGTACATATGGATTAAGGAATTATTTATATGAGCTATATGATATAGTTCCTTTTAAATTATTGTTGGTTGTGGTGAAGTTATGTGTTTGATATTGGTTATGCATTCAAAACAATGTTCCAAAGGAAGATTAAAAAAAAAAAAAAAAAAAGTTACAAGTCCCATGGGTTATGCTATACCTTATAGATTGGTAGTAAAGTTACATGTTTTATACTGATTATACATTCGACATAATGTTTCCAAGGAATATTAACTAAAAAAAGAAAAAGAGGTTCCATGGTATATTCTATACTTTATAAAATTTATAGAGTATAAGATAATTGCTAGTGTTGTAGATGAGGTTCCATGTATAAAAGTTTAAGAATTGGTATCAAGAGAATGGGGTATGGGTAAAGTCTTATACCTCTCCCTATAGCCGCTCACCCTTTTATATTATTCTATAAATATATTCTTATTTACATTATATATTTTTAGATAAAGGTATGTATATATGTATACTAAATATGAAGTTGTACATAAAATATATATATGTAACTATGCAATGTTATTTAATATATATATACACAAACATATATTGTTGTACATATGTGTTTAATGATGTACTATTTTTTTTTTTGACGTGTAAACATAATTAACCCGTAAATTGGTAGTCATACATGAATTCGAATTCCTTTCTATGTTTAGTGTATATTAGTAAGTAATATACACATATATATATACAAAAGTACACGCATATATATATATATATACACAACAGCCTTTTCAACTTATCCTAGAAATACTCATTGGTTAATAATATGGTTTTGTATACACGGCCGCTATATATCATATGCCATTGAATTTGTGTAAGAGAAATGTAATTACAATGATACCTTAACACTTTTATTTTTACAAATAGCTAGAGTTTTGAGCCATAAACTTATATATTCAATACAAGTTAGGTATGCATATATTGTCTACTTTTGTCTAAATAAGGAATATTGTTATCTTGACCAATATATAAGGATAATATGATCACAATAATTAAGAACAGAACACGGTACGTCGTTAAATGAAATAATTAAAAAAAAAAAAAAAAACAACTCCAAGATCAAGTGGGTCCAGCACTCTTCAATTTTATTTCGCCTGGAAAGAAATATGGAAGAAAGTAAAGCAAAAAATTTTAATTGTGGAAAAAAAAAGGTTAATTTAATATTTTTTAACCTGTCGAAATACAAAAAGTCCTTTAAACTTAAAAAAAAGGTTGTGTCAATCATAGGATACTTAAGTCATTTACAGATTTTTCATTAAGAGAGAATGCTTTTGGTTAAGAAAGTTTTCCATCGTAAAATCAATCCGCCAACTTTCTACTCTCATGTTAGACCTAAATGCATTGCTGGTCCGAACTGCCATGTGTCACATGAAGAAGCAGGAACTATAAAACTAATTTTATTGTATAGTTAATAATTTTATATATATTTATGACTTTGGGACGTTTTGTTTGGCAAGAACACATGAACCCCATGAAGCTCTCCATCAAAATTTAGGCAGGATCGAGGCAAATATGGTAACTGGGAGTCGATATTGCGGATCTGATATCTAACGTATGACCCATGAATTGTGTCCAGTGCTAGAATTGTAACGTTAAAGTTCTTGTTTCATGGAATTCGGTCTATAGTACACTAAGCGTGAACTTGAAGTTGAAACTTCATGCATATCTCTTCTAGAAAAATCATTTTATAATGGGCAGTTGATGTTATATTATTGAACCTTTGCATAAATATTGTAAAATCGCGGAGAATTTCGGTCACTAATTTTTAATCTCATCGATTCAAGACATTGATACATTTGAACCAATGAGGATTAACTCAATAAGTAATGCAATTTATTAACAGGGATTTTCATCAAGAGAGGTTATTGTATCGCTTTTGCCTTTCGAATGGCTTAAACCGAAATTTATGTTGTGTAATTACTGAAACGGGAATGGAACTCCTCACCGAAGGAGGCACGAAACTTTTTGTTATGTTACAGTATATTATGTTCAATGTTTATACTTAGATTATGGACTACCACGCACAAAATAAATTTCATGAAATTAAAATTTTCTCTTTCTAATGGAATTGTGGAAGTTCGCTTGAAGATTCGATGTTATTATTGACATGTTAACCAATTCTATTTCTTATTCCGTTTTCCATTAAGATGTTAAAAAATTAGTTATTTCAATAATTTCAAATTTGTTAAAAAGGGTTCTTGAGGTGCACTATCTAAGAATCTTAAAAATTAAGTTTTCTGTTTTTCTAATTTAGCAATAGACTGTAATTATTTGTTATTCTGTAAAAATGTCCGTGTAGGAAAAGTTTTGGAAAACGAGGTAAAATTTTTATCTTATGAGATTTTTAACTCGGGACATTGACCCTTTATTTTGTGTTTACTGTCTAGCTAGTTCTAAATGAATCCAATACTAGACAAGGGAAAAAAGGGAAACAATTTGCTAGAAATGGTCCGTTAAATCTGCGGAAAACTTTGGCCAGAAATAGAATTGCAGGGACATTTACCGAAGGGGTAAACCGGAATTGTTTGGTTTTTATGGCAAAAAAAAAAAAAAAAAAAAACTGATGAACATATTGTATATGGAAATTCTTAAATTTTTATAAATTTTTGTGATTACAATTTAGAATAGAGAAGGGAAAATTCAAATCTAATCCATCTTATTGGGAGATATTAGTATCTATATTATTTAGTCATAAAAGTCTTGACAATATTAGTTAAGTTTGTATAGAATAAGCAATTGATATGGATATTTCATAGACCAATAGCATAACTACATTACCAATTATCATTTATCCTTAAATACCAATGACATTTTCATGAATGAATGAGTTAGTATGTTTGTTATTATCCATAATTCAAGCAGTTTTTTCATTTTTTTTTTTTGTTTTTTTCTTTCAATGGCTAACCTACAAAAATGAAGATTTTCCTTTCTGGTTTTATAGATACCTTCTCATGTCAATCATATTATGAATAATTTCCAATTAGTTCAAGGTGTATACTCAAGGATTATTAACTTTATTTAATAAGGACAATGATTATTTATTTATTTATTTTTTTACACTTATTAAAAAGTCAAATAAAGAAAATTTTCACCTTTTATAGTTGTTTCTCAATAAATGTCTTAATCAATTTTGAAATGATGAAATTTCTTTTTTTTTTTTACCAATTAATAAACTCATTAGTGGATCTCATACTAAAACATATTTCATATGATCATATTTACACATTTAGATTTAAAATCTATCATCTCTAAAATTCTATCAATAGAGTAGAACGAGAAGTCGTCCCTTGAAGTGTCCAAATGTAGGACCTATAAAACAAGCTATAGTGAGAGCCTTCAAAATATTATCTAATATGATTACTTTAATGTTTAAATCAAAAAGTGTTTAAGGTATAACAACTAAGAGTGCAATAGAGCTTGAGAGTGAATGAGGGTGTAAAAGTGGTTTATTGTTGGTTGAGTGTCTCTATTTATAATAGTGAGCCAATGAAAATCTAAGGACCATGTTCCCTGATAGAGCGAATATGCACCTACTAAGTATGGAGAGTAGACATTGTGGCGATGATCGTGGCTCGAGAATCTAGGAGTTATGCTGTTGATTGAGTCAAGAAATCTTATCCATTATTGTTTATAGTCCAACCTTAGTCTTCTATCCTTAGTCTAAGCTCACACTCTTAAGTAGGTCAGTCGTGCTCTCCAAGATGATGGTCTGAGTATAATGTGGACGGCTTCTGAAGGAAGGAGCTCAGCCTTAGGGTAGTATCTGCTTTACTGTTTGAAGAAGGTTAGGTAGCAGTGGCGATAGAAACACGTCATTGGCCAGAATGTTTCGACCTAAAGCTTACTTAGGTTAGAATAGATTACGGGACCTTTACTCGAAATCTCTTATCAATAATATTTATATAACATATTTAAATACATAATGAATATATATTCGTACATCTTCCATGTACCCTTTTATTATTTAATAATTTTATCAAAACATCACACATTTCATGAGAAAATGTTAATAGACTAGAGAGTATAATATTGTTTCAGTCTTTTAACAAGTATTTTAGGACCTTTGCTAATATACTCATTTCTATAATATATGTAAAACGTTTTACTGTCACATTATTTTAACGTGCACTGTTACTTTTTGTATTTATGAGGTTGGATTTTACGGGTAGCATGAACATCCATATTACATGCTTTATTACGTGATGCGCGGTGCCAAACTAACATTTACAAAGTCGTGACTTTCTATTCCATTCTTTTCCTATTGCCAGTGATACTGAAATCACAATGGTAGGGTTGAACAGGTATAATTTTGGATAGAGTATGAGCTCTATTGTTATTTTACCCTATAAAGTATAAGTTCAAAATTATATAATCGGAAATTTATCCTATAACTTCTCTAACCACCCTAAAACCCACTATCCTATAAAATATCTACGAGGTAAATTATGGAACTTGTTGGCTTTCCTTTCCTCCTCTACATTTCAAGTTTATATGATGTCTAGAAAGATAACATATAAATCATATTGCAAGTTCTCCATATACAATTTACTAACTCGTGATTTTCTATTCCATTATTTTTCTATTATTGGTGATATCGAAGTAACAATGGTTGGGTAAGCAAGTATAGGATTAGGTAGATTATAACTTATAAGGCTCTATCTGTACCTTGTTTTGTATAATTACCTTATAACACTTAGGAGTTACCTTGGAACCTATATACTCTAAAACTTATAAGGTATCATATGGAGCCTATAAATTTTGTCTCACTTCCTATAAATATGAAGTTTATGTGATATTAAAAATGGTAATCTATAAATTATATTACAAGTTTTTCATATGTAAAATTTATGAAACCTGTAACAAAATTCATGAAATTTAAAAAAAAAAATTTCCTACCTTTACTATTTCAAATTTATGTAATTTTATTACATAGCAAATAAGAAAAAATAAGGGGAATGAATGTAAAATGTAAAGTTAGAGAGGAAAGTGGGGAAGAATAAGGAAAAGAATAGAAAATGTAAAATGAGAGACGTATCATTAGGTTTAACTATTCAATGTTATCAACTTATAAGCTTAGACTTTTTTTCCCCTTTTTCTTAAAACATTTATTGGCTAAAAATTATAATAATGTTAGTTATATTCATTTATTAATATTATTTAATAATTTTATATAGTGGATATATGATACCTTAAAATTTGTACTCTTTATAATATAGAATACACATTTCAAGATGAGCATAGAGTAAAAAGGCCTTATATTCATAGCTTACCTAATAAGAGTAGGTTTTAGAAAAATTTGTACTAAAAACTTACTTTGTAACTCTTGATAACTATCCATAACCAACCTGATAGAGTAGGGTACTACAGTTACTGGAGTAGACAACAATTTAATGAAGTTCTTTTTTATTTTTTTGTACGAATAGGAATTTTTAGAATTTTTTCTCAAAAAAAAAAAAATAATTTGTTCAAAATTTTATAATATAGCATAATCTTATGCAAGTTGAGCATAACAAAGTTTGACATACTCATTAGCCAAAGGTGCCTAAAAGCAAAGTTCATGACACCAATTGGAATAAGCAAAGCATGAGGAGATTGGAAACTATCCAAGTTTCTGTACCTCAAAGTCCAAACCAAAGGCAATATCACAAACATAGAGTCTACCACTGTCTTAGTCTTAACATTATTGGGAGAGTCAGCTAAGAAGATTGAAGAAATCTAACGTTCTAACGCTTTAGGAATGATAAAAAAAAAAAATGGAGCCAAGCTGCTCACAGATAAGAAGGCTCAAATAACGTAATTTCTCAAATAGAATTCAAGCGCCTTCACGTCCAGATTAGAAGACATAACTAGAATCATCAATATACTTGATGCCACTCATCACCTCAATATTGATCCCATAATATGACCAATCAAGTAGAAAAAGCAGTACTTCGCCCCCAAGCGCTAGGCTACAATCAAACAGGAAATTTAGAATCTTTTACAAGCTGGATTCATAAGACAAGAAAAGCATCCAATTTGGCTTGTGAACACCGTCCTAGTAAAGAAAGCCAATAGTGAATGGTGAATGTATGTTGATTATACTGACCTTAATAAAGTTTGTTCAAAAGACTACTTCCCTCTTCCTTGTATCAACCAACTCATCAATTCAATATTTAGACATGTACCGCTTAGCTTTATGGATGCCTACTTGGGGTATAACTAGATTTGCATGGCCTCTCAAGATGAGGTTCACACTTCATTTGTTATAGATTTTGGAACCTATTGTTATAGGGCCATACCCTTTAGCTTGAAGAATGTTGGTGTGACATGCCAATGGCTCGTCACCTCCATCTTTAAGCCACAGATCAGCAGGAACATTGAAGTTTATGTAGATGACATAATTGTGAGAAGCAAAGACAGGAGAGGCCACATTGAAAACCTCTAATAAACATTCGAAACACTGTACCACTATCAAATGAAATTATACCCTTAGAAATACATATTAGGATAGCATCTAGGAAATTTCTCGGTTTCATGGTTACTGAATGAAGGATCAAAGCTTATTTAGATAAGATCAAAACAGTTCAAGACATGAAAGCCACCAGAGGATGAATCATCGCTCTAAATAGATTCGTATAAAAAAGTATAGACAAATGCTCAGAGTCCTTCAAATTACTAAAGAGCCTATTTGAGTTCAACTGGACCACCAATTGCCAAAAGGCTTTCAACGACCTCAAAGATTTCTTAGAAAGCCTACCAATGCTATCCAAGCCTACCCCCAACGAAGAGCTATACCTTTATCTTGTCGTTAGTGACAAAGCATTATCATTAGTCCTTGTCTGAGCAAAAGGGCATGAACACAAGCCAGTTTAATATGTTAGCTACATTCTATAAGGACTAGAGATTAGAAATACTATGTTTGAGAAGTTCACCTTAGCAGTAGTCATCATCATTAAGAAGCTCCAACCTTACTTTCAATAGCACCCCATCATGGTGCTAACTGATTAGCGTTTGAGTGTTATTTTCTAGAAGCCCAATGCCTTTGGTTGCATAATGAAATACTCCCTTGAGCTTAGCGCTCACAGTATCCAATTCTACCTTTAACAAGCAATCAAAGATCAAGTGCTCGCTGATTTCACAACAGAATATACCGGAGAAGATGAGCTTAAATATGAGCTTGCCATACTGGTATAAACCTTCCATGTCAATGGCTCCTCCACTTAAAGGAGGGAGGGGGGGGAGGGGGATGGTGGGTGGTGGTGATGGGGAGGAGGAGGGGTGGGGTTAATATAATGCTATAAGGCACAAAGATACTTTATGCCTTGAAGTTCAGCTTCCCAGTGAACAACAACGAGGTGGAGTATGAAGCACTTATTGTCGGCCTAAGGATTGTGAAAGACATTGAAGTGGAAAAGTTAGACATCCACTCAGATTCCATGTTAGTAGTCCAGTAGGTAAAGGGGAATATGAGATCAAAGGAGAACCAATGATAAAATATCTATAGATAGTTAAAAGCCTAGTTGCGATTTTTACCTCATGGAATGTCAATAAGATCCCTTGAGCAGAAAATATGGAAGTAGATATGCTATCTAGGTTGGCCTCATCTATTGTCCCTATACTGCATGACAACGGAAAGCTACTTTTGATTCAATACCTCCTTGATCGGAGCATGAAAATGTAGAGGCAATAAGTCTTCGAAGTATAAGTTACAGATCTTGGACCCTACTGAATTGTTCTAATCATAAAACATTTGAAGATAAGGTTATTACTTAAAGATTGATCAAGGGCTAAGAAGCTGGCGTCACGCCCCAAAGCGGCAGAGTCGTAACAGCCCCGCCGTGTAAACCATTCTAAGATAGAGGTTGGCCTTACAACCGCTATTTTAGACCTGATCTACACAAGGCGTCCACAATTAACCCGCTTTGAAGTAGACAGTTTGTAATTTAAATAAATCATTTACCTATAAAAGTGAGGAATTATATATATATGTTATAATTCAGTTATTGCAGTTAAAGTTTGCAATATTTCTCTATAGTATATTTCCTAGTTATTACATCATTCGGAAATGAAAAATAATTCTAAAATAAAAACTTAGACCTTAAAATATGTGTTTATTCTTCAATATTTTTCCTCACTCCCCGAGATCCAGCAGTTGCTAGCTTTAGAGTAGTTGTTTGCCGCTTCTTAGCCAGCACCTGCACGACGTCTATAGGGATGTGAGTAACCACAGCTCAGTAAGTTAGGACGGGG
The DNA here is from genome assembly GCA_024138015.1 of Lumnitzera littorea. Lineage (NCBI taxonomy): Eukaryota > Viridiplantae > Streptophyta > Magnoliopsida > Myrtales > Combretaceae > Lumnitzera > Lumnitzera littorea. The sequence continues at coordinate 93,308,255 of JAMXBB010000003.1, forward strand.
GACTTAAAACTATACCATACACACAATAAGATTTTCAATCACTTATTAGGTGCAATGCATGTGCAAGCAAATGCCATCGTACGACGTTGTCCGGATCATCGTAAGATTAGAGAAATTGCGCCCGCTCTAATCCGGGTTGAGGAGTTGCCGTTAATGCAACAGCTCACGACCAAACCTAGGCTTGTGTAATGGAGACCTTGCTCCTCCGGCGATTACCTTCGAACCATTGTCTTTACCCTCGCCGCGACCTCCTCTCCTGTCACTTAGTTCGACTGAGGATGAAGAAGGGACCATTTTGCAATCCTGCGCTATCCTTTCCGAAGGGGTCGGTATTTGGCCGGAGAGTCCTAAGTTCCCCTAACCGGTTGCCATGCATGTCCGATTATGATTACTGGTCGGATATTTAATTAAGTCCAGTTTAGGGTGATCAATCCTTTTATACAATTCATATAATACGCACCAGAGCAACAAACAGAATCATAGCATCACCCATAATCAAGCATGTGCACACATTCAACTATCTAACAAGCACAACCAAGCATAACCAAGCATAATCTTAAGCCTCCAAAATACGGTATCATATTAATCCCAACTTACCTCGACTCCTCACTCACTCACTCGAGGTCCGATTTGCTTAGGCCATCACCGATCATCCCTATAATACAAACGTGGTTTCAGCTTTTCACATAACTATTATAAGTTTGTTTTATTCTATAACACTTATTGTTATGTGTTGTTTAGGGTTTATCTAGGTCTTAAGTCTTTTATAATTATTCTAGGTTTGGGTTTAGGTTCGGGTTCCACATTGATTTCTAAATTAGATTCTAGTTCGATTTCTAGGTACTGTTTTGTACCCGGACCCTAGAAATTTGTTTCAACTCATAATGTAAAACTAACCACATTATTTCCAGATATCCTAAATACGATCACTACCCCTGGTCAGTATTTTATTCCATCCGGTACACTTAAATCCGTATTAGTGTATCGAATTTACTCATGTTGTGAGAAATTTTTACATTTTTCATATAATTACCTAAAATTGAATTTTGTTTCAGATTTGTTATGTTCTGATTTTCATTATTTTATTATCTAATTAAACCTAATTTTTCCATATTTATTAATTTTCAATTCTACATATTCCTAATTTTCTACATTTACCACATAACACCTTCATTACTTACACTTAACACTCCATAGACTAGGATTAGGTTTTCACATCAAAGATTAACATCCCTAAAAATCTAATTAAAAATCTAATTACTATCTAAATCAATAATTACTATCCTAATCACTTAGTTAACTCCAAATTACCCAATTTTTCCATCATTTTAAGGCTAAAAATTAACTTAAAAATTTCGAAAATTAATTTTAAAAAAATGGCTTCATAGCACTGTTCTATATCACATGAGCATCCTACAGAAAAAAATTAAGCTCCAAACTACACTCCTAAGGTTATTTATTTCCAAATCGAAATGTGCTCGGTTTTGCATGATTTCTTAAGGACCCTATATTACGGGACATGTTTTCATCAAAATAATATTTTTCCTACAAACTACATACAAAAATATCCCAGAATAACAAAATTCATAATTTTATAAATGTATTTACTATTTTTATAAAATTACACCAAAATCGGGCTGGAAATCGGACTCACCGATTTAGGTAGCTCCGGCCACCGCGAGCCGCCGTGGCCTTGTCGGCCGGCCTGTGCACTACCACCACCGTGTGGTGGTGGTGTCCGTCCACTTCCAGCTGCTCGTCTGGTGGGGGTTCCCCTTAAAAGCCTTAACTGCATAATTTTTCTTATTTTTTTTCTAAACCGAATTTTTCTCTCAATTTTCGACTCTCCCTAATTTTCTCACTTTCCAAACTGCCCAAATGAGCTCTTTGATTTTTCTTGTTATTTATAGACATTTTCTGTAATTAATATGCATTAATTTGACAAGACTTTGCTCATTTTCCTTAATTTTTGGCTTTTAGGTTGTCTAATTCTTATTGGCTAATTTTTCTTTTGCAGCTTTGGACTTGCCATGACTTATCTTGATTCATCTTATCTTCTTCTGATTTTTTCTGATTTTTCCATAATTATTTTATAATTTTCTTTAATTATTTGCTTAGTTTTTGGCCAATTTATGTAATTACGTGTATTTTTATCTACACGTAAATACATGTAGGGTACATGTAAACATTCCTAAGTATTATTTTGGTCATTCTAAAATTTTTAGTATACATATAATCTATCTCTAGTAATTTATTAGTTATTAGATTACATTTTTTTGCCTTTTTAGTAATTAGCAATTAGCAATTATTATGCTTAAAATTTGAAAATTTTATAGTCTCCTATTTTATTACTTATTTTCTTAAATTCACGTTTACGGGGTCATTTTTACTAATATTCTTCTCAATAGTTTATAATTTGGGTTTGATCGGATCTTCCAATCGCCCTAAACCTTGGGTTCTAAATTTAATCATATGGTCAATTGGCTTAACTTTGGGGCTTACAGCTGGCTTACAATTGGGTTACCTACATCATCATTGATAATGCACTATATAAGTGAGGACAAAGTGTTACCCTGCTAAGATGCCTTAAGAAAGAAGAAGGCACTCATGTCCTCAAGGAGCTACACATAGGAATATGCGGCAACCACATCTAGTCTCAAACCCTTTACATTTGATCCTTAAGGTTAAGCTACTATTGGCCAACAATGAAGAAAGAGGTCAAGGCCCTAGTACAAAAATATCATCAATGCTAGAAACATGCCCCGATCACTTTCATCCTTAGCTTAGAACTATACCCCTTGATGAGCCCATGGCCATTTGCTTAATAGGGGCTAGTTGTTCTTAGACCCTTCTTGAAGGCATCATAGCAGTTTATTTAGTAACAGCGAATTACTTCACCAAATGGGTAGAGGCATTGGTCATAGTAATCATCACTACTTGAGTTACAGAGGGATTTTTCCTCACGCACATATTCTCCCATTATAGGGTCCTTACGATCTAATCACTGACAATGGAGGATAGTTCAACAGGAATAGATTTAAGGAATTTGGTGACAAGCATAAAACCAGACTTCACTATACCTCGGTAACTCACTCCCAAACCAATAATCAAGTGGAGGCGATCAATAAGATTGTCCTTAACAGCCTTAATAAGAGGGTAGAGTGAGTAGGATATAGGTAAGTCAATGAACTCCCTAATAGACTTTAGGGATACTACACCACGTACAAGACTTTTACTAAAGAAACTCCCTTCTGACTTATGTTTGGAACTGAAGTTGTGCTCCTAATCAAGTTGGAGCTACCCATTAGTAAGATTTAACAATTTGAAGTCAACACCAATCATATGGCCCTCCAAGCAAGCCTCAACACCATCAAAGAAGTACGCGATGTCATGCGAGCCTGGACAGCAACATACCAACAACGAGCAGCCTGATACTATAACCAGAAGGTGAAGCACAAGGTTTTTGACTAAGGGACCTAGTATGTTGAAGACTAAAGGCCACCGGCTCTACTGAAGGGTGAGGCAAACTTGTTCCCAATTGGGAGGACTTAGTTCGAGTGGTTGTACACGTAGGAAGAGGTGCATACAAATTGGAAACCTTAGATAGACAACCCATCCTTAAGGTGTAGAATGTAGACAACTTGAGAACGTATTTCCATTAAGTATTGTAACATGCTCAAAAGCATTTGTAATCACCGTATTGATTAATGAAACGATAAGTTCCCTACACTTGGCTACACTACTCTTTTCCCATGTCTCTTACTTATGTCATGTCATAGCCTTGGGTCAATTTTCATCCTTAAGGATGTACCATAAGTTAGTCCTTACATTAACATAATAGGAATATCATGTGTGGCTCTACGTTGAGCATCTCTACCCTCGAGTCGATTTTCATCCCCGAAGACGTATCATAAGTTAGTCCTTACACTGACACTGTAGGAATATCAAGCATGACTCTACACCGAGCATCTTTGCTCTTAGGTTAATTCTCATCCTCGAGGACATACTATAAGTTAGTCCTTACACTGACATCATAGGAATATCAGGCACAACTCCATGTTGAGAATCCTTACCCTCAGGTCAATTTTCATTCTCAAGGATGCTTGCAAGTAAGTACTCATACTGATACCATGGGATTACCAAGCATGGCTCTATATCGCTCCCCTTTACCCTCGAGTTGATGCTTATCCCTGAGGAAATGCCTCCAATCAGTCCTTACATCGGCACCACAAGGGTGACTGAATGTCGTTCTACACTGCACTCTCCTCTCCTAGGATTAATCCATATCTTAGAGTACCTCACTCAAGTAGTTTCGCCTTGGCTTGATAAGGTTAAGTGCTAAGGGCCGAATGTCATTATACACCATTCTCTTCCATCCTTAGATTGATTCTTACTCCCAAGTGCATCACTTAAATGATGTTGCATTCTAACTTGGTATATTTGAGTGTTGCAGATTGGATACCATCAAGCGCTCCACTCTTTAAGGGTTGATCCCCATCTTCGAGTAAATGCCATGAGATGGTTCACAATCTTAACTTAATAAATTCACTTACAACCTAAGTTAGATATATTCAAGGTAAACTGAGCCATCATAACAAAATGAGAGTAAGAAAAAAGTAAAGATAAATATGAGCAAACAAGGATGAATAGAAAGTGAGATTTTATTTAGATACTCAATGATTGTTATAAGGCCTTAGGGGTTGGCATACTAACCCCGTATACATATAAAAAGAAAGAAGAAACCACGGAGGGCTTAAGGTCACCTCCTATTCTATTGCTTAATGCCTTGTCTCGCCAAATACTCTCAGCTTAGACTCGGCTACTCGAATGAGGCTATACTCCAAGAGAAACTACTCTTAACTTTGACTTAAACTCAGTTCAGTGCAATATGACTACATCTTTAGGTTTCATTGAGCTAAGGGCCATGCCTTAGTAACATCGATGGTCTCAACCTCCAAAGGAAGGTCCTTACTCCAACAAGGCGAGTTGACCTTCCATAGAAGCGACTCGAAGAAATGGGGACAGTTAATCTAGCCACTCTACCCAACCTTAGAAGGAGAAAGGTCTCTACTTCACCCATACCTCCTAACCTACTGCTAGAGCAACATCGGAGGGAAGGGGGGGATGAGGTATGATTTGCCAACCCTAACTAAGCTACATATGCAATGAACAAGAGGGCTCACGAAATAGATAACTTGCATTTATTCCATCAAGCTCCTTTAAGTTGTCTTGGTCGAGAAGCATTAGCTGAAAAAGAAGCCTCCTCCACTGCCATAGTCACCATAGCTGCCCTTTCCCACGTAAGAACCCACGAAGCAAGGCCTAAAGGCTCCACCCATAGCCACATGCAAATGAGCACCTCTGTAGTGAAGTTGCCCCAACAAATGGTGGATTTGCACTCGAGGTCCCCCTGTTATTTAGGCTTCATTGGACAATAAAAGGGGAGGACCCAAAGGTTATCGTGCACCTCCTAGTGGAGACTTTGGGGCTAGCCCTCACTGCTGGGCAACTCTCTACACCTTACGATCACAACTCGAAGGGAGACTCTAAGGCAAAGCACTTTCAGAGCTGATATACCCTCTCCCTCATACCGATCAATCTTGACTTGCTCATAACTGACGTAAAGTGTGTATCTACTCTCTATTTTACCCCATAAGAATGCTTGGGTATAGAGAACAAAGGACCCACGTCCCCTTTATATAAGGGGCCTAAAGCGCCCCCAACTGTACATGTGTCATCGATCCAATGGATCAAAATTGTGGGAAGCTCAATCAGCCCTTTAAAAATCATTAATGCATCATACACACATTAAATGTCTTCTAGAAGGTATAATGTTTGAGACAGTATGCATGATAGGCATACGCTCTGCTAAAGGAGCAACCCGACATGGAGATTGCTTGACATAGGAAGATTCACTTGACTGAGCAGGCCTTACTCAAAAGATTGCATGAACTTTTTTAGTCCATCAGTGCTTTGTTTCTCTTCATTGCTCTATTTCTTTTGAGTAAGGCCTTGACAGTGAAGATCTTTACATTGCAAAGGGGGGAATCGGCATCCTAATTCTACCTTCCCCTTTGATGAAGTACGAAAAACAAAAAATGGGCAGCTATCACCTAACAAGTACATCAACCACAAATCAACTAAGGTCGCTTTGGCTTACTTAGTGACCGAACCATGCTGTGAACCCTCTGCCTACTAGCTTCCCTATCCTTCCCTTGGCCATCAGCAACATTGCTAGTGGAACCCCCAGTAGAGCTCTCCAAGAAGTCGCTCCCCTCCTCATTCCCACTAGTAGCGTCAAGATCATTGAGCCAGTTAAGGAAAGACAAATCCACTTTAGGAAGTTGCTCGTGGACCTACTTCCTAACCTCCTCCACTATGGCATACATAACAATAGTCAGGGCCTTCTCCACTAGTAGGTCATCAATGGTCTCTATAAATATGTTTCGGTTCACCTTAGCAGAGAGACTTTCCCTCTTTAGCAGCTTGGCTTCCCTTTGAATGAATTCGGTATAGGCTATCTCCAACTTCCTCTACTTACCCTCCACCTTTGCCTGCAGCATATTCACCTCACCTCCAGTGGCCTTGGTGGGATCTTAAGCCTCCTTTAGGTTAGATTTGAGCTTTTTGACTTGCCCTTTCAACTCTTCGTAATGGCGCTCTAAGTCCTCGAACTAGGTCACTAAGTCATTGTGCAACTTTTTCTCCTCCTCCAACACCTCACAAAGCTTACCCACTTCGACCTTCACTTGGCCTCTCTTTAACTACTAATAGGCCTGATTGTAGATGAGAACATAATTAAGTATATCATAAAGCCGCAAGAAGGACAAAAAATTAGTCCATCTAATAGTATACAACACTTAAAGGAAAAACAAGTAGCTCATCTCATTATGCCTCCGAAGTATTTCTACAGTAGCTTCTACATCACTCTTCCTAATAAAGAGGTGCCCAAACTGAGCCTCCAACTGCTCCATCTACTGCATAAGCCTCATAACCACATCAAGGATAAGCTTAGGCAACTACTATACAACCAGCTGCTTCCTTTAACTCACCAAGGGCGGGACATTGTCATCATTAGGGATATTGATCGTAGCAACCCTCGCATCCTAAGGGGTTACCTTAGAGTCCCCATGTCTCTCTTTAGCTCAAACATCTCCCCATTGGCCCCCTTCTGAGGCCCTAGTACCCATAACTTGCTCTTATTGCTCAATCGCATTACCAGCAGTTGCCACCCCCTACCTTGACCCATTTACCACAACACTAATGGGAATGTCCTTAGCCACACTCTACATCACCTCAAGAAGAGTCGGTTGTTGCCTATACCCCTTCTTCTTCTTGATCTTTTTTACAGGAGGACACAAGCTCTCCCCTTCCTCTTCATTAGCGAGCTCCTTCTTCTTTTTGCTTGAGGTTGCCTCCTTCTCCATACGTTTCAATAGAATGGCAAGCAGTTTTGCCCTCACCCTATCAACAACTAACTCTATAGTTGCAAAAGAAAAGCAGAGATTAACTTAATAACACAACAACAAACAACAATACTTACTACCTTAAGGAAGAGCAAGTCTAACATCCCCCACTACTATAAACCCTACTTTTAGTGGGCTTTCAATTTAATTAAGAGTACTTTTTGAACGTTCCTAAGGATCAACTAAACTAAAAATACAAGTTTACATTTAAAAATGAATTTAACTTTCCAATTCGAAAGTTTATTTTCAATAAAACCTAAATATAAAAAACTGTGAACTCTTAAGTCACTCAAGACCCTAAACCCTAAAACAATTAAAGACTTATAACCTTAAGTGAGTAATTAATAATTTAATTAGAATAATTTCATTTAACTCTAGAAAATTTCACAATTTTATAAGAATTAAATCATAATTTACAAAACAATTTAAGAAGCAAACTCTAAAAGAATTTCCTATAAGACAATTTTCTTATCCTCATGCTTAAGCCTTATCCATGTGAATAAGTGAACCGACCAATCACTTTAAATAGTTTATCAATTGAGAGTTGGAATCATTTATCAATCGATAACTTATCCAAAACTGGTGACAAGACACTTTCCTTATACTACATATGAACAAGATATCACAAGATAACACAAGATTTCATGTGTTCAACTTTAATAAAGAAAACAAGACAATTCCATACCCAAAAGGAGGCCTATATTACAAGGCTAGAAAGGGAGGCCATGCCTTGTCTTTCATCCATCAATCACTTTGTTTTACACATTATTATTCACCCCTTAATGCTTACATCATCTAGTCTTACAAATGTTGGCATTTGAGCTAGCTACAAGACAACAAAATTAAGCTTCTTAAACACACTTTCTACCCCCATACAACTGGCCACTCTCTCTCTCATATCCCTCACTTTCGCTTTCATTTTTACTTCCATTTCCCTCACTTTAAAATCAACCTAAAAGAGGAAACATAAAAACCCCACAAAAATCCACATTGCCGCTACTTTCAAAGCTCCCAAACTCACGACACCAAACTCCACTTTATGTATTCCATATATCAACCTTCAAAGCCACTTTTAGGATCCTTAAAACATCCTCTAAACCCCACTTCAATGGACCAAAACTCAAGATTCCGAAAAGGTGGCATGAAGGAGAAAGTAAGACAAGAAGCTTAAGTGGAAACTTAGTACATAACCACCATACTTTTGCTTTGTGGACGAGTAAGTGTTTCTTTGTGTTAGTAACTTTGTATTCTATGTTAGGAGACCATGTTTTCTTGAGGATATTAGTATGAACATAAGTTGATGAAATATCTAAGACCATCCAAAGAAGCAAAATGAAACCCTTACATAAAAGTTGGAATATGAGCATGTAAAGTTAGTGTTATATAGAGATACTTATTTAACACTTAGAATAGAAGATTTTAAGTTGAAATAATCATGAAATGAACACTTGAATGAAGAGATAGCATGCTGGACGTAAGGAGTTATAGGTCATTTGGATGTTATTTTCACTTTCGTTAAGTTAAAACATGCTCAAATCTAGATTTAGGTAAAGGAAGAATCCATCACATGAAGCTTTTATGGGGAAACTAACTTTGTAAGATAAGAACTATGATATGGAAGTTACAATAAGTATAAGATCTACTATTTTCATGTAAAGTGTGAGCTAAGTAATCATCTCATGGAAGAGAAGTTAAGTTAAGATTTGAATATAAGCAACTTTGGTTCATGATCTAATACCTAAACTTAAGAAAATGATGAAACAAGTTGAAAAACCAAGTTGAAAGCCTCCACACCGAACCGACTAGATCTGAAACCTTGATAGAAGACACTTAAAAATATGATAAAAGTAAGTAAACAAAGTAAAAAAAAAAAAAACTAACTAAGGCAAGTATGATAAGTGTATTAGGCCTAAAACTCAAAACTGAGCCTAAAACTTCCAAAACGGGCCTTAAACTCCAAGTTGAACCCTCATTAAATTTTTGACCAGCAACTTACCCCAATAATAAAAATTGCTTTAAAACTCTTAAGAAGCCCACAAAATACACCTTAAGCCCAAGAAAGTGACTATCCTTGATTTAGATAAAAAAACATGCCCATTTGATAACTTAAGCCCACTTAAAAGTCCAAGAAGTTATTAATCTTAGGAGTGTAAATCAAAGTTAGAAATTTGAACTTAAGGAGTATTTTAAGCTTAGAATGAGATCCTAAGCTCAAGCCCAAAAGACTTCTCAAGTTACCAAAAAGCTTAATAACCAAACAAATCCCAAAAGCACTTCAAATCATGAAGATTGCTACTGTTTTGACCTATAGATAGATTTGTGTGCCTCATCTCAAAAATATAACCTTGCTACATTAAAGTACACTTGAAAATGATGAATATCGACTATAATATCGTAAAAATCGGATTTTAAATGAGAAAGTTATATGTAATTGAACTTTTAAAGTAAAATTAGGAAAAAATAAGAAACCAAGTCAAAAGTATATTTTAAAGGGCTTTAGCTTAGTTTTCCAAATTCTATTTCGAATCCTTATAGTATTATATTTGCAATGTCCAGGGGACCCAACTTTTAGAGAAGACCTACCCTTGGATTATTTTGATTAACCTGCATAGCTGAGTAAGTGAATTCCCGATGACTTCTTACTTGATTCTGATTGTAGAATAGATGTAATTAAACTTATATATGGAATCTAGACGCTTGTGGGATATGGGAAATGCATGTGTGTGAATTTATGATTGAATATGATAGCTTGATAATGAAATGATAATGGGAACTGTTTTTTGTGACATATACATGCAATTGTATGGAATGAAATTGTTTGATCACCATGAAAACCGGATTAAACACTTATAGAATTAAGAAAATTCAATGGATCATGCATTCCTCATAATTGCATTGTACAACACCAATTGTCACTTCACACAAAAGACGGGAAAAGACTCACAGGAGGAGGGCCTCCTGTAGGATTGGGCACTAATTATGCCATCATTTTCTTGAGTCTCTATCCTAAGCTAACAGGCTTACTAGGCATTGGGAGATGTCAACCATTGGCGAAGGGCTATGTCTTATGGCTTCTACTTAGGGCGTGTGTTTATAGATTGCAGAGGGCACCACACTGCTAGACATAGGATATTGAAAATATGTTTTGTTGCTCGAAATGAAAGTATATTATATATGTTATATATATATATATATATATATATATATGATTTTGTTAATAGTGTAATCGATATAAAACCCAAGTACTAAGACCCGGATTTTAGTTTGTGTCGGTTAATTATCTCTAACCCCAACTACAGGGACCGTAATTATAAGTTACGTACAATTCTTAGGCTACTACATGTATTGTTTGGTATACTGATTGATCATGCATTCATACGTATGTGCATTAAACAAATTTTTGTCATGCGGTATTGATAAGGGGATTTATCTCACTAAGCATAAGCTTATACCTCAATAGGTTTTTGTTAATGTAGGACCATCTCTTTGTTTATCAGGGTTAATGAATACCCGAGGTAAGTCTCGTTTGGAGATGGGATAAAGCGTTCGGGGAGTAGAGAGGAGATTTTTTTTTTAATAGACTTTTGTAGATAATCATTTATCTTTACTTTTCAGTTCATTTTATAGATAGAAGTTTCTAATGTAGATACCTATACGAATTGCATTCGTTTGTAATATTCTTTTGGTGTAGAATTCAATGAATCCATACGTTTATTTAATTAATTTACATCAAAGAAGTAAATTTTAGTTAAATTACTCGATATTACTTATTTATGGGCCTAGTGATAACGTATAGTAAAAGGAACCTTATGTATCGTATGAAAAGCTTACAATCAACAAAGGGTCGATTACAGATCTTTATGTGGTATACTGCAATCTATCATGATAATGATATTATTGGGTCGTGATAACTACAACGATGAAGCAACATAGTAAACACCCAATCACTCCTCGTAAGTAAGGATTGGGAGGTACCTATCTCAAACCCAAAAAGCCCATTACCCTTGACATACTTCCGATAGATGAAAAGTAAGTAGAGCTTCTTCCAGCCTATGAAGTCTAATAGCTCCATGTCTACCTCGCTATCCTTGGCCATAAGACGACTTAATGATCTACCTCGAAATGGGCATAATCCACTCTATTTAGAAGTTAGGCTGCTTAGATGTCCACATGTGGAAGAAAAACTCCTTCCAATTGTCTACCTTATTTCGCAATTGGTGGAAAATCTTCAAGAGCCCACCTCAGTTAGCCATGTATACTTAGTCATTAGGCGACCTCTTCGCTTGGAAGAAGTGCCTGAATAGGTGAGCCATTAGCCTCTATAACATCCATAAACACAAGGCCTCGGACCCAAGTAGCTGCGTCTATGCATTAGCATAGAGGCTCCCTAGGGAAATCTTAAAATTCTCAAAGACCTTAAATAAGAAACAAAAAAAAGGGAAGCTACAACCCTAGCTCAAGCGGTTTCACATAAATGCAGAACTACTATTTGTCCCATATCTCAAACCCCTTATCCTCAATCATAGGCACCTTTACTCACCAACTAGGTATGTTATTACTTATTCGGTGAACCAGTTGTAGCCTTATCACGTCCTTCCTAAAGAACATTTGGGTGCAGGCTTTCTTGTTGTTGTTCGTAGTGCGAAGTAGCCTACCTTCCTTATCTTCCTCCCCATTCGAATGGTAAACATCATAGGGCTTATCTTGTACATATTCTCTCTTCTCTGCCCATGATAAGAGTACCCTATCAGCATTCATCATCGTTGCTACTGTTGTCGTCGCTGTAGTCGTTTTAAGGGGGAATAGGGTTACTACCCCCTTTACGGACAATCTACTCATAGTCTTCGTCTATTTCTTTAGAAATGGATGCATGTAAATTCTCACTTTGAGCATCTGAAGTACTTTGATTAGCCATTGTTGGTTATAATCAAGAAATGGAAGAGTAAGGTTTGGGGGAAACAAGGACCTACTTGCAAGAAACAAATTCAGTAGAGTTTCATCTAAGTAGAATGGAGAAAGTGAAAATTAAAGCCCTATGGACCCCCTTATATAGACAACTACGAGGGTAGTGGAATAGTTCCTCCCATTCTTGAAGCACGTACCCATTATAGAGATGTACGCTGCATCATGGCCTTTACACATGTCCCACTTTACCAACCAAGTGTCTCAATTAAGCTTATCTACGCAGGTCACTGACATAGTAAGACATAAAAGCACCTCATGCGTGAAACCTTCCCGAAGAAGTCACCAACACACAACACACTTCCTAAAGAAACCATCTTAGCATCTCAAGCAATCTAACTATCACTATAGTCATGCCAAATGACACTGCATGATGCAAATGATTTAACTGGGCATATTAGACATTGCATCTCTAGGCAATAAGCTAAGCCTCCATGCTCGTAGCTGAAATGATCTTACCTTAGACCAACCATTTTATCCAAGTTATTCTCCCCACGCTCCCACATTGAGGAGAGTATGGCGAATAAGTGTTGACATACATTTCCAACCGATCTAAGGCTCAGCTTATAAGAAGGCCCATAATGTCCTAAAGCGAGCATATAAGTGAGCATCCTGCTCCCTTCGAGCATTATGACCTACTTGGGTCACCCTTTGCGAGCACACATATAACTACCTAAACGTGCTTAAAGCTGAGCATCAAGCCATCCTTACCTAGATTTAGGCACAACAGCCATAGGGGTTCCAGTGAGCACCCCCAAAGCCTAGTTGGTCCTCAAACAAGCACCTACTTGCTCTTTGAGTGAGCTTACTCCTCCTTTGTCTCTAGCACTAGCACCAGCACCTAACGGAAGTTCATTAATTACCCTTTAACACCTGTAGTATAGCTATCACACCCAACAACTCCTAAGCATGTTAGATCTATGGATCATAGATGTGGCTACTAGCGTAGTTGTGATAGATTATCCTCTAGAGTCACCTTGTCAACCCTACCAATACAAGTGAACCTAAGACCTTTACGTATCTAGGTAATCGTACCTCTACTACACTATAAAAAGTGTGAGAGAGAGAGGCCACCAAGTAAAAGGACCGAGAACTTTCTCTAAGACTAAGAACACCTCTAAACACATTTTGAGCAAGCACCCCTACTCGAGCTTCAATGCTTGCTCACCTTGATCCTTTCCATTCCCATTCCTTACTTTCTTTGCTAATTTGAGCATCAAAGAGCTCTTATGGACATACCTGCAGGATACTTTCTTGCAGGTTCTAAGGAGTAAGGAACCCATCGAGCCTGGCCTTTATTAAGGCCCATCTGGCACACCAATCTCTATTTTGAGTTGATTCCCGCAAGATCAACAATATACTTTATATTAACTGATCTTACTAAAATTATTACACTCTAATGATTTGAATACTAATATTCTTATGAGATAGATGATGTTGGAATGCCTCTCTTAATCATTTGAACAAATGGCACAAAAGGTTACTTTGAAAATCTTGAGGGGCTTCATCTAAATGGTTATCGAAGTCCTTTCCATCGTTGTGTCCTCTTTGTGTGCTATGAATGAAAAGCGAAAGAGCAAAGATTGACATCGTCTAAATACCCTTGTTAAGCGTTTGAATGAAATTCTAGTTCACTAAAGGCACAACTTCAGAATAAATATCCTCGTTTGTCGAAGCACTTTTAGAAATTGTGGGTTTTACACATAAAGTAGGCTAAAACTTTAAATTTATTTTAAAAACAACATTAAGTATTCTATTGTTATTATTGTCTCATTTCTTTGAGCAATTTGAGATTTTAAGAAATGGAAAGTTACCTTTTTTTTTTTTTCTAGTTATTTCTTTTACTTTAGAGCAGCTAACTTGGTTATGGGTTCATGTTTTAGTTTTTGCCAGGTAGATTAATTAAGGATTGAACTAAATTTGTAGCTGACTTTCGTGTTTTGCTTGTAGACCTTTGAGAAAACCTAGATTTCCTTAATGCAATTAATAAATTAACTTCTTTTTATCCTTCTTCATCTTACAGATTTGATATTGTGAGTCGATCGAGATTTATGTGTGAACTTAAGCTTGCTTTTAAAAAATTCTTTGTGTGATATCTTAATCAATACTATTGCAGAATTAAAGCATGAATCTCGTGTTTTCTATAGATTTAAAACTTAGTTCATTCAGTTTTCAATTTTCAAAATTCGTTTAGTATACCATCAAATCTTCTTCTCTTTTTTGTTTTTAATTTTGCTAGATAAAATCATTCCAGGTTGCATGAACTTAGATGAGGAGCTCTTGGATCGACTATGAAGGAGATCCAATCCAGGCGAGGAGATCTGAACTGGGTATAAGAATATTAGAAAGGGCAAAGGTAGTTTAGTCTTTGTTTATTTATTTACTTTATTGGTTATTATTTTTTAGTCTAACAAAATAGAGGAATAATCATTTCTTGCAAATTTCATTAGAATGGAATTGGTATTTAATTTTATTCCTTTCAATAACATTTGTGTGAGCCAAACACGTCCGGAAAAAAGAACGAGAAACCACGTTGATATCTCAACTAGCATAGGTGCATGTCATTGTTATACCATGAAGCTTAAGCTTCAAAAATACAACTCTTTGTCTCCCTTAACTATATGTTACATAACAAAAGAATCGGTTTTTAGTACTTAGTACGTAATTGTACCGTAATCTAGTGATGTGTATAAATTTTGAGAAAAAAATTTCTGTATGATTTTGTTCGTATCACAGGCCAAAGAGAGCCAATATATATACAATATAGATGCACTAACTAAGCTTTTAAATATAGAAAACAAATATTCTAAATATACTCTTTACACAATTGACAGATATTTACAAATCCTAAAATATTCTAATACCTTCTAAACATAGCAAACAAATATCCTAAATATACTCTTTATATAATTGACAGATATTTACAAATCCTAAAATATTCTAATACCCCCCCTCAAGTTAGTACGTGAAGATTGCAAACCCTCAACTTGCGTAGAAGATACCCAAACTGCTGTGTCTCCAATGCCTTAGTAAAATTATCAGCGAGTTGCTCAGAGCTACGTACATAAGCAGTCTGAACATGTCCATGTTGAATCTCATCACAAATAAAATGACAATCAATTTCAATGTGGTTTGTTCGCTCATGAAACAAGGGATTTGCACTAATGTGTAAAGCTGCTTGACTATCACAATACAACAACATAGGATGAGAGTGTACAACATCGAGAGACAGCAAAAAACCCTTTAACCATTACAGTTCACATACAATAGTAGCCATGGAACGATATTTTGCTTCAGCAGAGGATCTCGACACTGTATGTTGCTTTTTAGTCTTCCAAGAAATAGAGAAGTCCCTAACATAACAAAATATCCAGTAAGAGATCGTCGAGTTAAATGACAACTTCCCCAATCAGAATTACAATAAGCATACAACCGAAGATCACTATCAGCTCGTAAAAGTATTCCTTGTCTAGGACTGCCCTTCAAATAACGAACCACGCACAAAGCTGCTTCCTAATGAGCTTCCCTTGGTTGATGCATAAATTGTGCCAAAATATGAACACTGTAGGACAACTCAGGTCGAGTAAGAGTCAAATAAATCAGTCTTCCTACCAATCTCCGATACTTCTTTGAATTTGCCAACAATGCATTTTCTGCTAAGGCTAAATGATGATTTTGTTCAATGAGAAAACCAGATGATTTAGCACCTAATAATCCAGCTTCACTGATAATATCCAAAGCATATTTGCGTTGGCAAAGAAAAATTCCTTCTTGATTCCGAGCCACCTCTACGCCTAAAAAATACTTCAATGTTCCCAAATCTTTCATGTAGAAGCAGTGGCATAAATAATCTTTAAACTTTTGAATGGCAACTCCATTATTCCCTGCAATAACAAGATCATCGACATACACTAGTATACTCAAATGTATCTTGTCTCGATTTAAAGTAAACAATGAATAATCAGATTGAGATTGAAGAAATCCATACCACTTTAATGCAGTTGTCAATTTGGAAAACTAACATCAGGGGGCCTGTCGTAACCCATAAAGTGATTTACATAATCGACAAACTTTGCCAGGCTGTTGAGTAGATAACCTAAGTGGCATCTTCATGTACACCTCTTCTTCTAAATCTCCATGCAAGAATGCATTATGAACATCCATTTGATGGAGTTCCCATCCCTTTGTTGCTGCCACCGAAAAAAAAATACGTACAGTAATCATTTTTGCAATAGGAGCGAAGGTCTCATTGTAGTCAATTCCTTCAATCTGATTATTACCAAGAATCACCAATCGAGCTTTATAACGTTCAACCGAACCATCTGAGTTATATTTGATCTTGTAAACCCATTTACTGCCTATAGCTTATTTTCCCTGTGGCAAATCTTCCACAATCCATGTCCCATTAGCCTCAAGTGCCTCAATTTCTTTCATCATGGCTTCTTTCCATCGAATGTCTTTGATGGCCTGAATATAAGAAACAAACTCCTTTTCGGCTGTCATAGCTGCTAAGAAAGAATGATGCTCTGGAGAAAATTTGTCACAATTTACATAATGTGTTATAGGATAGGAGGTACCTGTAGACGGAATTAGATTGGAGGAACATGCAGAAGGACTTATTTGTTGTGCAGTATATTTCAGAAAATCTTACAGCCGAGTAGAAGTTTCTTTTGTTCTATGACCTCATCCAAGTTGTTCTAGAAGAGATTCACCCAAGATTTCAATGACACCCTCACTATCGTTATTATCACTTTGAGTCACAGTCAAATTCTTAGGTACCTCACTTTCGTCTTCCTCATTCAATTCATCATTAAAATGATTGGTGATATCGAAAGAAGCACCTTGTACAAGATCTGGTTGCACACCTTCCTTATCAGCATATGGAAATTCAGATTCAAAGAACACAACATCTCTGAATACAAAATATTTTCTTATATCAAGATCATAAACTTTCCACCCTTTTTTTCCGAAAAGATATCCTACAAATAAACAACGTTGACTCCTGCTAGCAAACTTGTCTTTTTCCCTATTTAAGTTCCGAGCATAACATAGGTACCCAAAAGTTCGAATGTGATTATAACTAGAAGGTTTACCAAACAACTTCTCATAAGGAGTCTTTCCTCCTAATAACTTAGAAGGAATCGGATTGATCAAATATACAGCCGTCAGAACACATTCTTCCTAAAATTTGATGGGAAGATTGGCTTGAAATCTTAAAGCTCTAGCCACATTTAAAATATGATGATGTTTCCTCTCAACACGTCCATTCTGTTGAGGTGTTCCTATACATGAGGTCTGATGTAAAATTTTATTTTCAGAAAAATAGTTATGCAAGCAAGCAAATTCAGTCCCATTATCACTTCTAACTATCTTTACATCTTTTTGAAATTGTCTTTTAGTCATGGCAAAAAAATTACGCATGACAAATTCCACTTCTATTTTTTCAGTTAACAAATATATTCATACACCCCTAGAAAAATCATCAATAATGGTAAAGAAATACGAGGCCCCACAAGAAGCATTAACATAATAAGGTCCCCACAAATCACAATGAATTAATTCAAAAATTTCATTTGCTTTAGTGTCACTAGAAACAAAAACTTCTCTTGTTTGTTTAGCTCTCAAACAAATGTCACATGGTTTATTTTTTATTGAACTATTACTAAATTTAACTTGAGGAAGAGATTCCACAATTTTTGCAGACGGATGCCCCATCCTCCTATGCCATAATTCAAAAGAATCTACATGACTTGTCTTGCATGCTTGGACTGATACTGCTAACTTCAAATAATAAAGTCCCTTGTACTGTTCACCTACTCCAATCACCATCCTTAAGGTGCAGTTCTGTATAACACAAATTTTATCAATAAATTGGACATTACAATTAGAGCCATCAAGCAATCGTGACACAGATATCAAATTACAATTCAAATTTGAAACATAGAGAACATTGTCTAGTTTGATATGCTTTCCTAAGCAAACTGATCCCTCCTTCAATGTCATCACCCGCTCTCCATTGGGTAATCCAATTGAACATGCCATAATTTCTTTCAAATTTGTTAAACATTCTAAAGTACCTATCATATGTTGTGAAGCACCGGAATCAATAATCCAATTCAGATTATCC
Organism: Lumnitzera littorea; assembly: GCA_024138015.1. Taxonomy (NCBI): domain Eukaryota; kingdom Viridiplantae; phylum Streptophyta; class Magnoliopsida; order Myrtales; family Combretaceae; genus Lumnitzera; species Lumnitzera littorea. The sequence goes on from JAMXBB010000003.1 coordinate 93,326,810, forward strand.
TTACCATTCATCTTCTCATTAGTACCCGGTTTGCACGTGTTCAACAAATTGAGAAAGAATGACCATTGTTCTGCTGTCAAGGTCCTAGAAGCTGTATTTTCTTCCGTTGTTGCCATTGATGATGATGGCTGCCCAATTACATGGGCTGTATTCACCTTCGGCGTATTACTTTGTCCACACCCTGCACTCTGTCCCCCTCGTCCACGTCCAACCCCTTTGGATCGGTCACTCCACAATTCCGGATATCCAATGAGCTGAAAACAAGTTTCAGAATCATGTCCCTCTCATTTGCAGTGTGAGCAAATGGCAAATTTGTCTTTCACTTCTATTTTATACTTTCACCCTCCTCTATTGGTCTGCACTGCAAAACTCACAACTTCTCCATGTTCATCCTTTCCTCATGAGATGTTTCTAACACGTTCTTCTTGGCACATCAACGAGCATGCCTTATTCAAGTTTGGCAATTGTTCTGTGCTCAAAATATTGGAACGAACTGCTCCATATAATGCATCTTCTAACCCCATCAAAAACTGATGAAGCCTCTCTTTTTCTCGTTTCTTGTCAAGTTCAGCTGCAATATTACAATTGCATCTTCCACAACGGCAGATGGGAATTTGCTCATAATTCGCAAGCTCTTCTCAAAGTTGTTTCAATTTCCCATAACAAATCACAATCGACATATCTCTCTGTTTGCAGTTGGCAAGTTCTGCCTTGATCTGTTGAACACGAGGTCCATTAGCGATAGAGAATCGCTCTTTAATATCTTCCCATAAATCCTTTACAATCTCCATATATGTTATGGTAGATCGCAGTGTTGGCTCGATTGTGTTAAGCATCCATGAAACCAACATTGAATTCACAGTCCACCAATCCTCTAATTCAGTGGAATCATCAGCAGGTTGATTAATCGTTCCATCAATAAATCTGAATTTCTTCTTGGCCCTCAACGACGTTTGCATCGCTCGAGCCCATTCATCATAATTGTCTCCTTTTAATTGCACCTGAGTAATTATATTACCAGGATTATCACTCAAAGTCAACAAGTAAGGGGAGGTTGGTTTCTTTCCCTCGCTAGTCATAGTGTTTTTTTTTTAACCAGGCTCTGATACCATATAAATTTTGAGAAAAAAATTTCTGTATGATTTTGTTCATATCACAGGCCAAAGAGGGGCAATATATATACAACATAAACATACTAACCAAGCTTCTAAACATAGAAAACAAATATCCTAAATATACTTTTTACACAATTGACAGATATTTACAGATCCTAAAATATTCTAATACCTTCTAAACATAGAAAACAAATATCCTAAATATACTCTTTACATAATTGATAGATATTTACAGATCCTAAAATATTCTAATAAAGTGCATGATGATGTTATAATGTTGCACTTAAAAAAATAATATTGCATAAGCGTGGAACCAATCTATGAGAAGGTAGATACCACTGATTTATGAGTAAAGCTTCAATTATACTAACATGTATAGATAGATTAGTATCACGTAAATATCAATAAATTTTAACATATAAAAATAAAAATAATATGTAGAAAATTGTACATTATTATTAATACTTACATGCTATTCATCTAAATGCATGATATATTAGTACTAATAAAACTTACTTTAGCTTAACTTGCCAAGAGAAAAGCATACTTCCTTCATTATTATGGGTGCAATACGCTCATTGAATTGATGTGATTTGAAATAGGGGTTCAATTAGTACTTATAGTTGATTCCCTTAATAATATCACATATTAAGGGGTTTTGGATATAAAGGATATGCTAAGCTTTTAGATGTTTTAAAATATATTCATTTCATGAAAAAATGATCTAAAAATAATATATTATTGAAGGTGGTAATTGGAGGGAACAAAAATATTGATAGAAGATTTTGAATATGCTTCTTTGAACCTATATCGATCTAAAGAGACCGTAAACTGACTTGGTATAACTCATGACTAACTTCTTCTTGCCCTGGCCGACTTGTTCCCACTCATGACAACCTTATATGAAGCCCTAAAGGACATGGAGCAAACATTGCTTCATGGCGAACTCTTTCCCTAGGAAGCTAACCACATAATGCCTATACCATCTATTTTTGGAGTATGTCCAACCTCCTTTAGCATAGGAACATTAGATTGTAGGCAAGAAGTCAAGAGTAGACAAAGGTTGACACTTCATGAGGAAGGTTGACTTAGTCAGCTTTCCACTTCTTAGATTCTCGGGTCAAGGCCATATATATAAGGTCTACTCTCCTTACTTGGCAAACACACTTTCCCTTCATGGGGGATTCATGGCTCCTAAATTCTCTCAAGTTCACAAGTGTAAATAGAGGAACTCCAATGATGGTAAATCATTTTCACACACACTCACACTCTCTATTTGTCTTGTATCCTCATTCTTTCCTTCTTTCTCCCTTAAACAAATACAAATTTAAGTATCGAAATGACCACACTAAACAATATCCTAACGCCTCTCACTATGTTCTCTTTTGTAGGCCTAGGTTCAAACACTTAAAGGCCCACTTCACTTCATCTCACTGTACCAATATAAACCTATAGACGACTAGAAGTAATCTATAGTTGTTGTTAATCATTTTCTATCCGCATTTGAAATAACAAAAACAATGATGGGAAAAATAATACTTTTAGAAGAAATTATTTATAACTCTTTCTTTTTTCCTTTGTAGTTTATCATATTTAATTCATTGAGTATTTTACTAGAAAAATTTTGAAAACATTTTCCATAAACAAAGTAACCTTAACAATGTGTTAATTATTAGTACATAAGGCCAATGAACCTATAGTACACAAAGCAAAATGTATTATTAAAATAAATTTTGGAATTAACCTAAACAAGAGTTGTATTAAAGTATTGATCCTTAGATTTTATAGTGATTTCTTATGCTTGAGGTAGGGAATACTAGAAAAAGAATAAAACCTATAGTTCCTTTTTCTTTTTCTTTTTATTTTAATACCGAAAATGAACCTATGGTTCCATGGATGAATGATGATTGATTTACAAAGCACCCATGATAAAACAGTTAAGAATAGCAAATTCTTTGATCTTGAACTTGATTAAAAAGATGAACATAACAAACAATATAAGAGATAAATTAGTAAAAGAAAAGAGAATTTGGCACATAGACTTTTAACATGGAAAAAATAAAATACCGATATTAAAAATTACAACCAAGGTTGAAAAGTTCCACTATAGTGTAACAAGATATGCATATAATTTTCTTACGTTCACAAAGTAACACTTTCACAATCAAGAGCTAAATTGCTTCTTATATTATGAATACACCAAGCTAGCATATATGAGTTATGCAAGTTAACATAAGATATTTTGGATAATAAGCAACATCAAAATAAGGACCTAACAATAGAAACAAAGTCAATTTATCAACTCCACCCATTCAACTTGCTAACCTTGCCTATTTGGCTTATTAAGAAGGTTAACTGACTCTAAACTCTCTTAGTATTCTTTTGTTTGCTTTCCTTCACTTCATATCTTTGGCTATCGTGTAAATTCAAGATATATTTTAAAAATCTCTACCTTAGCTTAAATTTGCACAACTTGAAAAGCATGCACACCTAAGTTTCTTTAGCATTTAGCTTCTTTGATTTGATCTTATCAACCATCTTCCTTTGGGATATTGAATTTATCACATTAACAAGTTAGCCCCCATCATAATAATTAGCTCCTTCTTGCATACTAAGAGATAAAACTCTATAAGATAGTCCTAGCATATAAATCACATCTTATACCATGCACATGCACTCATAATGCAGTTAGATTCAATTTTACCAAATGAATCAAGCTTCAGAAAAGAGTTCTTCTTGAAACATAATAATATGCCGTTACTACAACACTATCTGAAATCACTTCCAAAAAAATAGAAGTATCTTTGCTTATTTCTTCAATATAGACTTAGTCATGGACTCACTTAGGGATAAAAAAGAATGGAATAGCAATTTTTCAACCTCTATTTATTGGCCATCGGTCATTTGCATAAGCCTATAGTTTTGGAATCAATCTCTCTTGCAATGAATTTGAAACATTTTCCCATAGTCAAATATAATCTTAGTATATTTTCATCCTTAATTAAGGGATGTAGTATTAAGTCAAAATTGGATTTTAGAAATCGGTACGACTATATCATCCTTTAACTCAATTGTTACCTTATTAGCAGCCACTTTACCCTTACAACTTACTTTTGGCTACTTCTTTAGATTTTTTGCCTTCATGTTGCCCGTTATAGAAAAATATACTATACTTTTACTTGTAGACTTATTTGTAAAATTGCTACTACTAATGGATATTTGTCAAAATCTAGCAATTAGACTAGCAACATTCTTCCTACCCATAAATCTCATCTTATGCCTTAATTATTCTTACTCAACAAGTTGCTCTTGATCTCTTCATTTAGTAAGTTGCCATTGACATCAAACCCATGATAAGAAGATGGTAGAGAGTACATTAGGATCATTACCTAAACTTTTATCATAACGTTTACATCAATGTTTTTCAAATACATACTTAAAGGAGAAAATTTCAAAATATTAAGTCTCATTGATGACCCCTACTTAGTTATGAAAATCTTTTCTTTAACACTAACTGGTTTGCAAGAGACTTGATTATACCACTCCTCAAATTTCTTCTATAGATGTGATATCTATCATCTTCTCCACCATTACAATATCCAAAATACTATTATTTAAACTATGTTCAATAGCCATTAATGTCTTTATGTCAAGTATAAGTATTATCCAATTCTCATCCTTCATGGATTCTGGCTCTTATTTGACTTCTTGAAGCCTAATCATAACTGGTTACATTGGACTATTACTTACCAAAGACCAATATGAATGTATCTATCAAACTTTTCTATAGTATACTTTTGTCACCATCTATTCACTATGTTGATCATGGACCCAAAATCCCTTATCTCACTCTAGCTTTTTAGCTCTCTATATAAATTGCAAATGAAACTTTAATAGCAATTTTAAGGATTGCGATATGAATCTTGGTTATAGATTGATAGATTACATGATTAACAAATGAAAAAATAGATGTAAAGAGAGTTTATCATAGTGTTTTAATGTGGAAAAGCTCTAAATGTCAAGCTATAAACCATAAGCAACACTCTATGACACTTAGTTTTGTCAAAGTTACATAGCACTATCAAAATCAATTTCAAATTGCTCATATCACTCATCAATACATGAAGCTAGCATATATATATATATATATATATATATATATATTATTAAAGCAGATTAGTCCTTAAGTAACCACCTCTTTAAATATTACCATTTAGCCATCCAATTTAAATTTTATTTCAAAAAAACCAATATTAAAAATAACTTATTAAAACTATAATTGTTTTATGTTAAGGGTAAAATTAGCATATCAACCCACTCTTGCCAATTAATCTCTCTCAATCCAAAAACTTACTTTTTTCACTATCTCCTTACACAACATAGTACCTATCTCATGATCTTTTTCCTTGACGGTTTCTCTCTTTTTCTGTTTTCTCTCCCCACCTTGCTTTACTTACGCGTATTGTATGGCTAAAATTCAGATTATAATGAAATATGATCATGACGATGATTGATATTCACTCATATGAATAGATTTCTGTCCATAATCCTAATTTGCTTATATATATATATATAAGTCAAATGCTAAAGGCTTAATATAGAAGGTAAGTCATAACTAGTGTTGCAAGCAACATCAAAACTAAAAGTTATACTTACATTGATGGGTTTGCTTAAGGAAACACAATAAAAGCCACACGTTGAATTGATGCATGACTCAACTCACTCGATTGTCCACCAAAGGTTCCTAATTGGCCAACCTTACTACTTGATAGCCAGCCAAGTAAGGTAATTGCTTTTTACATGTCTTTAAATCTCATGTACACTTAAGATATACTTTAATCAATATGTCATCTTTATACATTTCCATGGGTGTTTATCAAATATAATGCGATAGCAAGCTGTGCTTCAAATAATCATCTTGTGGGTCACCAAAATAAAATAGCATTAGTTTTGCACATGTTGCTAAAATATTTTTTATTTGAGGAATGCCACGTTATAATCCTTAAAATTTCTTAAATCTATATGATCAGTCGAAATAAAGATCATTATATCTTACCAATTGCCTTATAGTCTTCGCAACAATTTAATCAGGATCGGTTAGGAAAAGGGTAAGACATGGAAAATGACATGAACAAATAATCATGGCAACAAGCACCATAATCCCTAAAGTACGGGAGACTTCTCTTTTTGAACTAATTGATGACAATAGCTTTCTTTTGAAGACCCACTTCAAAATCCATTTCTTCTCATATCATTCTTCATCAATTATCGAAGCTGACCTCGGAAACTTTTCGCGCAGGTCCTACAAAATTCACTCATTGACAACTCGTGTGAATCATCTTTACAAAAGATTCATGCATTTGCTGCATGGGGATTATCCTTGCAAAAATGTCATACAAAACGAAAGAGAAGAAGACAGGAAATAGCAAATTAATACAATGATGATGTGAACTCTTTCAATGCCGCAAAATATCTGTTTATCTATTACTGTGATGATTAAAATGGCTACCTCTATTTTTAAGGGACGGTTACTCTTTTTTATTCCAATATTATCGATAGCAATCTTTGATTGTAACAATAGGAGATCATTCATTGATCTGTTTGGTCTTTTCAAATTTTTTTTCTCTATAATTTCGTTTAATAGATCCTAACCCCTCATTTACGTAACAAGTCGAAGTTTAAAAGGGATATTAGAGTAAATTATACATATTCCATATGACGTCTCAAACCTAAAGGACATACCAATCCATCATATTATGTGGTATAAGTATGTAATGCTTGTCTTCTATGCACATGCATCTTCTAGCCTATCTATTTAGTTCCTAAAGAAAAAAAAAAGGATTTAATTGGTTAAGCAGATGCTCAAAATACATGATCACTGCACATACAGAGGAATGTCATGCAATTGAACCCAAACACATGCAACCTATAAATGATGCTACATACCACCAACTAACATCTTCAATAAGGTGCATTTGTACTACATACAATTAGATTGACCAGTTAATTCTCGTAGATGAAAAGATGCTCCCGGAATTATGCCACGGCCATGCATTGCCACCAAAGAGGAATGATGAAGGCATTGCCTATTATTTTGAAAAAAAAGGAAATAAAAAAAAAAAAAAACCCACCCCATTAGTGTTTAGTGTTAACAATGTTTTAAATGGATGAAAACGGATGATGCTAGTTGCTTAGAAGGGACAATTCCGCTGAGAGCAATGATCGTCAAAGGACCCTTCAATCAGTCACATCAAACAACGATAGAGTGATTTTAAGGGATAGCTTAGAGTTAGGGCCGTTGCTTAGAAACTCTATTTTATCTTGTTTTCTCAAATTCTTGGTTCTAAAATTAAAAAAAACATAAGTTGTTTTACTTTGATGCGGAAACATTGATGAAAAAAAAAAAAATAACAAAAATTACGAGAAGAATATAGATTATCAAGAGTTATTTTTCCCCTTTCTAGAGAGGTGAATGACATTAGGTCTTAGGTCCAAAGATCAACCTAAATTTTTTTTTTTTTTTTATCTTTTTTTAGTTTCACCGATAAAACAATGAAAAATATTCGATGCTATAGGCATGAATGAATGATGAGTGAATATAAAAAATAATTGATATTTTGATATTAAGTTATTGAAAGTAAATAATATTTTAAAAATTACTATTCATGTTTAATTTATAAAACCTACTTCATTTCAAAAACTTTATAAGTACTTTTCTATGCTAATAATCTAATGAAAACATGAATAGTAATAACATATTTTTGCACAATTTTGAATGTATTGATCTCTTTTATGTAATATCTTTCATCTCCTAATTGAACTTGAACTGAAATATTCAATATTCGGTAATTACTTTTTCTTTCGTTTTTGGAAGAATGATTTATCTTTAAAAGAAGAAAGAAGAGCTGATCGAAAACGTGTCTAGAGTTCTTGTCATTTAGCAAAAACATGTAGCTACAGTCTACAGATGTGTTTAAGTCAAAGACCAGGCAAGAGCCATAGGAATTTATGTAGAAATAATATCTTCCACCCAGTAAGGCTATTATTTTGTTTTATTGTTCAGTGCAAAACAGCAACGGCGGAAAAAGGACAAAGGTTGAAACCACCAGATTATTGGCATTTACTCTATATCTAGCATGCCTTCCTTTCCAAATAACGCGTCGTGGTTCCTCGGACCGACTTAGTATTATCATATATTTCTACGAATCACAAAACACCATGTTTATTTATAAGAAATTTATTTCGGATTCTAGCTATCACATCAACGATTTAAAGTACTCACCTTCTTAAAATACTCATCACTTTATCTCCCAATTATTTCAAAAATATTCTATAACATGTTTTTTTTTTTTTTTAAGTTTTTATGAGTCCAAATAAAAACATTCAACTAATTAATATATATATAAACTTGTACAAAGACCAATTCTTAATCATGAATAGGTTTGATACCGATTTAAGCTAACTTTAAGTAGGCTTAAACTGACTATTAAACTATCAAACTTTACTAGCCTAGACAGTTCAACCATGACAACTCACTAGGTTAGCGGGTTATCAAATCGTCAAACTAAACCACCCTTGAATTAACAGTTTAGCTCGATTATTTAAAATCAAGCTAATCTTAAAAATTAAAAAAATATATATAATATACTATTTATATGATATTATATAATACAAACAAGTATATAATATATATAATATATAATAGACAGACGCGC
>JAMXBB010000003.1:93340387-93456175 GCA_024138015.1 Lumnitzera littorea
CACGAAGAGCTACTAGGAAGTAACAATTGGGAAGGTCTCCTTGAACCAATCAACCTAGACCTCCGCAAACTCATCCTTCGTTGTGGTGACTTCGTCCAAGTCACCTACGACACCTTCATCAACGACCAGAATTCCAAGTACTGTGGCTGTAGCCGGTACGGTAAGTCCCATCTCTTCGAGAAAGTCATGTTGGAAAAGGGTTCAGATTACAAGGTAGAATCCTTTCTTTACGGCACTGCACGAGTCAGTGCCAAAGAAAGTTTACTTTTACACTCCCTCTCACGGGAGCGCTGGGACCGTGAGTCCAATTGGATCGGATACATCGCGGTCACCAACGATGAGGTTAGTGCACGGCTAGGCCGTAGGGAAGTATATGTTGCATGGCGTGGTACTACTAGGAATTATGAGTGGATAGATGTACTGGGAGCCAAGCTTGAATCTGTTAAATCCTTACTTGCTGAAAACAGGGGTAACAGTACAAATGGTACCGATTTCCCTGGCAATGGAAAGATTAGCAGTGACAATGACGATGATGAGGATAAAAAAGTGCCTAAAGCAATGAGAGGCTGGGTGACTATATATACAACAGACGATCCGAGATCACCATTCACGAAATTGAGCGCCAGGACACAGCTGTTGCACAAGATCAATCAGTTACGAGAGAAGTACAAGGACGAGAAATTGAGCATTGTTTTCGTTGGACATAGTTTAGGTGCTAGTTTGGCCATTTTAAGTGCTTTTGATGTTGTCGAAAATGGGGCTAAGGATATCCGGGTTGCAGCATTTGTCTTTGGCTGTCCCCGAGTTGGGAATAGAGCATTTAAAGAACGGTGCATGGCACATCCAAATCTCAAATTTTTGCACATTAGAAACACCATTGATTTGATCCCACACTATCCTAGTCACTTACTAGGATATGTCAACATCGGCACTAAGCTCGAGATCGATACTCGGAAATCACAATACTTGAAGAATTCAAAAAATCCTAGTGATTGGCATAATTTACAAGCCATGTTGCACATTATAGCAGGTTGGAATGGAAGTAAAGGTAGTTTTGAGCTGAAGGTGAAGAGAAGTTTGGCTTTGGTTAATAAATCTTGTGACTTTCTGAAAGATGAGTGTATGGTTCCCGGGTCATGGTGGGTTGAGAAGAATAAAGGGATGGTTCTGAGCGAAAATGGAGAGTGGGTCATGGCTAATTTGGCCAATGAAGACCAACCTGCACCTGAATTTGATTGACCGTTAGACTATAGACATTATGTTAATCGTTAATGGAAGTAGAATTTGATATTTGTAGAATGTTGATGGTCCTTTATGGGCACTGGTTCCAGGCTAAAAGATATGATTTTACTCTTTTCCATATACATGTTATTTAGTGCTTGAGGAACACTCATTAACAAATAGGTATGGATGAGTTAAGATTGCAATATATGAAAGATTTTGACAATTAGAAGTAGAGGAGAAATCAAGTGAGAAGCAACAAGAGTCAGAAGCCAAAAGAGTTTAGAAGAGTAGTTTTGATTCTTAAGTTGTAGATTAGGGAAAGACCATAACTTTATGCCTATGGAGAGTTACCAAGCTAGTACAATGTTAACAAGAACTGATTTGAGTTTACTTTGACTTAAGGCAAATAGATTCAGCACTATTTTAGTGGTAAAATTTGCATATTATAATAATTTACTAAGTTGTCAAAGATCTTCTCAATAGTTTGAGAAAGTATAACTTAGTTTTATCATGTTTTGACAAGTTATCAAGCTATCAAATTTTTTCTCGATAGTTTGGAAAAGTGTAACTTAGTTTTATTTCATTTTGATTTCGTAGGGATTTATATTTTATTCTATTACCAAAATAATTCTAAGGTTATTGGATTATAAATTCTCTATGAATCAATTTTATTCACAATTCCAAATTATTCTCTACATATATTTGTATTTATTATGCTATATGCCACGTCAAAACTCTATAAAATGTATCTCCTTATGTTATTTGTATTATGTAACTACTAGATTTGGAAGTAAGGTATGTTTTAAAAATAACTGATACCTATTTAAAAATAATGACTATAGGGAAAACTATGGAGTTTTGATGGGAAGTTATGATTTCGCTTAGGTTTAAGGCAAGAGAAGAAAAATCTAATTTTGTCAGTCTGTTATATAATAAGGATTTAACATTCGTATATGAGGTAGACAAAGTTGTGATCAAGAAAAAGGGACTTGTACATAGAGAAAGGTTATTCTTACAATTGTATGATTAAGTCAAGTGTTGAAGAAATTAAAGATAACATATAAATTTATGTCCTTAATTATTTTGATTTATGCCATGTTAGATAATGACACATAAATTTTCATCTCACCAAGGATATTTTATCATATTCATTAATAATCACTGTTAAAAGGGAAAAAAAGAAATATACAAGTACTAGACATATTTAGAGATTACCTCATGTAATAGATAGAGTATTCACTATTTGATGGTAGACTTGTAAAATACGAATAGTAGAATTACTCATTTGTCATAGCAATTGTTACAATAGGTGGAAAAGGTTGTTATAAACACATATTGGAATATAAAAGAAAATTAATAATAGAAGTGGGGTAAGAAGTTACTTCCCCAGAAAGATATGAAGTTAGGAGTTGCGAGTTGCAAGCTCAATCAAAGCAACCTTCCCTTTCCTTCTTCATTCTTCTACACCTTGTTAGATCATACATGAAAGTAGTTAGAAACCTTAATTGAATAATTGAGAGAAAAGACTGATTGAGAGAACAATAGATATTCTTACCTACGAGAATAGCGTGACTAGAACATTGGAGTTACTAAGGGTTTTAGTGCCTATTTGTAGGCTTGGGCCAATCTTGATTAGAATACCTAACAATTTGGTGCTTGTCTTTTTCATGGCATTAGAATTGCATTCTTCTTCCATAAATGTAGATATGGAAGCCATTAAATCAATGTTCCTAACAATGTAGCAGAGTCGGTAAGGATTTGAAAACACTTTGTCCACTATTAATGCTTAATTGTGATCTTTATTGGATAAAGTAGGAAATTTAGAGATCGGAGGGAATCAAAATCCTGAAGACATTTATTGTGGACCGTGACCAAGAATAGAGAAGGCCAGTCGCTAGATGGGTCTAAACTTACAAAAGCTTGAAAGGAATAATGGGGATTAGTGTGAAATTAAACGAATGTAAATAAAAAGGTAAGCAAAACCTACGAATAGCTTCAATGGATATGATGCACTAATGAAACTTCTAAAGACTCATAGCACAACTTGATATGACGCATGAATTGGTCTGGTAAAGTTACTCGCCACTTAGCCTTACTTAAGAGTTAGGATAAGAGTGATGTCAAGAATAGACAAATAGTGTTTACGTAAGGAAAAAAATACTCATGTATTATGGATGATAATGCTTTATAGCTATAATGATACTGTACACATAAAGATGATGTATTGGTGATGCCGTTAGAGGATGTGAAAAAAAAGTACGGACATTTTGCTTATCTGAGCAAGGGTGGCTTGGCCAGTTCCAACTCTTTCTCAGCATCTCGGTAGGAGTGAAGCCGAGTAAGTAATTGGCTATGCATGTGCAAGAATGAAGATGGGTTGTTATCTTGGCCTTTAGTTTCTCAATACTCAACATATGAGAGATAGATCGTCACTCGGCTTAGTAAGCACAATGGGCCAGTAAGGAGATACTCAACCTTCACATGAGTCGGCTAGAACAGGAGGATTTGTTTTGCCAATCTCTCTAGTCCTTGGGCTCGGTTGTAAGTCAAAGGTCTGGTAGCCTTATCCCCATTATTCCCTTCGGGTTATTTTGGATTTGGGATCAAATCCAAATGGTTTTTAATGAGCTCTTTGTCAAGGTGATACAAATTAAGGTTGGCAATGTCGAAAGCATCAAAAACCTCATAGTCCTTAGGTAACTCCAATCTATAGGCATTGTCATTGATCTTTTAGAGAATTCTGAAAGGTCCTTCAACTCATGCAGATAATTTGTTCCTCCTCTTGTTCGGGAACCATTCCTTACTGAGGTACAACCATACCAAGTCTCCTAGTTGAAATTGTTTAACTGTCTTACCCTTAGTCTTCTCCCACATTCTTCTACCAGCTTGGTCAATGTATCGAGTGACTTTATCATAGATGTGCTAGAAGGATTGTGCTCTGATCGAGGCATCAGGGTCTTCTTGCATGGGTACAGGTACAAAGGTGTGGTTAAGAGGCAACTCAAGATTAAAATCGTAGACCACTTCAAAGGGAGTTTGCTTAGTTGTGTCATGCACTGTTTGATTGTAAGCGAAATCGACTACTGGTAAGCAAATGTCTTAATCACCTAAGTTCTTGCCCACTGTAGCTCGAAGCAATGATCCTAAAGTGTGATTAACCACTTCTGTTTGGTTGTCAATTTGGGGGTAACAGGAAGTACTGAATAGTAATTTAGTCCCCATCCAACGCTACAAGGTCCATTAGAAATGGCTTAGGAACTTTAGGTCTCTATTGTAGACTACACTTCTCGACATACAGTATATCCGTACAATTTCTTGCAAGAAAAGAGAAACAATAGTCGAAGCATCGTTAGTTTTGGAGCAAGGCATGAAGTATGCCTATTTACTGAACTGATCTACGACGACCATTATAGAATCTTTACTTTGAGTAGTTTATGGTAGTCCGAAAACAAAGTCCATGCTCAATTCAGTTTACGGCTTCGTTGGGATAGACAAAGGCATTACTTTCTCTTGCTTGACTCAGCACTTAGCCCTCTTATATATGGCATAGCTATCGATAACTCGGTGTACATCCCTCCTCATTCTCAGCTAAAAGAATCAACCATTTAACAATTCACAAGTCCTCCTTTCTCCAAAATGTTCGAAGAGTCCTCTACTGTGGGCTTCTCTAATTAATAATTCCCACATAGTACTCATCCATTGTTCTTCCATCAACACATCACATGATTATGGGTCTAAAGTGCAGATCCCTAGAATACTACTTTTTTATACTAGCAAACCCAAATAGTCTAGTCTATAATTTGGTTAAAAGTGCATGTCTCCTTGAAAGAGCATTTGCAACTACATTGCTCTTTCCTTACTTATAGTTAATCACAAAATTGAGTCCTTCAATGAATTCAATCCATTTCACCAGTTGCTTCGATAATTTCGTCTAACTTTGAAGGTACCTCAGGGATTCGTAGTCAATGTAGATAACAAACTCTCTTGACAGAAGATAATGCTACCATACTTGCAATACTTGAATCAACGCTAAGAGTTCTTTGTCATATGCAGAGTAATTTAATTGTTGCTTTTTAAGCTTCCCACTATAGAAGGTGATTGGTTAGCCTTCTTATATTAGGACAACACCTATTCCAACGCCTGACACGTCACATTCCAACTTAAATATTTTCTTGAAGTCAAATAGAACCAATATCGAGGCGAAGGTCAGCCTTTCTTTTATCTCGGCAAAGTTCTTCTCCTCCCTTTTTTCCCATCGAAAGTCGGTGTTTTTCTTTGTTAGCTCAATAAGTGGTGTGGCAAGGGTGCTGAAATTCTTAATGAATCATCTATAGAACAAAGCTAGTCTATGAAAACTTCTCATGTCAACACAGGTAGTAGGAATCAGCTACTCTACAATTGTTAGGATCTTCTAGTTATCAACTCGTAAGCCTCCTCTATTGACTACATAGCCTAAGAATACCACTTTCTTCTGGCAAAAACAATACTTCTTGAGATTGCCAAATAATCTCTCAGTATGGAGGGTATCTAGAATGGCTTAAAGACATTCACAATGACTCAACATGTCGGTACTGTACTAGGATATTATCAAAGTACACTACAACATACTTCCTAATTAGATGTCTCAGTACATGATTCGTTAATCTCATGAAAGTGCTTAGGGAATTCGACAAGCTAAAGGGTATGACCATCCATTCATATAATCCATGTCGAGTCTTGAACGCTGTTTTCCATTCATCTCCCGAGCTCATGCGAATCTGATGGTAGCCAAACTTAAGATTAATCTTGTTGAAAATCTTGGCTCTACTCAATTCATCTAATATATCTTCTAACCTCAGGATAGGATACCTGCACTTGATGGTAATCTTATTCATGGCGTAACTGTCAACACACATCCGCTAAGTTCAATTCTTCTTCGGCACTAGAAGGGCTGGTATAGCACAAGGGTTGAGGCTTTCCTTCACATATCTTCTCTCTAATAACTCATTGACTTGTCGTTAAAGCTCAACAACCTATTCGAGATTCATCTAATAGGTTGGCTTATTTGGTAGTGTAGCATCGGGTATTAAGTCAATGCAATGCTATATGCCTCGATTTGAGAGTAACTCTTCAAGTAATTGTTTTGGGAACAAATCAGCATATTCGTCCAGCAACCCTTTAATTTCTTAGGATAGTTCACCTTACTCCTTCATTTCTAATAAGCGCCTGACCAACACAAATGTCAACTTGTCAGCATTGATGGCCTTTAAGAGCTCGGCTTTACTCATCAATAGAGCCTTCTTTGATCCATGAGCAAGTTCTTTCTGCAACTTGTTAACTTCTCTTAGTGGCATAAGGCTTAGCTTAATCTTCTAGTCATCCTTCTTGAAACTCTTCTATCAAATAGCTATGGTCTACCTAGTAACATGTGGGAAGTACACATGGGCAGCACACTACAAAGATTCTGGTCTAAGTAATTCCCTATAGTGATCGGCAGCAGTATTTTCTAAGTAATATGTAATGGTCCTTTTTCACTCAACCAGTGCAATTTGTACAACCTCAGATGTGCAATAGTCAGCAACTTCAATTTTGAAATAAGATCGACCGATGCTATATTGGTGTAACTTCTACTATCCACAATGAGGGCACACACTTGATTATTCACCTTACAAGTAGTATGAAATAAATTCTCTTTTTACTCCTCTTCTTACAAGGGTTCCATGTTCATAGAACGTCGAACAACCATGAGTAATTAGTCTAAGTCTTCAACAAACACATCCTCCTCAATAAGTTCTTTCTTAGCATTTTCTTTATCGACAGAGACCTCCTCTTCCTCAGGCTCTTCATCAATGTTGTCTACCTCTAGCTTTAGGATGTCTCCCTTGATGACCATCATCCATCAGTTCGGGCATTGAGCAACTATGTGTTCGAACCCTTGGCATATGAAGCACTTGATTTGGCTAGTCTTCCTATTAGACCTTTGCCCTTTCTCATAAGTTCGGGTTGGTACTTCAATGTCAGGTTAGCCCTTCAGTTTGACTCAAACATCCATTTTTTGACTCGATTCGGTACTCAACTAAGCTCGATGACTTGCCTAGCCGGGTCGGCTAGTTTGCATCCTCATCAGTACTCAACTCTTTCTTTGCCTTTTTACTTACTGAGCTATTCTGATGGGCTCATCCATTATTGTAAACCGTTGGAGTTTTATAATGTCTCGAATGTCAACTCTCAACCCAATAATGAATCTTGAAACTATCCGAGCTGGTGGTTCCTCTACTTCGCAATGGATCATAAGCATTTAAAATTCTTAAACAAACTCGTCAACAGTCTAGCCTCCTTATCTCAGCTCTTGAAGCCAAGTGAAAGCATGTTGAAGATAGGTTTCCAGCACGAACCTGTTTCTGAGTATCCTCTTCATCTCAGCCTAACTGTTAATCTCTTGGTAGCCCTCTCGTCTCCTCATGGCTTAAAAATTATTCCACTACATGGCGGCATATTCGGGGAACTCAACAGGAGTAGTTGTCACTTTCTCGTAATCCTTGTATTGATAATAATAAAAAACACACTCCACCTTCTCTTCCTATTCTAAATACTCATCAGCATTCCCAAATCCATTGAAACTCAGAATCCGAAGCTTCATATGGCAAGATGCTTTAGGGATTCGCACGTACTCTTCTTCGAAATACTCTTCTTCTTTATCTTTTACGTTTGCTAAATCAATCCTTCCTCTCACTCGTCCGCCTACTCCTCCACCTCGAACTGGTCAAGTTGGGTTTTGACCTCTAACAGGTTAAGCAGCTCATGGGGTGTTTTATGCGGCATTAGTTGGTCGGCAAGACAACACATGAGCAGCTTGGGTCAAATCCACCAAGAGGTTAGCCACTTCATTAAGTTTTTCATCAGTGCTTCTAGGTATTTCTTGAGACTATCGTCCTTAGTAAACAACTCCACTATTGTCATCTCCCATACCAACATTTACACTCACGTTTGTCATTTTCTATATAGATTCAAAATTCAAACAAACACTTTAGGAAACTAGTAGCTAGTAAATACGTCAGCTAAAATGAACATTGTAACTTGTTCTATTTCACACAGACAGAGTAGAGTATAACAAAACTTCTAAATGAACCTACTACAGCTCACTCGAAACCTCCACTTTGATACCAAGATGTTATGAACCGTAACTAAGAATAAGTAAAGCCGGTCACTAGATAGGTTCAAGCTTATAGAAAGCTTGAAAGGAATAATGGGGATTGGTGTGAAATTAGACGAATGCAAATAAAAATGTAAGCAAAACCTACGAATAGCTCCAATGGATATGACACATAAATTAAACTTCTAAAAACTTACGGTACAATTCAATATGACATACGAATCAGTTTGGTAAGGTTACTCGTCACCTAGCTTTACTTAAGAGTTAAGATAAGAGTGATGCCGAGAGTAAATAAACAATGTTTATATAAGGAAGAAAATACTCGTGTATTAAGGATGATGATGCTTTATAGCTACAATTACAAGGGTATTTATAGCCATAAGTTAGGACAACTTGCCCAAAAGGGAAAAGACAAAAATGGCATTTCCTGAGGGAGTATTGTACATGAATATATAAGGAAAATAATCATCGGTGCCATGGATTCTACACATAATACTGTACACATAGAGATGATGTATTAATAATACCGTTGGAGGATGCGAACAAAAAGTACGAACAATTTACTTATCTAAGTAAAGGTGGCTTAGTCAGTCTGAACTCTCTCTTGGCATCTCGATAAGGGTGAAGCCGAGTAAGTAATTGATGTCAAGTTTGGTTTTTCACCCTCTCGGTTCTTTTTAAATTAGGTTTTCTTTAAACTGATCAGTACTAAACCCTTACTTGTTTAGTATTGACCCTCGACTAAGGTTTAAAGAAAACTGGTTCTTTTTTACATTTTGAAATTACTTTAGAGTCGCCACCCAACTGGAGTCGAGAAAAAGAGTTAAGTTATAACCAATTATAACTTAGCTATTGGTCTATTGATTAAACCATTTTATAAAATGGTTTTTTGAAAACTAGAGATCTAGATCCAAGAGCTAATTTATTAAACTTTAAACGAGTACCACTTTTTAACTTTTCGAATTTAACTTTGCTTTCCAAAAATACTCTTTTTAATTTATAAACAACTAATCATATAATACGTGACTAAATTAGTTAACTTACACAAATTTTTACAAAGATGGAAAAAATAAAAAATTTCAATATTTTAAGTCGCTCCGTACTTACCTATGAATGCCTACGTACCCGTTATTCGGGATCAGACTTTCATAGTTCATTTATCAAAAACATAGCAGGTTAATTGATTTTAATTTTGGAAAAATGCCAAGTTTACACTTTTACCTATTTTGATTTATTTAAAGAAATTTCCTAAAGGGTCCTAAATTAGATTTTATTTTTGGAAATTATAAAATGCTCTAGTTTGGAAAATGGTTGATTTATTTTTATTTTATTTTATTTTTTAAAATCAACTTTCTAAGTGATAAAACAATTTTATTATTATTTTATTTATTACTTATTTTTTTTTTTGCTAAAACATGAAAATAAATAAATAAAACTAAACTAAATACTACTTCCTTCTTTTTTTCTTCTTTGTCTCTTTTTCTTTTATCTTTCCTTTTTTTTGTTTTTCTCTCTTTTTTTTTTCTTTTGTTAATTACAATTACATTCACTTTACAAACAAACAAAATGATAAAAAAGAAATAAATAAAATAATACAACACCGAAGCCAAAATAGGAAATGGGGAAATGGACCAAATTGTACGTGGGTCAATAGGTATGGTTCGAATCTAGTTTGTGTTCGGTTTAAGTTGGATCGGTTTAGACTAGTTCGAAACCAAATTGCGGCTAGTGGCTAGAGCGACGCGTTAGAGGCCATTGTAGGTTGTATCTTGAGCGAGTAAGGGTAATTTTGTGGGTTTCTTATTGGACATAAGGGGTATAGGAAAGGTGCTACGATGTATGGAGGTGGTTTATGGTGTTTAGGCCAGAGTAGTGGTAATGGTGGTGTTCGTGTGTGTGAAAGCGACTGTATGTAGGGACGTGGGGTGTTCAGCTAGTGTTTGTAAATTGTTGAGGTGATTAGTGTGTGCTGTGATTTAGTGAAGTGGGTGCAGCGTATAGTGGCGGAGAGGGGGAATGTGTTGTGGTTATAAGTATGTAGCCTTAGTAGTGTTTGTTGTCGTAGTGCATAGGTGGTTCGATTGAAAGGGATTAGAGGTCAAAGAGTGTGGGTTGATGCAAGTGTATGCACAATGAGTGGCCATCGTCATGGAGGCTATAGGTTTGAAGGAAGGTCGAGAGAAAGGGATGTAGTGGAGTGAAGGAGAATTGAAGAAAAGAGAGGTAAGAGGGGTTTAGAGAGAGAGCGAGGATGAAGGTTGGTTGAAGGAAGTGGCTGGGTTGGCTTGAATTATGGGTTCGGGGTAAAGGTTGAGAGAGGTGGACGCTAGTGGAGTGAGAGAGACGGTAGAGGGATATGGTGGAGAAAGAGAGATCGATCTATCCTAAAGAGAGAGAGTGAGGGAGTCATTGTGTGTATGGGTTACGAGAGGAGCCTGACGGTAGAGGAGAGAGGTAGAGAGAAAGAGAGGGATCTGTTTTCCAAGTAGGCCCCCTCTTGCCTGCGAATTCAAAATTGAAAATCTCCCCCCTTAACCACTGTGCGTGTGATTGTTTTTTTTTTTTTCTTTAAAAAAAATCCCCCTTTTATGTTATGTTTTCTTTTTTTAGAATGAGAAAGTTAAGAAAAAAAAGGAAAGGGGAGAAGGAAAAAAACGGAAGGAAATTTTGTTGTTTAATCCAATCACAAAATGCTATGTATCAATTTTAGACACATGGCCTAGTGATGGCCTAACATGTAGATATACGTGGAGCTTGAAAAAAGAAAAAAATAAAAAGCTACCCTTATGCCTCTAATAAGTCTCAAACCCCTGACCTTTAACTAAACCAAAATGCAATATTCATGTACTTATCCATAGGCCATTGGCTAATTCCTTATCTATATTTGCAATTAAATTGCACAAATCAAATAAATTAGGTCTGCTTGAGCTAGATTTAAATCTAAGTTCAAGTCCAACAGTCCTTTATTTAAATTAAAAATCTACTCTATTTAAACTACCTAAAAACTTTTATTTTCTAAATTTCCTATTTTTTCAATTTTTTTTTACTTTTCAAAATTCTTGTATATTTTTCTAAAATTTTCCATTTTTTGTATTTTTTCTAAATTTCTTATTTTTTCTGTGTTTTTTTCCCTATTTTCCTATTTTTTTCTTATATTTTCCTAAACTTCATATTTTTGGGTTTTCTTTAATTTAATTTTTTTTTGTATTTTTCTTAATTTAAGACCCTTTAACCTATTCTAAAAATAAAAAAGAGGCAAAAATGAGGTGTCTATAGCTACCTCTCTTTATAGCGAAGTTTGAGTAAAATTTTGCCATAAAGACAAAAGAGACATTATTTTTGCTCCAAAGGTGGATTTTATCTTAAGAAACGCTACAACTAGCTAGCTATCTTAGGTCCAATTCATTAGGGATTTAGTAAAGAGAGGGGTAGTGCTCTAAGAGCTGGTCAAAAGATGGAAAGAAGAATTGAAATCTGGTTATGCTCTTAGGAGCTAACAAACCAAAGTGAAACAAGCAAAATACTCCTTGAGCTAGCTAAGGCTTTAAACTATATGAGAAAACTTAATCGTACCCTAATGAGTTGATTAACTAAGGTGGGCGAAGCGCTCCTTGAGTTAACTACGGCCCAAAACCAAATGAAATGGGTAAGTACTCTTAAAGTTGGCTAAGACCTTAAGAGAATGAAAGAACTAAGTCGTGCCCCAATAAGATGACTAACCAAGGCGGGCAAAGCACTCCTTGAACAAGCTAAAGCCCTAAACTGGATGAAATGGGTAAGCGCTCCTAGAGTTGGCTAAGACCCTAAAAGAATGAGAGAACTTAGTCATGCCCCAATGAGCTGATTAACCAAAGCAAGAGCATCTCTTGGGGACTAACGACCCTAACTTTTGGATCGATCTGAAGAACCTAGTCGTATCTCTCCGAGCTCATTAACCTAGGCGAGAGTATCTCTTGGAGACTAGCAACCCTAAAATTGGATCAATTTGGAAAACCTGGTAATGCTTCTTTAAGCTGACTAACCTAGTCGGGAGTATCTCTAGAGAACTAGCAATCTTAAAATTGGATCGATTTGGAAAACTTGGTAATGTTCCTTTAAGTTGACTAACCTAGGCGGGAACATCTCTTAATGACTAACAATCCTAAAATTGGATCGATCTAGAAAACCTGATAGTGCTCCTTTGAGCTTATTAACCTAGGTGGGAGCACCTCTTAGGGATTAGCGACCCTAACTTTTGGATCGATTTGAAGAACTTGGTCGTGCCTCTCTAAGCACACTAACTTAGGCAGGACCATCTATTGGAGACTAGCAACCTTAAAATTGGATCGATCTAGAAAACCTAGTAATGCTCCTTTGAGCTGACTAACCTAGGCGGGAATGTCTCTAGGAGATTAGTAACCTTAAAATTTAATCAATATGAAAAACTTAGTAGTGTTCCTTTAAGCTAACCAACCTAGGCGGGAGTGTCTCTCGGGGACTAGCAACCCTAAAATTTGATCAATTTGAAAAACCTGGTGATGCCTCACTAGGCTCACTAACCTATGTGAGAGTATCTCTTAAGGATTAGCAACCTTAAACTAGATCGATTTGAAGAACCTAGTAGTGCTCCTTTGAGCTAACTAGCCTAAGCGGGAGCATCTCTTGAGGGGAACGACCCTAAAATTTGATCGATCTAAAGAACCTGGTAATGCACTTTTGAGCTAACTAGCTTAAGCAAAAGCATCTTTCGGAGACTAGTAACCCTAAAATTCGATCAATCTGAAGAACCTAGTAGTGATCCTTTAAGCTAACTAACCTAGGTGGGATGGGTGAAGTGTTCCTAGAGCTAGCTAAGACCCTAAATTGAAACTTGATGAAGAGAAGCGCCCTATAAGCTTACTACGGGATTGGTGAAAGAGAAGTGCCCTATAGGCTAGCATTGAGAGAAATTGGTGAAAGAAAGCACCTTATATGCTTATTAAAGGAACAAAAGTGCTCTATGGGCTCACTAAAAGAATAGAAGTACCTTATGGGCTCACTAAGAAAAAGTTGATGAGGACATGTGCCATGTAGGCTTGCTTGAGAGGATTTGATGAGAGAAAGCACCTAAAGAGCTCGTTAAGAGAAAGTTAATGAGGAGACGTACCCAGTGGGCTCTCTAAGAGAAAGTTGGTAAGGGAAGTGCCCTATGGGTTTGCTAAAGACTGTAAAGGAAGATGACAAAAGAGGGGTTGAAAGTTAGCTAGCAACCTAAAAAGAAAGATGAGACGACACCCTAAAGGCTAACGGGATCCCTAAAATAAAAGATAGGATAGTGTTCTAAAGGTTAGCTAAATCCCTAAAAAGAATAAAGAGGAGTCAGTACTGTAAGAGATTGCTAACATCTTAAAAAGACAGGACAAAGCCCTAAAGGCTAGCTAGTACCCTAAAAAGAATAAAATAAGGATCAATACTCTAAGAGTTTACTAGAACGCTAAAAAGAATAAAAGAGGGGTTAGCGCTCTAAAAGCTGGCTAGAGCCTTAGAACAGTAGGACAACGCCCTAACGGCTGGCTGGAATGCTAAAAAGAATAAAAGTGGGGTTAGTGCTTTAAGAGCTAGCTAGAACCTTAGAATAGCGGGATAATGCTCTAAAGGCTAGCTAGAACCCTAAAAGGAATAGAAAAGGGGATAGCACTTTAAGAGTTGGCTTGAACCATAAGAGAAAATTGATGAAGAATTGAAGAATTAAAGGAAGGAAAGCAATTAGTTTTAAAAGACTTCTTGACTTGGAAAAGTATTTATAGGAAGCTTGTAAAAAAAACCATTTATAAAAAAATGCATTAGGGATAGGCCCCTTGATTTGAAAAAGAGTTAAGAAACTGCAACAAGGAAAAAAGATCTAAACTACTAAGGTTAATTTAAAATATGACCACCTTGGAAAAGAAACAAATGATATGGATTGAAAGCTTAGTTACTCGAGCCGATATGAATTTGATAAGAATTTTGTGACAAGCCTTTACTTTCTCTCTCTTCTCTTTTTTCTTTTTCTCTTTTTCTTTTTTTTTTCTATTTTTCTTTTTTGTTTGTGAAAGTTTTGCCAACAAGTGTAAATTCTTATTTAAGAAACAATCTTATAACCACCCCTATCCTTAGTACTTATGTGGAGTTTCTTAATGCCCCCTAACCCTAGTGCTTCTAATAGGACTTTTGTGATTTCAAAACATTCCTTTCTTAAGAAAAAGGTAACTCATGATTAGTTTAGTTAAAGAGGTATCCCTTACTAGCTCTCAGTTTAGATTTCGCCCTCGACTTCAGTAATATGTCTTGATCAATTCGTTAGGTCTTTTTCGATTCAACTTTATGAATTTAGGCTTTTAGTCTAAGGGTTTCAGAAAAGACTAATTAGAAGGCCTATTTTGAAATAAATGTTTTATTTATCTTGGGTGTACGAGTCAAGAACCTTAAGGAAAAAATTAGGAGTATGCTTGCCCCGGTTTTAAAAACAATTTTTATTAAAGATAAATTATCTTTTAAGATCGAAAGAGCTTTTACTTGTGTATGGTATTATAGGTGGGGAGACCTTGTGTAATTTAGCATAGGTAAACGAGGCTTCAAAGTATCAGAATGGATATGGAGATTTAGGTTTCTGGGCTTTGAAGCATGATTTAGGGCCTTGTGTTTCTTAAGGCTTTTGGGGCTCAAATTCCTTACCTTTTGATTCAATTTGTTACCCTTATTAGGATATGACATATCTCTTAGGGCTTTTATCTTACACCCGAGCCCAATTCTTTGGCCTCTTTTCTTCTTCTTCTTCTTTTTTTCTTTTTTAATTGCTTTGCCCCTTCACCTTTTACTATTCTCTCTTTTCATTTGGCCCCAAGAGTAATGGTTTCCATCGCTAAGTTTTTTCTTTTTAAATGGTTCGAGGCCCTCAATCCATAGATTTCTAGTGTATAGGCTAGAGGTGCATGGAAAGGAAATTGGCTCTTCTTCATTTCAAAGAAAAATAATTTATCAGAAATAAAAGTCCTTTTTGAATTAATGTTACTTAAACAAGTATAAACCAATCTTACCCTTATCTTCTAATCAATGACCCTAACCTTCGAATTGCTCCATTGTAGGGTGGTTCTTAACAGGGTTTAAATTTGAAAATTCTTCGAATGGGTCTAATGGGGTAAACAGCAAATAATTGTGTTTAGGATTTAGAGATGAATACCTAACTTCATTTTAATCTACGTATCACATTTAAAATGGACTTCCTTCAAGGAATGAGTCCAAAAGTATCCTTACCATTATGTCATTCGACTCTCACAGTATTTCAAGTTGGTGTATAGGATATAGCTTGCCTCTTCTCATCCTAAACTTTTCAAAAAGTGAGTCACTAGTTTCTTAAGGAGGAGTTTATTTTTTATTTGCCTCAGATGAGGATTGGTTTTGCCCCCTAGTTTCTCAAATCATGCCTCAGTATTTGACTTTGTGTTTTTGTTCAGTTCATGATTGAGCTTGGCTTTCTAAACAAATCAAGGGTTCTCGCTTGGCTTAGTTACTTTTAGGGGTTGAGGATTATGCTTAGGTTAGCTACCTCAATGGGCCATGGTTCATTTTCAGATTGGCTGCCTAACCTAGTGACCTATGTTCGGGTAAGTCACTCGAATGAGCCTAAGGTTAGTGTTTAAATTGAACGCCTGGCCAAATGAGCCAATGGGTCTTATGTTTGGGTTGAATGGGCCAAGGGGCTCATGTTTGGCTTTCTTAATAGGTCGAAGGACCTTGTGTAGTTTGGAAACCAAGTATTTGGGTTAGTTACTTAAGTAGGCCAGAGGCCTGAGCTTATATTGGCTCCTTAAGCCTATAAGGATTTATAGCCGTTGGCGACTTTTCTTTTCATTTTTTATATATTTTTCTTTTTCAATTTTTTCTCTTTTTTTTAAGAGAGAGAAAGGTAAAGTTTTATTTTCAGAAAATAATTTACAAATAAAGATGGTGATTTTTGGGTTTTTATTTACAAGTCTATTGATTTTATTCACATTTCCTTAAATGAGTAGGAATAGTGGTTAGATAAATGTTTATTGAAAGACTATTTACAAAAACAAGAATGTTAAAAAAAATGAAGAATAATGAACTAAATAAAACTTCATTATTTTGAAAGAGATCAGAATATAGAAACAAAGGCAAAGATCCTAACATTTATTCAGGAAATTAATGTTTATTCTAGGTTCTAAATTGGAAAAAAAAAAAACCCTACATTAAGTCCCATATACAGGCCTTAAGGTCCGCTATCATCTCATAAGTATCCCCAATAACCTGTGCTAGAAGGGACCTTAAGGACCAATTGTCAACTTCAAGACACTCGAGCTTTTCCTTCAAATAGGCAATTTCATCTCTTAGCATTTGTTAACGAATCTTAGAGATGTCCAATGCCCTATTGTTTGCTTGATCATTTGCTTGGTTGTCTATCATCCTAAGTATACACATTTTATGAACAAGAATCAATCATCAATGGAACAAAAGAAAAAAAAAAGTGAAAAGATGTAGATGTTAGGGTCATTTGGGTTAATACATTACTCCTTAATTTGCAACCCTACTATAATTTTCAAAAACTTGATTGTATTAAAACTCTTTAATGATTAGTAGGGTTACAATTTCTTAAGTGTAATATATTAACTCAAGCTTGAAAGAGAGTATATACAATTAGGGTAGGTTTTAAAAGGTCCTTAAGCTCTATGATCTCGCTTGTTTTTAGAAAACACTTTCATTGGACATAATAAGCTTAAATGGGGTGGCTTAATCAACCCCGAATGGTAGCTACACCACTATGCCTGAAACTTACACAATGGCTCCCATCTTAAGGTCCTAAGACAACCTGAGTCTAACCGCATCTACCTTACATCTTGGATGCAACAAATGAACACCCCATGTCCTAGTGTATGCTATTTACAAAACATGCTAATTAAAACAGATATATACATGAAATCAATAACAAATAAACAAATGAATATACAAATAAATAAACCAATAACTAAATAACATGGGTATTTTGAACAACAATTTCAATTTCGAAATGTTTTTAAGTAGTTAGCCTTCTTGATGTCCCTAGTAGAGTCGCCAAGCTTTTAAGCTTAGTTTTTCACTCTCCCGATTTTTTTAAATTAGGTTTTCTCTAAACCGATCAGTACTAAACCTTTACCCGTTTAGTACTGACCCTCGATTAGGGTTTAAAGAAAACCAGTTCTTTTTATATTTTGAAATTACTTTAGAGTCGCCACCTAACCAAATTCAGGAAAAAGAGTTGGTTATAACTTAGCTACCGATTTATTGATGAAACCATTTTATAAAATAGTTTCTTGAAAACCAAATATCTAGATTCAAGGGCTAATTTATTAAACTCTAAAAAGATACCACTTTTTAACTTTCCAAATTTAACTTTGCTTTCCAAATATACCCTTTTTAATTTCTAAACAACTAATCATATAACACGTAACTAAATTGGTTAACTTACATAAATTTTTACAAAGATGGAAAAAATAAAATCTTCATATATTTTAAGCCGTCTCGTACTTACGTACGAGTGCTTACATATCCATTATTAGATATCAAACTTTCGTAGTTCATTTACCAAAAACATAGTGAGTTGATTAATTTTAATTTTGGAAAAATATCGAGTTTATATTTTTACCCATTTTAATTTATTTGAAGAAATTTCCTAAGGGGTCCTAAATTAGATTTTATTTTTGGAAATTATAAAATGCCCTAGTTTGGAAAATGGTTAATTTATTTTTATTTTATTTTTTGGAAAATCGATTTTCTAACTAATAAAACAATGTTATTATTATTTTATTTATTTATTACTTTTAGTATAAATTATTTTTTTGGTTTTTTGGCTAAAACATGAAAATAAATAAATAAAACTAAATTAAATACTACTTCCTTTTCTTTTTCTCTTTTTCCTTTGTCTTTCCTTTTTTTTTTTGGTTTTTCTCTCTTTTTTTTTTTCTTTTCTTTTGTTAATTACAATTACCTTCGATTTACAAACAAATAAAATGATAAAAAATAAATAAATAAAATGATACAACACCAAAACCAAAATGGGAAATGGACTAAATTGCATACGGGTTAGTAGGTACGGTTTGGATCCGGTTTGGGTTTGGTTCAGGTCTAGTCAAATCTAGATTACGTCTAGTGGCTAGAGCAATGCGTTAAAGGCCATTGTAAAGTATATTTTAAGTGTGTGAAGGTAATTTTATGGGTTTCTTATTGGACTTAGGGGGTCTAGGAAAGGCGCTACGGTGTATGGAGGTGGTTTGTGGTGTTCAGGCTAGAGTGGTGTTGTTTGTGTGTGTGAATTGCGACTGTGTACGAGGATGTGGGGTGTTCGGCTGGTGTTTGTGAGCTATTGAGGTAATCAGTGTATGTTGTCATTTGGTGAAGTGGATACAGCATGTAATGGCGAAGAGGGGGAATGTGTTGTGGCTATGAGTGTATGGCCTTAGTAATGTTTGTTGTCGTGGTGTACAACTATATATGGGACGTATTTCGGTTGAAAGGGATTGGAGGTTAGGGAGTATGGGTCGATGTAAGTGTGTGCACAGTGAGTGGCCGTAGTTGTAGAGGCTATGGGTTTGAAGGAAAGCCGAGAGAAAGGGATGTAGTGGAGTGAGGGAGAATCAGAGAAAAGACAGGTGAGAGGGGTTCAGAGAGAGAGCGAAGATGAGGCTTGGTTAAAGGAGGTGGTTAGTTCGGCGTAGGTTATGGGTTTGGGGTGAAGGCCGAAAGAAGGTAGATGCTGGTGGAGTGAAAGAGATGGTGGAGGGAGATGGTGGAGAGAGAGAGAGCTAGATCTAACTTAGAAAGAGAGAGTGAGGGTATCGTTGTGTGCATGGCTTACGAAAGAGACGGATTGAGTGAGAGAGAGAGAGAGAGAGAGAGTTGTGTTCAGCCGAAGGTATAAGAGAGAGAGCCTAACGGTAGAGAGAGAGAGAGAGAAGGATCTATTTTCCCAGTGGGCCTCCTCTTGCTTACGAATTCAAAACTGAAAATCTCCCCCCTTAACCACTATGCATGTGAGTGTTTTTTTTTTTTCTTTTTTTTAGAACAAGAAAGTTAAGAGAAAAAAGGAAAGGGGAGAAGGAAAGAAAAGGAAGGAAATTTTGTTTTTTAGTCTAATCACAAAACGGTACGTATCAATTTTAGATACGTAGCCCAATGATAGCTTAACATGTGGCCACGCATCGAGCTTGAAAAAAGAAAAAGATAAAAAGGTACTCTCATGCCTCCAATAAGTTTCAAACCCCTAACCTCTAACTAAACCTAAAAGCAATATCCATGTACTTATCCGTTAGGCTATTCGCCTATGTCTTATTTATATGTGTAATTGAACATATAGATTAGATCAGCTTAGTCTAGATTTAAATTTAAGCTCAAATCTAATGATCCTTTATTTAATTAAAAATCTACTCTATTTAAACTTTCTAAAAACTTTTATTTTCTAAATTTCCTATGTTTTTAATTTTTTTTTTTTTACTTTTCAAATTTCTTGTATATTTTTCTAAATTTTTCCATTTTTTTTATTTTTTCTAAATTTCTTATTTTTTTTGTGTTTTTCCCCATTTTCCTATTTTTTCTTGTATTTTCCTAAACTTCATATTTTTAGGTTTTCTTTAATTTCCAATTTTTTTATATATTTTTCTTAATTTAGGATCCTTTAACCTATTCTAAAAATAAAAAGAGGGTAAAAATGAGGTGTATACAATTAGCCAAGTATGTGTGAGAATGAAGATGGGCTGTTATCTCGGCCTTTAGTTTCTCGGCACTCAACATGTGGGAGATAGGTAGTCACTCGACTCAGTAGAAAAAATGAGTTAGTAAAGAGATACTCGACCTTCGCATGAGTCGACTGAAATAGGAGAATTAGTCTTGCCAGTCCCTTTAGTCCTCGGGCTCGGCTGCAGGTCAAAGGTCTGGTAGCCTGATTCCCATCAACATTAATCACATTAAAGATCATACTTAGGATTCATCATGTTCCTTGAACAAATCTAAGAATTCAGTTTCTGCTAACTTACTCAGAGGGAAAAATTTAGAAATGCCAAAGTTTAGAGGCACTGATCCTAATGGTTAGATTTTCGAGGTCTAACAATTCTTTGAATTTCATAATATCCTAGAGGATCAAAGGATTACAATTGCATCATTCTCTATGAAGAGCGGCCCTTTAATGGTACTAATAGATGTACAATAACAAGCAAATATCTACTCAGAGTTCTTTCCTGCATGACTTGGAATCATGATTTAGTCCTTCAGAGCTTGGCGATGCTAAAGGCACTTTTTATAAGTTAACACAAAAAGGTCAATACAATAATATCAAACAAATTTTAAACATTATCCAATAAAGTAGTGGAGATATCCCAATCTTCTTTGGTGAAATGCTTTGTCTCGGGTTTAAAACCCGTGATTAGAAGGGAAGTACAATTTAATAAACCTACTTCTTTTCTAAAAGCCATTTGGTTGGCTAAGATGTTAGCAAAATTTAATGAAATTTACTTTTAAATCAAATGTGGTTAGCTTCTAAGACATTTAGCTTACAGTTTGCTAAACCCCTTGCAAGTTTGTCTGCTGTTGCCAATTATAATATAGCTGCTAAGTTAATACCAATTCGTAAGTTAAGTGCACAAGAAATGCAAGCATGTAGAGAAAAAGGGTCATATTGCAATTGTGATGAAAAATTTCATCATAATCATAAGTGTAAGGCTCAACTTCTAATCCTTATATGCAATGATGATCATGAAGACGTAGAATTAGTAAAAAATACGATTGATAATGTTGTGATTGATGAATTGCATGAGAAATGCATGGATGATTTTGTGGCCATTAGTTATCATGCATTATTTAGAAATTATTTTCCTAAAACACTTCATTCTCACAGTGATTTAAATAATAAGAATGTTTCTATTTGGGTTGATTCGGCAAGTACTCATAATTTTATGTAACAAAGATTAGCGAAGCATTTAGGACTCACTATTTCTCCTTTTGCTCAATTCTAAGTAATGGTTAGGAATGGTAATAAACTTACTTATGAAGGATATTTCAAGGACATTCCTCTACATATACAGGGTTTTCACTTCACTAAAATAGTTTACATCCTTCTTATTCAAGGTAAAAAGTAGTTTTGGGGGTACAATAGTTGCAAGGCTTGGGACCTATAACCATTAATTATGATAAGCTTATTATGAACTTTATGAAGGAGGGACAATCAATTGTATTGCATAGAAATACCAAAGATATGGTTAGTCTAATCACCATCAGTTAAGGCGCTTAATTAGAACTTAAACCATAACTTCTTACTTTCATTTGGTGGCTTAAGAAATTTCAAGTGATTCAAACAGTGAAGCTACTCCTAATACTAAGATTTCTCAAGTGTTGGGTAGATTTCCTTAAGTTTTTCAAGCGCCTACATCATTAACATCACTTTGAGATATTTAACATAGAATATCTTTAGTCTAAGGGATTACTCCAATAAATGTGCAATCTTATCATTATCCTTAATTCCAAAAGAGTAAGATTGAAAAACAAGTGCAAGTCATGCTCAAGCAGGGAACTATACAACACAACACTAGCCATCTTCTTCACTAGTCCTTTCAGTTAAGAAAAAAGATGGTAGCATGGTGCTTTTTATTGACTATTGCGTCCTCAATCAAGTTACTATAAAAGGTGATTTCTCTATTCTGACCATTAATGAACTATTAGATGAGTTGCAAGGTGTATGGATATTTTCTAAGTTAGATTTACATTTGAGTTATCACCAAATCTACATACATGGTGATGATGTTGAAAAGAAACACATGAAAGACATTGTAAGTTTCTTGTAATGCCATTTGGGTTAAGTAATGCACCTCCCACTTTCAAGAGATAATGAATTGGATTTTTCAGCCTTTTTTAAGGAAGTTTGTCATAATATTTTTCAACAACATCTTAGTTTATAATAGAAGTAAAGATGATTGTGTTGAACATTAAAGTGTTGCAAATTTTGGTTGATAACACTTTTTCTTTAAAAGAGGGTAAATGTTCATTTGGAAGGGATTCTATTGATTATTTTGGTTACATTATGACAAGTAATGGGGGTTTAATCTAATCCATCTAAGGTTAAAGCTATGACTCAATGGCCACCGACTACTTCTGTTAAGTAGCTCGGAGCTTTTTTAGGTCTTTTGGGCTACTATAGGTGCTTTATTAAAGAATATGTTACCATTACAACACCATTAATTAACCTATTGAAGAAGGACCATTTTGTGTGTATAGAAAAAGCTACATTAGCTTTTGAGCAAGTTAAAAAGGCATTGGTTATTGTGTTGTTTTATCTCTTCTTGATTTTATTTAACAATTCTTAGTATAGACTAATTCTTTAAAGATTGGTATGTAGGCAGTTTTATTGCAATAATCTAAGCTTATTGCTTTCTTTAGTAAGAAACTTCCCCCTCATTTATGTAAAGCCTCCACCTACATGCGTGAACCACATGTAGTTGTAGAGGCTGTTTGCAAGTAGAGGCAATATTTGTTAGGCTCTCGT
This sequence comes from Lumnitzera littorea, assembly GCA_024138015.1. NCBI lineage: Eukaryota > Viridiplantae > Streptophyta > Magnoliopsida > Myrtales > Combretaceae > Lumnitzera > Lumnitzera littorea. Next base: position 93,363,262 of record JAMXBB010000003.1, read on the forward strand.
TTCTTTATTAGAATGGATCACTAAAGTATTAAGGAAATATTAACCCAAGTAATTCAAACTCTAAAGCAGCAAAAATTTTTTACCAAGTTATTGGGTTACAGTTACATGATTGTATACAAATCTAGATTGGACAATTTGGTGGTAAAAGTCTCATCAAGGCAACATAAGGGTGCATCTTACTAGGGTGTTTCTACAATTGAGATGCCCTTTTTGGATAAACATAGGGAGGAATATTCTCTGGCAGAGTTCAAAAGTATTATTACCATTTATAAGGAGGGTCATTCTCTAAAATGGCCACTTACATGGAGAAATGATTTGTTGTAGTTTAAATAGCGATTGTTTATGGTGCCTACTTCCCCTCTCATTCCTTTACTATTTTGGGAATTTCATAATTCTCCAAGGGCTAGTCATTTTAGGAGTTCAAAAACATATAAGAAAATTGTGATAGATTTCTTTTTGGAAGAAACAAGAACTCAAATTAAATATTATGCTCGCAAGTGTCCAAAATGCCAACAAGTTAAGTATATAATAAGGGCTCTAGCTAGACTACTTACTCCTTACTCCACTACCTATTCTTGAAAGGATTTGGGTTGATATAAGTATGAACTTCATAATCTCTTTACCTGAATTGTAAGGGTATACTGTAATTTTATTAGTGGTGGACAAAGTATCTAATTATTGTCATTTTGGTCCAATTGACTCTCATTTTAATGCTTCGGAAGTGAGCACTTTAGTTGTGGATTTGGTTGTTAAACCACATAGGATTTGAAGAAATATAGAATCTAATAAGGACCCAATATTTGTCAGTTGTTTTTGGATCGAACTGTTTAAGCTAAGTGGTACTTAGATTTTAGTAGTGCATATTACCCTCAATCTGATGGGCGAACTGAGGCTTAAATGACACTATTCAGTAGTATTTATGGGCCTATTTTATGGAGCATCCAACTAGATGGGTAAAATTTTTACCTTAGGCTGAATTTGCTTATAATATTTTATTTCGTGAAGGGGTTCACATAGCCCCTTTTGAAATAGTATATGTTAGAACACCACCTTATTTGTTCTTATATGGGTGGAACTTTAAGAGTAGAGGATGTAGATGTGGAGCAAAAGACTAGAGATGAAGTGTTACAAGCATTGAGTGACAATTTGTTGAAGATATAGTAGAGGATGAAAACCTATGCAAATAAGCATAGATTACAAATAGAATTTTAATCAATTGATATGGTTTTTGTATGCCTTTAACCAAACAAATCTTTTTATCTCAACACTTACATCATAAGTTATTAAAGAGACTCTATGGCCCATTTAAGGTGCTCAAGATGATTAGTAGTTGTGCTTGTGAAGTTAAATTATGACATTATAGTAAAATACATAGTGTCTTTCATGTCTCAGTACTTAAAAAAGCTCATAGTTCTTAAGATGCTAGTTTGGATTTACCACCGAATTCAATTACTAGTCATCCTATTGTGGTACCTCTTTTTATTTAGGGTCCAAAGTGATTTTGCATGGGGGTCAACATGTATAATTGCTTTTGGTGCAACGAAAGGGGCTTCCTACTAAGGACACTTCTTGGGAGGACTTAGATTTTTTTTAACAAGCATATCCTTAATATAACTTTGAAGACAAGGTTGATTTTCTATAAGAGGGGAAAATTGTTACAAGGAAAAAGAAAAATATACAAATACTAAACAGATTTAGAGATTGCGTCGTGCAATAGTAGAACATTCACAATTTGATGGCAAATTTATAAAATACGGATAGTAAAATATACTCATTTATCATAGAAAATGATTAAAATAGGTGAGAAAGGTTATTACAAACACATACTGAAATATAAAAGAAAAATAATAACAGAAGTGGGGTAAGAAGCTGCTTCCCTAAAAAGATATGGAGTTAAGAGTTACAAGCTTACTTGAAACAGCCTTACTTTTCCTTCTTCTTCGTTCTTTTATACCATGCTAGATCATACACAAAAGTAATTAGAAACCCCAATTAAACAACTGAGAGAAAAGATTGATAGAGACAAAAGAGATGATAGATTTTTTTACCTCTAAGAATAGTGCAAGTAGAGTACTAAAGTTATTGAGGGTTTTCATGCATGTTTGTGAGCTTTAGCCAATCTTAACAATAACTCATGTCACACATATGTTTATTCGTTAAAACAACAAATAAATGTAGTTTTGCAAATGGTTGAATCTTACAAATTGAAGTATCTTTTATTAATAAAAATTCATCCTCTATCAAAAAAGAAAAAACTTTATAAATTAGCAGTTGAAATTGAAAATATTTATGATAAGAAAATTATAGTATTACATAGAGACAATAGATGTGAATTTTTTTCCAACAATCTTTACCGACTTTGTGAAGAATATGAAATCATTCATCAATGTGCAACATTGTAAATACCATAATAAAATGGACTTGAGAAGTATGAAAATGAAAACATAATAGATATGGTTAATTTCTTAGCCTATAATATTAATTTGTCATTGTTTGTCCTTAGGGGAGAAGTTTTATTCAATTCATATTATATTTTGAATATAATTTTGTTAAGAGTTTTGGGTTTTGCTCTATATGAAAAATGGAAAGATAAGAAACCAAATTTAAGGTAGTTTAAAGTATAGGATTACATAACCTATTATAAAATATTAGACTATAAAAGAACTAAGCTTAGTGTTACCACCTTAAAAGGAGTTCTTGTAGGTTATAATTTAAACGAGTATTGAATATTAGATACGAAAAAATTAGAGATATAAATTTTGTTGAGATTAAGTTCCATGTTTATTTAGTTTAAGAAGATGATCTTGCTATTAAAAAATCCTTTATTTAGAGAGAATGAGATAAAGGTGAGAAAAATGAGAGAAAAAGGGAGTCTTCATGAGAGAGAAGGACAAAAAGAGCAAGATTAGAAGAGAGTGAGAGTAATTCTTAAAGAGAGAGAGAGTATGTGTATGTGTGTGTATAGGTAAGTAAAGAGAGAAAAGCATTGGGGGGAAAAAAGAAGAAGAGGAATATGAGTATTTATATATCTAATCAAAGGTTAGTTGTGGTTTATGGTAAACTAAAATCCAAAAATATTTTTTATATATACACTTATATAATATTATATTATACTTCACGTTTATATATGTACATATATGTATATATTAGTCTCTCTTTCTTTTTTTTTTGTTACTCATTGTTATAGCACATATAAGAAATTATTGGAATATTTTATGTTTATAAATATGAATTCATATTTGCTTTTTCATATACTATCACTATAATGCATATTGAAAATTACTAGGATATTTTATATTGTTGATATGAGTATTTAAAAGGATGAGTTAACATTTTAGAGCGTCTATTATGTATATTTTAGGATAAGGATATTATAAAGTAAAATTAATATAAAAATTCCTAATATTTATGTGGATATAATTAGGTTTTAGACTCTTATTGTTCTTTTTGTCCCTATATTGACATATATATATATATATATATACACATTAATCATAACTTCAAAAATAATAATTTCCATCAACTAGTTTAACCCATAATGCACTAATTTAACCCAAATTCAAACTTTATCAACTTCAATCATTTTAAGAATTTATTATACTAGTGATTATTAGGTCCATACTATTTGTATATATATATTGAAATGTTCACTCATTGATTTTTTTTTTTTAATTCTTATTTTGAGGTCCAGTTTTTAAAATTTCATTCATATATATTTTATATTCACAAATTCTTACATTACTCCTTATTTATATTGCCAAATTGGATAGCTAGTATATATTTTCTCATAAAGAGTTCTTCTCTTATTTCTATTTAACATTTTAGAGTACCTTATTATAATGTTATTGTCATAAAGGTTCATAAGAATGATTTGCAAAAAGTTTCATCTTCACTATTTTCTCTTATGTCATTACTATTTAGAATTGTTATATAGTTGTTATTTTATGTTATATTAATCTTTATTCTTTAGTTGCTATTTCCTTCTCAATTTTTATTTTCATCTCACATCTCACATGGACTTCTAAAATGGTTTTCAGCTTTTTAAGCATAAAGTACAATACCTCATATCCAAAGGATGTAATCCGATTATCACCATCTTTGTCCTCTAGTAAGGGCATATAAGGTTTATGCTCAACATTTATTAATCTTCTTCTCTAATTTCTTTTAATTACTCATAAAATCTAAAGTAAGTCTCCAAAAATATGTTTAAGTAATAATACTTTAGATATAAATAGCTCATAGTAAACACACATGTTAAACAACACTTACTTAATTTTATTACTAAATGCAATAACAATTCAGGTAGTAATCACTGGGGACTGGGTAGTGGTCATAAGGGGCAATACCTAACCCCCTCTCGCCAAATAAAAAAAAATTAAAAAAAGAAAAAAAATGTCTTTGAGAAGTTTTTGCAAAGCATAATGAAAAATAAGGCATATGTCCACAAACCATGCCAACGACACTAAACATACTAGAGTTGTACCCTGATGCATGGGCCCATTTTAGAATTAATTTTATATCAAATATAAGCCACATTATATACTTAGATTAAATTTAAATTTCAATCATCATTTGTCACCACAAGGAATCTTCATTCTTGCATAATACTATATAATATTCATAATTAATATATTTATGTTGTTTAGGGAATGGAATTATCATCCTTTCCTTATTTCTTATTAAGACCTTATCATCTTCTTTACTTCCTCGAATTACAATTTTTAAAAATTAGGAATTGAGATTTATTGAGGGAAGCTAAGAATTGGGATTCCTAAGGGAGGAGGAGGGGGGGGAAGGTTTTTACTATCCTTATCTTCTTTTTCACAACTATCACCCACTCACCACCATATGACTACCATTACCTATCTACTACTGTTATCTATACACTCAAGACCTACAAACCCAAAATAGAGAGAAAGAGAACAAAGAGGGAGTAAGAGAGAGAAAGAAAGAAGAGAGAGGGACAAAGAAGAAAGAGATAGAGATAAAGGAAGAATATGAGTACACAATAGTCTTTTAACTCCTATAACAAGTTTATTTCTTGTTACACTTTTTGTTTAACTAAACATTATAATAGTCATTCCCTCCTTAATTGATTCCATAAGAATTGACATCCTATTCCTCCCTATTCCATTTAATGAAGTGAACAAGTAGATTGAAATACTATTCCTTTTTAAGAGCAAGAAGCACCAAATATATATATATATATATTTTCACATTAAAATACTATACTTTATCATTATTACACAAACATAGATATTAGTATCATCTCTCTCATGTGCAGTAAAATTTAAAATCTTCATTATATACAGTACATTATGTCTTTCTGTGCTTTTAACTTTTGTTTTTATTGTATAAGTATATTTGTTTTTTTAATGTTGATATAAATATCATTAGATTGTTTTTTTTCTTTTTCTTCTATCTTTTCTTTATTTTATTTTCTTATTATAGCTTTTGTGACTATATTAATTTATTATTTCACATGCATACATATTGATTAAATATATATTGTGACTTGATTGATAGCATGTGTTATTCATAATTTGTAATACATGACACCTATATCATATAATTCATAATATGCTCTACGCATTGTATCATATATCATAATTAAGGCACTTAGTAAATAAAAAATTTGTATAATATTATTACATTTGTTTAATTGAATATATATTGTGAACCAATTCATTATTTTCATTCATAATATTGTATTTACTTGTTATTGAAAAATTATAATTAAAATTGAATTATGAGAAAAATAGTCACAATTTAATTATTATTCAAGCTAAAAAGAATGGAAGATTCCAATTGTAATCCTTCATAACTTACAATTGAAAATAAAGCACCAAAGGAATGATAAACAAAGTAGCAAGAGTCGATATAAAAAGCAAAGACATCCCAACTATTAAGCATGATCAAGGACTATGATGCCAAAAATTAGATTATCCCATTGACCAGCATAATGAGAATCAAAGAGCATTCCTTATATCTAGACCATTTCAACCTATTCTTCATGAATATCACCTTTTTTATAATAAAATTCATGCTAAATATTTTCAACCTTCTTGATTTACAAATTTCCTACTTAAACATAGCACTCACCTACAATTGATGCAGCATTTTGTCTTTATTGTTTTGATTTAGTAAAAATATAGTGATTGATCAGGAAAAAAATGCATTTACTGAAAAGGGATTCAAAAATTGGAAGAAGGAATGAAATTGTGCATTTTCAACTCATATTAGATCATCTCCAAGCTCTCATCATAATATTTATATGAAGTCTTGCGAGACTTTAGTAAAACAATCTTAACATATTGAGAAAGTTTTTTATAAATAAAGTTCTTAATCTATTATAAATTATCATTTCATGTTTAAAACTACCATTGATACAGGGTTCACTTTTCAAGAATGTGTATTAAGGGGTAATGATGAGAGTTATGATCCTCAAAGTAGAGGAAATTTCTATCATCTTATGATCAAATAGTTGCCAATGTTGTGCTTGATAATGCTTTTGGTAATGCCCAATATATTCCTCCTAGATGCAAAAGGAGATATTATACGTATTGCAAAAAAAGAAAAAAAGTGAGAAAGTTTGTAAGGATATTGGCAACTTTAAATATTATATTCTTATGGATGAACCTTAAGATAAGTTTGAGAAAGAACAAGTGACAACTATTTTGAGATTCCTTAACACTAAAGAGAATATAAAGGAAATATTTTTCAATGTTATTTATGTGATTGAAATGATGGCTTCTAATTTGAAAATTGAGATGAAATATGTATTTCTTAATATAGCTTAAGCTTTCATAAAATCAAGGACAAGAGTATAATGGATCGAGTGATATCTATGGTGAATGGAAGGGATTACAAGTACTAATTTTGAGTGAATATCATTATGCATATTATGTGCATTGTCTTGCTCATCATCTTCAATTGGCCTTAGTTGTAATAGGAAGAAAAATTAACAATATGTATTAATTCTTCTCCAAGCTAAATTACATTATAAATATCGTATGCTCCTCTTCTCTTAGGAAAAAAAAAATCAATTATGAGATGCTTTCACTTCTAATCTAATTGATCGAATTACAAATGATGAGTTAAAAACAATCAATGAATTTAATCAAATTATCATATAATAATGCACTATGATACTCATTGGGTTTCTTATTTTCCTTTTATTAAAAGCATGTTGAATATACTTGTAACGCTCCAGAATCGAGGTTGTAACAGACCGCCATGTATCCTTAATCTCTAATAACACATTAGGCATAACATCTGACTAAAAACTTCAAATGATACTTTAAAAGTCTCTAAATAATACTAGAATAACTTCTAGATAAGAAATATTGATGCTCAATCAATTATCGTTACCACATAAGATTAAATAACCTTATCATTTAATTTCTTAAGATATTCTTTAATACTATAAGTCGTCTTTACTCTTCCCATTCCTTAGGCAGTAACAATTAGCTCCATAAGTAATTGAAGTCAAATAGTACAATTGTAGGTCCTACGACTGAAAATATAATAAAGTGAGATGAAGCCTAGTATGCAACACATAATCACACGCGTATGATCAAACAATACATATTCACATGCGTAGAAATGCAAAGCAAGTAATTAACACAATTCATTCATTTATCTTTGCTTTTAAGTCATTTACGCATCACATGATAATGGTCTTCATGACTCAATCATATTATAATTTGTATCGCAATCTAACGTTAGGGCATACATCTTCAGGCCTCTCTAAGCCTAATGTTGGGCATGTCTCTTTAAGCCTCTCTACAACAATCTAAATCCACCCAAGATTATTTCCAAGCAAGACTCCATTAAGAACAACACATTATAAGGATCATCAAGGTTCCCCCCCAAGGGTCTACTGTTTTGGGCCCCTAAAGACTAGCCAAACACAAGCAATAAAAGATACATAGGTTGGATATATATTTAAATTATTTTAATTTTTTCTATCCTAACACTCACATACAACAAGAAAGTGTCACGTGCCTAGATATTTGGAATCTATTACCAAAGAATCAAGTCTAGCTTTAAATCTTAGAAATAATAAATACTCATTGAACTTCTTTGAATATTGAATAAACAATTTCTCCTAGTTAAAACTCACTTTTAGACCATTTAAATATCCTTAAATTCACTTGATGATACATTAAAGAGGATTACTTTAGAGGTAACAAAGGAATAAAAAAAAAAAAAAAAAGAGAGGAAAAACTCAATTTAAAGGAGTAAAGCCTATGACACGATTAGAGATACAATCATATTTTTTTGGCCGTGTAACTTACTGAATTACACTTCACTATTACAAGGGACACGATCAAGGACATGGTTGTGTTTTTTAGTCATGTAACTTTCTGTTCAAAAAAATTTTTTTTTTTCTCTTTTGCCCAAAACCTTTCTAAACCTATTTTATCCTCTAACACCTTAACACATGGATCAAAACACCCTTAAATTATTAAAAATAATCCAACTCCTCAACAAAAACCTCATTAGCAATACATCACAAATTTCACATCTCTAAACCCCATAATTCAAAATCAATATTTACTCCATCAACATCAAAATCAATATAAGAAAAATCTATGGTGTAAGGGATACTTTACCTTGATTTTGATTATTCTTTCAAGTTCTTTGTTTTCCCATAACTAATCAATGCATAACCCTAAAATATCAATATGTATCACTTAAATTTAATTAAAACCTAATTCCATAATTAACTCTTCATTTATCATTAGAAGTCTATGAAGATTGTGTAAGCCTTATGATTCCTTTTTTCAAATGAGTTACACTACCAAGAGAGATTTAAAATCAACCTAACTTTTTCCTTTAAAAACCTATAAATTTTAATAAAATACTTAATGTACCTTAAAAGTTTCCTAGGTTTATAGTAGAAGAGTCCTATTCAATAACGTCAAGAAGATTGAATGCGTTTCTAGGAAATAACGTAATATATATTATGCATTGACTATGTCTAGAAACTTACTAAACCATTGCTTAAGACCTTAATACCTCTTTCTTATAACTTAGTCATCCTTTAATTATTTTTATAACTTTACTCTTTTATATCCACCCCTATAATAGTTGAGGTTACTTATGTCGTTCTTGACAAAGCAACTAAAAAAGGGAATTGTTCTTAATGAGATGAAGCAAATGTTGCTCTTGAAACTATGATATGCTTTGAGTTTGTAGTTATTTTGCATATCATGAGGAATATTATGAGAATTACTCACAATTTTTATAAAGTCTTGTAACAAAAATCTCAAGATATATTGAATTCGATATCCTTACTATCAACAAGGAAAGCTTTACTCGAAAAAATGAGGACATCAAGATGGAATGATCTTATAAAAGAAGTTATAAGATTTTGTCAGAAACATGACATCATTGTTCTTGAAATGAGCTCTCATTTTACTTCTCATGTAAGTTAATTACATTAGTGTAACAATTTATCTAAAGAAAAACATTATCAAACTAATGTATTTTATGTTACTAGTGACACCTAATGGTGAGAGTTTAAACTAGTTTAGTGACCATGCAATGGATCTTCTTAGTTCATCTCTTAATCCAAGTACAAATTTGTAATACCTTACACTCAGGATGCCACAAACTACCATGTATCTCTAATCCTCTTCTAATACGCCAGGCTTTATAATGTACTACTAATATCTCCAACTTCACCTGTAAAACTACAATTTAGTATGAATAATAATAAATTCTCATAGCATAAATTTAATGGTTCATAACTGAGTCCTTATGATCTTCAAATTAAACTATAAGAAATTTCAAATATGGACTCTCGTGGTAGTTAATAAAATAAATTAGAATTTAATCATCTAGTAAGTTTACTTTCCATAAACTAATTCTTGAAATCAATCTAACAATAATCATTAACTATCAGAAACTTAATATTGTTGGTCCTCATTATAGTAGTAGTAATACCCTTCACTCTCCCCATCCTGAAAATAATTGCACGTGTCATCATATTCATCACTCTGCATGCTCATTTAACTAACCTATAGTGGTAAAATAAAAGAATGAGTCGGAGCTTAGTACGCAACACATAATCACATGCAAGTGAACAAGTAATGCAAATCCACATGCATTAAATGCAATGATTAAACATCTAATAGATTATTATCTTTATTTAAGCCATTTAAACAACATACGAGGTACTCGTGACCTTGCTTGTACATTGTATAAGATTTATATATACTTACATCTTGCATCCAAAAACAACCACCTCTGGCCTCAGGATTTCCTAACCTACCTCAAATCGTTTCAATGAGTAACTCCATTAAGGATATCATTGCCCAAAGATCACTGAAATGCCCCTTAAGGTTCTACCACAATCGAACCCTTAGCTAGGACAAGCACAAGTATTGATAGTCAGTTTTCACTCATCTAACATACTCGTTCATTTAGCTGCCAATGTGTCAAATAATGTAATATTTCGGCATACCTCTGGATGGATAACATACGGTTTATCTATCAAGTAGCAGAAATCCATTCCTAGTTTGAATTCAAGTCCATGGCACGAATGATTATCATAAGCATGGTTATATTACATAACCGCTTACTCTCCCTACATATCAGAAGAGATGACAAATCAAGAAACTTCCACATGTCTTAACAGTTACTCCAACAATTTCCTTAGACACTATAACCACCTATAAATATTGGAAAAAAACTCTATAAGAGCTCTTTGACACTATTTACTCACATACTTTCTATACAAAGTCACCCTACTAACTTAGGCATTAAAGTGACCGCACCGAACTAGCTCCAGTACTAAGCATTTCATTCATTTTTGTAGGATTTTCTTTTATCCCAAAATTCACCAACAACATTTGGCATCGTCTGTAGGAATTAAACCTACGTAATATTTACCTAAATCTGACCCAAAATAAAGACCAAGGCGATCACGACGCTAAAAAAAGTAATGATTCCATTAATTTACTTGAGTTGTAAAAAAGGCAAGTCGAGAATATGATAGGACCTTCGGCTTCTGCTTTTAAAAGGAATGACAAAGGCAAACAACCACAACAGGTGTACCATGCGAATCCTTCTCATGTCAACACCCCTGCTACCCCAAGTAAGTAGTTCCAAATTAAAAAGAGTCCTTTTGTTTCAGAGATTTTAGAGGAAGTAATACCTCAGCACATCAAGTTTCCACAGTTTAAGACTTATGATGGAACAAAGAGCCTCAAAGACTACTTGGAGTACTACTGTACGTTGGCCATGTTGCATGGTTTGAGTGATATAGTAGCCTATCAAGCTTTTCCTCCAACATTGAGGAATGCAGCTAGCACATGATTCAAACATTTGAAACCAAATACCATTTTCTGTTTCAAAGAACTAGTAGAAGTGTTCCTTTAACACGTCCTTGTAAGCAAACTTCCTATTGAGGACTCCTCAATCCTTAACACCATTAAACAAAAGTTCAATGAGTCAATCAAGGATTATTTGGCTAGATTTATGGTCAAGATGGTTCAAATCTCAAAACTAGATATGAGTGTGGACCTCAACGTTATAATCGATAGAATTAACCTCATGGAAGCTTTTTCATGTCTCTCGTAATGAACAAGCTAAAAACTTTTGTTGAGTTTAAGGCTAAAGCCACCTCATACATCCGTCAAGACGATAACATAAAGGTATGACAAGAGGTTAATCAGAGCAAAGGAGATGGAAAGAATGACAAGCAAAAAAGTGTGAAGGATAGACTCGACATGGACAATGACCATAGTTCAGATGCCGAGAGGAAGAGACTGAGGATCTCAACATACTTATCCCACACGCCTATCAATCATCCAATCTCAAACATTTTGATTGACGTACATAGGGAGAGAAGCATCTTCCAGTGACCAAAAAGAATGAGAGGGAATCCCTCAAGAAGAAACTCCAATAAGTACTGTGATTTCTATCGTGATAAAGGTCACAATATAGATGAGTGCATTCAACTCAAGAATGCAATTGAAGATGCAATACAACATGAACACCTGCAAAAATTTCTAGCTCATGATGTTGAAAGAATCAAAAGACTGTCTCAGAGGAGACACGAAGAATAAGAGGATGACACTCAACCAGTCGTGGCTATGAGAGATACAAGGGATGTTAATCTCAGTAGAGCACCCAACGGAGTAATTAATACCATTGTCAACAGACCTACTATAAGCCAATCAAGCTCTTCGAGCTTAATTAACGCCAGAAATTACATATGCAACATTCAAGGCAAAAAGGTTAAGATTTACAATACAATTTCTTTCGAATGGAAAAATTTCGAAGGTATCCAAAGGCTACATGATGACACACTTGTTATTAGTGCAAGGGTGGCCAACTTCAAAGTCAAGAAAATTCTTGTTAACACTGGAAGTTTGACTGACATTATTTTTCAACATACATTCGATCAAATGAGACCTAAGATCAAGGTGCAATTAAGGTCTTATAAGTATGATCTCTATGCCTTCAATAATCAACATGTCTAAGTCACTGGAGTAATCACACTACTAATTCAAATCAACAATGATGAGCATATTGTAGAGGATAAGGTAGACTTTCTCGTCGTCAAATGCTAGTCCCCATACAACATGATAATGGGAAGGCTGTATCAGCACTTATTCGACATTGTCCCTTCAATTACACATCTAAAAGCTAAGTTCCCCACTCCTACAGGAGTTGGTGTATGCAAAGAAGATCAACAACTGGCATGATCCTTATATATAAGGGCCTTGAGACGAGAGGAAGTATTTTAAGTTTAAACCTATCCAAAAGACAAGTCAATCGACATAGAGAATGTCAAGAATGATATTGAGGAAATTCCTTTAGGAAATGACCTCAGGAAGACAACAAGGATAGGAAAACCCTTGTCAGTAGATATCCAACAAAGTCTGATTGACTTCCTACAAGCCAATGCTGACGTATTTGCATGGTCACCTTTAGACATGCCAGGTATTTCGAGAGAAGTTATGGTACACAAGCTCCAGATTAATTCAAATGTAAAGGTGGTCCAATAGAAAAAGAGACATTCCACACAAGAGAGACAAGATCAATAGAAGAAGAGGTCTAGAAATTTGAAGACTGGATTCATTCGGGAAGAGCATTATTTAACTTAGCTAGTAAATTGGTGCTAGTCAAGAAGTCTAATGGCAAGTGGCGAATGTGCATAAACTTCACGGATCTCAATAAGGCCTGTCCCAAGGATTGTTTCCTACTACTAAAAATCGATTAGATGGTAGACACAACTACAGGACATGCGTTACTTTCTTTTATGGATGCTTTCTCTAGTTACAATCAAATCAAGATGGACAAGGCAGATGAAGTCTATACATCTTTTGTTACCACTTTTGGAACGTACTGTTACACAGTAGTGCCCTTCAGGCTAAAGAACATTAGTATAACATACCAGAGATTAGTAAAAGATGTTCAAATTTCAAATCCATAGAAATGTTGAAGTATATGTGAATGACATGATTTTGAAGAGCATGAGGGAAGATTAACATCTTGCTGATCTAGAGGAGACGTTTGCTACATTGAGAAGATATAGCATGAAACTCAACCTACAAAAGTGCGTCTTTATCGCAACATTAAGGAAATTTCTAGGGTATATGGTTACTCAACATGACATTGAGGCCAATTCAAGATAGATTAAAGTCATAAGGAATATGAAATCACCTCATACGGTCAAAGAGGTATAGGAACTCACTAGGCGAATTGCCGCCCTCAACAGATTCGTGTAGAGAAGTGCAAATAGGTGAGCAACGATTGTGAAAGAGCTTCCAACAAACTTAAGGAATTTCTTGCGTCACCTTCGATACTCTTGACACCCATTCTTGGAGAAAATTTATACTTATATCTGTTAGTCAGCTATTGAACTCTTTCCTTTGTACTGGTCCGAATTGAAGGCAAAGAGCATCGACCCATTTATTACATGAGTCATGTTCTGCAAGAGCCAGAGCTTCGGTATACAAAGATTGAAAAATTTGTATTAGCAATGGTTCTCTCAACGAAACAGTTGACACCATATTTTAAAGCTTAGTAGATCATTATCCCCACCAATTAACAATTGTGACAAGCATCACAACAGCCTGATTCCTCGAGGAGGATGATGAAATATGCCTTATAGCTCAATGCCCATGGTGTATAATATAAACCTAGAACGATGCTAAAGGCCCAGGTACTAGCAGATTTTGTAGTCGAATTCACTAGAGAAGAAGATTGTATGGAGGTAGCCAAGAAACCTATTTGGTTTCTTTATGTCAATGGTTCTTCGACACAAAAAGGAAGTGTTGCAAGCCTAGTTCTTCAAGGCCCCCATAATGTCAAAGTTCATTACACTCTGAAATTTGAATTCCTAGCCAGTAATAATGAAGTAGAGTACGATGCTCTAATTGCCGGATTGAAATTGGCAAAAGAAATTGGTGTCGAGAAACTCGAAGTGTTCTTTGATTCCTAGAAGTTACGCAGTAAGAGACGAAGAGATGAGTAAGTACCTATTGAAGGTACAAACGCTCATAGAAGAATTCTTATCTTTCTCCATTCAAAAAATTTCGAGAAGCAAGAATATTGTTGCCGACAAGTTGTTGAAGTTGGCCAATATGGCATTTCCTAAGCTGAGTGAGAAACTTTTTGTTGAGTTTCTTTCGTAGAAAAGCTTATCTACTCTCCTGCAAAGTTGTGAGTTAGCTCCTTACACGAGAGAAGAATCATAGATTGATTCCCTAGTGAATTATCTAAAAGATGGTACTCTCCCTAACAACAAAAAAGGGGCACAAAGATTAGCTTACCAAGTTGCAAACTACACGTTGATTGATGGTCAGCTATATAAGCGTAGCATATCTCAACCCTACCTTCAATGCCTTTCCCCAAGAGATGCCTAAAGGTTGTTATCTAAACTACATGGTGGCATATGCAGTAACCACGTAAAGGCACAAATACTATACATTTGAGGTTTGCAACTCAACTATTACTGGCCGACTATGAGAGAAGACGCAAAGGACGTTGTCCGACACTGTCCTCAATGTCAGAAGCATGAGTCGCTGAGTAATGCACCAACAACCGAGTTATGTAACCTGACTAGTCCTCGGCCTTTCGCTCAGTGGGGTTAAACATCTTCAGACCCTTTTCAAAATCTACCACCTAATGACAATTCGTCATTGTCGCCATGGATTATTTTACCATGTAGGCTGAGGCTCAGGTAGTAGAGAAAATCACTAAACAAAAGGTGGAAGCATTTGTTTTTAGTTCCATCATATCAAGATTTAGAGTTCCTCACATGATAATCATAGATAACAGTCTATAGTTTTTGACAACAATAAATTTCAGGCATTTTGCAAAAAGTATGGTATTCACCTCAACTATACGTCTATAGCATACCCTTAAACGAATGGACAAGTCAAAGCCATCAACAAGATCATATTACACAGCTTAAGACAGAAAGTAGATCAAGTTAGGGGGAGATGGGTAAATGAGCTGCCGAACGTACTATGGGGATATCGAACCACTTACAAAACTACAATAGGTGAGACACCATTTAAGCTAGCATACAGTATGGAAGCCATGTTGTTGATTAAGTTAGACTTACCTAATCTACAAACGCATAATTTCAATGTTATGTTTAATTAAGTTGGATTGACAGCGAATCTAGATACTATTGATAAAATTTGAGATATTGTAAGAGTTAAGGTTAGGGCATACCAGCATAGAGCGGCAAAGTATTACAATCAAAAAGTGAAGCATAAGGTTTTCCAATCTAGAGATCCAGTTTGTTGTAAGATGGAAGCCACAGGTGCATAAGCTAGTTAAGGAAAGCTTAGCGCGAATTGGGAGGATCCTGTCAGGATCCAAGAAGTCGTTAGCAAGAGGGCTTATCAACTGGCAAAGTTAGATGGATTTATCATCTCTTGAGCATGGAATGCTAAGAATCTAAAATTATATTTCAATTAATCTATTTAGATGATTTTTGTCATCATTCATTTGGCGACAGCCAACATGTTTGTAAGACTATAGTACTTGTTTATGAAAATTATATTTAAAGTCTCTTTATGTTTGTTTTCATTATAATTACCGAATTAATGAGTTTTAGGCTACATGGAAAACGAACTAATCTAAGTTTTAGCCTAACGTGGTTAACAAACTATACAAATTAACCTTACGAGCAAGTAATGTGATTAGTCCACGCCTCAAACAGCTAACGAACAATATAAAAACGATGAGCATATGAAATAAAACATGTCGAGAGATAGTTGGGCGTGTGAAATAAAACATGCTAAGAAATAACCAACGTGTGAAACAAAACATGTTAAGGAATAACTAGCACATAAAATAAAATATGTTGATGAATGTAAGCGTGAAGCAATACAAGTATACCATATACACCGTGAAAGTGTAATACGTGAAATTAAACGTATGGAAGACTCAAAAGAAAAGTATTTTCACTCAACAAGGGTTACAAGCACTCGATATTGTCTTAAAGATATTTAGACTGATAGTTATATGAAAATGCAATGTGCTAGTACAACAAAAATCCTATGGCCTATTCTCGGATTCAGTAGATGTGATTTTTAGATTGGTGGCTAAGGCTTCTTTGGCAACAGGGGTCTCAAAGCAAACAATTTCCTCAGTATGAGATTCATTGTCACCTTAATTCATAGTCTCGAGACCTGTCTCGTCACCTTCATCTTTGTCGATACTATTGACTTTGTCATCGACGTCGGCAAAGTCAAGACAGGAGAGATTGTAATCAAGGTGAAGCTTTAAGACCTCTTCTCTTATCGCTTGGAGCCCCTCCAAAAACTTCTTCGATAGAAGTCTCTCGTATTACTGACTGGGAGTAACTATATCGAGAGCCTCTTCAACTAATGGTCCTCTCCTCACAATCTCCTCTAACTCAACTACATGGCTCTATAAGTTCGAGTTGTTAGTCTCCAACTCCTTTATTTGCATTTTGAGTTTATCTTCATCCTTGCTCATCATGCAAATAGTTTAGGCCATGCCACACCGCTCTTCCTTCTTCTTCTGTAGCTCCTCTTTTAATCCTTTAAACTTTTTGTACTAATCTTCAATTTTAGCCTTTAGGCTCAAGATTTCATCGCTGGTAAGGTCATGTGCCAACTTCTCAGTAGTAAGTTCTTCTTAGAGCTTTCTTACCTCCATCTTAGCCCTTATCCCCGTATTCTCGGTAGCAGCAGTTTGAGCTTTCAATGCGTTGTATGCATCCTCAACTCTCTACAGCAAATTCATTTAACACAATCAGGAATGAATGGGAATAACACATGGATACAACTAAAGATATTATCTTCTTCGCCTCTTTGTAGGCCTCATCTAAAGCCGTTAGAATGTGGCTGCTCATCTAGAAAAGGAAATTTATTAGTAACCCGAATAGATTTGATAATTAAAAGCAATGATTATGAATACTCACATCATACAGTTTGGTCGTGATATGGACCTTATTGCAACCGCCAACCCTTTCGACATCCTTCTTAGCGATATCTCTGTCTTTCGGAAGAATAAAAGCTAAAGATTTCGTCCTATCTCCCAAGGCTAAGTCAGTGTCCAAAATTTGGTAGCTCTAATAAGGGACGAAGTACTTGCTGGCCTCATTGTTAAGGATGAATTTGACACTACTGATGCTAAGAGCTTTCGACCACATTGCCTCCTTCGCCCTTTCATCTAAGCCCCTAGATTTCTTGGTAGGTGTTTGGCCGACGAGTTCCTTTCCCAGTCTTTTATCAACACTCGACACCACCTTAATTGCCAATGATGACCCTTCAACTGTAGTGGCATTTTCATCCTCTTCACCAGGATGTGTCTCTTAACATTCATCATCCCTTGACTCAATAGAAGTTTGAATGATCTCAATCGAAGGCTCCTCAAAACGAATAACCTTAGTCGGCAATGTCTCCTTACTCTCCTTCCGCCTCTCGATAGGATAGGATGTCTTCTGTACTACCACTTGCTTCACTGTAGCCTCCTTTACTGGCTTCTTTGCGATAGCAGGTTAAGCAATAGTTGCTAAGGTAATCACCCTCTTATTTGCCATGGATTTTTTGGCCTTGGCCTGAGCTAGTAACTTGGCTGAATTCACCTCACCAGTACCCATATTTGTGATACGAGTAAATGAGTTAATATAAATAAGGGAAAAAGATGAACTTATATTTTTCGTGCTGAGCAAGGCTCAAAGGCCACAATTCTCCCCCCAAGTCACGAGAATGGTTTTCCTCTTATAGCTATACTCGATACGGGGGTAACTCATTAGCATACCTTCATTTCCAGAAAAGATTGGGTCTCTATTTTCATAATGTCATATAATTCTCTCGGTGTCTTGAAAGAACATTTTGTTCCTCCTCCTTTCTTGAATTTTCCTCGCTGCTGCTGCATCATTCGACATCAGATTTATATCTTTTGTATGTATCGGCTCAGTCCATTGGGTCCAAAAGTCCAAGTCTTCGCCAGGCACTATTGACATGAACTTGTCATGCCACTTATGAATCTTAGATTCCAACTCATTCTTGAACTTACGCCCATGCCTCATAGCAGCAAAGTACCACTTGTCAAGTTGCCTTAGAATAGTGAAAAAAAAAACAAAACAGCTAAGGCATAGCCCTGACTTCGACTTCTTCGTAGATTATCTCAAAAGCCGCCAAAAGTCAGTATGTGTTAGGCGAAAATATATTAGATGAGATTCTAAAGTAGTTGAAAAAGCCCTTAACAAAAGCCGAAAAAGGGAAGCACAACCTAAAATCCAAATATTTCAGGTATATATGGAACTCGCACTCCCTAGAGAAGCATCCCCTCTCCTCATCTCTCGACCTCCTCAAGTTCCATGTTCCGAGAAGGTCTCGCTAGTACTAATTATATTTTATGACAAGAACTCTATCGACGAAACTGGTGGTCCCATCTAAAGAGTCGCGAGAATAAGCTATTGTGTTATACAAATATCTATAACAAGCTCATTAATCCAAGTAAGTTTTTCTCACCTTGCCTCCATACTATCAACTAAACCGCTCGAAGAATACACCGCCTCGCTCCTTATTTAGGTAGGAAAAGTGGCCTTAGTTATTGTTGCCTCAAAATCAAAGAAGACAAGTCGATGAGAAACTTTATGAACCATACCTAAATGGTTATGCGAAATGATATAACACAAGTCGAAGAATTTGAGTTTGAAGATAAGAAAACAAATGAAAGTTTAAGATGTGACCAAAAAAATGAATTCTAATTACGAACAGTACTTTATATATGGACAATTCGTCCTCATAATTCATAATTGCAAATTTGCTTCTGACAGTAATGATGCACTGATCTGGTAATGACACAGATTGGTGATGCGTGTTTTGTGATAGGAAATCTGATGATTGACAACTTTGTGATAGTTATTAGGCCTACAACAATACGATGACCAAGGCAACAGGTGTCATGCCTCCAACTTCTTAGCTTCTCGAAAAGGCAGGAGTTTAGAAATTGTGACCTTTCGACCGGGATGTGATCCGTCCCACTTCCCATCTCGCTAGACATCAATTTAAAGAATCAGTCCCCCCACTTAGCCTCTAGTGCAATATATATATGTAACTCCCTTTATCAACTACTCGAACATAGGAGTTGGGAGGAAAATATTGATAGTTAGTTTTCACTCATCTGATATACTCGTTTATTTAACCGCCGATATGCCGAATAATGTAATCTCTCGGCATACCTTTGGATAGATAACACATGGCATTTCTACTGAGTAGCAAAAATCCATTCCTAGTTCGAATTCAAGTCCATGACGCGAACGGTTATCATAAGCACGGTTATATTACATAACCACATGCTCTCCCTACATATCAGGAGAGATTTCAAATCAAAAAACTTCCACATATCTTAATAGTTACTCTAACAACTACCTTAGATACTCTAACAAATACCTTAGATACTATAACCACCTATAAATATTGGAAAGAAACTCTATAAAAGCTCTTCGACACTTTTTACTCACATACTTTTTATACAAAGTCACCCTACTAACTTAAACATTGTAGTGGCTGCACCGGATTAACCCTAGTACCAAGTATTTCATTCTCTTTTACAGGATTTTTCTTCATCCCAAAATTCACCAGCAACAACAACAAGCAACAAAAAACAATTTAAAAATTGAATATTATAATAGTCCATTTTACATTTAGCTACCTTAATAACCACAACCAACAAACAAGTGTTGCATTCCTAAAAAGTTTGATTCAAATTGTATAGAATTATCAAAGTGAGTAAAACCTATAAAAACAAGAGAATACTAAGTTTCCTCCTAGAGTTTCTTGAACTAGTTAACTAAGGGTTATTAAGTTGAAAACAACTAAACTAAGGAAGAAAGTTTAAAACATGTATATATGAAGCATAATTGGAGTATGGTCATGTTTCTCTTTTTTAAAACAACAACATTTCATGAGGAGAATCACAGCTATGATTCATGGTCGTGAATGCCCTCTAGAGTCATACTCTTCTAAAGTACAGTTAGGATTACACCCATAATCTTGACCATGATCCTCTCGTCCTTTATTTTTATTTTTTTATTTTTTCATAATCATACCCAAACTTTGTGTTCTACACTTCCTTAAGAATCATGATAAGAAGCACACCCATGTTTTTGGATCGTGATCCTGTTACTTAGCAAAAAAAACAAAAAAAAATTACTTTCTTGGATTTTTCATCTATTAAACCCCTTCTCTACTCAAAAATTGCATTCTACACCCTTGTTCATTTTATTTAAAATCTATTCTTCCACTTTTCATTAATTTTTACTAATTAAAAAAGATCTCCAACAAGTTTATGATACATGTATTCTCGTAAGACCTTACACAATTCTACTATTGTTGCGTAATGAATACCAAACCATTCAACCTTAAAATGTTGATTTAATTATCAAAATTCCTTTATAACATAATACTTTACTTACCTTAAAATCCCTCCTCACACTTTAGGGTTATCTTTTTTCTTACTCAAACTTTAAACACACGATAACATTAATCCTAAAAATGATGTTAAAGTCTTTTCCAATAATCAAAATCATGAAGAAACACATGATTTTCTTATCTTACCTTAAGGTTTTAACGTAAGGTTGCTTGATCGGGTAAGGGAAAGGTTTTACTTGCTACAAGTTTGAGTCTAAAGAGAAAATGACTAAACAAAGTTTATAAGGCTAGGTTAAATTGAGGGTACCTAACTTTTTTAATTTCCTTAAATATCCCTTACCTAAAGTATCCATTTACTTAACCGCCCATTTACTAATTAATATGTTTCTTTATTTTCCTCTTATTTTTCATGGGTATTATAGAATTTCAAGTTGAATATTAATTAGATATATGATTGGCTTATAAGTTTTACCTTAGAAGATTTCACTAGGCCAGAAAAGATTCATCATAGAGTATTATAAAGTTAGCATTCCTCATAATCTAGAATTTAAGAGCTTATTTACTTATTCTAATTTATGTCACATATAAATTAGTGGAAATTGAAAATGTATTGACCTATCCTCTCAATGACAATTTAATTCAATTAATTTTTACTCTTTCAATCTTGATTGCAATAATGGAATGCTCTTTTTTTCACCATGAATTTTGTGAAGAATAAGCTAAGAAATAAGATGGAAGATAAATTTCTTATTGATAATCCCTGGTCATCACAAGATTAGAAGGGAAGATAGAGGAACATCATCGATAGATTATAATCAAAATAATTTTTTTAACATCATTACTATATAATGGAAAAGGTATAACCTTAAATTATCAACTAAAAGAATTAATAAAGTATAATTCATCACTTTTTCCTGCCATAAAATGCCTTTATGATGGAATTCATATCAACTTTTTCAATAAGGCTTCTTTTTAAGGAAATCAAGAGACAATCCATAGAAATTCATTATCCATCTTATTTCTTATCCCATTATTTATAATATTCATGGTTAAAAAAGAGCATGACATTGTTGCAGCTGAGATTAGAAGAGTTAAAATTAATCGAACCAAATGGTTAATTAGAGGATAGATCAATACTTCTTTAGTTGTCAGTAATTGGTAACATAAATATAAATAAGTTCTTAAATTTTAGATTATGAGGAACGTCAACTTCATAATGTCATAACTTTTTTAGATTAATTTTTTCTTACTCAATGAAATCCTTAAGATGAAATTTATAAGCTAATTCGAATATCCAATCAACATTCAACTTCTTTAAATTATTACTTGGATTAAGGGATTAACCAAAAGTATGTAGATACATCATCTTGTGCCATTGAATGTCAATAGCAACATAAAACATATTAATTCGATGATTATCATACCAATGTTATCAAGGACGAGAAGTAAATTGAGAATAGAATGCATTTCAATAACCATGATATCATGATCTTCACAAAATGTTATAAACTCTTTCATAAAGTCATTCCACCATTTTTATCTCATTTCTTCAAGTAAAACTTTCATTATTGGTATTAATGATATTGAATTCAATATACCTTAAAATTTTCACTGTAAGGCTTGAAAAAAAAAAAATCATGAGTTATTCCCATAATATTCCTCATCATGTGCAAAATAAACACAAACTCAAAGCACATTGTAGTGTCGAGAGTAACATTTACTTATCTTCATTAAGAATAATTCCTTTCTTTAACAACTTTGTTAGAAGTGATATAAGTAATCTCAAGCATATTCAACATGCTCTTAATAGATAAAAAATGAGAACCTCAATGAGTATTATTAGTGCATTATAATATGCTAACTTGATTAAGTTCACGCCTATTTCCAACTCATCAATTGCTATTTAATCAATTAGATTAGAAATGAAAACATCTCAACATTCATAATATAATTTAGCTTGGAAAAGAACTAATAGATACGATTAATTTCTCTTGCTACTTCATGTAAGGCCAATTGAAAGCAATGACTAAGACAATGAATATAGTATGTATGATTATATTCACTCAAAATTAGTGCTTGCAATGCCTTCCATTCACCACCATGTTACTTGCTCCATCACAACCTTGTCCCCATATTTTATGAAAAATTAAGTGAAATTGAGATAATACAATCCTTACCTCATTTTTCAAGCTAGAGACTATTATGTCATTCACATGAACAAAAAAAAAAAAAAAAAAACTTTCCTTACCAAATCCTTTAATGACATTAACCTTAAAGCAATTGCCATTTCTTCCTTCCCGAACTGATCTTGAGCTTCATTCACAAGAATACAATATTTGGCACCTCTAATATCTTCATAAATTTTCTCATGTATTTTTTTCCTAACAAATGTAATATCTCTCCTTTTATATCTTCGAAGAAATATATTGAGTATTACCATGAGCATTACCAAGCATAATAATAGCAACTATTAGATTATAAGATGTTGAAAACTTAATCAATTTAATGAAATTTCTCTATTTTGCGAATCATAACTCTCATCATTATCTTTTAATGCGGATCCTTAAAAAGTGAGCCATTTTATTGTATCAATGGAAGTTTTAAGCCTAGAAAGATTATTTATAGCAAATTGAGAAATCTACTTATGGAAAATTTTCTCGATTTGTTAAGATTATTTCATCAAAGTCTCACAAGACTTTACACAAATTATGAGAAGAGTTTAGAGATAATCCAACATGAGTTAGAAATGCACAATTTCTTTCATTTTTAGCCTTATTCCACATTTTGAATCCCTTTTCAATGGATGCATTTTTTTTTTTCTTGATCAACTATGTAGACGTCCAATAAACACAAAGCACACGAAGATAGGCACACTTTATACAGGCTAATTCATTGAATCAAAACCACCTGGCTAGTTTTAAACCGGTTCACAATTTTAAACCAACCCTTTCATCTAGTTTGGATATTTTGCAAACCCTTAAAAAAAAAGAGAAAATAAACTAACAAAAAGTTAATGAAAACAATTATCATTCTAAGGTAGAAATATGCAAGTAGGTTAAACAGGTCAATTTCACCCGGTCCACTTTTGTTAGTCTATGGTTTCAACGGGTTGGATTCATTTGGTTTACTTTTTGAATAAGCAAAAAAATCCATTTTAACCTGTTTGAAAAGTAGATTAAATAAGCTGATTCGTAAGTCAAATATATAAACATGTTATAGCAGCCACACCACTCATTTTGACCAACGAATTAAACGAACTGGGTTTAT
Source organism: Lumnitzera littorea (assembly GCA_024138015.1). Taxonomy (NCBI): domain Eukaryota; kingdom Viridiplantae; phylum Streptophyta; class Magnoliopsida; order Myrtales; family Combretaceae; genus Lumnitzera; species Lumnitzera littorea. The sequence continues at coordinate 93,387,420 of JAMXBB010000003.1, forward strand.
TTGGCCTGTATTTTAAATATGCTAAAAAAAGTTAATCTAAACACGTTTAAAAAATAGATTAAACAAGTTGAACCGTAAATTAAAGCCATTATGTGATTAGGTTTAAGGTCCAAATTAGAGAAACAAAATATTTCTTTCTATCTTTTTCCTCCACCAACAAATTGATAAGGCCTCTTGGCCGCTTACCAATCGGCAATCACCACTTTACCAAAAGTTATGCAGCTTCACCCTAAGTTACATGTTTTTCGACAATAACTTATCTTACTGGGGGAATGAAAAACGAAAGGAAAAATGAAAGCACTCATTTTAAATGTGTCTGGAATCTTGTCGTTTCCCGCAGAAAGGTAGTTACGGTCCGGATGAGTCTAAGGAAATGACCAGGCAAGAGCCATTGAAATTGATCTGGAAGTATAATAATCGCACACTATACTAACAAACCATCTATCTCAACGGGATTGTCAATTTTAATTTCCCACTATGAACAACAGTTGGCAAGACAAAAAGGAAGTAAAAAAAAAACGCATTATTTTACGAGTTCAATCAGAAACAGCAAGGGCAGAAAAAGGAAACAGGTAAAAACCACCAGATCATTAGCATTTACTTTATGTGAAGCAGACCTCCCTTTTCCTAAAGAACGCGTTCCCATCCTGGGACCGATTTAGCATTCGTCATTTATTTCTAGAAATCCCATAATGTGAACATAGTATTTTTCTTCCATAAAGACTACACATAGAATTTATAAATCCAAATGGAAACACCAAATAGGAAGAAAAACTTCATTTTTTTACGGCAGTCACACGACCCAGTCAATTCCAGCATAACCTCTTAAGGTAAAATGAAATAATATGATCAAAAAATAAATTCCCAGATTTATTGATGAATTTAGCTAATGGCGTTCACATTTGACCTTCCGATATAAATAGTTGTCCTGGTGGGTCAACAGTGCACCACAACCATTCATATTTTATCCCCCCAACTACGACAAGAGCAAACTCTCTACAAAAACCAGCGTAGCATCCTGTTTCTTTCCCTCTATATCTAGCCCCTGACCTATTTTCTTTTATTTCCATTCAATACACAGCCCTTGAGAATTGCTTCCATGGAACCCACTCATGAAGAACTCCTCGGAAGCAACGATTGGGAAGGTCTCCTTGACCCACTTAACCTAGACCTCCGCAAACTCATCCTACGTTGTGGTGACTTCATCCAAGTCACCTATGACACCTTCATTAACGACCAGAACTCCAAGTACTGCGGCTGTAGCCGATATGGTAAGTCCAATCTCTTCGAAAAAGTCATGTTGGAAAACGGTTCGGATTACAAGGTCGAGTCATTCCTCTATGGAACAGCACGAGTGAGTGCCAAGGAAAGTTTACTTTTACACTCCCTCTCACGTGAGGCCTGGGACCGCGAGTCCAATTGGATTGGATACATAGCGGTCACCAATGACGAGGTTAGCGCGCGGCTGGGCCGCAGGGAAGTATATGTAGCATGGCGTGGTACTACTAGGGGATACGAGTGGATTGATGTTATGGGAGCCAAGCTCGAGTCTGTTGAGTCTTTACTTGCTGAAAATGCGGGTAGCGGTACGAATGGTACCGACTGTCTCGATGATGAAAAGAGTAGTAGTGATAGTGATGATGAGAAGAATAGTAAAGTGCCTAAGGTAATGAGAGGATGGGTTACTATATACGTGACAGACGATCCAAAATCGCCTTTTACGAAATTGAGCGCCAGGACACAGCTGTTGCACAAGATAAACCACTTGCGAGAGAAGTACAAGGATGAGAAATTAAGCATAGTTTTCGTCGGACATAGTTTGGGTGCTAGTTTGTCCATTTTAAGCGCTTTTGATGTTGTCGAAAACGGGGCTAGAGATATCCCGGTTGCGGTATTTGTGTTTGGCAGTCCTCAAGTTGGGAATAGAGCATTCAGAGAACGGTGCAAGGCCTATCCAAATCTTAAATTCCTTCATATTAGAAACACCATTGATTTAATCCCACACTACCCTAGTCATTTACTGGGGTACGTCAACATCGGTACTGAGCTCGAGATCGATACCCGGAAATCGCCTTACTTGAAGGATTCGAAAAATCCCAGTGATTGGCATAATTTACAAGCCATGCTCCATATTGTAGCAGGTTGGAATGGGAGTAAAGGTCATTTTGAGCTGAAGGTGAAGAGAAGTTTGGCCTTGGTTAATAAATCCTGTGAATTTCTGAAAGATGAGTGTATGGTTCCAGGGTCATGGTGGGTTGAGAAGAATAAAGGGTTGGTTCTGGATGAGAATGGAGAGTGGGTCATCGCTAATTTGGCTGATGAAGACCTGCCGGTCCCTGAATATGATTGACCGGTAGAAACATTTAGACGTTGTACTTAATCATTATGGGAGTTGATTCGATGTTAAGAAAATGTTAGATTACTTTTTAATGGTTTTTCAAAACTCTTTAGTGAAGCGTGTATTTAGTACCGAAAAAATAATATTCCTTTTCTTCTGAAAATTAGCGTGTCGCAAAAAACGGTGATTCGATTTGATTGAAAGAAATTTTGTCTCTTTATGTAATATAGTATTTGCATGATATGTTCATTTTCTTCTTTGCTATCAACAACCGTACTCTGCGTCCTGGTTAGTCCTTTTCCGGTTCGTTGTGTTTTAAAATTTTCAATTAAACGGAGAGTGAGTTATGAAAGAATCCTAGGAAGCAATCTATGACCAATTCTAGGATGCTACTATCCTAGACTATGGTTGGTTTATTTATGGTAGTCGTTTACGTGAAAGAAATCTTTGAATGACATATACATCCGGAAAGGCAGTAAATTGTCGTCAGAAACGTGTAGGTTCACTTTTATTTTATTTTATTTTTTTCAATCCAACAATTGTGTGATAAACTAAAGCACATCGTCTCAAATAAAAGCGATTAGATTTGTTTTTTTTTTTAAAGGAAACAACAACAACAAACCAGTGATAGTATATTTAAGATAAAGTTTGCATCTGCCTGCGTACTTATATATGTACCAAACAATTACATTATTATATACTAAAATATTTCAACCAGTTCATGCTCTTTATTTTTGTCTCTTTATAATAATATGTAACTGGTAATTAGACGATCGATCCACAGGAATACCACATAGAAAAATTTACGGAATTCTTTCTTTAAGGATTGCAAAACCTAAGGATTTAATTTGCCATCAATCCAGGCCACGGGAATTGGGTTGACTTCAAAGAGGGAGGTTATATTAATATATACTAGCAGATGGTTCATATATTAATATATATTAATACATGTGTGAAAATATATAGATTGATTTAAATAATATACACAGATTTAAATAAATAAATAATATGTAAATATTTTTTGTTTGCCACGAAATTAAATATCTTAGCACAGATTTTCATAAATAGAATCTAATTAATTATATTGCTATATAATTACGGAGTGCACAGCATAGTCCATGCATACTATCACAAAAATCTCAACAACTGTAATCAATTATTTAAGAAAGGTGTCAACATAAAGTTGATATAAACCAGAAAAGTAAACTTAATGTGAAACGTGCCAACAATTTCAGGGAGAGAGAGAAGAAATTTAAAGGGGATCGGTGGTGTGTTTTCACTGTTGTTGGAGAAATTTAGAGAAAATAGAAATCAATACAGGAAGAGATGAAAAGAGAAATAGTAGACAATGTCAATTTTTATTTTTATTATAATATATTTGTAGTTTTAAAAAGTTATTTTAACTGTGGATTTTTTTTATTTATATTTTAATTGAAGATCTAAATAGTAATATCAAAGAGATGTTTGGTCAACTCCTAAGAGCTTTAATAACACATGTATTAGGGGTGTATGTGTGTGCTTTTGTCTTTTCCGATCGATGAAGGGCTAGTTTGTGTGGGTAGAAAGTTTAACTCTAGAGTCTGGAGGTAAAATTTTATAAAATATCTATAATATTAAAGTTGCAAAACTTCTATCGGTGTTATTTGTAACTTTATAAAACTAACTTTTAATCAAAAGTTCCTTTTTTTTTTTTTTATGGGAATATTTACAAGATGTAGATGTAATTTTTAAAAAGATTATTAGATAACCTTAGCCTTTTACTTTTCTAAAGCAGTAAGAGAAACCCTTTATTTTCTCCAATTAGGAAATCCATAATGCTCAAAGTAAAGTTCTTCCTCATTAACAACCCAAGATCCGTCCTGATTTTTAATTCTTTTTATATAATTCTGAGCTCTCCTGTTCATAGTTGACTGGTGGAAGAATCTAGTGTTACCATCTCCACCTAGCAACCAATCGATACGAGACTTCTGCTTCCAAAACAATTCTTCGTTTTTCTGAGCTTCCTCTAATTCCTTGACCACTCTTTCTTCTTCACCCTCCTTCTTTTCTTCTACATTTTTGTCTTGAATTTCTGCAAGTGTTGAAAGTAATCTATCAACTTCCTTCCCATAATTGGGAACATTCTCCTTACTCCATTTCTTCAAAGCACCCCTACATCTCCGCAAACTAGCATCAACATCCTCAAGAGTTTTCCCCGTCCTACATCCATGCCAAGGCTTCTCAACGACTTCTTCGCAACCATTTTATTTCAACCATATTTGGCTAATGAATGAGATGCTAGCAAGTAGAGTTGATCATGACGAAGTCAAGTTGGCGGCTTTCCAGTTAGGAGCCAATAAAGCACCTGGACCGGATGGTTTCACGGGTTCATTTTTTCAATCCTTTTGGAGCTTAGTAGGTCCCTTGATTGTTGAAGCCATAACCAATTTCTTGGATTCGGGTCCTTTTCTCCCTTCTCTTAGTGAAACGAATCTTATCCTCATTCCTAATGTTAATAACCCCCCATTTGTTGAGTCAATTCCGTCTTATTAGTCCGTTCGATTTTGTATATAAAATTTTGTCGAAAGTCCTTGTAAACCGTTTAAAGTCTTTTCTGAATTGTATTGTTAGTCCTTTTCATAGTGCTTTTATCTCAAACAGTAATATAGTGGTGGCCCATGAGATTTTTCGCTTCTTAAAATTGAAAAGGAATAGGAGAAGAAAATTTTGTGCTATTAAGTTAGACATGACAAAAGCTTATGATCGAATCAATTGACGATTTCTTAGGAAGATTATAGAAAAGATGGGATTTGGATAGAAATGGATTTCATGGATCATGTTTTGGGTTGAATCGGTCTCTTATAACTGGGTGTTGAACAGAAAAAAAAAAAAGGCAAGATTAAACCTTCACGGGGAATAAGGCTAAGGGATCCTATGTCCCTGTACCTTTTTCTTTTAGTCTCTGATGTTTGTCAAGGATGTTAATGAAAGCGGTCGAGATCAAGGCGCCGAAAGGAATTTAAATGTGGCGCAATTGTCCTGAGCTAACCTACCTTCTATTTGCAGATTACTCCCTTCTATTTACGGAGGCTTCAGTGTAAATCTGGAGAAAATGAAAGGAATTTTGGACGCATATTACGCTGCTTCGAGGCAAGCTGTAAAATTTTCAGAAATCTAACGTCTTTTTTTTTTTCTTTGCAGAAATACATCGGAAGATCTAAAGCTACAGTTATGCCATCGACTTAATATTAGCTTCGTATGTAACCTGGATAAGTACCTAGGCTTACCTTCTATATGGGGGAGATCAAAAAAGGGCGAATCTTGCGGTTTTGAAGGATAGAATAGCAAAAAGGCTACAGGGTGGAAATGCTCGTTATTGTCCTATGGTGGAAAGGAGGTAATGATAAAAGCTGTAGCATATGCCATCCCTATGACTTGGTGCAAGGAAGTCAATTCTATGATTAGTATATTTTGGTGGGGGTCGTGATGAGGAGACACGGAAAATTCATTGGCAGAGGTGGAGTGAACTTCAGAAACAAAAGAATCTGGGTGGTTTAGGCTTTAAGGATTCGGAGAAATTTAATGATGCTCTGTTGGGTAAATTAGCCTCGTGATTAATAGTTAATCCTCATAGTTTATGGGCTAAAGTTCTCAAGAGTCTTTATTTCCCCATTTGTAATTTTTTGGAAGCAAAGTTGGGTTGATGTCCTTCGTGGATTTGGAGGAGTGTGTTGGTTGGAAGAGACGAAATTAAAGATGATATTTTGTGGAATGTAGGTAATGAAAGAAATACTGCTTGCTTCAAGGACCCCTGGATGCCTTGGGGAAGGTATAAAACACCACCTTGGAACGAATCCAGTAATATTGAGATAAATTGTAAGGTGGATTATTTCATGAATCGTTACCCGTTGCAGTGAAATGAAGAGAAAGTATTTTCAGCTTTCTGAGCATCATGTGGCGCAATGTATATTGAAGATTCCATTAACTACAGTGGATGTGGAAGATAGATTGGTTTGGAGATTAAATAGAGATGGCGAGTACTTGGTCCGATGTGGATATAGAAAATTATTGAAAGAGGATCCAGTAAGTCGTAATGATGTTCAGATGGAAAGTGAGAGGACTGATCAGAAATTATGGAAAATAACTTGGTCCATGGACACTTTGCCGAAGTGCAAACATATACTCTTGAGGAGTTTTTCCAACGCTATTAGCTCAAATAGCAACCTGTTCAAAAGAAGTGTGCGTGACAATTCGTTTTGCAATTTCTATCAAAATGAAGAAACAATTGAGCACATTTTTATGCATTGCGACTGGACTAGGATGATTTGGTTTGAAATTCTGGGGCATCCGTGCGGCAGGGAACATGACTCGGAAGAAATCTTGGTTTTTTTGCAGGTACAACAAAGGAGCTGGAAAACTTTCGTGCCTAAATTTGCTGTATGCACATGGTTTATCTAGAGAAATAGATGCTCAAGCGTCCTGATCCTCATGCAACTATCAAAACCATCAGAGCTATTCTTTCTGACATGGCCAATGCATCGACAATTTCTAAAGCCTGAGCCATCCCTGCAGTAGAAGACGTCGGTGCAGCTGATGCTGTCTGTTCGGAAACCTAACGTTCTCGTCCATCTTGGGAGGCGCCAGCTGTTAATTATTTCAAAGTGAACACGGATGGGGCTTTTGACAGTAAAAAGGATGCGGAGTGGTTGTGCGTGATCATCATGGTCATTTTGTTGCTGGAACTTGCCAAATTTGCTGTATGCACATGGTCATTTGAAGTTGTTATTATCAAACATCACGTTGTTAGGTCCCCAGAGTTTGTGCAAGGTTGCCCTTCTTTGTTAGTAATAAAGTTTTATTTTGGCATATAAAAAAAAAAAAAGGAAAAGGGCATGCAACAAATTCACAATAAAATCCATCATACACTTTGAATTTCAAACAAAAGATTCAGCAATTTGGCAAATAAATAAATAAATAAATAAATTCCGTTATACACTTTTTTCCCCCTTTTGCCACAGAGTATCTGCTCGTTTCCATGTTGACATCTATGTTAATTGTTAGGTCGAAAGTTAAGGTGTCGCCACAAATAGTAGTTGCTTTGTTAATACATAAGGCTATTTCATTTTTGAGGTTTTTATTTATTTATTTTTTTCTTTAGCCAACTACATTGTAATTTAGATCGGAGAATTTGAACCTATTGGAAGATCGATATCCATATCATTATATTACAATGGTTTTAACAAAATTTTTATTTTCACAAGCCTTTTATATCAAAGTTGAAATATTTTGATAATGAATGGTAATATAGTTTCTATTGATTATTGAATGGGTTCAAATTTGCTAAAAGCTTGAAAAAGAGGTAAGGGGAAATGTGCAAAAGAACAAAGGTGAATAAAAATTAAGAAAACTCACAAACAGCTCCGATGGATATGACGTATCAATAGAACTTCCGAAAACTTACGGTACAACTTGATATAACGTACAAATTGAACCAATGAGGTTACTCACCACCTAACCTTACTTAATGGTTAGGATAAGAGTAAAATAAAAAATAAACAATCGATGTTTACAAGAAGAAGAAGAATATTCAGTATATTAATGGTAGTCTGATCTATTGCGACTACATGTATAAGGGGTATTTATACTAAAAAACTTAGGGCAACTTGCCCAAAAGGGAAAAAAAACAAAAAAGGTATTACTTTAAAGAAGTAATGTATAAAAATACAAAAGGGTAAAAAGGAACATTTAAGAAAAATAATGATTGGTATAGCAGATTCTTCACATAGTACTATACATGTAGCATAGGCAAATTTGTGATGATGTTAGAGGATGTAGACAAAAAGTCAAGTTACTTATCTGAGCAGGGGGCAACTAATTAACCTGGGGTCTATCTCTTGGCTTCTCGACAAAGGTGGTGCCAAGAAACTAGATAGTTTGGACATAGCTATGCAGATACACGGGTTTTGGCAGCTCTCTCAACATTCAACTATTCGGTACACAACTTCCAAGAAGTGGGTAGTCATATGACTCGGCATGTAGAGTTGATTGACAGCTAAGATTAACTTAGCCTCAACAAGAATTAGTTGGAGTAGGAAGACTTTCCTTGTTAGTCTCTCTAGTACTCAGGCTTGGCTGCAAGTCAAAGGCTTAGTAACCCAATTCCTATCATCACATGTAAAAATTACATCATCGCTTAGTACAATGAATTTAGCATAGTTAACTACAACCAAATACTCAAAGAGTGGGAAAAATAGTTATTCCATGTACTATTAGAATAGCTTTTAAATCGAGCTATAAATAGAAGAGCAAAGGAAAAGGGGATCATCTTTACCCCTCAAAAGAAAAAGGTGCCTCTAGCTTAAGGAGTCAGGTTAAGTTGAATCTGGTCACTATCAATTTCTTTATGCATCATAATTACCTCGCGACAAGAGAAATTCATCATATTAAAACATAATAACAAATAATTGAGAGTAAACACAAAAACATGAGAGTCAGATAGAGCTATGGTTTCAAACTTTACTCGAGTATGCAAGAAAGTGAAATAAGAGAGGGAAAGTGAGAGATCTTAACCCTAATCCATTAGGTTAGGGTTTCGAGGTGTTGAACACATGACAAATATGCATTTTACTAATATTTAAGGATCAGGCCTTTAGTTAGGCCTAACATTTTAATACTCTTATCGATGGCTACTCCTACCAAATCAATGGATGATAGGATAGAGCAATCAGCTATTACTTTCAAGTAACAATTTGCAACTAAGCTTAAAGAAAAATTGGATCAATAATTGGATGTTAAATTTCCTCCTTTACAATTCTCTAAACTACATGCTTCTACATTTTCTTCTTCTTCTTCATCTTTTAACATACCCCTCCACAACAGCCAACTAAACTCATGATACCCTTTAAGAAACTTGTTGAAGTGGAAATGACCACTAGAAGAGAACAACGCCTTTATTTCATTGCGATGAAAAGTTTCATCAATATCATAACTGTAAGCTAAAATGTCTTTTTGATTAACAATGATGATGATCAACAAGATTTCACGATAAATCATGTATCTAAAGATAATAGACAATAGGAAGAGCATGAAGATATGGCTTTAGCCATTAGTTATCATGCATCTTTTAGACCAAATGCCTCAATTTTTTAAATTTAGGGGTACTATTAATGGGCATCAAATGATAATACTAGTTGATAATGGTAATAATCACAATTTTTTGTAAAGTTTTGTGGCTAAACACTTGGGTTCATGTATCATGCCTAATCCGAAATTTCAAGTAAGGATTAGCTATCGAGATAAGCTATTATGTGAAGTCTAGTGCACCAATGTTGCACTTACTATTCAAGGCTTTAAGTTTGCTAATACTTGCTTTGTTTTACCCATTTAAGGGGTTGAATTAGTTCTTAAGATTCATTAGTTTCAATAGTTGGGTTCAATTACAATTATTATGGCTCTATCACGATGAATTTTTGATAAGAGGGTACTATGATGACATTAAAAGGAGAGCATGCTACTCGAGTCAAAAATCATGCCATCTATTAATGGAAGAATTTCAATAGAAAACTTAGTAGTTGGTGATACATGCAAATTGAGCAAATGTAAGTTTAGAATAGGTGTCGAATGTTGCTCCGACATTGCCACAGCATTACTTATGTTTAGAAAGAGTGTTTTGGAGAAAAAGAATTGCAAGAGAGGTAGAGCAAAGGGTCTTAAAAAGATAGACATTTTGTGGCCTCTACTTAGTTTTTATAGGCATATTAGGAAGCCAAATCAGAAAGAGGGATCTTGAATTGCTTCTTTGCTTATTTACACCATAAACGCTTTGAAGGGAGTGTTTTAGATCTTCCTTAGTTCATTCAGGAGCTCATACAAGTCCTTTTGTAGACTTTTTAAGCTTCGGGGTCTTAAGTAGACCTATCTTGAGGTAAGTTGAACTTTGTAGAGTTGGTTTGTGATAAATAAAAACTATCCATCGAAGCTACATAAAGTTATCAAGTCTTACAATGCTTAATTTAAGCTTGAAGAGATTGACCTTTAACTTAAACAAGTCAACCCGAGTTCACAGAGGTCCTATGTCTAAAGTAAACCATCAATACTTTTCCCCGTCATACTTTGTTTAGCGTTAGGTTGTTAAAGAGAGCAGATCTCTATCATAGCCCTAAGGTCTAAGGTGAGCTTCCATACTTGTGGTCCTATGTGATAAGTTTTTAAGTATAAGTTTTGAATTGTGCAGATTAGAGAAAGAGTTAAAGCATGAAATGCATGGAGGAGGAGAACGAAAGGCCATTTTTTTTTTTCCCTTCCCTCTTTGGGCTCAATTATCTATAAGGTTACTATAGTCATTTGAGCTAAGACTACAACTTATCCTAATGTCCAAGGATCAAATTATCTTATTTTTCCTTGTTTCCGTTGATTCTACTAAGCCATGCTTATATTTAGGTGCTATTGGAGTAGATAATTCACTAGAAATTTCTCATTACATCTCTTATTATGAATCTCGTGATCTTCACTAACTGAGTGTACTAATAAGGAATTATGGGGAGAAGCACCTAAGATTAAATGTCAAGCCTTATAGCGCATTGGCATTGCATTTGGTATACCTCGAGGACTCAAGTTCCCTTTTGTAATGAGCTTTTGTGGTTTAGCAATGCTAGGACTTGGGCTCACTTGAATACTTATGTTCGAGTCTATAAGTCTTAATTAAGTAATCAAGAGGATTTTTAGGCATAGGGGAATTGGTTACTTTTAAAAATTTTACAAAATGGAGATTTTAGAAAAATAAAACCCCTTGATTACTTAAGTGATAGGCATGAAAGTAAGTGAGAATATCAAAAATAAAAGAGTAGGGATAGAAGATCAGGCAAAACGAATTATAGTACTTCGGCCTTGTGTCTACTGAACTCTTCCAACTCTATTGCTAAGGACCCAATTTTCTTTATTGAAGTTGTTCCACTTTTTGACAAATCAATGCTTTAGGGATTACAACCACAAATTACAACCATAAAGACCTTTGCTCTAGCTCACTTAGCCTTACCCTAAGCTAATCACTTAAAATAATAGAGATTACATAAGTCTCTCTCAAATACACATACAATGAGCATACAATGAAATACAAGGAAATAATACAATAGATCCTCATCAAGTAAGTACAAAATAAGATGAAAGATTGTAAATACGATGAGCTTCTTATCAATCTTCTGTTCTTATTATATTTTGATGATTTCAAAGAGTTCATACAACACTTGTAGTTTTTCTTGTATGTTTATCTTTAAATCTATGAGACTTTATATACTAGTACTTGCAACGGTTAGATGTTTGAAGTATGGAAGGTCAATCAATATTTTATTTTCAACTTCTTTATCTTGGCTTCAAAAATATGTAGTGCACTTTGTAAGACAGGAAAGAATTTATTTGATTGCTCCTTTGCTTCAATTTATCCAGCCTTCTATATAAACTTTAGAAATTCTTTCCATAATATCAATTGTTGTAAACTGGACCTTTTAGAAGATAGACAAATTTTTCCTTTCCAAAATGTTGATCGTGCTATAAGGAAAGAAATCTCCCCTTATTTTTGTCTTCTAAAAGGAATGTCTTTTGTAAAAGGTCTTCAAAATCAATTTGATTATTATCCTTCCTTGTTTCTTAACCAAATATTCTTCTAAAGATTACGAATCTTTATAAAAACCAAAGAAATGTTTTATGTTGCATAGCTAAGTTTCACCTTACATAATTTTGATTAATTTTGTCTCCATGGATTTTATCGTTCTTTGTGGAACGTATTGAATATATTTCTCAAATGTATTCAATAGAAAGCTATTCTTCTTTTGGATTATCAAAACTATTCTTGAATTGATTTATATAACCTATTTTTGAACATGAAGCAATTATATTCTATTTATGTTTTAGACCTTGTTTCTACACCTTCTAATTTATCATTTGATTGCCCTTCTAATAGACTGTAAAACTTCAAGGTTATTTTGTTCTTATATGCTTGAATGCATAAATATATAAAAACATACATTCTTACATATGTATCCCTTTTTATTATCATCAAAACTCATAAAGAGAACTTAATAGAGTTTGTACCTTGTTTTATTGATCTACATTTTTTTCTCTATCTTTTGGTTATTATTATTAATCGAGATGGGTGTTATCATAGTCCATTTAATATGGAGACATACCATTCACCACCACGAGAGGTGTTGTGTTTTTTCGTCCTAAATGCATTGGGGCTTCACCAATTATGGGGGAAGTCCTAGGTTTGTGTTTCAAGATGGGAGCTCACTCATAAGCTTGTCTCTAAAACCCAATATAAGGCTTCTCATTAGGTGCTTCTTTTCCATTATTCATCTGAATGTGACAATAATGGGTCAATGGGAAGTATAGGTTATTTGGAAGGCTTAGCCTTTAGGTGTTTGGCAAAATATGTCGACCTTAAGGTTTTCCTTCAGGACTATATTTCCCTAGCTCCTAGTGAGGAGGGGATTGATAATATGCACTCTTCCTTACACTACCCTACTTTAGTTTCAATCATTTTGGTAAAGGAAGCTTGAAGTTGAGATTAGGTATCTCGAGATGACACTAGGGTAACTCTTCAGGTACTCTCTACTGATATAATCATCTATACCCTTTAATCAACTTAAATAGGCAAGTTAGAGTGTACTTCCACCAAAGAAATGTGATAAAGGTAATCTAGGGTGGGTCATTGCTCCACTGCTTTTCAATTGACCTCTTTTTAGCTTGAGCTTTCTTGAAACCTTTCTAAGTTCAAATATATCATTGGGACATCATCTTTGGAGATTGTTGCTATCTTTATTTTAGATTTGTTGGGTTTTAGAATCTATTTGTCACCTTATCTTAGGTCAAGAGTTCCGAAATTATTTACTATAGTGTTAGATGTTATAATGTACTAAGTTAGTATGCTGACATTATGTTGTAAGTGTCGTTAGGAAATTTTGTTAATTAAGATCATTTATTTAAAAAACAATAATTTATTTTGTTTGGTTTTATCTTTGAATTGTATTTTCACAACGATCTTCACATTTATTTATCTAATGAGGTTATCATAGCAACCTGATGTTCAAATGTACATGAGGTTAATGGAAAATTCTTAGCATTAATTATTTCTTTCAGTATCTTAGTAAAGCTATTTGAATTAGGTCTCCTATATTAAAGGGTCTACCCCAGGCATGGGGATGAGGCCTCTTTCTAGAGTGGTTTCTTGCAAAGGTTGGGTAGTTTTTGAAGAGTGCCCCAAATTAGAAGGGATGACCTCATTTCATCAAGTGCTAGTAGATAACCAAAGAGGTTGTTTGGTTATGGGAATACTTGGGATTAGAGGTTAGAGCCTTACCGTACCGTGGTGTTATGATTTGGTTGTTCATGTATAGCAACACCCTAGATTAGGGGTTGGAGCCTCATTCCATTATGGTATCATGAAGTGGCCAAAAAAAGTCATTTTGTTATAAGGATAACTAGGATTAGAGATTCGGGCCTCATTTCGCTATAGAGTTAGCTAGATCTGTAGAGGTTGAAACCTTTGTTTACCTAGAGGTAGCCTTAGCATAGAGGACCTAAAGAGTTTAGGAGTTCTATTTGACTTGATAGTAGTTTTTGAGTGAAGGATCTAAAGAGGTTAGAGGCTCTATTCACCTAAAAATGGTCATTGAACAAAGGACTTAAAGAGTTTAGAGTCTTTATTCACTCGAAGATGGTCTTCGTATGAAGGACATGAAGAGGTTGGTGGCTCTATTCACCCAAAGGTAGTCTTTGAGCAGAGCACCTAAACAGGTCAGAGTCTCTATGTCACTCAAACATAGTCTTTAAGCTAAGGACCTAAAGAGGTTAGTAGCTCTATTTACCCAAAGGTAGTCTTTGAGCAAAGGACTTAAAGAAGTTGATGGCTTTTTGCACTTGAAGGTGGTCTTTGAGTGAATGACCTAAAGAAGTCAAAGGTTCTATCCACTTAAAGGTGGTCTTTAAGCAAAGAACCTAAAGAGGCTTGTGGCTCTATTCACCCAAAAATGGTCTTTGAGCGAAAGTCCTAAAGAGGCCAAAGGTTCTATTTACACAAAGGTAGTCTTTGAGTGAAGGATTTGAAGGGGTCGATGGCTCTATCTACCTAAAGGTGGTCTTTAAGCAAAGGACCTGAAGAGGTTGGTAGCTCTATCTACTCGAAGGTGGTTTATAAGTGAAGAACTTAAAGAGTTTAGTGGCTTTATTTAGCAAAAGGTGGTATAATACTTGATATTTTTAGTAAAACAAAAGGATTAAGTAATATTTAAAAGGAATGGCATAATGGTAATTTATCAAAAGTTGGGGGTGTTTCAATAACTCTTGCCAACAAAATTGTTTAAAAGGAAAAGTAATGTATATTTTCTTCTTTCCTCTCTCTCCTTCCCTTTACAATTTGTTCTGTACCCATACAAGTTCCTACAATTTCTTTGCAAGAGGAATTAAAGGAAGATGAAGTTGGTATAAACTTTGAAAAATGGAATTATAGTAGGTGGTGCAAACATTCTTAGTGAGTCTATTGACTAAGGCAAAGGAAGAACCAACAATTAGAAGAATTCTCGAAAACAAGTTCCAATATCAAGGCAAGTTGTTTAGAGAATCAAGTATTGATCGAGTTTGCTAACTCGGGTACGAGGTTATACACTCATTGTATGTGCTTGCTAGTTTGGTTGAAAAATGAACTTAACTATATATGACCTTAAATACCTAATGTATTGAGTGTGTTTGGCTAGGTCTAAGGGACTAGGAGTACTAATGATCTTAGGGTAGCACTCGAGGATTAGTATGTGGCACAATCTTAAATGGAGTTGCATACGGAGTCGATCTGGTTAATTCTAGGACCCTTGAAGACTCTAGGGTGTTGGGGAGTATTCAACACCAAATACTTATATTGTGTATATTATTTGTATGACTCGAAGTCATGAGATAACCTAAGATTTGTGATGCCAAAGCTATGATGCTTGTCAAACGTAAATTAAAGATAATAATTAGTTGATTGGTCACTTGTTCTGCATTTGTGTGTGCCATGAATAATGTGTGCTCATGCATCGATGTTTGTGTAACTTTCGTATTAGGCATTTTGCTTACCCTTCAAGGACTTTTATTCTTAAGTGCAAGTAATACAAGAGAACAAGACCTCTATGATGACATAGGATATGATCTTGTTTATGACTTGGACGATGGAGATGACTATACGTTCTACGAGGAGCAATAAAAGGGACTTGTTACATCAACATCCTGTACCATGGCCCTTTCTATCTTAGGACTTATATATTCCTTCATCGAGTTTCGATCCTTTTCTTTCTTCCTAGATGTTGTCTTGCTTCGCTTCTTGCCAAGTTGTGATATTGTCTTCCATGATGACATATTTGGAGGCCTTTTCACTGAACTCTTCAAAGCTTCTTAAGGAATGCTTAGATAGTGACTTTGTTGGTCATAATGAACAATTAAGAAGGGGAAACTAAATTGATTGTTAATCTAAATATAAATTCTAACCAATTCTTATTTCTTAATGTTCAAGATTAGCTATTTAACACTAAACTTGTTTTTCTTACTTCTAAGTTTTAACGTATCAGAAATATTAACATGCTTAGATCAAAGATTTGTGTGGGAAAGTCAATTAATTACTTCTTCTAATATGATTTTCTATTGTAGGTTCTAATATATCATACTAAGCTTTTGATCAAAATTCGTATGACGTTTCTATTTAGGATATACTAAACCAATTAGGCTCAAGCATTCATTCACTACGCAAATAATAAATAAATTATAGAAAAATGAAGAATATAAGGATAGGAAAATTAAGCATTGGTATGGAGTGGTTCTACGTTGTGCATTACTCTACTCTTTCAACCCATGGCTGGGGATATAAGACTCCATACCATAGCTCTACTATTTGAAAAAAACTTTTGCAATGACGTCAACAATTCTCATGACTTTGTCTTGCCTCCTAACTTTCAATCCTTAGAAGTAATCCTAAGTATGCAAAGTCTTCCTCACAAGTTCTCTCAAACAGTCTTCCTAATTTTGAAAAAGATTATTAACTCCTTTTGAGGATTATAATGGGTTTCCTTACACTTTAGCTCAATGCTCAATAGATAATAGATAGTACTCTTCAGCTGAAGTTTCTCACAAACTTTTTCATAGGTCTCTAATCATAAAAATATGTAGTAGCTCAATTCTTAGAGTATTTAGAAAACTTGTGTTGTGTGTATTCTCTTCAACTTCAAAACTTTGTTTCTCTTCTCCTCTTCCCTTCTCTTTTTGTTCTCTTCATCATTTTAAATAGTTGTAGCTTTAACGTTTAATCTTCTATCTTTAGAATAGCCATTGTGCTTGTAATCTTTCTAATCTTTGTCTTGTTGTCTTCTCAAATTTCCTCATCTTTGCATGTATAAGCGATTCTTTCCTTTTATATTCATATAAAGTTCTCTTCTCCAAATACTTTGTTGCTTCTATGATTCTTGTATTTATAATAAAGTATCCCTTGGCTTAATCACATACATTACCTATGAATATCTCTACAAAACCATGTCTTGACTTGTAAAAAGCATTTTTTTTTTTTTTATATTTGTCTCATGCTTTTGTTCTACCTTCAAGTTTTTATTTGTTATATGCTTCTAATAGTATTTTTCTTATGTATTCTTGAATTGTGTTTTTTATTGTGTCTTCTATTATATTCAAACTTTTATTTTCTTCCTTCATCTGTAGAATGATGTAGTTATCTTTTATTAACACTTTGTTGTGCTGTAAACATTTCTGGTTTTGTTTATAAGCTTTTATTCATAATTCTTATATGTGTCCTTTATTGATACTTCTTTATCTGGTTCCAAGCTCATAGATTCTTTTTATTAATTGACAAATCCTTTAAGGTTCCCTTACTTGCTAAGAAATGTTGACAAAATTGATAAGCAAGCTTGTTAAAACTACTCATAGAATTGGGTTTTAGTGGGTTACACCATGTCTGAGCTACTTTCTTAAAAGTACCCTGGAAGGCTTTGCAGGAGATGGAATCACTTAACCCATGCAAGCTCATCTTAGTGTAAAAGTGGTTTAACTAGTTGTCGAGGTCGACAGTCTCATTGTAGGAGACTAAATTAGGAAGGCAAGCATTAGGCAGTAGTGCTTCAAATTCAACTTAGCTCATAAAGGGGATTGATTAGTATGGAACTTACTTCAAGAACCATTCTTTTTTTTACTTTTTCAACTCAAAAAGGTATTTAATGAACCAATCAATATCTTCTAGTTTCTTGTTGACAAGAAAAAGGGAGTAAATAGGCTTTCGAACGAGCATGGTGATTGATCTTAGCTTGCACTAAAAGGTTAGTCCTTGAGGCTATAAGTGTAGGATCTAGGGGAACTTGATTGTTGTCTCCAATCATTGGTATTGGGTTGTTGTTTTGTGATACGTAGTTTTCAATAAAAGGGTAAGAATCATGATTTTGTTGCATTGCTTAAAGCTAATTCTTTAGTTTGCTATTTTCTTGTTTGAAGTTACCATAAAGTCACTTACGGCGAGTGAAATAGTCTGCATTAATGACAATAGGTTGTTGTTGTACAGTGGTTGGTTGTAGGGAGAAGGTTTTAATTGTTCTTAGTAGTGGCTACGATAGTTGGTTTAGGTAGCTATTGATCCAAAGAAGGGGCATTACTATCATTTTCAATTGAGTTTTTGCAATACTGCATGTTTGAACCATCATGGTGTAGCTTTTTCTAATGCTTCCTACATATGGTACCAAATGTTGATGGTAAAATTTCAACCAAATATTTGGTAGCTGGTAATACCTGTAAAATGAGCACATTAAGCTTGGAACTGACATTGAAGATTGCTCTATGGTTGCCACTCTGATACTTAAGTGAGCAAAAGTGTTTTAGAGGAAAAGAAATTAAAAGAGAAGTAAAGTGAAGGGTCTCTGAAAGATGGCCATTTCATGGCTTCTACTTGGTATTTATAAGTGTATTGGGGATGACACATTAGAAAGAGAGATCTTAGGTTACTTCTCTACTTGGTTACATTGTAGATTCTCTAAAGTGAGTATTTTAGATCTTCCTTAGTCAATTCAAGGGCTCATTACAAGTCCTTAAGTCAACTATCCGAGTTTAATAGTCCTAAGCAAACCTATCTTGAGGTTAGTCAAGCTTTGTCAAGTTAGGCTATCACTAATTAAAACTATCCATTAGAGGTTCATAGAGTTATTGAGTCCCATTAAGCTCAATTTAGGCTTGAAGAGGTCAACCTTTGACCTAAATAAGTCGACCTAAGCTCATTGAGGACCCATATCTAAGTAGACTATCAATACTATTAATTGTGAAGACTCATACTTACTAATGCAATGTTTCTTTTATCATTTAGTGACCTAAAAAGTGACATATGATACATCAATGATAGCTAATAGCAACAATGCTTTGGAGTAATTGTTGACCAACTTTTCTTAAGTTTTCAACATACCTTCATTATTCCTACTGTAAAGAGATATATAAGATCATAGTCACTTTACTTATGCTACTTCCCTATCAATGTCAAACATATCGATATCCTCATTTTCAAAAAGCATAGATAAAGAAGTAGGTGTAAGAGATGCTTCAATAGACAATCATCTAACATAACACTAGCCCCTTTTCATCTCATATCCCATTAGTCAAGCAAAAAATGGTACTTTACGCTTTTGCAGTAATTACGGGGCTCTAAACTAAGCCATAATTAAGAATGAATTATTCCTTGTTACCATTATAGATGAACTCTTGGATAAATTATATAGTGCCTCAATTCTTTCAAAGTTGGATTTCAGGGTGGTTACCACCAGATTCCTATGTACCCAAGGGACATTGAAAAGCATCCTTTAAAGCACATGAAGGATACTATGAGTTTTGTGTCATACCTTTTGGGCTTAGCAATGCACTTGCAACATTTTAAGCTATTATGAACAAATTGTTCAAACCATCACTAAGGAAATTTGTGATAATGTTGTTTGATGACATTTTAGTCCATAATGCTTCTATGAAAGAGCATCTATAATAGTTAGATAATGTCATTCGGTTGTTGGTTAGACACGTTTTTTATTTGAAAAAAGAGTATATGTTCTTTTAGGCAAACTCCTATTGAGTATTTGGATCATACAATAACTAATGGGAAAGTTACTTTAGAGCCTTTAAACATAGATGCCATTCTTAATTAGCTATGACCTTCGACTATAAAGCAATTACATGCTTTTCTTAAGGTATCACGCTATTATAAATTTATTAAATGTTATGCTACCATAACTACACCTTTAACAAATATGCTTAAGAAAGACTGTTTCTAATTATCAAATTTGTTTAAGGTTGATTTCAAACAACTTAAGGGTGCTTTTACTAATGCCCTTATCTTGCCTCTTCTTGATTTCTCTAAAGAATTTTCTATGGTAACAAATGCTTGAAGGAATGGTATAGGTTTTGTATTATTATAACATAATTGCTTAATTTCCTATTTTAGTAAGAAATTGCCATATCATTTAAAAAAGGCATTGACCTATGTACGAGAACTATATGGATTGGTATAGACTATAAGGAAGTAGCACCACTTATCTTTTAGCCTTTAAGTTTATTATTCACATTAATCAACGTAGTTTGAAGGAGATCTTTTCTCGAGTGATTCAAACGCCAAAACATTAAAGTATATTACAAAGTTGTTGATAAATGACTCTTTATCTTGCATAGATTTATTATTGGTTCCTATTTAGCTCTTTCAATACCTTGTTTTGGCTTTATTGATGATTCCAAGAAAGAATATACTTCCTTACCAACATTTTAGCAAGTTATCTCTACTTTATGAAGTCTTCATATAAGCTTAAATGGCCTTTGCAATGGCAAAATGGTCTTTTATATTATGATAAGCATCTTGATTTGGTTCCTCAATCTTTTCTTATCAACACTTTGTTAGCATAATATGCTACTTCTCCTACTACTGGTCATTTTGGGCTCTTTAAGACTACAAGAGATTGGCTAGTAATTTTTTCTAAGTGTGAATGAAGAAGTAGATTGGAAAGTTTGTTAAGAAATGTGCTACTTGTTAGCAAGTGAAGTATTTGGCCAATTCTCCTACTAGGTTGTTATCTCCTCTATCCATTTTGGAGCATGTATCAAACTTGTTTACCAAAGTCCAATGGTTAAAATGTTGTCCTAGTTGTTGTAGATAGGCTTTATGAATACCATCATTTAGGTTCCCCTAACAAGGTTTTTATTGCCTATGATGTGGCTATTCTTTTATTTACCATGGTTATCAAGTTATAGGTTTTCTACCCACCCTCAAAGTGATGGGTAGATTGAGGTGCTCAATTGCACCATTCAACAATATCTTAGATGCTTTGTTTTAGATTTTCATCATAAATAGGTTAAATTTCTTTCTTGGCAAAAATATGCCTATAATACCTCTTTTCATGAAGGGGCTTGTGTGACTCCATTTGAGATAGTTTATGGAAGAACCCCTACTTATTATTCCCTCTTATATTTCAAGTGCTATTAAATTTAATGCAATAGATATTGAGTTCAAGGATAGAGATGAGGTCCTTAAATATTTAATGGATAGATTATTGAAGGTTTAGTAAAGAATGAAGCACTATAGTGATCAACACAAATCAAATGTGACTTTTGAGGTTAGAGACTTGGTTTTTGTGTGCCTCTAGCTGCATTAGCAATTACCAGTTTCATCTAGCAAGACTCATAAACTTTCTAGACATTATTATGGACTTTTCTCTATGATTTGTATGATTGGAGCTTGTGCTTATGAAGTAGCACTACCAGATTAAGCTAAAATACACAGTGTGTTTCATGTCTCTCAATTAGAAAGGGATTATGGTGCTTCTAATCTTATGTTGGTGCTTCCAAACATCTTTGAGGGTTAACCATTATCGACTCCCTTGACTATGTAAGATACTAGAGAAGTTACTAAATAAAAGCCACTTATGAGACAAGTTTTGGTGCGGTGGGAAGAGATTGCCACTTAAAGAGACATTTTAGGAAGATTGAAACAAGTTTCGATAGATTTACAAACTGAAGAATAAGTTTGTTCAATAGGAAGGGGGAAAAGTTGTTACAAATCGAGACAAGAGAAATATGAAAGTGCTAAACCGGCTATGAGATTATGTTCAAATGTAAAAAACATCGTATGTACAAATTACATCATCAATTACTATTATTGCTTCAATCAGTTAGCTTTGAAGCCAAAATACAATCAGAGTATAAGGTATCATATTTGATATGAGAGTGATGTCCACGAAGCTAAGTAAGTTTTGTCTATGTAGTAATTGGTAATATCACATATATAGTAGTTTACATATATGCAATACACCTACGAAGCAAATGGCATGCACCTATGTGGTACTTACACATATGCTTACATGGTAAATGATGCACATATTTGTGTACTTGTTGTAGAAAAGATGAAATGAAATCTTATTTTCACAATAAAAATGTGTACATGAGGACTAATTATAGATAGTCTTGGAGTAGTTGGTAGCAACAACAATTATAGCATTAACCCAACCACATATCATATAAATCTACCAACTTACAACATGAAATAAAGAAAAAATTAACTAAAACAACTAACACAAATTAATAATTTTCTACACCATCCCTCTAGCTAAGGAATAGATATCAATCATTCTTAACTTACTTTTAATCTCAAAATAAAAAAAAAAAATCTTTGCCATCTACTTAGTTAACTCATTTTTCTATCGGTGTCACATAAGAATATACTAAAGCATGATTTTCCCTTCTTAAAACTCAGTCTAAATGAAATTCTTATTAATATGAATATAATTCATCCTATTGTATTGACCAAGGTTTTTTACAACACTTGTAACAAATTTACTTCACTATATATCAATATTAATTCCACCTTATTTTTAGATCAACAAGCAAATGTTAAGCAAGCCCCGTAATTCAATTGATTCGAAACTAATATGTAGAATCTAGGGCAATCATGAAAGTTATCTGATTAAACTTGAATTTTATGAAAAAGTTAGAAAATTAGTAGAAGCGGTCTCACAAGTTTGGATTTAAAAAAATAAAATAATTAAATAATATATTTATAGAATATATATATATATATTATTCGTTATTTATTGAAAATACGCGAAATGAATTTCGATAATTAATTAATCATTGAGATAAAATATATGCACATTAGAAATCATAAAATGATATGAAAATATTTAAGAGAATTTTGTTTGTATTAAATATAATTTTACACGTATATATATATATACTTGTAATTATCTAAAATACTTAAATTATACTAAAATATGTTAAAATAAATATAGAAAATTAATTAAAAAATTATGTGGCAACCTAAGACACACCAATCTAAGGATGACAACCTGATATAATGGATTAGCACCCTTGGGTTAAGAATTAGAACACATCTTAAGGGGGGAAAGTGTCAAATTGAGACACTTGTAAAGTAATTAAATTCCCCCACCGACCTTGCATCTCTATATTAGTCCAAGACTCCTTCTAAAATTCATTTTGCACTCTTTATAATACAAGAGAAATATTCAAAGCTTAGGTAGAGTTAAGAAAACTTTAAGAAAAATTATAAAAAAAACTAGGTGTAATTAAGGGCAAATTAAAGTGCTCAGGTGAAGAGGGTTGTTGGAAACCAACCAAGACCAACGTGTTAAGGTGGACCCCATGCCTTACTTGGCCAACAATAGGGTGGCGGTTAGTGTGGGTGCAACGGTGGTTTACGGTAAGTGCTTCAACTTGCAATGATTTTCATAAAATTACTAAGATTTTTGTCTAAAAATTATGAAAAATTGTATTCTAACTATTTTTACATATAGATTATAAGAAAAAAAAATTTTTCATTGAAATTAAGCGTCCAAATATATCATCATAAAGAAATCACTAAAACCGAGCCAATTTCACTTTCGTTTTCAAAACCCTTACTAATATTGTTTTGGCTCCAAAATTTTTCTATAAAGTTCCTATAATATATACAAAATTTCTATGAAGATTTTTTCATGAAAACTATTTTCTAAATTTTTATGTAATTTTAAGCCCTTAAATCCTATTAATTGGCTATTTTCTAAAAATATACTTGGTGATTTTTCAAGAATTTTACATGGATTCTAATTTAGGTTGTATTCTAGCATATTATAATGTTGAATGATGTCGTGGGATTGAATTTTTTGTGCTGGAAGTGTTAGATTTGAGTATTGAAGATTTGATGTTGGAATATCACTAAATATGTAATATTCGGTGTTGGGATATCACTAAATATGTAATATGTTAGTTACTTAAATAATGTAGTGAGGTGATGTTTAAACTAAATTGAAGTTAGGTTAAGCTATGGAAGATATTTTTAATCTAGTCATGAGTGGAAATTATAGAAAATATGCTAAAATGTGAAGTGTGTATGGATTAGAGGCTAAGCCGAAGGATAAATTAGAGACAATGACAAATTAGAAGGTTATTTAGGAAGTGAATCGAATACTTTATGTAGACACCCCATTTTTACTCCCCCTTTTATTTTTCAAAATTTTTAAGATAAGATAAATGGTCCTAAATTAAGAAAAAGCACAAAAGAAAATAAGAAATTTAGAAAAAATACAAAAATTATAAAAATTTAGAAAAGCACAAAAAATTGAAAAACAAATTGAAAAAGTCACATAAAATAGAAAAAAATAGAGGATTCAAGGAATTTAGAAAATAATAAATTTTTTAGATAGTTTAATAGAATAAACTTTATAATTTAGATAAATATAAGAAGAGGACCATTAGGCTTAGACTTAGATTTGAATCTAGCCTAGGTTAACTTAGTCCATATGTACAATTTAGATAAGGCACAAGTCAATGGCTTAACGAATAAGTACATGGATTGTGTATTAGAGTTGGCTTAGAGGTTTATGATTCAAATCTCACCCATGGAATGCCTCTTATTCTTTTTTTCCACAAAATACACTACACATTGCCACATGTTAAGAGATCATTGGGCTACGTGTTTGGTCGTGGTACATGGCACTTTGTGATTGGCCTTAAAAATACATCTTCCTTTCTCCTTCTCTTTCCTTTTGTTTCCCTCCCTTTCTTACTCAAAAATAGAACACGTTCACGACAATAAAGGAGGCCCCCCAATCTTCAATCCAATCAACTCTTCCTCGTACACACAAAACAGCACTCTCACTAGACCCTCATCATCTCCCTCTCTCATCACCGAAACCTTATACACGGCAGTACCCACACGAACTCTCTTCCTCATGAGCTCTCTCTCTTTCTCTTACAACTATACCTATACCGACCTAAGTGACCGCCTTTGTCCATACACGACCCTCTCTCTTTAACCATCCTCCACCAATACCGCAACCTAAAATCCATTCCCTCTCTCTCTATCTCACCACATTGGTCCTCTCCCATACGACACACTCAGATCCATGACACCACAACGAGCTAACAACCCATGCACGCGATACTCTACAACATGATCTCTCTTTCTTTCGACCTTCACCTAAACATTAAACGCTGCATCTAATCTAACTACTGACAACAGCAACTTGCAATTGCCAACCCTGTTAATAGCTACCTAATCGCGCAACCAAGAAACCCCCAACCGCACTAACTTGACACCTGTACACAAACAGCAAAACTCACACTCCACAGTAACCTACACACCAAATACCTACAATGCCATAACTCCACTAACATAAACCTTTGTCCCCCTTCAAACCACTACGTTGGGCGGCTTTTGGTTCAAATTAACCCTACTACGAATTTCCCCACATCCTTAAACACAAACCACCACCATCCACTCACCCTCAGACATCATTACGAGCGGCAACCTACTCTACCACCACCCTCAAAGCTCCGACCACCACTCGAACAAACTCCAACCACGAGGGCGTTACTCCTACACCTCCTAACCCCAATAAAAAACACACAAAACCAATTTTTCCCTCAAAAATTCTAGCTTAAAATCACCTCCAATGCCGCTGTTTACTTCTCCATTGTAGTAGGATTAGGTGACCTGAATTTTTGCCCTTGGTCCGACCCAACCTAAACCTAAAATTCGCACTTACGACACTACCTATGCGTCTAACTCTCAAGTCCCACTCTATTTGTTTTTCCTTTTCGTTTTGTTTTGCTTCTTTTTATTTATTTATTTTTAGTTATTTATTCCATTGTGACTGTAAATGTAAACAAAGAAAAAAGGAGGAAAAAAAAGAAGAAAAAGAAAAAGAAACAAAAAAAGTAGAATAGCTTAGCTTGTTATTTATTTACTTATTTATTTCCTTTCTCAGTTAAAACTAAAAAATAATAATAATAAAAAAATAAAAATAAAGATAATAATAATAAAAAATGAAAAAATCATTTTTATCACTTAGAAAAAACTAAGTTTCCAAATAAATAAAAAAACAAAATGGACCCTTTTCAAATTATGACTATTTTAGAGTTTCTAAAAATAAAATATCGATTAGGACCCTTTAAAAGAATTTCCTTAAATAAATTGAATCGGATAAAAACGTAAACCTAATCTTCTTTAAGAATTAAAATTAATCAACCTGGTAAAGTTTTCATGGAACAAACTATGAAAGTTTGATCCCAAATAACCGGTACGTACATACCCATACGATGCGGCTTAAAATATGGAAAAAAGTTATTTTCCTCCTTTAGTAAATAATTCTTTAAATTCTTACTTTTTGTAAATAGGTATAATTTCAGTTATCATTTGAAGGGTATTTGAAAAGCAAAATTAAATTCGGAAAATTAAAAGTGGTACCCATTTAGGGTTTAATAAGATAGTCTTCAAATTTAGATCTCTAATTTTTAAAAACTGTTTAAAAAATTGATTTTATAGAAAGACTAATAACTAAGTTATAATTAATATACCTAATTAGTTATAACTTAACTCTTTTCCCTGATTCTGGTTGGGTGGCGACTCTAAAATGTTTTCAAAGTTAAAAGAATCAATTTTCTTTAAACCCTAGTTGATGGCTAGTATTAAACGGGTAGGGTTTAATATTAATCGATTTAAAGAAGACTAATTTATAAAAATTGGGAAAAACCAAGGTTAACACTTTGTATACATGAAATATAGTTAGGTGAACTTTAGAGGATAGGTCAAAAAATATTCTTAGGAATTTTGAGTAAATTATAATTAGAGGCTGAATCAAAAACTAGCTAAATACGAAACTAATAACAAGTGACTTAAGAATCTAGGTAATTAAGTATAGTAGGACCTTAACTTAAGTTAATAAACTAAGTTATAGAATAATGGTTTATATATGGTATGTGCATGAACACTAAAATAATGTTTATATTATAGGGAATAGTGGCAAAGATATATCCCAAGTCGCGCCTTAATGAGTGATCAATAAGTAACTGTATTTCTGAGTATTGTTTTATAGTACTTGAAAACTTAAGACTATACTTAATTGTGCTTGTAAGTAGCGTGCTTATGTGTATGCGTGTGTGTCTTTAAGCTTGAGTGTATACTACTAGTTTGCTATATTGGATTGCAATTGATTGAACCATGTAGAATTGATTAATCACCCTAAACCAAACTTAACTATATTAAACTTGAACCTTTAACCAGACATGTATTGCAATACATTAGGGGATGATTAGGATTCTATGACCAAATATTGATCCCTTCAAAAGGGATAGTTGAAATGGTCTCTTTTTCATCCTTAGTCAAACTAAGTAATAGGAGAAGAGGTTGCAACAAGGTTGAAGACAATGGTTTAAAGGTACTCACGGGAGGAGGATGTCTTTATTTAATAAACATAGCTTTGGTCATGAGTTGTTGCATACACGCTAAAGCTCCTCAAACCTAGACTGGAGCAAGTGTGATTTCTCTAATCTCACAATGGACTTAATAATGTCATACGATGGTACTTGTTTTATTGGATTACATTTAATTAACTATTTAATAACTTTATTTATGCTTATCATATAGTCATATATCTCCGTCCCTACTTATTGAACGGTTGGTTGCTCACATCCCTATAGATCTTTTTATAAGTGTTGATTACGATGACCCATTATAATTACCTTGAGGTTAGTTATGCTAAATTCTAGGGAGTGGGGATATAAAACTGGAGAGCAAGTGGACTTTTCAAAGCTTTTGTTCTTAACTTTTGATCTTTTGGTGTCAACTATGTATATGTTTAAGTAACCTAAGTTACTAAGTCATATAAATAATACTTGGATTATCTGAGTATTAGTATATGTTCTAAGACATTCATAAGTAAAATAATATTATTATCATGTGAACTGCTTACTTTAAAGCGAGTTAATCGTGGATGCTTTATGTAAATCAGGTCTACCATAGTGACTACGAGGTAAGCTCTATCTTAGGATGGTTTAAACGACAGGATAGTTACGACTCTATTACTTTGGGACGTGACATATTATAACCAAATTAGTTCGCATAATCTATGTACAATCGCTATATATTCAGCTCCCATACCACTTCTTGCAACAACAGTTTGGTTCTTGCTCCTCCATATTATAGGATTAACCCATACTTTGGTATAATAAATAGAAGTAGATTTACAATCTACTTTATCTCTTAACGATTCTACATCAACATAAGCTTCAATATTTAAATAACCAGAATTTTCAATAAAGATACCTTTCCTTAGTGTTCCCTCTAAATAACTCAAGATATGATGAGCGCCATCAAAGATGTGTTTTATGAGTACATGTATGGCTTAACTAATCATACTAATTGAGTAAACCATGTTTAGTTATGTTAAAGACAAATAAATAAATTTTCTTACAAACCTTTGATACTTGTCTCTGCCAACCTCTACCCAATTTTTCTAATTAACGAAAGGGAAGTATTCATGAATCTGTAATCAAGTTTCCCTAGCTCCTTCAAAAGATCCAAAACATCTTTCTTTGGTTGAAAAGTATGCCATTTCTTTTATACGCAACTTGCATCCCAAGAAAATACTTCAGCTCTCTCAATTCTTTACTGTCAAATTTTTTCTTAATCTTCTTCCTCAATTCTAAGATTTTAACAATCTCATCACCTGTGATGATAATGTCATATACATATATAATAAGAATTGCCTCTAGATCATTCTTCCTATCTTTGATAAACAATGCATATTTAGCTTGACTCATTGGTAACCATATTATATCAAAGTTTTATTAAAATTCTTGAACTAAGCCTTAGGAGATCGTTCAACCTATACAAGGTCTTCTTTAATTTACATAACTTTCCTTGATCCTTATCAGACTCTGGCATCTTCATATAAATCTTCTCATCTAATTCTCCATTGAAAAACACATTTTTTACATTTATTTGATGAAGTAGCCAATCACGACTAGTAGTTAATGAAAAATATGACCCATATTGAGTATAACTTTATAACCGGCACAAATGTTTCTTTATAATTTAGCCCATATGTTTGAGTATAACCTTGGCAACTAGTTGAGTCTTATACCTTTCTACGCTTCAATCAACATTGTACTTGATAGTAGATACCCATTTACTTCCTACTACTTTCTTGCCAATTGGTAATTCACAACTCTCCTAAGTATTATTTTGATTTGGTACATTTCATCTCCTTACGAAGAGCAGCTCTCTACTTCTAATTAAATAGGGCTTCTTGTATATTTTTAGGTATAACTTCTTCATCTATGTAAGTTATACACAAGTAGGTTACATAGTTAGAGATAGGGTGCTTTCCACAATTTCTTTTCCTTTTCCTCAATGCTAGAAGCATATAAAATTCATGAGTATGATCTATAAGTGGAATGGGTTATTCATTGCATGTATCTTGTGAAACTTCATTCATATTAGTCTAATTGTGTTGATTCTCACTTTCTAACTAAACCAAGCTCTTGAGTTGAATAATTGGCAACTTTTAAGAACCTTATGTCCTTGTGTAAATACATGGATGTCTAGATCAAATTTTGAAGCTTTAGGTGCTGTAGGTAATGACTCGAGAGTTATAATAGGTGTAAGGGATTCATTTGTGGTTTTTGATTGGGTATAGAGTCATTCGATAATTTGGTATCAATTTGAACATGTTACTAAGTATTTGAAGCTTAAGGTAAACAAACATTTTCACTAAAGGCTTAATCTCTATTTGAATTGTTGTATGGTCATACAACTCATGTTCAAAGAAAAACAACATCAAATGTTAAAAAGAATTGCTTTAATGGTGGATAGTAATATTTAAACCTCTTTCTAAATGGAGCATACCGAATAAAAACGCACTTAGAAGCATTGCCCTCTAATTTGTGTTTACTAAAGGTGATCTGAAATATACACTATACAACCAAACGCCTTAGGTAGTAGAAGTCAAATAAGTATACATAAGGAAGAACTCAGATACAACACTTAAAAGAGTTTGAAACTTAAAAACTTTGGACGGTATTCTATATATGTGCTATGTTGTCGTTAAAATTGCTTCCCTATCCATAGGGACTGACCCAAGATTACATAATTAGGGGTAAGAGAAGGGAAGAGGGGAGAGGAGGGCGAACTTATCCTTAACTAAGTTAGTAATAAAATCATTGATAGGAAAATATTTGCTTATTGTCGAAATTATATTGTATTTTATATATGTAAAAGGATCTTATTGATCTTTTAACATTCAACAATTCCTAAAACTTAACAAAATGGAAAAATTCTTTTAAAAAAATGATAAGGGTGATCAATACACTTTATAAAAAGCTAAAACAATAAACTTTTCACATTGCTATGCACATATATCAAATAATCAAATAACATTTAACTATTAATTTATTAAAAATTATATCAATATATAAAACTTATATAAGTTTTGTTTTTAACAAAAATAGATTAAAAAAATTTGTACAAGAAACTACAAGTAAAAGAACAAATTAATATAGATATACTCTTCTTCATGATAACTTTATTTGATTGTTTATTAGTTATGCTAAAAAAAGGGTGGGGGGTGAGGGAATATCATTTTCAATATAAGTTATTAGGCAATAATCTATTCAATAATCCATATTCATTTTTATAACATTAATAGTTTATGTGTTAAGGCTAAAATGTTTGTAATATGGACAATGTAATTATTATACATTGTGTATTACTAATAAAAAATAGTCTTATGTAAGTTTTGTTTTTATAAAAATAGAATAAAAAAAATTGTAGAAGAAATTACAAGTAAATAAAAAAGAACAAATTAACATAGATATATATTGTTCTATTCCATTTGATGATAATTTTATATGAATGTTTCATTAGCAATACTTAAAAAAAAGAATATCACTTTGAATATAGGTTATTAGGTAATAAATTATTCAATTATCCATATTAATTTTTGTAACATTAATTATAAAGAAAAAAAAATGTTAAACCGAGTCATATAGTTGGTATATTTATCAATGGTTTATGTTGTAAGGCCAAAATGTTTGTAATATGGATATTGTAATTATTTATGGTGTATTACTAATAAAAAATAGCAATTAAAAATTTATATCAATATAGAAAACTTATGTAAGTTTTGTTTTTAATAGAAATAGATCAAAAAAATATTTATACAAGAAATTACAAGTAAATAAAATAGAACAAATTGACATAAATATAAATATTGTATTATTCTTTTTCATGATAACTTTATATGATGGTTTTATTAGCAATGCTAAGAAAAAATAATATCATTTTGAATATAAGTTATTAGATGATAAACTATTCAATAATTCAAATTCATTTTTGTAGCATTAATTGTAAAAAAAAAAAAAATCACTAAACCAAGTCTTATAGTTGGTATATGTATCAATAGTTTATGTAATAAAGTCAAAAAGTTTATAATATGGACAATTTAATTATCATTTATGGTGTATTACTAATACAAAATAGCAATTTACAAGAATTATTTAGTTAAATATAATTTATAATAAATGAATTTAATTTTATTGGCTATTGTAAAAAAAATTAATAAATACTAAGAGACATGTCAATCAAACAATAAATGCATTTTAAAAAAGTAAATGACAAATATGAGATTTGAACCCAAAATCTCATATTTGAGAAACCTAATACATAATTAGTTAGCTATACTTATTTTATTGTTATGTTTTGCTCTTTAAAATATATATTTAATATATTTTTTCCTTTTTTAAAAATAAAAAAAATAAACTTTTCTTGAGCTTGGGGGTAGGGGAAGGAAGGGGCCGATGCCCCTATGGGGCCTCCCCTTTGGACCCATCTCTACTTACCCAAATAGCGATTAGGAATGGAATTAGCTAGCATTATAGATCTAATTGTTTCAACCAAAAGTTTATTCTTTTTTTTTTTTCTCCTCCAAATACTTTGTGGATTATTTGCACAAGAGCTTTTGTGCCTAATTCCATGTTCATTAAGATAACTCATAAATTCCTTAGAAAAATATTCGTTGCCATTATTTGAATGAAGTATTTGTATTTATGTTAGGAAGACATTTGACACCTAATTGTGAAACATTTGAAATATAGGATATACTCTAGATTTTATCTTCTAATAGAAGGACCTAACAAGTTTGGGAATAATCATCAATAGAGGTTATAAACTATTTATAACCAAAGAGAGATGAGACTCTATATCGACCCCAAATATCCCTATGAATAAGATGAGATGGCTTTAATGGTTTACATGGTTGAGTATGATAAGCATTACTAGTGAATTTTGCACTAATACAATGTTTATAGTCGAAGTCATTGACATTTCTATTCACAAAGAGTCTTAGATACAAACGATTCATGTATGTGAAACTAAGATGATCAAGATATTGATGCCAAAGCATAATATTAGCATTATTGCTAATTAAAGATAAGACTTAGACCTAAACTTCAACTTAAATCTAGAGAGATAGTATAGTTCCTTGTGTTTCTTAGCACTATCAATCGTCATCCCTAAAGGATAATCCTAAAACATACAATGAAAGTAAGAGAAGATCACATTACATTTCATGTCCTCATGTCCTTAGTCAATCTACTAATGAAGAGTAAATTACGTGCAACTCAGGTACTAATAGAGTTTCATTTAGTTTTAAATTTCTTATTTGAACATATCCTTTTCATTTTGCTAATACAAATTCTCTATTAGCAATGCAAACCTTATTCTCAGAAGTACTAAATGTATTGAAATGGGATAAAGAATGTACATGTGATCATATGCACCTGTATCTATTATCCACAAGTCACTTTTAGTATTCTTAGGAAAAATTATAGTTTTACCTTTCTTATGCAATGGCTGCAATTGAGATGTCTCATTCACTTTCCTTTTCTCGCTATTGATTTGAGTATTATTCAATATTTGTTGTACCATAGCAATTTGATCAAGTATTAGAGTCATGCTAGTGCCTGAGCTTTCTTAAATATTGACTTCACAATATGTGCAACTTTCAGATGTGCCTACGGTACCTTTGACTTGAGGTGCTTAGATTTTCTATAGCAACAAGCTTCCCATATATGATAAAGATTTTGATAGTACTCGCAACAAGATTTTTCTCTAACTTGTTTACATCTTATCTCCTATATTGTAGCTAGGGGTAAACTATAACAACTTGAAGTAAAAGATGTTGATGACATCATGACCCACCTTCAACTTTCTTCTCTTCAAACTTCAATGAATGCCTCTTTAAGCTAGTTAGGTGTTTTTATCCAATTAACCTTCTTATTACCTCATGAAGATATTCAGTCATTGTAGAAAATCAAGCACTTGATCCTTCTCTAGCATTTCATTGAACTTGATACTATCTCTAGAACATGTCCAATCCACATCATAGAACATGTTCATTTCCTTCCATAACTCCAATAATACATTGGAATATTTAGTGACACCCATTATCTTGGATTCTAAGTCATAACTTTGCCGAAGCTCAAAGCTTTGTGATGCATTCTAAGTGAGAATAAATTTACTGAACTATTCCCATGTCTGCTTAGCTTTGTAAAAAAAGATACATTCATACTATCTTAGGTTCTATGGAGTTAATCAACTATCCCATTACCAAGGAATTTTTCAATTCCTAAGTGTTATAATTTCTTGAAAAGATGAAATGAAGTCTTATTTTCATAATAAAAATGTATAAATGAAAAGGACTTGTATAGATATCCCTAGAGTAGTTAGTAACAATAAGTATTACACCCACCCTATCTATTGCATATCATTTAATTATACTAACTTACATCATAAAATAAATAAAACATTAATGAGAATAGTTGACATAGATTATTAATTTTCTATACTTACTTGCATGCATGCCTGTATGGTAGATAATATGTGTGTTTGTATAGTAGAAACACTTGATGCCTTAGTGGTAAATGTTGCTTATTCTCAAATTCCCTCAATTCTAGCATAGAGCATGCCTAAGGGCTGCTCTTATATTGCTTTGTCAGGATACTAACCAATGCATGTTAATGCATTAATATGACATGTTATTATATAAGTATTAGTGGACTTGACGATCAATTTGATATATATATGTGTGTGTGTGTGTGTGTGTGTATGTATGCTATTTATTTGAATGATGTTGACTCTTTATTGTCTACTCACTTAGTTCAATATGAACTAAGAGGTTAGTTCTTCCTAACCTTAAGTTTGAAGGTGAAGCAATAATAAGAGCTTAAGCTTAAGGTGGGATTTTAAAAGTGAGAACCAATGTAATATCTCATTAATGTTTTATGAAAGACTCTTAAGCTTAGTTTTGTAATTTCAATGAGTTCTAATTGTAGCCAATAATCATGTATAAATTTGGGCGATGAAATTCCCAAAAGCAAAGTTTTTGAAAGACACTTTAAATACGTTTTCTATAAATCCATGTCAAATCATGGTTTTTGTTTTTGTTCGTTTTTAAATGGTCTTCTCTCTACTTGAGAACTTATGATTGATCCTTCTCCTAAGCACTAATGTGCAGATGAATAGGCCCTAAAAATTGGGGTACTATAAACACTAACAAGTTTATACATTTTATGAAATTTGCTACATCACATATATGTAGCTAATGGATAATATATGACATCTTCATTCATTTCGCATATCTAATTACAACATATTGTAATGCAAAAATAAAAAATAAAAAATAAAAAAAGATTACAACTATGTGATTGAAAAGATAGTAAAGGGCATAAGTTGGTGCATACTACTAATGGATAATAATGAACCCTCTAGCTTCATTGCTCTTATGCAAGCAATGTGTTACTTTGAAGTTAAGACATTAAGCTCCTTCAAGTTATTATAACATTCAAAAGAGTAAACAAATTTCATATAAACCCTTGATTTTCAATCATGGCACAAAGGAATGGGAGCATTGAGAGTTGCTTATTTGTCACTTTGCAACACACCATTAGTTGATGGAGGTAGGACAATAATAGAAGGAACTCTTCACTTAGCATTTTGTTATTCGATTTTCATCGTTTATTAATATGTCATTTTGCATGCGATGTCTTTCTAAATTAGAATCTGAAGGAATGGAAGATTTGTATAAACTGTTTACTAATAAGTATAATATTTATATATTTTTATCTCTATTTTATATTACACTTATGTGTATGTTTCTATATTTTTATAGGAAAAAAATATATAAAAGATATTTCAAGTGTAAGAATTATGTAGAAATTGGATAAAGGGCGATATTTAGACCAAGAGTTAGGGAAAAAAATGTTAATAAAAATTATATCAATAAGTAATATATAAAGTTAAATAAATCAAAAGTATAAAACGTAGAAATAACAATTAAATATTTTAATTATTTGAAATATGCTAAAAAAGGTTTATTGTTATCCGAAGATATTTGAATTCTTTTAAATCCTTGGAAATATATTAACGTAGAGACATTTGAGGCCTTTCAAATCTGTTGAAGAAGGTTTGTTGCTATCTTAGCAACTTCCATTTACCTACTATCAGCAAAGAGATAAGGAACAACTACCATCATCTACCTACTACTAACAAAGAGATAAGAATGATAGGAATGAATGTGAAGTATGTATCATAATTTTGACGATTTCAAAGTACATAGATCACGAAGGGGAAAGTTTTCTATCACAAAATCACAAAGGAGGAGTAATATCTGAGGGAATGTCGTTACCGATGGCCAATTGGTTGAGGTGAAGGTTTTACATGAGGTTAAAGGTTCTCGTAGCTGTTCTTTATCAACCATGAGTTCGCCATGATTATCTTGAGCTGGAACTGTTAAGGCCTAGGGTAGTCCTCAACAGTTAACAAATTGGATTGCCTTATCTTTCTACATAAGCCCCATCTAGTTTTCCTCATGGAAACTAGAAATAATTCCAAAAGAATAGAAGCTCTAAGAAGAAAATTTTGGTTTAATAATGAATAATACATGGAGCTTGTGGGTATGTTTAGCGGATTGGTCCTATGGTAGCATGATGAGACTAGGATTGATGTTTTGTGCTTGGATAAAAATGTGACTAATATTGTCTTTGATGATAATGAGAGTAGGGTGAAAGTTAGGGTATCTTTTTACTATGCAAACTTGGACTACCAAGGTTAGCTAATTTTGTGGGATTGCTTTAGACAAATGGCGTATAGTATTCGAACTCCGTAGATGATTATTGGTGACCTAAATGAAGTTATGAGTAATGAAGAGAACAATAGAGGTCATGATAAGCCTGTACATCAAATAATATCCTTTTTGGAAATGATTTCTACTTATTATCTTATGGATATAGCATTTTAGGGCAAAAAATATACATGGTCAAATCGAAGACACAATGGAGTATGGATGAAAGAGAGCCTTGATAGAGGATTGGTTAATATACACTAGCTCATGTCTCATGTCCTTTTCAAAGACTTGTATCAGTAATTTACCAACACATAGTAGTAATCACTCTCCTATACTAATGCATTCAATAGTGCAAGAGGAAAGGGGACCAAGAATTTCTGTTTTGACGAGTTATGGATATAAGTTAATGGATATAGGGAGGCTATTGAAAATGCTTTGCTGGAAATAGTTGAAAACCCAAACCTTTTCGGTTATGCACGAAAGTTGAAAGCTTGCTGGTTGGCTTTGATTTGTTAGAGTAAAGTGTTAATGCAAAATAACCGCAAACAAATTTCTTTACTACATGATCAGATTACTCACTCGCAAGGCTATAATATTATATATGAAGGCATGGAGGAAGAACTGTGGCTACATGAGCAATTGGAGTTTTTCTAAGAGCAAAAGGAATTATATTGGAGACAAAGATCTAGTATACAGTGGTTAAACAGTAGGGATAGAAATACTCAATTTTTCCATTGCACAACACTTAACAAAAAAGTAAGGAATAAGGTATTCAAGGTGAAGGATGATCAAGGCACTTAGAGAGAGGAGGCAATGAAGGTAAATAATGCATTCTTAGCATTTTTTACTAAATTATACTCTTTCGAACAAGATGGACTAAGCAATGTATTCTTAAGCTAAATTGATAGAGTGGTTACAAAAGAACAAAATTCATGGTTGACTTGTATACTTAAGTTGGAGGAAGTTAAGGAAGCTGTGTTTTAGTTAGGAAGATTGAAGTCTCCGGGTCTTGACGGCTTCAGTGGTATTTTCTATCAAGCATACTGGTCACTTATTAGACATTTCATCTTTGCGGTTGTCAAGAGCTTTATGCACATAAGTACATTTCCTAGCTATTTTAATAAAATTGATATAGTTCTAATTCCTAAGGTCAGTTTTCCAAAAGATATAACCCAGTTTCACCCAATTACTTTATGTAACTTTTCGAATAAAATTGTGTCAAAAGTTTTGTCGAATAGGGTTACAACCTTTGTTAGATAGTTTAATCACACCATTTCAAAGTGCTTTTGTCCTTAATAGGTTTATTCACAATAATGTATTAATGGCTATGACGTTTTCCATTTTCTTAAAATTAATAAAAGACGGAAAACTCACTACTGTTCAATTAAAGTATTAAAGTAGATATGGCAAAGGCGTATAATTGAGTTGAGTGGCATTTTTTGGAAGAAGTTATGGATAGGATGGGCTTCTCAAGAATTTAGGTTTCATGGATTATGACTTATGATAGAATTGTGTTTTACAACTTAATAGTGAATTGGGAAAAGTGTTGGTTAGATTTTTCCTTCTAGTGGATTGAGACAAGGTGACCCCCTATCCCCATATTTGTTTATTTTGGTAGCTGACTATTTGTCAAGAATGATCCAAAAAGCTAGTGCTCAAGGTATTCTAAGAGGGGTTAAAATCAATAGTTCTAGTCTAATGCTAACTCACTTGTTTTTTGTAGATGACTCGCTCTTCTTTTTAGAGGCAACAAAAAGAAATTTTCAAAGGCTCAAAGCGATATTACAAGGGTACTGTATTATGTCATGTTAATAGGTAAATCTTCAAAAGAGCTCTTTAATTTTTAATAGTTCTATACCATTGCAGGTACTAAGAAAGTGTAGTAGAGTTTTGGGAATTAATTCTTAAAATACCCCTACTTAGTATTTAGGCTTTCTAGTAACTTGGGGAAAGTTAAAATCTCAAGCCCTTGCTTTTACTAAAGAGAAGATTGCACATAAGCTACAAGATTGGAAACAGAGTTTGTTGTCACTTGGAGATAGGGAGGTTTTGCTTAAATTTGTAGCTTTTGCAATACCTACATATTCGATGGGTTTACTCTATTTTCCAAAGAAATGGTGCATGGAGGTTAATAACTTGTTATCAAATTTTTCATGGGGAGAAAAGGATAGTGGAAGGAAGAGTCATTGAAAGAATTGGTTGTCTCTTTCTAAGTCAAAAGATCATAGAGGTTTGGGATTTCGGAATGTAGAATCATTTAATTTAGCCTTGTGAAGTAAGACTCCCGAAAGAATTGCTTCAATTAAGTTTTGGAAAGATCCATAAATCCCTAATATTAATGGAATTACTTTGCCTCATAAGCCTGTTAATCCTAGCATTGAATCTTTACATGTAGTTGATGTTATGAATAAAGACACTAGAAGTTGGAATTTACAATTAGTTGATTAGTATTTGATGATTGAAGAAGGGATGGCAATTTTGAAGATCCCAGTTCTAGATTCTTCAATAGTAGACAAATTAATTAATTTAGTCTAAAGAGAAGAGAGGACAATATACTATTAAATCCTCATATCATTGCATTGTCTCTAGCAAATTAAATAGAGAATTTTTAGGACTCTCTTCTTCTTCTAGAATTGATAATAGAATTTGGAAGCCAAT
Organism: Lumnitzera littorea; assembly: GCA_024138015.1. Taxonomy (NCBI): domain Eukaryota; kingdom Viridiplantae; phylum Streptophyta; class Magnoliopsida; order Myrtales; family Combretaceae; genus Lumnitzera; species Lumnitzera littorea. The sequence continues at coordinate 93,425,880 of JAMXBB010000003.1, forward strand.
TTGGGTTTTGGAATGTTAGGCTAAAGAAAAACATCACTTGTAGAGACTTTGTACTAAGTCTTTGGCTACTAATCATAGTTTGTTTTGCAGGAAAATTACAGAATCACCACTTTGTGTCTTTTTTGGAGCTATGGAGACACCGGAACATATTTCCTTTCAATGTGAATGGGTTCATTTGCTTTGGTATGCTATCCACAACTTCAGAGCTAATCACTTATAGTCCCCTTCAGTTAGTAATTGGGCATCATTACAAGAACAAAATGTAAAGAGCTTATATCTATGGCAGCTGTGGTATTGTGGAATATCTGGAAACACAAGAATCATTGTGTGTTTAACAGGTGTATACCATTCCCAAAACATGTGGTATTTACTATCTAGAAAGATTTGTCAACTAGACCTTTACTCACCAAGGTTATCACGGCTAATATGCTTCAACATCCTCATGTGGGCAGCAATGTGCAGTAGGGTAGATAGATTGATGAGTAACATCAAATAGTAGTTCAGACACCTCCTCAACAAATTGTAGTTAAAGTAAACTATGATGTCTCTATCTATTGTCATAATGGTAAGGGTGGTTTAGGTGTATTATGTATAAATGACAAGGGAGAATTATTGCAAGCTACTACAATGGAAACTACTTCAACAGATTGTCTTCTTAATGAAACCTTAGCTATGAGGGAAGGGCTTAAAATTACTAAGGACAAAGGATAGAGGTTAATTGATGTTGAGTCCGACTGTTAGCAAATTGTGAAGGCTATTCAAAGTCTAAGAACATGTACTTGGAATTTCTCCTCCATAATTTCTAATATAGTACACATTAGGAAGTCTTTTACCAGGTGTTCTATTTCTTTTATTCACCGTTGCTAATTGGGTTGCAATCTAGGCAAAATATGGGATGTCTTATAATTTCATAGTGTTCCGATTGCTATCCTAACTTTCTTTTTTACTGTTTTCTAATGTGTTGTCCCTTCCTCTTGATGTTTAACGGAATTTTCGCTCTTGGACTCTACAACTTTATATTTTCTATGAAATGCAATTTCTATTGGCAAAACAAAAAAAAAAGATTAAAAATTGAAAAATATCAAATATACAATTAAAAAAAGTATAGAATAAAGGTATATATTAATTAAACTATAAGAATAATTGTTAATCTAAGAAACAAAAAAATTTTGCATAAGTAAAGCTAAAACTGCAAATAAAAGGAGAAGAAAATGAATAATAATTGTGATATATTATCAATTTATTTATATAATTAGACTAAAAATATTGCAATTACTTTTAATTTGCTTTTTATCAAATATATAATAATATGCTTATAAAACATGATTAAGAATTTTTATATATAGTAATGGGAATAGCCCTTTTTTTTTTTCTTTCATGGTTATAGAAAAGATGCAATTATATAGAGAACGTTAAATTATGGCTAATAATTTACTGTTATTAAATTAACAACTTTAAACTTAATTTAATATGTATTATGTTATTCATAACAATTTCAATATTTTAGGGGTTATATAATAGTAAAGTTAAGTGATTATTAATAAGTTACTATATTGAGATTACGATTTAAATAGTTTTTTTTTTAGTTTCATAAATATAAAAGAAATAAAGTGATGTTATATCTAACAATTGATGGACATTCATAAAAATATTTGAGAAAAAAAATGAAATGTAGATAGACAATAATATATTAATGATTCAACAAATAAAATTAATCTTAAGCAACAACAAAGGAGATATTAATTAAGGTTTTTCAATATTAGGAAAATACATAATTACATAATTAGTACATGTAAGAGCAAAAATTAGAAATAAAAAAAAAAAAGAAAGTTTAGCAAGAAAGCTAGTGAAAAATATTAACAACAATAAACTACATGAATAATTTGCCTTTCTAAATATAGTGATAATATTGCTAATCATATATTATTGCCTTCATCTTGCAAATTGTTGCAAGCCTATAAAAATAGTGAAAAATACAATGAATTGTTTATAATTTAAGAGAGTTATTCATAAAAATGAATGATTTAAATTATATCAAATAATGACTAATAACTAAATGAAAAGCTAAACAATGACCAATAACAAAAAAAAAAAAAAAAAATCTATCTCACAAATAGAGTATTATTTCTTTTTTTCTCATTTTTTTTTATATTCAGAAGGAATATACACCCAATATAGGTTCATCAAGAATATATTTATAATCTCTACATATAGATTAGATATAGTAATTTTTTTTTCATAATTTAACATGACGTAACTTTATTAGATAACTACACAACAAAAAATTGCTTCAAAAATTTATTAGATAAATAGAAAAATCTCTTTTCACGGAATTTTTTTTATATAGTTAGAAAAGCACATTTCCCAATATAGGTTCTTCATACTTCATAATAAAATTTTAAAATAAAAAAAATTCTCATTAGGATTTAAACTACTTAAAATTGAATGAATAAGTAAATTGTTTCATCTTAATATAATTATATAAATAACTAAACAATGACCAATAAACCAAAAAAATTCAATCTCACAAATAGAATATTCTCTCTCTTTTCTCCCTTTTTTTATATTCAAAAGAAATATACATCCAATTTAGGTTCATCGAGAATAAATTTATAATCTTGACACATAGTTTAGATATAACAAAAGTAATTTAACATGATTTAAATTTAATGAACAATTACATTTTAATGAATTTCCATATAATTCTCCTTTATACTTTTAATACATTCTTTTTAGCACATGTGGCACAAATGCTTTCATTTAATTTTTAATAATTTACCATTATGTTTATATTTACTTAACAAATACATACATTTAATGAGTTTCTACATTATAATCTTATACACTTTCATATGGACTATTTTGATATATTGGTACTAATAAATATGCCATACATACTTTCATTTTTTTTAAGGCCATCAAATGTAATGGATTTTAAAGATAATTTTTAATATTTATTTTCTTAAGTTTGTTAAATGTAATTTTTTAATTGTACAATTATTTTGCAATTAAGATTTTATGCATTTGATTATATATATTTGTATGCACATCAAGGTGCACCATTTTCTAATTAAGAGGAAAATTTTCTCTTAATAATATGGAATAGATTAACAATATAAAAGATTAATTAATAATATTGACATTACTCCCTGCATTTTGTTCTGTTTTTTGTATATGTATAGGCAATTTATCAAAATAGGATATAGTTAAATAAATAAAAAAAAACTATTTTAAAAAACTACTTGTGGATGAATATGGAAAGAGGCAAAAGATAATGAGAAATAATGTAGAAGAGAGAGAAAATTAAGTGGGGATAAAAAATATTGAAATGCAATGTAGTGCACTAAATGTTGGGGAGAGAGAGAGAGAGAGGGAAGAGGGAGAGAGAGAGAAAAGTGGAAAAGGGAAGGAAGGGGAGAAGAATGAAAAATATCCTAAAAAAAGTAGAGACAAATTGTAGTTGATGGTAGTTCCAAAAAGTTGTTGATTTAAATATTATAGATAGATAAAGGAGATTGCAAATACACAAAGAACATATATTTATGAGGATTTTTAGTTTTTACAATCCAGTCATTCAAAAATGGTCATATAGTGTATCCATTTTTTAATTTAGTAAATCATATACACATCAATGATAAAAACAAATCTTTTGACAGCAAAAATGAGGCTATTAACAATTTTTCATGGAAATTCTTGATAGTTTATTTAACTACTAATGGGCACTAGTTTACCATAGGTAGGAGTAAATTATTGAGCTCAATCCGTTTATAAAATTTTCCTATATTTAGAGACATCACACAACACTTGTTTGTAGTTTTAGTTACTTTCTTTCTCATAGCTATCTGCCAATATTTTTCAATGCCACTTAAGGTTCAAGAATTATTAAGAACATCCATAGAGTGCAAATTATAAGACCATTGGAGCTTAGATAGCTAGCACTTGTATCTTTTTTTTTTTTTCTCTTATGCTAAAATTCATTTCAATGTTTCTTGTTATCTTATGTGATGAACTTTTACCTGTTATGAATTAAATAGTTTTATCAGATTGAAACGGTTTGATGTATAGATTTTATTATGAATCTCTTATATCTTATTATTTAATTATTTGAATGTTTTTATTATTTGATTTTCATAGTTTATTAATATGCTATTTGCCTATGATGTAATTTTAAATTAGAATTTGAATTATTTAGAAGGGAATGGAAGATTTAAATGAAAATTAAATTAGGACCAATTGATTATGAAATGAAAAAATATGTATTATATTATATCTAGGACTTACAAGTTTAATGCAATTAAATTGTTTTAACATAGGAATATGCAGGCTAATTATTTTTAGTTACAGTATTTGGATTCATGAAGGGATTTTGTTTATATAACTCAAGTATGAATTAGATAACTTAGAAAGGAAGCTAATTTCATAAATAGGATTATTGAGACTTGGAAGGGAAGGAGATTCTTATGAATCTAATAAAAAATCAATAATTAGTTCTAATATATAGCAAAGGCCTACATGAGTTTTCTAGATGTTAACTTAGTCAATATCCCACCTATTTGATTCATATATCTTTTTTCCTTGTCAAGTCAATTTCATTAGTTTTAGTTTAATTAATTTTCCTTTATATTAGAATTAGATTGCCTAACTAAAAGTAGGATTCGTATAATTGGTAACTAGCATCCAATCTCCATAAGAACAACTTGGTTTTGTCAACTTATTACTATATATGCAAACTTATGTACTTACTAATAAAATTGCGCTTTTATTTTTAAAGTAGTAGTTCAGCATATCATTTACTACTTAAGGTCTTCATGTATGAGTTTGTTATGAGCGACACCCATGCATGAAGCCTAATGTGCAATATCCTCTTATAGTGCTCTTAGAACAATGCCTTGGCATGATCTATGTTGTATGGTAGTTACTTCATATGGTACTCCTAAGGAACTTTTCACAATAATACTAGCTTCCTAACACTTATTTTTTATGAGGCTCAAATATGATAAAACGAGATTGACTTCTCCAAGACTCATTACCCTATATTATCTTGGGGTACTAAAATTTCCAATTAAGAGTAACAGCAATAATACTGCTACCTAAGTGAAAAAAAAAGAAAGAAGAAGCTACAAACTACCTTGGGAAGTGTATGCAATAGCAAGAATACTATTACTACCACTTAGGAGAGGAAAAGGAGATTGAGGTTAACTTGATCATAGTGGCTTACTAACATGATACTAGTCCACCTACAAAATACAACACAAAGAAAATAAATATTAATCTCTCCAAAAGTTTTATGATAATGAAACCCATATCTCATAATAAATTTTTTATGAAATCTTTATATTTAATATGTCTGTTGAGTTAATTTGTGAAATATCGTTATGTTTTATTGAAAAATATAATTCATGAAGTTACAAATGAAGTAAATGAGAATGAAATTATTTTTGGAATGAGATTCGCTGTAGACGATGTCAATTTTGTAAATGTGATTTACGAATGGTGTGATTTTGCAGGTGTTATTGAATCTAGTCTAAGATTTATCATGTTCATTTTTGTTTATATGTGTTTTGGCTACATTAAGAAAAGAGGATGTTAATATGTTGATTTTTTATGAAACAAAATATTTGTCGGACATAAGTGTCGATAGGAAGAAATGAATAGAACCTTGTAGAATATGATTAGGAAAAAGTAAAGACAAATCTCATATAAGCCAAAAGAACCATGCAAAATTTAATTAAAGAAAGCAAAGCATAATTAGACAGGAGCAAAAAGAACTTAGAAAAATCTAAGCGTATAAGGAGAATATGGTAGTTATGCATTAAAAGATCTATTACTTAGAAATTGAGCATATTTGGTAATGTTGACACTCAATTTTTGCCTCCTCATTTTTGTTTTTTAAAAGGGTCCTAATTTAAAAATAAATAAATTGTAAAATGAAAAAAAGAAAAATTATAAGATTTTTTAGGAAAATAGATTTTTAGAAAGTAAAACATTTTAGGGTCAATGGATTTATCTTTAGCTTGATTCAAATAGTTTTATTTTGAAGAGTCACATAATTTAAGTATAATTTAATTGTATTAAATGTCAAGGCATAAGTCAACGACTTAACGGATAAGTATTTGCACATTAGTATTAGGTTAGCTTAAGGTCATCGGTTTGAATCAAATTAGATGTGCCTTTTATTTATTTTTTTCTTTCTTTCATTTGCGAAAGTTGGTTAAGCATATAAGATTTAAATCTAATTTTAAATCTTATCAAATCTTTTGAATCTAATACGATAAAGATTTGAGAGATTCAAATCTAATTTGATTTTTATCAAATTGGATTTAAGTCGATATAAAAGATTTGAATCTATTTTAGATCTTTAACAATTTAGAGTTGATGTGATTTAAAAGATTTGTTTTCCAAACTTTATATATATATCAATCGTGCAGCATAAAATGGAGAACAATTACATACGGGCCACAACCCAATTGGAATTGATTGTTTTTCCCACACCATCTACAAACCAAACCCCACTGCTGCATAAAACAACTCAACAGCGACTACAGCTACATCCTTAGTCCTCACACACAGTAGCAACACTTCATGGCTACGTACATCCTGCACTATCACTCATGCATAAGCCTCTATCACACACTGCTGAACCTATGACTTAAGACTCACATACGCACGCTGTATTATTCGATTTACTCATACGTCCACTATTGACACAGTTCACTGCATGGCTTTACTCCGCACAATGTTCATGTTCACGAGTGTACACCATAGCACATACTACTATTATACTTATCTCACACACTACAACCACGATCCCACTTTGACACAATTGCTATTGTTTCCTTTATCATGACCAAATTCCTTTAGACTCAATCCATAATCGACTTAATTTGGTCGAGATCTGATCTACCATAACTTGACCCGCATGCTTGAATACAGGTCTAACCTCTTTTTTCTATTTCTTCTATTGTGTTTTTTATTATTTATTTATTCATCTTGATTTAATAGTAGTTGTTTTAAACTATATAAAAGAAAAATATATTAGCTTAGGAGATTTTTTTTTAACATTAAGTTCTTTTTAAAATTTCTCATTTAGAAAAATTATTTTCTAGAAATAAAAAATTAATAACAAACATTTTTAAAAGAAATTAGGACATTTTAGAAGTTTTTTTTTTATATATAAATAAAGATACTTAAGAATTAAGTCCCTTTTAGAATTTTATTTGAATAAATTAAATTGATAAATACTTAAACCTGGTTGGTTTTCAAAATAAAAAAAAAAAAAAACAATACACTAAAGTTTTCGGAAAGAATTGCGGTCGTTTGATCTCGACTAGCAGGTACATAAATACCTTTGGGGTAACGTTAAAATCTGTAGAAACTTAGATTTTTTATTTTCTTTTAGTTTTTATTTTTCTTAAATATATATATATATATAAGACAATTTTAGTGAATAAGCCTAATTTTAGAAAATCTATAACGGTACCCGTTAGAGTTCAATAGGTTAGTCTTGAAATTGGAACCCTCTACTTTTTATCAAATTGAAATCAAAGATCGACAGCTGAATTGTAATCAATTTATCCAATTGATTACAATTTCTCTTTTTCTCGACTCTGATCTCTAAAAGTTTTTTAAAAAATAAAAAAGAATCAGAATTTTCCAATTTCTCTAATCAATGATTAATACCAAATGGGTTAAGGTTTAATATTAATCAAAAAGTGGGAAATAAAATTGAAATAAGAAATCGAAAATTCAGGCTTCACAGTTAGTATACTCGATGAAGAGATCATAATTGATATATTAATATCAAATTTATTGTCCATTTTTTATAAATTAGTTGAATTTTTTTTAAACCTACAATTAGTGTTTAAACATAAAAATTTGTTTTCTAAATTTAAACATAAAGTACCTTAAAGGCACTAGAATGGTGTTTGTTGGTATTTCTAAAAATATCAAAAGTCTTTTCTAATACACTAAGTTTTTACATCAAAATAAGTATGCCCTACTTGTCTAAAAATATAAAATAAAATTTACTTTATTATATTTTTCTAATATCTCTTATTTATAAAGTTTTCAAATTTGAGTTTACCCTAAATGTGTGCTTTCAAATTAGATTATTTAAAATGTTTTTCTTTATCAAAACGTTTTCTAGTCCTTGGAAATATTCTTTCAAAAGTATATTTTCTAATCATTGAAGTATTAAAAGAACATTTTTTGTGAATAACCTTAGAGAATCAATTCGTATCAAATCCTCAATTTGAATTCTTATCTTTAAATAAGCCCAATCTTCTCTATATATTGAAGTTTTTTCTAAGGATAAGAATGTTGTTTTTAGCAAATATGAATTGCGAATAAAGCTTGAGAGATTATATGTTAGCGAAAGAGCTTTAGAGAATTTTTTATTCTATGTATTTTTTAGAGTCAAGTATCTATGAAGAGATTTGCTGTTGTAAGGTGTGAATTGTAAATAGAAAATGAAACTTTAGTACAAGTTCGGGATGTGAAGGAGTTTTGTGAGAAGGGCTATAGAAGTTAGGCTAAGGAAAGGTAAGAGAACCTTGAAATTAGGTTAGGAAGACCTAGGAAAATTGCAAAGAATGTAGAGACAGGAGCTTTCACTTAGTGTTTTGAGAGTTGTCTCATTTACATACTGATTGCATTTGATGTTAGAGATACTATAGTAGATTATTAACAGTTAAACTAGTAATGCTCATAGAGAGGATGTAAGCAATAAGCTAAATCTCTATAAATTCGGCTTTGATTATCTCACCTTTATCTCTTTTATTTATTTGTTACTATACATTGTTTGTTGCTACTTGTATTCGCTTATGTGTTCAAGCACCACAAGAGTTTTTGCTCACCAACTTTGATCTCCATTGAAGTGCTTTTGTTAAAACCAATTTAAAAGAGGGTTCATAAGGTTCTATGCATAATTTGAAGGTAAATTTTTAAAAATTTTAAAGAAACCAATTTATTGCCCACTTGATTGCAGATTTGGGACCTACAACAAAGATGAGTTAAGTTTAAATTAAAAAAAGAAAAAAGAAAAAAGAAAGCTTTATGCTTCATTCTATTAAAGACTTGAATATTGAGGTCTCACAAACACCAGTGTAGTTCCTGAAGCTACCGAACAAATGTACCAACCTATTGAGCATAAAAGTCGACTTGCCTAGTAACTGTGCCATGACACAGACAACATCCAAGCATACTAGCTTCAAACAATTATCCAAGCCAATCTTGAGCCAACTACCAGCACCCAATCCCAGTCCAAGCTGAATACTCTCTAGTGAGTAATTAACTGAGCTCCCAACTGATCTAGATTAAGTCATCCCTGACTACAAACTCTCTTTTCTTCATCTCATCCATATTGTACTATATTTTAGAGTGCCAGCTACCATGCAACATGTATCTTTTAGCATAACATTTTAGAATGATTCTTTGTCTCTTTTACCCTTTTTAGTATATTTCATGTATTTCAATTGTAAATTACCCTTTATCTTTTTATACGTGCTTGTAACCCTAATGGGGCTAATATATAAACCCCATTTGTTGTATACAGACAATCATCTTTCATATTATCAGATTATTACGAGTTTTCTTTTGTGAGCAACTCTAGTGTTCTCATTTATCTTTTTAACTCTTATCCATTTCCTTTAGTAAGGAATAGTGGCAAGTGACCCTACAGTTAGGACCAGTGAGTCATATCTGGTAGATTATAGGCCGAGTAGGATCGGTTAGTGTGTCATATCCAGTTGGTAACTATTTAGATTTAGCTAAACCCATTTTCTTTCCTTTGTTTCTGCCCGTTGTGGTGCTCCTCCATGTGTTCGATCCCAGAGATGCATCAGCTTCGCTGGTATTAGAGCATGATTCTAAGAGGGAGTGTGTAAAGTTATAGTGAAGTTTTGGTTTGTGTTTATTGTTAGTGGCTGTTATGTTCCTTCCATAGCTACTTCAATGCGATTGTTTAAAGTAAGTTCTGAAGTTTTGAGCTATGTAGTGGAAGTTCATATGTTAGTAAGTGCAGTTGCTGTTGTTACTCTATTCTTCATTGTGAAAACAGAGTACGCCATTTCTATTGTATTTGAGTGATTATTGGATGTTGAAGTTGTAGTGTTAGCACGATTTTAGATAGTGACTAGAAGTGTTTGTTATGTATCATATTATTATTTTGCTAAGAAAGTGTTACATCATGTCGGATTCGAATGTTTAAGGTATTATTGATGACTGGAGTAATGTTGCTCAACCCAATCATGGTCATAATGGTAATAACACTCCAAGGTCAGTTAATGGTAAACTTGATAGACTCACTAATCTTGTTAAGAGTCAAGTCACTACAATGCAAGTTAACAAACAACAATCTAAGGTGTGCTGCACCATAACCCACCTAAAAATGTTCTAGAGAGACATTATGACTAAGGTGGCCGAGCCTATTACCCAATTCGACCCCCTCGAGTTGGAGGAGTATCGGACCGAGTTACTAGACGAAGGCTAGAGTTGGAGGAGATTGAGGAAGATGATGAGGAGAGAGATGCCAATGAATATGGAGAGGAAAAAGAAGAGGTTGATTATTACTGAGCATAAGAGCAAAGATGCTGAGCTCCTCAAGGACACCACAATATTAAAGTCCAAATCTTACCCTTTAGTAGAAGTAGAGATGTGGATGAATATTTGGAGTAGGTAGAGAAGGTGGAGAAAGTGTTTAATTGTTATGGATATACAGATGCTGTTAAAGTATGACTTGTTGCACTTGAGTTCTCTGGATATGCTACTATATGGTGGAAGAATCTAAATGTAACTAGACTAAGTGATAGAAGATGAGGAGTAAGAACTTAGGATGAGATGAAGAGATTGTTGAAAGGTAGATTTTTGTTCGAGACCTACTTATAGGACACATTTTCTAAACAATAGGACCTTCACCAAAGAGGTTGCTCTATTGATGATTATGTTAGAGTATTCTAGATGCTGATAATCTGAGCTGACATGAATGAACTTGAGGCTCATATAGTGTAGAGGTTCATTTCTAGCCTTAAATATGAAATTCTAATATTGTAGAAGTATAAGGGTTTTATACTCTAGAAGAGGCCATTAAGATAGCGTAGAGGGTTGAAAAACAGAGAAGAAATGCCCTAAGCCAACTTAGGCCAACATTTTCCTGAACCCTTGTTCCGCGTCGGCTTGCTTAAGCCAAACTAAGGAGATCCTTCTGAGCTGGGAAGAGAAATGACCGATTTGATGATAGTCGAGCAGGCCAGCCAAGCTGAATTGAGGTTAAGCTAACCCGAAGGACATATGAAAGAGGATAGACCTCAAAACGTAAGACTAGGAACGTGAAGTACTTTAAATGTTTGGGCTTTGGACACATAGCTTCTGAGTTTTCAAACCGACGTACCATTATACAACGATGAGAACTAGTAAATAGCACCGATGAGAACAAACTTAAGGAGGGGAAGAATGTTGGAAGGATTGAAGCCTAAAAGGAAGAGGAGACCTGTGTCTATGTCAACCAAGAAGAGGTAATGACTTTAGTGTTAAGACAAGTACTAAGTTCCCTACCAAACTCTGAGGAAGACTAGAGAGAGAATTTATTTCATATGAAGTGTACTATTAAAGGATAGCTATATACCATCATAGTGGATGGAGGAAGTTGTATTAACGTCATTGCATAGTCCTTTGTGTAGAGGTTAGGACTACCAACCTTTAGGTACCCCTGACCTTATAAATTACATTGGCTTCAGGATAAGGGTGTTCTACATGTTATAGAGTAAGTAATTATGCCGTTCAGTGTTAAGAATGTATATAGGAATGAAGTAGTGTGTGATGTCATCCCCATGGGAGTTTCACATTTGTTACTTGGAAGACCTTGGTTGTTTGATTGACATGTTACTCATGATGGATATAAGAACACATATACCTCTGTTAAGGACAAGAAGAAGATTACATTATAACCTATGCTGCTGACCCAAGTGAATGAGACCTATAATTAGCTCACTTGAGCTAGTAAGAAGAAGGCCTTAGTGATGGGCCGAAGAGAGCTCTAAGCTGCTGAGAGGGCTGAATAACTTATGTTCCTGTTGATTAGAAGATTATTAGAGATGAGAGACCTTGAACAAGTGCCTAACGAGATCTGAAAGTTGATAAATGAGTTTATAGATCTATTTCCTAAAGAGTTGCCTAAGGGACTACCTTTAGTTCGAGGCGTAAAGCATTGTATTGATCTACAACTAGGCGCTACCCTACTAAACTAACTTACCTACAGAATAAACCCTGAACAAGCTGTTGAGCTAAAAAGATAAGTGGATGAGCTCATAGAGAGAGGATACATGAGGGAGAGCATGAGTCCTTGTGCTATGCCAACTCTTGTCGTCCTAAAGAATGATGGCTCGTAGCGTATGTGCATTAACAATCGAGAAATCAACCAAATTACTATCAAGTACAGATATCCGATATCGAGGCCCGATGACATGTTAGATGAGCTTCATGGCACCAAGATATTTTTCAAAGATTGATCTGCAAAGTGGCTATCACCAAATTCACATGAGATCAGGTAAATGGAAGACTGTTTTCAAAACAAGGCATAATCTCTATGAATGATTAACTATATTGTTCTGACTTATAAATGCACCAAGCACATTTATGCAATTGATTAAGTATGTGATGTGCCCTTTGATCAGATGATGTGTGGTTATGTACTTTGATGATATATTGGTGTACAGTGTTAACTTAAACAACCATGTTCAACATCTTCGAGCAGTTTTTGATATTTTATGAGTTAAGAAGTTATTTGGGAACCTAAAGAAATATACATTCTATTAGAGTGAAGTGGTTTTTCTTGGGTATGTAGTATCAGGGGATAGAATATGAGTTGATGAAGAGAAGGTCCAAGTTGTCTAGGAGTGGCTGATGTCAAAGAATGTTAATAAAGTTTGAAGTCTTCATGGCCTTACTTCTTTCTATAAGTGATTCATTAAGAACTTTAATACCATTATAGCACCCTTAACTAAGCTAACCAAAAAGAGTGATGGCTTCAGATGAAATGACCAAGTTGAGTAGAGTTTTAGAGAGACCAAAGAGAAGCTCACCTCTACCTCTATCCTAGCTCTACATAATTTTGACAAGTCGTTTAAGTTGGAATGTGATGCATCAGGCATTAGAATTGGTGTTGTCTTGATGCAAGAATGACAATCGGTTTCTTAACACAATGAGAAGCTTAATAGTGCTGTAATGAACTATTCTATGTATGGAAAGAGTTGTACTCTCTTTTTCGAGTTGTTACTGTCCAACAACACTATTTACTGCTACAAGAGTTTGTTATTTATACTGACTATGAGTTATTGAAGCATCTTGGGAGTCAAAACAAACTTTCAAAGAGATAAGTCAAGTGACTAGAGTTTGTGGAAGGTTTTTTATATGTGATCCGTCATAAGAAAGGAAGCATTAATGTGCTTGTCAATGCTATGTCACATCAGCAAACCTTGCTGACCACCTCATAGACCAAATTCGTAGAATTTTCACTTATCACTGAACAGTATGCTCATGATCCTCATTTTGGTCCTCTTGTGGAGCAGTCTAGAGATAGAGTTGCTGTTAGAGACTATTATGTTCAAGATGGCTATCTATTCAAGGAAAAAAGGCTGTGTATACCTAGTTGTTCAACACTTAAGCTGTTGGTTAAGGAAACTCATAATAGTGGATTATCTCATCATTTTAGAGAGATTAAAATAGCTAATCTACTGAAGGAAAATTTTTACTAGCTTCATTTAGCCAAGGATATCCATAAAGTGGTTGGTAGTTATGAAGTGTGTAGGAGGGCCAAAGGAAAGAGAGAGCCCTATGAAGAGTATATGCTCCTACTAACACCAACCTTATCTTAGGTCGACCTTAATATAAACTTTATCCTAGGGTTGCCTTAGACATCTAAGGGAAAAGATTTGATCTTCGTTATAGTGGATCGCTTAAGCAAAATGGCACACTTTATCTTGTGCCATCAAATTAACAATGTTTTATATATTACTGATTTGTTTTTATAGGAAGTTATCTAATTACAAGGATTGCTAAAGACTATTGTTTCAAATCAAGATACGAAATTCTTGAGCTATTTTTGGAAGAATCTTTAGAGAAGACTTAGAATCAAACTTGTATTCAGTTTTAGAAGCTACCCTTAAACTGATGGCCAAAATAAAGCGGTGAATAAGATGCTAGGCAACTTACTTAGAATTGTTGTAGGAAAGAACTTAAAAGATTAGGATCTGCATTTGTCCATCATGGAGTTCGTATACAACCGAGCCATGTACAGTACTACTAGGAAGACCCCATTCAAGGTCATCTATGGCCTTAATCCCACTATCCCTTTAAATCTGATCGGCGCCCCTGCATTTACTAAAGCAAGTTCATTTAGAGTCGATCAAGCCCAAGAATTGCAATAACTACACTAGTCTATGACAAAGAAGATTACCAAGTTTAACTAAAGACAACGGTAGTTGAAGCCGATGAGTTATTTCTTTCAAACCAAGAGACTTGATATAGATTTACCTCAATTGAGAGCAATTTTTGCACTTAAGACAAAGCAAGCTATCTCCACAAGCTGATGATTCATTCAAGGTCCTAAAGAAGGTTAACCGCAATGCCTACCTAATTGAATTGCTTGAGAATTATGGTGTTTCTTCTACCTTCAATGTGTCAAAAGAAGACCTCGTAGATACCTAAGAAGAACAAGAGCTTAAGACCACTTTGAATTTAAGGGTAAATCTTTCTAAACCTTAAGCTAAAGGTATACAAGTAGATTAAATGGGCTAACCCAACCCAACCCACTTTAAGTGAGTTAAACGGGTTGAGCTCATTTGACTTACTTTTTAAATGGGCAAAAAAATCTCGGCCCAAACCTATTTAAAAAGTAGGTTAAATGGGTTAAATAGGTTGGCTCACTAGCTAAAGGCGTAAATGTACTAAATAGGTTGGCCCAAACTAACCTACTTTGACTTGTAGATTAAATGAATTAAGCTTATTTGACCCACTTTTTAAACGAGTAAAAAAACCTTGGCCCAAACTTGTTTGAAAAATAGGTTAAATGGGCCAGCTTGCAGGCTAAAGCCCACTTGCACATCTTTACCCTAAGTAGATGATAAGAATCAACTACCCGAATTGATTATGTATAGCCGAGCTAAAGGACTTCAAGGCCTTATATAAACAATATTAGCTAGAAGCCCCATCTAAGACAAGCATTTCTATCCCGACTTACATGTTTCACTCTATTACCGACCTGAGTACTAAGCTTTCACGTATGCTAATGTAGTTCCTAAAGCTACTATGTAGACGTGCTAACCTATTGAGCATACGAACCGACTTGCTGAGCAACCGTACCATGACATAGACAACATCTAAGCATACCGGCTTCAAACGACTGTCTGAGTCGATCTCTTGAGCCAACCACCAGCACTCAATCCCAATCCAAGCCGAATACTCTCTAGTGACTAATTAACTAAGCTCCCACCTAATCTAAATTAGGTCAATCCCAACTGTGAACTCTCTTTTCCTCATTTCATCCAAATCATAGTATATTTTAGAGCACTAGCCATTATGTGACAAGTGTCTTCTAACACAACATTCTAGAAGAATTTTTTACTTTTTTGTACTAAATATTTTTTGTCTCTTTTACCCTTTTTAGTATATTTCATGTATTCCAATTGTAAATTACCCTTTTGTATTTTCATACATGCTTGTAAGCCTAATGAAGCTAATATATAAACCCCATTTATTGTACGCAAACAATCATCCTTTACATTTTCAAATTATTACAAGTTTGCTTTTGTGAGCAACCTTAATATTCTCATTTATCCTTTTAACTTTTATCTATTCCCTTTAGTAAGGAGTAGTGACGAGTAACCCTATAATTTGGACTGATAAGTCATATTCAGTAGATTTTAGGTCGAATAGAATCAATTGGTGTGTTATATCCATTCGGTAATTGCTCCAATTTAGCTAAACCCATTTTCTTTCCTTTATTTTCACTCGTTATAATGCTCCTCCGTGTGTTCAACCTCGGAGATACATTACTAACATATCTTGAGCACTAAGGAATAAGAAAGAAAAGAGTATGCAATTGTAGTGTGTAGATCCAAAAATTTTAATTTCATAATGATTATGATATTTTTTAGAAAAATTATGTAGGTAAGATGCTGTATGCACCTCTCCATCCTCTTCGTCTTGAAAAGTTGCATCAAATAAAAAAAATGATCACCCAAAACATAATCTAAATCATCGAGATATGGTCTTTTTAAGTTTCGACAACAATCATTATTTCATGGTTTGAAAGGGTGCAAACTAACAACAACCAAAACGAAGCAACAACAACATATACCATTATTACATGATTAGAAGGATTACTACCACTAGAATTTTTTCAAGATCTCAAAGAAACTTCTGCTATTGTATGCTCCCTATTAGATAGTAGTTACTTTAAGATTACTTAGTCTATTAAATGTATAAAAGCTAGATTTAGATGAGAAACAAATCAAACTTGATATTAATGGATGGAAGGGGAAAAAAAGAAAAAGAAAATGGAGAAAGTGATCTAAGTTCCAACATAAATAAGTTGTAAGAGTAACTTGACTCCATTAGCGAGTATGCAACTTTTAGTTTAATTGCCTTGAAGCAGTTGAAGTTCTTTCTCTTGATATGGAAGTGGATCATGCTGCAATAAGAGTTTTTATTGTTGGAAAATTGCAATATATGTATACATAAATTCATATCAAGATTTAATATAGATATGAGATTATAGTATGTTCATCATAAAGTAAGAGTATAATTTATGTACTTAAAATTGAAGAAATGATCCATCTTGAGTGCTCTTCTATATAAAATTACAAAAAGTATAAGAGAAAACTACTTTCTTCTTGACAAGAAATTAAGGTTAGGTTAAAATTATTTAATGGGTGAGCAATTTTTATAGCCATGTTACATGGGAGTAGGTATCTCTTATTAGGCAACAAAATGACTAACCCCATTCATCATGGGCCATCTACAACCCAATTATAATGTTCATATTAATTAAGTGCTATAATTAAATAATAAGTCCTTAATTGATTTATTAATAATTCAAAAGGATATATTCTAAATAATAAATTAATGCTAACCTACATAATCAAATAATCTAACATTTTCCTACTTAGATAGTATTAGTCAATTATAAAAAATATATAACTTATTAAGATGAGAATATCAATTATGGTCAAAGCATATATTAACCAACAATTTAAGAAATATAAAGCTTAACATTGTAGATATAGTATTTGATAGGAATATATATATCATACATGTTAATATGCTTATATTTAGCACAAAAGAATAATGGACAAGAAAATCATGATTAAATCAGATAGATGTACCATATGATAAAATGATCACAGCAACTCAATCATGCTATAAAATATATGTTAGTAAAAGTAACGTCATCTCATATCTCATAATACTCAATAAATATGCAATTTTAGACTTTGCTAACCCAAAACATCAAAAGACTTAACCAAGCTCATATGAGTTATATGGTTTTGAAAAACTCTAATAGTTAGGCCTTTAGTGAATAGATGTACTAACATATTCTTTGTAGTAAGATGCTCAATTTAAGTCCAAAACTTTGAAAATTTCTCTAACAAACAAATATTTTATATCAAAGTATTTTTAGCAAAAAGAGCTCTTGTTGTTTTGAGAGAACTATACAACAGTAGCATTGTTGTAATATATCACAAGTGGCCTAAACATGTTTTTTTAATTTGAAACCATAAATTTAAATATTTTTAGCTACATGGCTTAACAATTAACCTCATAGCAAGCAATATACTCAACTTTCATCGTAGAAGTAGCTAAAAGTGTCTATTTGATACTTTTTCACAAAATTGCTCTTTCAGTCATTATAAAAATAAAGCCAAGAGTAGCTTTTAGGTCGTTAAGGTAACATACAAAAGCGGAATCAGAATAGCTAACAACGTGAAGTTGATCAAACTTTATATAGGTTAACATATGATTCTTAGTACCGTAGAAATATCTTATAATCTTTTCATTGCTTTCCAAATACCTAAACTTAGGTTACTTAAGTATATTCCTAAAGTATTAACATGTCGAGATGACTACAAACTTAAATAATCAAATTGCCAACAGTGGAAGTACATAAGACCTTCCTTCCAATTCCTCTCTTTGTCATTTTATGGACATTGAAATTCAGAATGCTTATTACCCTTTTGAATAAGTGCAATACATGGGAATAAGAATGCATGTTAAACTACTTTAGTATCTTTTCAATATATCTACTCTGAAACAAGCCAAAAAAGCCATGTGACTTATCATGATAAATTGAATGCCTAGAATAACTAAAGCATCACCAAGGTTAATGTCAAAGTTCAAAATCTCTTTTGTCTCTACCAAAAAGTTTAACACAACTATTAGAAAGAAATATGTCATCAACATATAAGACAAAAATTCTAAAATTACTCATACTATTCTTTATTCTTTAAAGTTGGTCCCATTTAAAGTTTAGACAAAAATTAGTTGTATAAGTAACAAAGGTAGCATTAAGTTAACAAAAGAAGTATTTAATATGCATATTGTTATCATGCAATTAGAGAATTAAATGATTCCATATGTATAACCAAACATACCCTTAATACAAATTTCTTATTATGATCCAGCTTAAGGGTCCTAAATCATAATGAATAAGAAATATAATGGTACAATGTATAAATCTCATGTCACTAAAATTTCAATACCAATAGGTACTTGAAACAAAAACTGATGCTACATTGTATCATTAACAAATCACATTAATAATAACACATTAATAGGATATGATTATTCTTAATACAATATAAATTACAATTGAAAGAAATTGAGTTATTTAATTCATACAAAATATTATATAATTGTATCCAAGATAGGTAAGCTTACAATTATATCAAATGATAACAATCATGCCCAACAAAATATGATAATTTATATCATGCATAATAAGGCATTTAATCAACATAGAATATCACATTTAATTCATATAAGAACCAAAAAAAAAAAAAAAATTAAGCTCATAACTATAACAAAAATAATTACAAGAATGATATGATAGCATATAATGATCTTGCGAATTTATAACCTCATAATGTATGTCGGCCTAGTCAACGCTAATGGATGGGCTTATAGTATCAAATAAGATTTTTATTTAGTAAATTATATTAAACTATAGTCTTCTAAAAGCTTCATAGAAAGTGAAAGAAAACAGTTTAACAGGTACCAAAATATTTAGTGAATTGAGAAAAATGAATGAATACAATTTAATAAGATTTCTTTATCCTTAAAACAAAGGATTTTATTATGAGACCCAATACATCAAAACAAATTTAATGTCTCATGTCCATTCTTGTAATTAGCACCTTTTTAAATTTTAATGGTATTAATATTTATTGGTCACATCAAAATTAGTTGTATGAATATAACAGATTAACAAATTTGGCAAATAATTAATTTCCCTTTAAAAAGGAACTCAAAAGACTTTGATTATATCTTAAGGATACAGCACATCATTTACAAATCCCTTTAGGTATGACTACAACATATATTAGGTTCTCACTACATGAAGTAACCTAATAAGATGCATAAACTTTTGAAAATTTGTCTTTTAGGGGATGAATTTTTTAGACCCATATATCTTTATGTTGTTTTACTTTATTCCAAAAAATTTTAAAAATATAAATAATCCCTTTTAGCAAGTAATACATACATAAATATAAAATAATTTAAAGTAAAGTCATGATATAAATCACAAGATAATTATAAAAAGTTCAAATAAATAAACCATTTAGGGGCAATTACTAAATAAAATTTTGCTCAAATCAGTATAGCACATTTAATCATATATATACACTTGAAATATAATCATATTTGGTGCTTTGATATATATGCACTTTCAATTTAATTGCATTCTTACTATAATTTTAAGATGTACATGAAAAAGAAATATTCACAATATTACTAACAAATCAAAACTGATACTATCTTATCCATATCAATAAGAAAAATAATTTTATAGCTATATAGAAACTAATATGCTCCTAAAATTTAAAAGGAAGCATAGATACATATCAGTAAGTAAATAATTATATTACTACCAATGTATAAATTAATAGATTCCTTAGGATATCATATGAATTACTTCATGATCAAACATATAAAAGAAATTTTCAATATATACTTATTAGTATGTAGCCATGAATCTCTTAAGAAATACCACAAATCAATTTATTTACAATTTATTATCACATCAATTCATATCACTAAAGCATCATGTTACACTAGTTTTCATGAACACAATAATATGTACATCATGAACACAATATTTACTATTTAGTTTTTTTATTATTACTATTATCAAACTAACAGAACAACAACATGCTGAAGGTACTTTTCATGGGGAAAAGAATA
The DNA here is from genome assembly GCA_024138015.1 of Lumnitzera littorea. Taxonomy (NCBI): domain Eukaryota; kingdom Viridiplantae; phylum Streptophyta; class Magnoliopsida; order Myrtales; family Combretaceae; genus Lumnitzera; species Lumnitzera littorea. Next base: position 93,446,334 of record JAMXBB010000003.1, read on the forward strand.
TAGCATCTCTTACATTGCATTGAGAAAGCAGAGATCTCTACCATTGAAGTATCAGCAACTAAAGAATAAATTTGTTAGATCAAAATTTACTATAAATTAGTCATCTCCTTTATTTTCATAAATCATCCAATCAAACCTCCATGTAGGGAGATAGATCAAGGAGGAAAGCTACATTAAGATTTTACAGACAAAAAAAACGTAGTGAATTTTAACCTTAATTTCAAATATGAAAACTAAAGAATAGTTTATATATTTTTTTCCAATATGTACTAACATGTGAGAATTGTTTTGATAAAAGAAAATATGTTGTCTATCATAAGTGATACAAGTACTTTTGAAGAAAATCATGGTAGAGTATGATGATTTAATGGAAGATTTCAAGAAAATCATAGAAAGAAAACAACAAATGGAAGAGCAATAGGATCGGATAAACCCTATCTTATATGGAAGGGATAAAACTCTACTAATCATAACTATTCATTACCTAACAGTGCTAATTTTAAGATAAATAGTCGAGGTAAAAAATCAAACACAAATCACAAGCCAATCTCAATAAAATCTTTTTCACTAAATATTTAATGCATACTCATTTAACATCAAACACAGTAACTTGGGTACACTACTACGAATTTCATATAATTGAGATAAAATTGCAAAAGAAGATCCAAGCATTTTCTCGATTGTTTATGTATGTAGTACACAAAAAATATACAAAGCAAAGAACCTTAGTTTAATTTGTTAATTTGGTTGAAATTAAAGCCAATAAGATTAGGGTTTATAAATTCAATTTTAATTACGATCTTTAAAAGGAACAACTATAATTTGTACTCACAACAGTTCTAATGCTAGTTGCTAGAAAATTACAATATATGTATGCTTAAATTCAAATTAAGATTTGATGTAGATACAAGATTGTGCTATGTTCATCATAAAGTAAAGTACAATTTGCATACCTAAAATTGAAGAGATAATCCATTTTAAGTATTCTTTTATATAAAATTGTAAAGTGTGATAGAAAACTACCCTTTTTCTAGTAGAAAATTGGGGTTAGGTTAAAACCATTTAATGAATGAGTAGTTTTTTTATCCTTATCAAATAATAATAGAGATTTCTCATTAAGCAACTAGTTAACTAGCTATATCCATCACAAGCCATTCACATTAAAAGCATAATTACAATGTCTATATGATTAAGTGCTATAATTAAATAATAATTTCATAATTAATTTATTAATAATTTAAAAAGATATATTCTAAATAATTAATTGATGCTAATTTACATAATCAAATAATCTAATATTTATTACTTACTTGAAAAATGTGATTAGAAATATAACAATACTCTACCTTAGATGTATAAACAAGGATTCAAGGTATTAAGGATAGGCGCTACTTGGTAAACTGAAAAAAGAAAAAGAGACATTCTCTCAACTAGAGAAAGAGATGAGATGACTGTTAAGTTTAAGTGATTTCTATGCCTATATTGCCTAACAAAGGAGAAAAAAAAAAAAAAAAAAAGAGGGCATAGACATAAAGAACACATATGAGTTGGTTGATAGAGTCATGGTTCCCTAATTTTGTGCTTAAGTGGATTATTTGACTAAGTATTTGTAGACTCAAAATCACTAGAAAGTCATTGGTATAGATTATTGAATAGGCTTTCTTCAATATCATAATGAGATAAAATTTCTCTCTTTATAAAAAAGTGTTTATAGCTCATCATGATAGCAAATAAAAAAAGAGAAGAACAAAAGTAAATAGATAAAAACAAATAACAAAAAGATGAAAGGAAAGAAATCAAAACGCGAGTGTATACTCTCCTTATATTGAATGCTATTTATCAATTGTTTATAATAACGAGTGATAAATGATAAGTAACATTGACACTACAGTTAAACTTGATTGGCTATGATGATGAGCTAAAAGCAATGATATCAAGATGCTATCATTAGCACTTGTTTTGTTGTTATAACCTATTCCTTGAAGAAAGACAACTCCTTGTAAGTTGAAGATAACCAAGTAAGTTGAAGATAAACCAAGAAATAACTACGATAAGAATTTTGAAGCAAGGTCCACTTAACTTATGTTCAACATCCACCATTATGACCATGAGTTCCTCTCAAATACTTTCTCACTAATTTATAAAGTGAATAGCCTTTAATTGAAAATGGGGTTGACTATTGTGATTCGAAAAGGATCACTCTATGGCTTGTAGAGATTTTTAATCTCTAATTATGTGGTGTAACAATTTATGGTTCAAGTAAGTGTAAAATATTAAGTAATTCGTATGCATGATATGTGATGTTGGATTAGATTTATTAAGTCTTGTTAAAATAAAAAAATAAAAAAAGTGAAAAGAGAAAAAGAAGGAAAGGAAGCTAAGCTTGCAATGAGATTTAAGAGAGAATGGATATCTCTCACGAAGAAAAGTCTTGTTTAAGTAACTAAATGCTTCAGGGGAAGTGTGACTCTAATATGCATTTTTATCTTTAAATTAGGTAAAACAAGATTGTTTTTTGAAAACATGATTAAAGAGGCAAAATAAGTTTGGACACGGTCTTTTATGTATAAACATAAGATTTCTGTTATTTAAATTATGCTTCATTAGGCCATAAACTCAATGACTTTAGTTTTATATATGGTTAATGATTGGCTATGATTGAAGGAGAAGAATGAAATTGAAGTCGCTAGTGTGACTCCATCCACCCACCAAGAGATTTTAATGTAAATGAGGGTAAATATTTAAACCTAGCCCTTTTGATGAGCTTGTCATAGTACAAAATGAAAAAATAAAATAAATATAATAAGAACTTTTTCTATAGTGGATGTGCTAGGGATGAAGTTGAATAATTTTGCAAAAAAATTCACATGAAGTTTTTATTGGGAACCCTAGCGTGCTAGCCTTAACAATATATAAAGCGTGCTAGCCTTAACAATATATATGTATGTATACTACTTTAGGGTAATCTAATTTGAGTAAGTCTAAGGTAGTGCACATAATTAAATGGTGTTGCAAGTTCTCTCACTAAAAAAAAAAAAAAGAAAGAAAAGGAATTTCATAGTGTTAGCACTTACATCATGACTCACAAATAATAAAGCTTATAGCTATGTGTACATACTCAACAACAATGCAACTACTTTATAGTGCATGATTACTAGGGAACACATACAATATTTGCAAAATATATCTAATGCCCAAATGTCTCAACTTTGTTTGAACAACTTTATTTAGGGGGAGGAAATGTAAAGGGCCAAAATGGATTTTGAGTTTTAAGCCTAGTAGTAATAAGGACTTAACTCTTCTTGGGTAAGTTTTATGGTTTTAGGGAATTAAGTTCGTAGATTTATGATGACTTAAAAAGATTTGGCATTGTGGACTTAAAGTAGGGACTCCTTAATAAATCCTTTCATCTTAACTTTGCAAAAGAAAGCTCATGCACTTAGAGAAACCTTTTATGGGCATAAACTTAAGAAAAACCCATGAAGGGATCCATTAAGAAAAGGACTCATCTCAATTGTTGATCATCATTGTCTACTCTTAACTTTTTACATGGAATTAGCTTTTTTTTTTTTTAGGTTTGAAAAATTTATGAAATGAATTGTGCGGTTATATTTGATTTTTTTTTTTAAAAAGAAAAATTGAATCACTAATTTTAGGTTCGGTTTGACAAGGGAGGCAAATTGTATCAAACTAAATTGCACCGAACTAAATTGCACCAACCCCTAATTGTCAAATTGCTAACACATGATCAAGCTAAGCTCATAATAAAGAATAAATGGTCTCTTCTTGAGAGTAGTAGGGTCCATATTTTATAACTCTTCCACTTATCACACGCAAGTTTAAGCTCCTTGAAAATGTTTACTCCTTCTCTTTACCTATTCTTTCTAAGTCATCTCTAAATATCATTGTTATACCATGATACTTTTCTAACGCCACACATAGTGAGAAACTCATATTGTAGACATGTAAACATTGCTGCATTTACATAAATATCAATATATGTCTATGTTTCCTTTATATCACATAATAAACTGAGGACTTACATTGAATGATCTAATATTCATAATTTTCACTATGATTATCATGCCATTATTTCTCATCCTCACACTCAATTAAGAAACTACATTGCATATGAGACTTGGATGGAAAAACTTTGAATAAACAACATAAGTTGCCTTTATTAATTTATGTTCAAGAGAATACAACAATAAACCTTAACAATTTAGACATATACTAACAAATTGATACATTCCATGAGATTTACTCTTAGTATGTTCACATGGGGAGAATGGAATTGTCACTATCCCCTTATTTCTCATGGGTCCCCAATTACCTCATTTACTTGCACATAAGCATATTGTAATTGCAATTGCAATTCTGTTGAATCTCTATTCCCTAAAATCATGAATCACCGTTCTTCGCTCCACCCATTGAGTCCCAATTCATTTCTCATTTCCCACTCTTATCCCTCTTATGTCTATTGTTTATCTCCACCACACCCATACGCACTATACCTACGACAACACTGAACCCTGGCAGCTCTATACCCATTGCACCACTACACCCCTCTTTCTTCATATTTTCGTCTCCCATGATCGCATCAATAATGAGTACTATGGTTGACGAATATGTACGATTTGAATGCAATCATAAGGTTCATAGAAAAGCTTTCTTACATGTTTATTCATTATTACACTTTTTATTTAACTAAATATAATATAATATGAATCTCAATTTCATTTCTTCTCTATTACATTTCTTGATAATCTCAAATCTATTCCTATCTATTTTATTCAGCGAACTAAACGAGTTGTCCATAATATATATAGCTTGTTTAAATAATAATCAAAACAACGTAGTATAACATAAATCCAATGTCTATCCCCCTCTAACGTGTCCATTAGGTGCTTATTTTCTACAGTGCGATGACATCCATGTCCTTCCGCGGATCCAAGGCTCCATGTGTGGATAAAAAGAATTGGAGAATTTAAACTCTACATCTACATATGCAATATATTAAGTTTAAATTTTGTAGTAATTTCCCATCATAAAGAGTGAGTTGGTTCATTCAAACTTTATGCTAATTTGTTTCTTATCTTTTGTGGTCACAGTTCATTTATTGCTTATAAATATAATGCATGGTGCAACATGGTTTCCTGAAGTTCCTTTTATATGAAATTTCGAATATTATGGAGACATTTCCATTTGATGCTAGACAAAAGTACGATGCTTCCCCTTAAGTGTGAACGGAACTTAAATTTCCAAACAATAGAATTGCGGGATTAATAGATATTAAATTTAGTATTCCAAGTACATTGTGATTCAACTATCGATGTTAATGAATGGAAAATTAAAAGGAAAAAGAAATTATTCTAGCTGGTGTTATTGGTTTATTTATTTTAATACGTGCTTAGGACATCTTTTTTTTTTTTCTTTTTTTAAATAACGTCTCCATGCATTTCTTACATTCACTGGGTTCAACTTGGAACGTGTGCATATTACAAGCTTCATCTATGCCAAATGGAAGCTAATTAATACATTTCTAAATATGTAATATTAAAGCCAATAAGCGTTTTAGTGCCTCACATATTTATATTCAATTGTGGATAGATAAAAGTTATTTTGATATAACTAAAGATATATCTAATTACTCTATGGTTATTTTATTTTTAATATAAACACCCTAACATGTAATTTAATCAAATGTGTACTTTTTTTAAGGCTCATGATGTAAGTATATTGAAGTTATTTGAAACGTTTTGGTAGAAACATTTGTTTGCTCTTCCTTAATAAGTAATACGTATTACATAAAAAATAACGGTAACTTTTTCAAGCTATTAAATAATTTAATTTATTTATCTATTTAACTTATCAATTTTATATACCTGTAACATAGACGTAATATCGGAATGTCTTTATTATATTGGAAAGATTCTATAAACAGCTAGTCGTTTCTTTTCCTTTGAGCAAAATGAAAATGCATGATAGCAATTTGTCAACAGAGAATCTAGCTTAATACAAGTGCGATCATAAAATATGTTAATCATGATCAATATCATATGTTAGCATTATAACATTTGATAAGAAATAAAATAATTATATATTCTTGTAAAGACTAATAATGAATGCACGTGAACAAAATTTTAATAATAAAAAAAAAGGATGGTGAAAAGACAGGTAAATACATCTTTGGCACAAGTAGCTAATCTAGTCCTGCATCGTAATTAGCTTCCCATTAGATTAATATAATAGTTAAAAGTACCCAAATGGTATCTGGGTTAATGGAACATTTTGATCATCATGATGAGCACTCAACAACAAAGAACAAGAACAACAAAAAGGGACACACCTGAAAGCGTAAGACTGCCGCTAAATTTAGACACGCACATATGCTCCTTGTCCCACGGAATATTCACTCCGATTCATAATGAGGAGAAATTAAATAATAACGAAATTTATCACATACTTATTATTATTATTATTATTATTGCTGCCAGAGCAAGCATCTTATTAAAGGTCTGGAAAGAAGACATATGTTCATTTTTTCATATGGTTTCTTAATAAAATGGACAATCAATCTTAAAAAATTCAGAAAGTTTATCGTTTTAATTTTTTCTGTCAATAATATGTTACATGTATTAAATATTTATTTCATATAAGACTACATACTTTTTCTTTAATCAAGTCTAAAATATAGAATACAAGAATAGACGTCAAACATGTTTCATGACAATAGAAAAGAAAAAAAAAATAAAGGGTATTCACAGCGTATGAGTATTGATTATGTCCATATAAGAGCTTTGTTTGATATATTAAGTAATTTCCTTTTTTTCATTTTATTTAACTTTCTCCTCCTCTTCACGTAAAATAAAACTGCCTTGCTTCACCATCAATCTATAATATGTTTATGTTGAAGGATAGGATTTTTCTGTAGTGTTTTTAAGTGTTGACATGATTTATTTTCCATTTTACTTAATAACCTTCTCTTCTCCCCCATATAAAAGAAGATTGTCACTCTGTACTTTATTCCACAATTCGATGATTAAATGATAACATAAACTCGCATATCCTTTTGCAGACATATCATTTTATAGTTAGATTGGTAATCAATCAATTATTTTCATTTAGCATTAAAGTGAATGATCCCTTTGCTCCTACCTCAATAAACGCTATAGGTACTCGTGTTTGTGTTTGATATATGGGAATAGAATAATAATGAAAAGGAATAACAACTTTTCTAATAGTATTTCATATGTAATCGGAAATATTTGTAAAATAAATAATTATCTATTATAGTAAAAAGCAATAAATAGAAGGAATAAAAGTCCTTAACTTAATGATATAATAATATAATCTTTTATAAATTCAATAAAAGAGTAAATATCCTATGATAATAAGTTCGACTTATGAAATAAAATAAAATAGAATTAAAACTCAATTATGTAGGAGTTGATTAAACATGTGATAATTATTTCTTATAGTTATTTTAAGTCTTATGAATCAACATAAGAATAAACTGTAAAAAGATCAAAGAATGACTATTCTCTTGATCTTGTGAGGATTTATAATTACTAATTACTTAGTTTTTAGTAATAGTAACTTTATAGAATAATCATTTGATCAATTAACATAAAAGTAAGTTTATAGTTGAAAAATATTCATTCTATTCCAACCTCATTTTTTACTCCTTAATAATAAAAAGAAAAATATCGAAAAATCAATTCCAACAATTTTTGTTGAAGTTGGAAAACAATCCCAAAGGAATTTAAGATTTGGAAAACTCCCACACATTTTATTTATTTATTTTTCTTGGGAAAAACTACCACACAATTAGCAGAACGTTAAACATAAAGAAAAACAATATGACGTGTCCGAGATCTTGTCCATGTTCTTAAGCCCCCTGTCCTTCTGTTGCGTTTCATTTCTTTGTCTTGATCTTCAACGTGCATAGTACACTGTCCGTTTTAACTTCTTCTTCGAAACCTTAAACTTTACTCTCTCTCTCTCTCTCTCTCTCACACACACACACACATCAGGTGCTTCGCTGGAACTTTCAATTAGGTTAAAATCATTTCTCTCTCTCTCTTTCTCCCTCTTTTCATTAATTTTCTTTACTAATGAATAAGATTTCCATTTATTTCAAAGACCATTGCTTTATTGTCATGCGTTCATTTACTTTGCTCGATCCTATGTAGCAGTCACTGTTTTGATGATCGTGTTGATGTTCGATTAGGTCTTGGCACTTATTATGTTTAATTAGGTTAATCTTTATTGGGTTTTGCAGGAATAAGTTGTTTAGTTGTCAAAGTTTTGAACTTTTTGATGTCATTTACGTTGTTGTATTGAAATGTTGGGTTGCATGTATAAGGGTTTAATTTGAGTGTTGTAAAGACTTGGGGTATTGAAAGTGTTTTTTCTTTGGAGTTCTTTTGGTTATGTGAAGAGAAGGAATGTTTTAAGTCTTTTATTAGGGCTACTGTAGTGATAGGTTAACGGTGAGGGTTTCTGATTGATTCAACGCTGTTTGTATTAGGCACATGGGGTCAGTTCCACGCATGCTTCTATACATGGCTGAAACGTGTGGCCGTGGTTCAGCCATTGTGTGGTTTCTACTGACTGCTCTATTTTAGAGTAAATTGAGCAGCACAAAGTTGTTGGCATGAGTCCCATGAAAGTTAGGGTGTTTAGTTATTTGATAATCCATATGTATAAAAGGTGAAGATGGACCATCCTTGTCCTGAAATATTGTTTGATGTTATACTCTTGTACTTAACCACAATCATGAAGTTGCTACATTTTGTTTGTAGAAGTAATAATGTGGGCTGGTAATTTAAGTTTGAGTGGCTGACTTTGTCCTGAGATTCTATAGTCATTCAGCTGATTTAAATGCTGACATTGTTGATGGCTGGTTATAAATGTAATAAATGTGCTCCTAGTGTGAGTTTGAGTTTCTTGATTGGATAAGTTTCTTATTCAAGCATTTTGTTGTAAGTAGGTTATTTCATGCAATATAGTGAAGGCTCCAGAGAGGACATGCGGTTGTAGTTGCAATGCAGACCTATTTTAAATGGCTATTTGTACGCAATAAGATCAAGTTGTTGTACTGTCTTTATTGCCTCCTCCATTGCCATTAATCAAATAGCTGCAAAGGCATCATCAGCTTAGGGATTCTTGGAGCTCTAATTGTGTGAGGGCTGGTATCAAATTTGTAGTCATGCCTTACTATATCCAGAGACTTTATAACATCTGCAAAGCATCATTCTCGTCTAATGGACCCGTGTCTGATGAAGCTCTTGAAAAAGTACGGGCTATGCTAGGTAAGGATGTTGATGCTTCAGCTTAAAGCTTTATTATTTGTGTTTCGTATTGACTTGTTCAATCTCATCTTTCGGGTTTTTTTTTCCCCCTTTTCCTCTTCTTTTCTCTTGTTTTTGAATTTGATTGTACTTTCAAATGACATGGCAGATACTAGTGGACTAGACATTATAAATGTTCACAGAAACCAAGCAACCTGAAGTTTGTTGATTAGGTAGTATTGGTCTTGTCAACTAGTTATGCCTTCTTTCTAAGGAAAAGGTTCTAGTTGTCATTCTCTGAACTACAAACAGGAAAAGATATGGAGCTTGATATTGTTATAAATATTTGCTTGTTGTGGGAGTTATTATTGTTGACATGTGGTGATGTTTGATTTTGATGAAAAGATTTTACAATTTGATGATATTTTAGAATTGCTGCTTGCATAACGAGTCAAATGCATGATTGATTTAGTTTCTCTCTGGTTATCATGTTTCCTTTTTCTTCCACCCCAACCACTCCCACACCACCCCCAACAACCCCCCCCC
>JAMXBB010000003.1:93456574-93467334 GCA_024138015.1 Lumnitzera littorea
CCCTAGATTAAGTAGCTAGCGAATCTCTACAAAAGTAGACTTATTTACTTTTAATTTATTTGGTTATACAAAAGAACTGATAAATTTACATTTTCGTAGGAATAAACTATTTTTATTAAACTGTTGTTCTTAAAATTATATGAACATTCACTTTTTAAAGCATTCTCTGATCATCACCCTACCATAATTATGATAAGATATAAGATGGACAATTCTTACAAACATTATATCTGAAATTGAAATAAATTAGTTATAGATCAAATTGTTTTTCAAACTTTACATTTCAAACTAGTACAGATTAGGGACAGAAATATATGGACCGAAAAAAGAAAAAAAAAATTGAAAAAGACAATCCAAAAGGACACTGAAGATTTAGCCATGCATCCTGGATATCCTATATTGTTGTATTCTGTACCAATGCAACCTGCACTTTTAGCTTTTCTTCTATGCAAATCAACAGCAACTCTTGTCATTCTGATGGGCCTTGGATGAACTTGTTAATTTTGACTACTTATCAAACCTTCATAATAATAGTTGGTCGCTTATGAATTAAATATCCTTTATCAATGTACTCATGCAACTTATTGGTTTTTGGCTTCTTTTTTTTTTAATGCAAAGTCTACCAACTTAAGGACCTTCCATGTAGTTGTTAAATGGGACAACTTATGGAACCTTCTCTGTAAGAGTTGGTCATTTAAGTATAAAAAAAAAAAACATTTCCATATACTTTCTGTTCTATGTGGTCACTGTAATAACATACCTTTTGTTGCAATTTTAGCCAATACTCACTCTTTTTATTTTTCGGTTGGACCTTAGTCTCCTTAAGCATTTTAAGCAGTGCCATTTGTCAATCATTTTATGAAATCCTTTCTATGGAAAGTTGGTGCAAGTGAGATGGATGAAAGGCATTGCATCTTGATGGATATGTGGTATTTATTAGTGTGGCTGACTACCTAGTTTTAGACTCCTAATAATGTAGATCTTTGAAAACTTGGACCTGGAGCCAATTTCTTTAAGTATGTACCTATTGAAAATAAGTATCCACAAGTAGGTATGTGGTTATGCTGACTGACTGTCCACCTAATGATGATGTTGGGCCAGCACTTCCAAGCCATGCAATTCAAAGTAAATCATCCTTCCAGTTGGCAAATTATCTGCTTCTGAGATCATGGCGATACGAAATGTAATTCTTCATGTGCATTCATGAGGATTTAACTGTGTTTCTCGCTGTAAAATTACTGAGGTCTTAGACAATGCATTCTTTAACTTTTCCAGTAGCCTATTTATATTTTGTTATCTGCAGATACCTTATGGTGTATGAAATGTGTAATTTACAATTTCATTGTCAAGTTTTAATTGTCAAGTTTTAGTTGACGTTGATCATTGCATCTGCTGGTGGTGTAACGTGAGTGCACAGAGAATTTGTTCTAAGGAGTAGTTGAGTAACTCCTCAATCTTCAATGGATTTTATTTGCTTATTTATTTTTTATATTTTGGGTAATGATAGTGGATCTGTTTTCATTTCAGAAAAAATCAAGCCATCTGATGTAGGCCTTGAACAGGAGGCACAGTTAGTGCGCAATTGGACTGGTCCAACCCATGAAATGAATGGAAGCCACTCATCACTTCCACCAATCAAATACTTGCACTTGCATGAATGCGACAGCTTCTCGGTAAGAGCTTGAGACTTAAGTACAGTGAGAAATAGGAATTAAATGTGTGTAGATGCAATTGATGATTAAATTCTTAGATCTTAAATTCTTTGTTGTCTAGATTGGAATTTTCTGCATGCCCCCTTCTTCCATCATTCCTCTCCACAATCATCCTGGAATGACCGTGTTGAGCAAGCTTGTCTGTGGGTCCATGCATGTCAGATCATTTGATTGGCTTGATTCATCAAAACCTACCGATCCATTGCAAGGTATGGCCTTTATATATAAGTACTTGAATATATCTTCAAGTCTCTTTTTATGCACAACTGTAAAACTTCTGACAATGGTTGATACTCTTATCAGTTTATTTCTTTTTACTTTATGAACGGCTGTATAATAAATTTTATATGAGAAATAAGGACCTTATGACATTTGTATAGGGTGTCAATTGCTCTGAAAAATGCTTCTTAGCATTTCTAGACCACTTGAGCTTAAAGCTCCACAACTAGATACAAATGTAAAGAATTAACTCACCTGAATAGTGCTTTCTGTCCTACTTCTCTTCTACTCCATCGACAATTTACTGATGACGAAAAATTTTACACTGAAGGAAGGTGGCCGAACTCCTTAAGTTACCCACATTGTTATATGTTGATCTACACTTTCGGTTGTGATGATACCAATCAATCCTTTATTAAGGATCCTGTGCCGAGTAATTCGATCAATTGTTGCCGAAAGGTTTTTGCTGAGTGACGAGAGGCTTACTTACTAGTTAAGTGGTTTTCTCTTGACCTGTTACTATTTCTCTCGTCACCCCCTTCTCGTCTCAATCCCTTCTATTGTCACAACATCTTGAGTCTTCTTACCTGTTGTGTTCAGAGAATTTTTATACGAACCAATGTTATACTGTTACCTATCTATCTCATTTGATATTGTACTACTTTTTTATTTTTGTTTTTTATCTTTTTTATATGTACTAGAAATCTCCTTTTTATACATACTTTCTTATAATTTCTTTATTTGTGATGTTACTTTAAAAAAATTACTATAAATAGTTTTTTTCCTTTGTAAGCCGTAGAGAACTTGACAATTAGACATTGAATATTTGGTTCTTGAGAAACAATCTTCTTCAAGTTTATATTTTTTCATACTCTTATCTAATCTTATTGAGTAGCTTAAGATTAGTGGCGGTGGGTCTTGACATCAACTTGTGCGTCATATCAAGTAAGATATTAAGTCGTGTTGTGTTCGTTGATGAGTCACATACTCTGAGCAACTCTACGTTAGTTATTCCAGTTCGTTCATGGATTATTTCTCTCTACTTTTTTCTTTTATATTTTGAAAGACCCAATTAGTTCAAACTTGTTATGGTAAGTTCTAAGCTTTTAAGCATATTATATAATCTTGGTATCGGAGCATGAGGTTGAGATTGAGAACTGTGTAATAATAGTCGAGTTGCTGTTCAAGATACTTGTGTGTGTGTGCGTGAATTGTATTCACTGAAGTTTTGTATTGAAAATGTCGAATCCTAATGTATAAGGAGAGATTAATGATGTTGAGGGTGATGTTTATGGTTGTGATCGAGTTACTGAATAAACATCACGTACTATTAATGAACAGATATAAGATTTTGCTGTTATTGTAGCTAATCTAGCTGTCTTAATAAACAGAGTCTTAGAGACTAAACCACATGAGAGTTGTTGAGCCGAGCCGAGATATGAGAGATAGATCAAGATGCTGAAAGGTATACCTCCCTTGAGAGGTATCGAGCATTGCATCAACCTCTAACTTTGGGCTATCTTACCAAACCAACCTGCTTATAAGCTCAATCCAAAGTAGATAGTTGAACTGAAGAAACAGGAGGATGAGTTGATGGATTGTAGATATGTGTGTGAGAGCATGAGTTCTTATGTTGTACCTGTTGTCCTCGTGTTGAAAAAGGATTAGACGTGGCGAATGTGTATTGACAACTGAGCTATCAATAAGATTATTGTCAAATACCAATACTCAATTCTATAGCTTAATGATATGCCTGATAAGTTACTTGGCATTTACATTTTTTCTAAGATTGACTTAAAGAGTGGCTATCACCAAATACGAATGAGACTTGAGGATGAATGGAAGACGGTCTTCATGATAAGGGATGGTTTGTTCGAATAATTGGTGATGTCGTTTGGTCTAACTAATGTGCCGATTACATTTGTGTGATTGATGAATCATGCACTTAGATTGTTGATTAGTAAATACGTTGTGATTTATTTTGATGATACTCTGATCTATAATCTTGACCTCTTTGTTTATGTCGAATATTTGAGATTAGTGTTTAACATACTTCGTACCGAGAAATTATTCGATAATCTGAAGAAATGTACGTTCTGTAAAAGTGAGGTTGTATTACTTAGATATGTTGTTTCAGGGAGTGGAGTTTGAGTTGATAAGAAAAAAGTTAAGAGCTATTAATGAGTGGTCTATGCTGACTAGTGCTGCCAAAATTAGGAGATTTCATGGACTAGTTTTGTTCTATCGGAGATTTATTTAGAACTATAGTTCTATAATTGCGCCGTTGATTGAATTAACTAAGAAGAATGTTAAGTTTAAATGGACAGAAAAGGCTCAAAGGAGTTTTAAAGAGGTAAAGTCTAAGCTAACGTCTGCTGTAGTATTCACCTTATTAGATTTCGAAAAGATTTTTGAGGTTGAATGTGATGTATCTAATGTCGACATTGATGTTGTCATTATGTAAGAGCGTTGATCAATTACCTACTTAAGTGAAAAACTCCAAGGTATTGCCTTGAATTACTCAACCTACGATAGGGAGTTTTATTCTCTTGTTCAAACACTTTAGAATTGACAGCATTATTTGTTGCTAAAAGAATTCATCATATATTTGGATCGTGAATGTTTCATGCATCTTCGTAAGCAACAGAAGTTTTCTTAGCATTACGTCAAATGGGTTGAGTTCTTGAAAACTTTTTGCTATGTTATTAGATATAAAAAGGGAAATGCCAACACAGTAGCTGATACACTTTTTTACCGTCATACCCTCATCACATCGTTACTAGCTAGGATGCTTGAATTTGGCATTTTACCTAATTGGTATGAGTATGATCTACATTTTCGACTCTTAGTAGTCAAGTGCAATGCTAGAGGAGCTGCGGAGAGGTTCTACTTGAGCGAGGGATTCTTGATGAAAGGTAAGCAAATTTGTGTGCGGAGTGGTTCTGTAGGGGAGCTATTTATTCGAGAAGCTCATGCTGGGGGTCTAGTTGGTTATTTTTGGGAAAAGAAGACAGTTGAGATTTTGAAGAAGTATTTTTATTGGCTTGGGATGTTAAAGGATGTGTGCCGAATACTTGAGAGGTACAAGGTTTGTAAATATGTAAAAGAGAAAAAAGAGTTTTATGGAGAATATATACCCTTATTAGTTCTAGGGTGACCATGAATCGATCTAAGTATGAATTTTATGCTTGGCCTTCTCCATATGTTAGAAAGATACGACTCAATCATGATGATAGTCAATTGGTTTAGTAAGATGAGTTATTTCATTTCTTATTACAGAACTAATGATATTTTATTCATCGTTATCCTCTTTTTATAGGAAATTATATGACTATAAGGAGTTTCTTTTAGAAGATCCTATAGAGGAAGCTTGGTACTAAGCTCTTGTTCAGTATCTCTTATTACCCTCTAATAGACAGTTAAACTAAAATAGTGAATAGAATCATTGGTAACCTCTTGCGCGCTATTATAGGAAAAAACTCTTGTGATTGGGATTTATGTCTGCCCATAATTGAATTTGCCTACAATCGCTTAACTTATAGTTCTACTAGAACATTACCATTTGAGGTTATTTATGGACTTAATCTGAACTTATTATTGGATTTAATTAACAGTTCGATTACATAAAGGGAAAGTCAATCTGGCCTATAGTGTGTTGAGGAATTCTAAAGGTTACATCAGAATATTGTCGAGTAATTGGCCAAAATTGTAGCTCGATAGAATGAAGTGGGAAACCACAGAAAGAGATGAGTCGTTTATATTCTTAAAGACCTTGTTTGAATCCATTTTAGCAAAGAATACTTTCCTAATAAAAGGACAAATAAACTATCTTTCAGAATGGATAGACCTTATAGGATTCTGAAGCGTATTAATGATAATATTTATAAGATTGAGCTATCTAAAGATTTCGGCATGTCTACCATATTCAACGTTGTTAATCTGACTCCTTATGTGCTTGATGATGATAAAGATCAAGATTTAAGGGCAAATCTTTAGTAACCTCTGAGAGTTGATGAATTGCTGACCATCGATCCTATTACTCATTTACGGCTTTGAGGCCTTCAATTCCTTACTTGAAGAATTCTTTTTCGGCAATCTACTGATGACAAGAAACTTTACACCGAAGGAAGATAGTTGAACTTCTTGAGTTCTCCACATTATTATATGTTGATCTACATTTTTGGTTGTGATAATGCTGACTATTCTTTTACCAAGGATTTTGTGCCGAGTAATCTGACAAACTATTATCGAGAAGTTCTTGTTGAGTGATGAGAGACTCAATTATCGATCGAGTAATTGGCTCTTGGCCTATTACCATTTTTCTTGTTACTTCCTTCTTTTCTCGGCTTTTTTATTACCGTAATATCTTGAGCCCTCTTGGCTGCTGTGTTTAGAGAAGCTTTGTATGGATCAATATTGTATTGCCAACTGTTCACCTCATTTGATATTGTACTACTTTTTTATTTTTATCTTTTATCCTTTTTATTTTTTTTCGTATATACTAGGAATCTTTTTTATATATATTTTTTTTTGTAATTTTTTTATTTATAATGTTATCTTAAGGATTTATTATAAATAATTTCTTTTCCTTGTAAGACGTAGAGAATTTGACAATTAGACATGGAATATTCTATTCTTAAAAAACAACCTTTTCCAAGTTTATTTTCTTTCATACTCGTCTATTCTTGTCGAGTAGCTTAGGATTAGCAGCGGGTGGACCTTGATATTAATTTATGCGTTATATCAATTAAGGTATTAAGTTGTGTTGTATTTGTTGATGAGTCACATATTTTAAGCAGTTTTACGTCAGTTACTCCAGTTTGTTCGTGAAACCATTTTCCTCTATTTTCTTCAATATTTCGGAGGATTTAATTTGTTTAGATTTACTACGGTATGTTTTAGTAATAATTAAGCTCCTAGACACACTAAGTTACTTCAACTTCATGCTAACCGTTTGTTTATTTTTTGGGGTGGGTGGGGTGGTGTTGGTGTTGAATTTATTACAAAGTTAGTTTTTAGAATTGTTTTGATTTGTTATAGTTCCTCCTTTCATGGTTAGAACATATGGTGATTGGGGTTTGAGGCCTGGTGACACAGAATTTTCTGATCTCTTTATGGTTGCAGCTTTGAGATGATACTTTGCTTGTTTATTATTGCTGCATTAACATTTATTTATATGAGCTTTTCAATCTTAATTTTCCATAGACAAAAGATCTATAGAATTCTATTATTATTTCCTAAAAATGTATGAATCTAAAATCAAAAAAGAGAAAAATTTAATTGTTAATATAATATAATAAGGTCTGGACCTTTGATGACTCTTGTCAGTGGAATCGATGATATTTATTTCCTAATATGGAAGATATTCCTAACATAAAAGATTTTTCCCTACATTGACTTTTGTAAGTGGAATCTGTTCGTTATTAATCCACTGCTCATCATTGCCTGAGTTACAGTTACTGCAATGAACAAGAGGTATTATATTTCAGTTTGTAGCTTAATCTTAGAGTGCGGTATGCATTTTTATCAAGGACTAGAGACTTCCACATCTTAGAGTGCGATATGCATTTTTATTAAGGAATAGAGACTTCCACTATTATCATTGTGCCTTGTTCCAGAACCTCTATGCCTCGTCTGAGTGTTTTTTGTCTTTTTCTGTCTCCATCTTTGTCTCTTAATCCATAATGTACCACTTTTTCAACTTATATTTGGTTTCTATCAATTATTGGTAAATTTACCATGGTAGTTATGATAGCATAGTGTTTTTCTAGTTTGGGTCTGGTTTATTTTATTTCTACTTTACCTTATGATATTCTTACATAAATCTTATTCTAGTTACCTATGGATTCTTGATATTACTTTGTGCATCATGTTTGGTTGATTTTTTTAAATTAATAAAAAAGAATTTATTCATTAGATTATATTAAAATTTTAATCTAAGTCTTGGTCTTAAGATTTTGAAAGGATGAGCCACTCCACATATGGATGCTAACGTAAGTGGGGATCGGCTATTGCATCCCTAAGGAATATTATTTTCGTTTGCGGAATAGCCATTTGACTATACAAGAAATAATCTATTCTATTTTATTCCATGCCCAAAAGATAATCTGCTTTCTTGTTTCTTGTATCTTTCTATCCCTTGCAATTCAAAACCCCTATGTCCTATCTTCCCTAGCCTCCACCCACCACTTCCTTGCTCTAGCCTACTGCCTACTAACAAACCATGAAAAACTGAGCCATGAATCATCGAATCAATGAACCTTGGATACCAATGCCATCTTTGCAAGCATGGACCAACTATTGGCTTACAATGCAAACCCTGGGTCGGACCACCTTGGTTTTTAGTGAGGTTCACATTTGGTGGCAAACTGAGGCTAGGCATGATGGTAGTTTAGGGGCTCAATGAAGTAATGGTTTGATAAGCTAGGATGATGTGGTGGTTGGAGGCTAGGGTTTTCAACAAGTGGGGGTATTTTGGTCTTTTTGTGTTTAGAATTGGCTGGACCCTTCTTTAGCCTAACTAAACAAAGTAATAGGCTATTTCTTATCTATTTAGTTTCATAGTGATAAGTACTCTGTTATGGTATTACTCCTTGTAGTGAACCGAATGTGACAATAAGGAAAAATTGAAAGCAAGCTAGCAGCTGGATTTACTTAGCTTATCATTAAGGAAATCTGAAGAGACAAAATATAGGGTCCATTAATATCCTTTGAATGATTAATTTAATGAACATTTGTTACGTCAATGTGAAAACTGATTTGCTTAGCTTGGGCAATCATCGTTTTGTTAAGTGTGTTTTGGGGTTGGGGTTTTAAGAGCATTTAAGGGCAGTCTTCCTTTTTGGAAATTTTGTGCAAATAGTGTTTATATTTAAATGGATTTGGTTTTACTGGGTTGCTGTAAAGCCTTGCATACTGGTCCATGGCATCCTGTTGGTGCCACTTTTGCAGTCCTGATAGGGCAGCTGTCCAATTGGATAAAATGACTTTAAGATGGACCATGTTGTTCTGCAATTCGCATGTGGGAAAAAAGTTATCTAATTTGCCAGTCTTGAGTAATTTGACCTTTTCATGGGTTTAAGTTATGGCATTTCTATAGAGCTGCATGCTCTTTATGGAGATGTGAGGAGATGTAAGCTTGATACTTGTTGAATATGAAACAGCGACTTATTCTTTCCAAAGAAGCATTTTAAACTGAACTTATTTGAAAATTGTCTTTGTTCCCTTTTTTTGCTGGTGAGCCTCTTAGAACGTGTAGGTTTGCTGAGAATGATCTAATTTTTTCTTTTGTTTCTATATTGTCGGGTCTGCAGCAAGACCTGCAAAGCTTGTCAAAGATGCTGAGATGGTAGCACCTACTCCAACAACTATTCTTTATCCTACTTCTGGAGGCAACATCCATTGTTTTAGAGCTACCTCTCCCTGTGCTATATTTGACATACTGTCTCCTCCATATTCTTCAGACCATGGACGGCATTGCACTTACTTCAGGAGATCACAGAGAAGGGATCTCCCAGGTACTCTTCCCCCCCATCCCCCATTTTTTATTTTATAATGTCGATGTGACACTTTCATTTTGATCTTATTCTTCATTTGATTTCTTTTGGATGTTTTCCAAATTGAAGGTGAGCTTGAATTGGATGGAGCGACTGTCTCTGACATCACTTGGTTAGAAGAGTTTCAACCCCCTGATAACTTTGTGATTCGGAGAGGGCTGTACAAAGGTCCTGTTATTAGAACATGAGATTCTTCTCTGGTATAGCATAAGTTTCTGTCTCCATATTAGAGAGGTGTAGACGAAGGATTATGGCTCTCAATAGCTTGGAAATAATCAATAGTTCAGCTATCGAATTAAGCATATTACTTGTACATATCCGAAATTCATACACCCATTTCTGACCCCGGTTGCCAGGATCAATGTGATTCAAACTTGCTCCGACATTACTGGATCTTATTTTGGAGATGATGATGAAACTTTGAATGGATATATTTCATCAATATCTTTGGAAGAAGTAAATTTTTCTATGAAACAGTTTTTTTTTTGGGGGAATGTCCATTACGTTGAAATTTAATGTTGTGCAATGTTATGGGTAACTTGCTCGTATGTGAATTAAAGATGAGATCCTATATGGATATTCAGGCTTCACCTTTGCTGGGTTTGGTACTGCTTGATCTGGAGAGGTGATTGGGGTGATTTTTGTTGCTTAACATGCAGAGTACAAAGTTTAGCGTTTTTGGTCTATAGGTTTATGGGATCATATACTCTTTTAGGAGGTCTCAACGACTACGAGGGTCCAAAACACCTCTGTAGCAAAACTTTTGTGGTCGAGTTGTTGCTGATATTACTTTGAGCGCGTTTTGATCGGATTTGAATGAGGCATTGTAAAATGCCTGCAGAGTAGAAGATGATTGTGATGCAAAAGCCGATCCCGTTTTAAAGCGTCGTATTTCGGAGGATTGATCCCTTGAAGATATTGAACTGGGTGATTACTGCAGTAATGTATGACATTCTTGTTATTAAATGAACAGACTAATGTCGCCAGCTTGATTTGTAAACATGTAGAGCTGGAGCTCTTTTATTTGAAGGAGCCTACTTTGTACTTTTGTTTAGACTTGTAAGCCAGTACTTTTGTTTTGGATTTGGAAGCATACTGTTAGCAGGTATAGGAATAGGTTAGCAAGTAGGCTTAGGAGTTTTATATACATATTATATAGGAGAGTAAACATACAAAATGAAGCGATTGAGTATAAATTATATATATATATATATACATATATATGTATATATCTATTATCTTGTATCATATATATATATATATATATATATAT
>JAMXBB010000003.1:93481219-93747024 GCA_024138015.1 Lumnitzera littorea
TTATTATTATTATCATTATATTATTAGTTCCTTAGTTATTTGATGCAGTATATGTGTATATGACTATATTAGTTTAGGTGACTTATTAGTATTAGTTTTTTATATATTACGTAACTTTATGTAACGTTACTAATCTATTTAGGTAGATAATTGTTTAATAATAATAGAATATATATATATATATATATATATGTATATTAGTTTAGGAATTTTTAAGATTAGTTTTTTAGGATTTCTCGCTTAGAAAATCAAATTTTTTTAGAAGTAAAAATTAACAAAATGTTAATAAATTGTTTAAGATGTTTTAGAGATTTTTTTTATCATTTACGACTTAGGACCCTTTAGTTTTTTTTTTTTAAAAATAAACTAAATCAATTAAGAACGTAAAGTTTGTTGGTTTTCAAAATTAAAATCAATCAACACACTAAATATTTTCTGAAAGAACTACGATCGTTTGATCCTGGCTAGCAAGTACGTAAGCACCTTCGGGGCGACGATAAAATATGTTAAAATTAGGTTCTTTTTCTTTTGATTTTTTTATTTATCTATTTATTTATTTTTTTAATATTATAATTAGAAAAATAATCCTAATTTCGGTAAATAGATAGTGGTTACTGTTAGGGTTTAATAGGTTAGCCCCTGCATTCGGAATCCTCTAGTTCTTTATTAAAATTGAAATCAAAGACCGGTAATCAAATCGTAATCAATCCACCCAATTGGTTATGTTTTTTTTTTCTTTTCCCGACTTTGGTCGGGTGGTGACTCCAAAAATTATTTTCAATAAAAAATTAGAATTTCCCAAATTTTTTTAGTCGAGGATTAATATTAAATGGGTTAGGATTTAGTGTTTATTAGAAATGGGGAAATCAATTTTAAATAAAACAGAAATCGAAAAATCAGACTCGACAGTTTGGCGACTCTACTAAGGATCGCTAGAGGGCTCACCGCTAGAGGGCTCACTACTAGAAGTTGCCGAAAATAGGATTATTTTTCAAGAAAATAAAAAAAATAAAATGATGAAATAATAAAAATAATAAAAAAGAACTTAGGTATGTTATTTATTCGTTTATTTTATTTATTTATTTTTTACTAACATTTTTTTGCTGTGGCAGTTTAGTTAAGGGGGAATTTTGAGGGTTTTTACTTTTATGTTCTTTATTTTATTTCATTTATTTTTTTCTTTTCTGTATCATAAATGCATGGTAGATACGGTCAAAACTAAGCCGTCTTAAGACCTTAGGAGGGGGGCTATTGTGTAAGCTTCGGATGTTGTGGGGTAACCACCTTTCGGGGCCGATCAGGTTACCCCACTTAAGTTCAGATGCGACCATAAAATCGTTGCTTTGAAAAAACGTAGTGATTGCAGAACTTGAGGACCTTTAGCACACACCCTTTTGCATCACACAAAACCTTTTTTCAAAAATTCACAAGAACCTATGATGTGGCGAACCTAAATTGATAAAGGCAGTTATGAAGTTGTGATTGTAGTTGTAATCTTCCCTTGTAAATAATTTGTAATAATTTTATGTAAAGTTTAGAATACGTTGTAATTGTAATTTTAATTTTGATTTTGATTAGTCATGGCTGTATCAAGTAAAGGGCCTTTTGAAGACATTCATGTCCACTTATCGCATTGGCCACATAAATTGCTTTAAATGTGGTTTCGACTCTTCAGCCCAGATAAACAGGAGTTTATTAAGAATAAGATTAGGTCCATCCTCTCTCTACAGAAGATCCCTATGAACATCACTCTAACGCGGGCTTTAGTCCACCTTTGGGAGCTTGAATCCACCAGTTTTTGTATGGGCCTACATCAGCTAAGCCCAACTGTAGAAGAATACTCCCAATTGTTGTGGGCTCCTACAATCACGGATGATATTTATGTCCCAGACTTGGAAGCTGCAGCACTAAAGATCTTCAGCAAGTTGCTGGGAATCAGAAAAACTAAAATAAACCGGGTTCTAAATCAAGGAAAGACCATTAGATTAGAGGATGTCATGGACTGGTTTTCTACTGAATTGAAGCATATGGAAAAACGCGAGGTTTTTTGTGTAAATTTAGAAACATGGCACCAGTACCGGGTCAACGCTTTTATACTGGTGGTCTTCAATACTATTTTGTTCCTTGATGAAAGACATCGGGTCCATTTCAGAATTGCAGAACTCGTAGCCTAATTTCTTGAAGGGAAATCATACGTCCCGACCCTTCTGGCCGAGCAAATCTGGTCACTAAACCATCTCAAGAAAAAGAGATGAGGAGATTTGAAAACTAATATGTTCTTATTGGTGGTCCTATTGGTGGTCTGGTTCGTTAGCTACATGAGAAGTTACCAACTTGATTTTAATTGGGCTGAGTTTACATAGCAATATGATCTCATCAAATCTTTTGGAGAAAGAATCGAGCTGCCAGAAAATATAGCTAGCCACTACTGGGTCCAATACTTTCTGAGTATGAAAGCGGAAGAGTTGTTGTTGACACCTAGGTGGTTTGCAAGCAAGGGAATGATAAGAGGATGTGGAGACTTTAAAGCGGTTCCTCTGATCGGCTTCAACCTCTGCATTGCATACGTCCCAGCGAATGGACTCATTGAGGAAATGATCCCCAGACCATCATTAGAAGCTGTCTCGTTGGACTTCCTTAACTCCGGCATGACGATGGTTGATAAAGTAACCAAGCTTCAGAGCATCTGAGCTCTTTGGTGCACGAGAAAGACCACCCCTACCACTAGAGGGATAACAGCCGGGAGCCAGACAACCAAAGGATTTCTT
Source organism: Lumnitzera littorea (assembly GCA_024138015.1). Classification (NCBI taxonomy): domain Eukaryota; kingdom Viridiplantae; phylum Streptophyta; class Magnoliopsida; order Myrtales; family Combretaceae; genus Lumnitzera; species Lumnitzera littorea. Next base: position 93,483,988 of record JAMXBB010000003.1, read on the forward strand.
TATCACCAGCTAAAAGGGTTGAAAGATATAGAAGACAACAAAGAGAAGGGGGAAGTTCGAGCTGAACCCGAGAGGACGAGCAAAACAGAGAAGGAATTGGAAAGCCGTTGCAAGGAGTATCATTAGAAGATAAAGGCATTGGAAGCACCACTGAAGAGGACCAAGGGCAAAGAAGAGCAAGTTCCCATGATCTGAAAGAAGAAAAAGACGCAGGATAAGCCTACTAGCCACTAGGAGATTAAATTTTAGATTTTAGGTTTTTTAAGTTTTCATTAGAATTCATTTTTATGAACAGAATAAGAGGTGTAAAGCTTCACAATTGCAAAAATTAATAAAAGTTAGTTAGGTTTTGCTACATCAAAAGGTTCCCCCAATTCTTGATTTTTCATTGCACTCGTTTGACATGCATTTTATGTTTGTACAATTAACAACCTTTTTTAGGAAAATGTAATATGTACTAACCCTTTGTTGAGTTGTTTAATAAACAATCAGGTAAAATTTCAAGATAGCTCCCAAACGTCAAATCTTTTAGAGAAGTCCGATTAGAACATGTTCTCAAACCAGGATGGCCACCACTCAAGGAAATGATGGAGACCCTGAGATTAGTGATCCCTTCGAGCTGAGGTTTCGTTCCATAGAAAGGGCTATGGAAAAAATGGCAGAACAAATGAGCTTCCTAATAGACAGCATTTCTTTGCTGTGAGCTACAGCACTGGCTAATGAAGAAGGTTCCAAAACCCATTATGGGAAGAATACATAAGCCCCTGAAGCAAAGCACGATTATCAAAAAGACCCATTCGAGTCAGAAGGAGTTTACCCGAAAGACAACCCGACCTTCAAACTTGACACATATGCGACCTCGAGACCTGTCGACCATGGGCCAAGTATGGATAGCTTGAAAGAACTGGAAAAGAAATTGACACAACAGATTGCTGAGAAGATGAAGGCATTTGTAGGGTGTAATGGATTTGAACAAGCGGGGATCACAGAGTTTTCCGCGTATGACATGGGATCATACCTTGAGAAGTTTAAGGTACAAGAGTTCGAAAAGTATAATGGGACGGGTTGCCCCAAGCTTCACACTAGGTTATATGTCAAGAAGATGGGTAAATATGTTCAGTACGATCCACTCATGGTACAGACATTTCAGGATAGTCTGACCGGACCGGCCCTGACTTGGTATGCTCAGCTTGATTTGAATCAAATAAATACATGGGAGAAACTTGCTCGAGCATTTTATGAACAATATAAATTCAATGTAGAAGTAGCCCCAATTATGATGGACTTAGTTGCCTTACGGAAGAAGAATAATGAGTCGTTCAAAGAATATGCTCAAAGATGGAGGTCCTTAGCTGTAAGAATCTCTACTCCTACGATTGAGAAGGAGCTCACATCGGCTTTCATTAACACCTTGGAGAGGCCCTATTTCTCCCATCTTATCGGGCAGGCCTCGTCCAGTTTTACCGAAGTAATAGCGGCCGGGTGCAGGATTGAAAGTGCCGTCTCTTCCGGTAAACTGCAAGACCCAATAGATAGAAGACCACCAGCGTCATCATCTGGTCCTAGACCAGCCGCCAGCAAGCCTAAAGAATCTACGGTTGGTATGGTAAATTCAAATACCAGACCAAATGCTCAAGTCGCTTTTAGGGTGAATCCACCTTCCGCTCAGCAATAGTACAGAGACCATTTCAAACTAATAGGACTTATAGACAATTTACCAAGATACCGGTCCCTTTAAGTCAAGTCTTCGAAAAGTTGTGAAGGGATAATTTGATATAATACGAACTTTCTAGCGATCGATATCGATCGAGAATCTTTAACCCCACAGTAAAGTGTAAATACCACTATGGACAAGTGGGGCATTCGACTAATGCATGCTGGAGACTGAGGAACAAGATTTAGGACTTAATAGATGAAGGGACAGTGCAGTTAGATTTTGTGGAAGCCTCGATTCCTAATGTTAACAATAATCCCTTACCCAACCACGGGCCTATGATTGGTATGATTTGTGATGACTGTGCTGTCAATGTCATCGATTCAGATAAGAAGCCTAAGGTTTTTGAGTTCTATATTGGCAACCAGACTCCAGAAGTGAAGAGGTACACATTCTACGTACCGTTGCCACCAGAAAATTACAAGGCTACTCCATTTAACTATCACCTGGTAAATCAGGAGAAACTAGGTCCTTTGGTAGGGGGCATTACTTGATTAGGAAATATTTATCACCCAAGAGAAGAGCATGGGAGGAAGGTCACATTAGGAGAATCAAATGATAAGACAGCGGCTGAACGTGTTGAAGGGCTATTGGCCTTTACTAAAATGATCAAGTCGAGTGAGTATAAAATCATGGATCAACTTAGTAAGACTCCTACACAAATATTGTTGATGGGCCTGTTAATCGCATCTGAACCATACAGGGAGGCTTTGTTTCGCACTTTAAATGAAGTGAAGGTCCCTCGGGAGATTCCAACTGAGAAGATGAGACTGGTTACTAATTCGATCTCGCAATAGATCAAATTTCATTTTCAACAGAAGAATTAGGCGAGGAAGGGAACAAATATACGAAGCTACTCTTTATCATGGTAAGGAGTAATGACATAATTGTCACTAGGGTGCTTATTGACAACGGATCGTCACTGAATGTCTGCCCACTCGCCACCTTGGATTTGCTAGGCATCGATACATCTACAATTAAGCCTTCTTCCACAACACTTTGATGGTTCCAGAAGAGAGATTATAGGGGAGATTGATTTATCCATGAGTATTGGCCCTCAGCACTTTACTATTCGATTCCAAGTCATGGACATTCCAAGATCTTTCAATCTACTTTTGGGAAGACCTTGGATCCATGCAGCAGGGGCCATACCCTCGAGCTTGCATCAAAAATTGAAGTTTATCTCCAATGGCCAGGTGATTACAATTCTGGGAGATCAAGATTATGAAATCTACAAGGAGACGGTTATACCCTACATAGGAAGTGAGGGACAAGAAGAGTTGGGTTTACAAATGTTTGAAGAAGTGAACATGATTACCGGTCTTGACAAAAAGGATGATGGAAGGAAGGGATTCAAGGAAGGCCAAATCGGCACTTATGGCCTTGGTTACAATCCTTCCTTAGCAGAAGAATCCTAGAAGAAACAAGCGAGGGGCAAGAGAGGTAACAAATTATACCATGCCTTGATGACCTTTCCACCGCTAGTTGAGACGTTCATACGGGAAGAGACTCAAGCCTGAGAATCTGACAAAGAAGGATCAATAAACTCACCACCCAAGTTCTAACATCATTTGAACAACTGGTTCTCCATCCCGATGAATAGCAACAGGTCTTCCCTAGGGTAGAGGGGTGACCCGTAGTTAGTATTTTCTGAATTTTTATTTTTAATAGTCATCGTTTCAAATATATCGTTGAACCTTTCGTTCAAAATTAGTTAGGCCTTTATCTCATTTGAGACCATACCTCTATTTATTCAATGAAATCTTAGTTCGTTTCTTTCCTATGTTGCTCTTCAATTCTCTTTTGTTTACATATACTTTTTTTTCATGCATTCTCATTCAGATCTAATGAACCAAGCGAAAACCAGGAATACCTTGCACAGGTAGAAAATGAGAATATCGATATCACTTCCGGCCCTATTGGGTTAGTCATCGGGAGCGATATCGATGACCACAGTAATATACAAGAGGAATGGCAAAAACATGAACTGGGTAGAATTACTATTGATGAACCGATTGAGACAATTAATGTGGGGAACGAAGACAGTCCTAAGAATTTAAAAATTGGGGTGAGTTTAAAAGAGAAACAAAAAACAGAAATGATTGCATTGTTAGCCGAATATCAGGATCTGTTCACTTGGTCGTATGAAGATATGCCTAGGTTGGACCCCTCGATTGTAGTCTACCATTTACCTACATAGGAGGACATCAAACCAAAAAAGAAAAAATTGAGGAGATTTCAACCTAACGTCTTACTGAAAATTAAAGAAGAAGTGAACAAACTACTGGAGGTTGTATTCATCAAAGTGTCGAATTACTCGGAATGGGTAGCTAATATTGTTCCAGTAATGAAGAAGAATGGGAAAGTTAGAGTGTGTGTAGACTTTCGAGATCTCAACCAGACAACGCCTAAGGATAATTTTCCATTGCCTCACATTGATGTCTTGGTGGATAACACTGCTGGAAATCATCTATTCTCTTTCATGGATGGTTTTTCGGGATTTAATCAGATTCGGATGTCCGAAGAGCATAAGACGAAGATGACTTTTATTATGACTTGGGGAACGTTTTGTTATAAGGTGATGCCATTTGGGCTGAAGAATGCAGGTGCAACATATCAGAGGGCCATGGTTGCAAATTTTCATGATATGATGCATAAAGAAATAGAAGTGTATGTTGATGATATGATTGCGAAATCTAAAGAGGAGGAAGATCACTTAGAAAACCTGAGGAAGTTGTTTGATAGATTGAGGAAGTACCACTTGAAATTGAATTCGGAGAAGTGTACCTTTGGTGTGACGTCAAGAAAATTGTTGGGGTTCATAGTCAGCCAAAGAGGTATTGAAGTCGATCCTGATAAGGCCAAAGCTATAATTGACATGTCTTCTCCACAAACGCTTAAGGAAGTGCAAGGATTGCTCGGTTGTTTAAATTACATAGCCCGATTCATTTCACAGTTAACGGACAAATGCCGCCCTCTTTTTAAGCTGTTAAAAAAGAACGTAAAGATCAGCTGGAATGAGGAATGCAAAGAGGTTTTCATGAAAATCAAAGAATATCTCATAAAACCTCTAATGTTGGTAGCACCTAAACCTGGAAAGCCGTTGTTCTTGTACCTGACCATAATGCCGGAATCCATGGGATCCGTGCTTGGCCAGAGGGATGAAGAAGGGAAAGAGCAAGTCGTTTACTATCTAAGCAAGAAGTTTACCGAAGGGGAGCAAAAATACTCAGAAGCCGAAAGAACCTGTTGTGCATTGGTTTGGGTTATGCATTGGCTCAGACAATATATGTTGTATTATTAGATTAAGTTGATAACACAACATGATCCTTTGAAATACTTAGCTGAAAAACCAGCTCTCATTGGTAGAGTTTCAAAGTGGCAGATGTTGCCGACAGAATTCGACATTAAGTATATGAGCCAAAGTTTAGTCAAGGGGTAAGCTTTGGCGGATCAATTAGTAAAGAATCCTTCTGAGGATACTCCTTAAGGAGCACGGGTTGAGTTTCCTGATAAAAACATCCTAGTAGCGGGAAATGATTCTAATGGTGAAATAGTCGAAAAATCTTCAGGATGGAAAATGTTCTTTGACGGAGCAGCTAATGTGTCTGGATGTGGAGTAGGGGCAATTCTAGTATCGCCTGGAGGTACACAATTTCTAATGGCTGTGAGATTGGTTTTCCCGTGTACCACTAACATTGCAGAATACGAGGCGTGTATTTTGGGACTCAAAATCGTATTATTTAAGGAGACACGGGAATTACAAGTATATGGAGATTCTTCATTGATTATAGGCCAAGCTTGGGGTGAGTATAAGACGAAAGACCCCAAATTAGTGCCTTATCGCCAACACTTGGCCGAGTTGATAACTAAGTTGGAAAAGATTACCTTCGTGTATGTACCAAGGGTTCAAAACCAGTTTGCTGATGCTCTTGCTACTTTAGCATCAATGATTCAGATATCGAAAGGAGTAGAGATTCAGATATCCTATGCGCATACAGTGTGTGTGCTTGAATACTATTGTACTATTTGAGTGCTGGATTGATATTACATACTTAGAACTATTTAAATTTGCTTAATCACCACAAAAACAATCTAAAATAAACTCGATTTAACTACTAACTAGACCTCCATCACAACCTACTAGGGGAAAACAACTAGAAAGTGTGGGCTAAACTCAAACTCTTTGTTGAGGATAGCAGAAATGGTCGTCTCACCATCCTGAGTTAAACTAATTGACAAGAGAGGAGGTTATGGCTAGGTTTGGGTTCATGGTTCGAAGTTGTCTTGGGTGGGAGTGTTCTCCATTGTATAAGCCCCAATTTGGTGATCAAATTCACAAGTGCATGGCATTAAACTCCATAAAACTTGGATTAGAGTGAGCGTAATTTCTTTGATCTTACGATGATCGGTCAACATCATGCAATAGTATTTGCTTGAACATATATTGCATCTAATTAAACTTGCTTGAAAACATTAATTGCTTTGTATCAGATATGTGCTATTGTCTCCGTTTCACTTATTATGTAAGTTGTCACTTATTCCACTATAGTTCTTTTGCAAGTTTCCTAATAGATTCACCAATACTATTCCAAGTTTTAGGAGACTACAACACAGGGTCGGGGAGTGAGATTCAAGATTACTTGACTGGATTTCTACTCGATTTATTGATTGTACCAATTTTTAGGAAAACTAATAGGGTCTCCTCGGATAACCCCTAGTTTTCAATTAATGAGATTTATGCTATGCTTTACAAGCCTATGGTTTTTAGTAAAATTTTAATAGACACTTATCTTTTCCTAACAATATAGTTCTGAAGATTTTTATTAAATTTAAGGTTCCATTTTTCATAGTATTTATAAAAATTGATGTTCCTCGAATAGTTAAGCTATAAAACTATTTTCAACAGCTATTTTGAAAAATTACACTACAGGTTGGTGTAGATACCTCATTTTTGCTTCCTTATAATTTAGTTTTTCTTTTTAGAATAAAGGAAAAAAGGGTCTTAATTCAAAAATGCAAAAAAAAAAAAAAAAAAAAAGTGAGAAATTAAGAAAAATGAAAATTGAAAAAAATAAAAAAACAAAAATAAAAATCTCAAGCCTTTTGAGCGTTTATTTCATGTTCTAGGGTGAAACGAAAAAATTGGAATTCTAAATAGTCATATGTAATATGATAAAATTAGCATTAAAGAGCATTTTATTGTAACTCATTTTTTAAAGCTAATTTCAGCTTAATTATCTTAAATATTGTGAAAGTAGATAATTTAAGTTGGTTGTAGCTTTAAACGGTGCCTCAATTGAACTTAAAATGACTATTTTATGAGCACTTTAAGTATTAAGTAAAACCGAACACTAATTCTATCAAATCGGCCCATTTTTGAAAATATTTTCTTGCATGTGTCTAATAAACTTAGTAGTTTCCTGTGAGGACAAATTCATCTTTTAAGACTTAAAAAAAAAAAAGAGGCTTATCCCAATTTTAAGACCCAAAGTTTATTCAATGCTTATTTCAACTCGGTTTAAGCCTTTGAATAATATTTTAGTTCATTTTAGGGTAGGAAGCAAATAGTAGCACAGTTAGTAGAGCATGGAGCTAGCATAAGGAAGATCCTGGGTTCAAAACCTTCAACTACCACCTAGGATTTGTTTTTTCCCTTCCTTGCCAAGACTTAATACTACGTAGCACATAATCACTAGCCGCTCTAACTTGAATGTTGACTGTCAATTGGGTCAACTTCATCTCTTACTTACAAGCTCGATGAAAGTGTAGAAATGGCAAATTGAAAACCCCTGTGACTAGCATTTATTTTTCCTGATTTAATCCATTTTTTCACTAAATTTATTCAAATAAAATGCAGTGATCAATGGAAGACATGGAGTACGTTTGAATGGTGCCTAACATATGTTCAAATTCGTCCATTTTTTGAGTCAAATTTGAATCCAAAAATCAGTAAAAGCTTAAGTGTGTAAATTTTCCTTTCAATTCTTTTTGCTTTCTTAATGACACTTGAACCTTCTAAAGACTGTTTTAAGAATGAATGGAAGTCTGGGAACACCATTTGACCATTTCTTTTAGCAAAATCTCACCAAAATGCATCGATTCCTAATCAAATGTGGTAAGAACCCATTAATTTGAATTTTTGAAATTAATCCATTCCTTGACTTTCCCACTCATAATCAATGCATCAAATGTTATAAGAGGGAGTTTGGGAAGCACTCCAATGAACAAGCACTACGCAAAATCATTAATACAAGTTCAGTCTTAAGGTTTCTCTCTCTAGGATTCTTGCTTGCAACTACTTTCTCTCTCTAATTTGTTGCTAGCTTAGGGTCATTTTTTGGATAAAATCACCACTATGACTAAATTCTTGGTGGTAAAAAACCGAAGACCACGCTACCTTCTCATACCCAGCAACCTTCAGTGGCTTAACTACCATTGCCATCGTCGATTGATTTTAAACCACTACCAAACTATCCCCTTATACCGCGACATCTTCCTTACCTCTATATTTGCCAATCAAAGTCCTATGAAAATCACATTTTGTACTTGAAATTCTCCTTCAATGCTATTGTGAGATGATAGGATAGTCGCTAATTCTTTACTACCCACACATGCCAAGTACATATGACCTAACTTGATCCACGTACGACCAGACTCCACATTCCTGACCCGTTGTTACGCTCCAATCTTTCTCTGATTTGTACACATCAAAGTCTGGCCCACTTGTGTTTGTTTTGTGTTTCTTCCTTTTTTTTATTTATTTCATTTATTTTAAGTGAATATTGTATTTTTAATTGTAACAAAAAATCCAAAAAAAAAGAAGAAGAGTTGCTACTCCTTTTTCACGACTTATAAATGAGCCTTATTTTGGTGTTCCACTTTTTTAAAACAAGTCCTTTTCTCTCTCTCAAAAGAAAAAGTGGTTTTAATAAAAATGGAAGTAAAAAATAATAAGAGAGTTGCTAACAGGTGAGGATTCTTGTTAGGAGCAATGGCCAATAGTGGAAATAACGACAACCTAAATGGTACCAACCTTTTACAAATGAGGTGTCATTCATTAGAACAAAATGTGGCAAAAATGACTGAACAGATGAACTTCATGGTTGACAACATAGCTTTGTTTAGAGCAACAACACCAACAAATGAAGAGTGTCTAGTGTTGCATCTTAATCCTTTGGTCAATTCAGGACCAATCAACTTAGAGTCTAGCTAAGACAGTTTTAAAGAGTAAGAATATAAATTGATCCAACAAATTGATGAGAGGATGTAGGCACTTAGAAGTCATGATAGGTTTGAACAAGTTGACATCACCGACTTTTCTATATATGATATTTATGCTTATCTTGAAATATTTAAAGTATTGGAATTTGAGAAATATGACTTAATCGGATGGCCTAAACTCCACATCAGGCTGTACTTACGTAAGATGGCTCACTACATTAAAAACAAGCAATTATTGCTTTAGACATTTTAAGACAGCCTTACTGGGCTAGCTTTGTCTTAGTACACCTAATTAGACTTGAAGTGAGTTGATACATGGGATAAGTTAGCTTGAGCATTCTTTAAACATTACAAATTCAATGTAGAGATAGCACCATCTATTTGGGACTTAAGCAACATGAGGAAAGATGACAATGAGTCCTTTAGAGAATATGCCCAAAGATGATATCACTTCCACCTTATTAGAGAAGGAACTGATTGAATCGTTTATCCAAACATTGAATGGGCCATATTTTAATTATCTCCTAGGGAATCGGTTGCTTACTTTGTAGATGTAGTTTTAGCGTGCAATTGCATAGAGGAGGCAATAAGTATAGGTAAATTGGCTGAAGATCAATCATCTAAACAAGTCTTGAAATGGCTATAAATTTAGTAGACTTTGAAACAAAGATGCTCAAATGGCATCTTACTCCAATCTCGATCCCAATAATTCAACTCCTTCATCAATTGAGAGAGGTAGGAATGATGAGCCATGCATCTCCTCCACCCGGACACAAGCTCTGAAGGCTAGATCCTAACCTATCACGTGAGTACCACATGTACCCAATGGGTCATTTTATAGAAGATTGTTAGAAACTGAAGCACAAGATCTATGACTTAATTGGTACTAGGTTTCTTCAAATAGACATTACCAATTTAAATAATTGGAGGTTAGGGTGAATGCTCCTTTACAATACACTGGGTCATGCATCGACATGATAGGAGCACCTAAACAAAAGAAGGGCAGGAGTTTAAGTTAAAGGAAACCAGGGTACTTCGACAGAAACCAGAGAATGAGGGGCAATTATTAAGGAAGTTCAAGTACTTCATGATTTGTAATGTTAGAGATTTCCTAAATAAAAATTCTTTGTTGAATAAACTCATATATTTGATATCTCATTTTGAAAGTTTAGAATGAAAAAAAGGCAAATCGAATCCCCAAACACTTACCTTAAACACTGGAGTAATGAGTGTCATCAATGTGAAGATGTTGGGCTTATTCCTTAAAGGAGGTCCATCTTGAAATTGGTATGCAAATCGAAGTGATGTTAGGCATTCATTTTGTAATGTCCTAAAATCCCTTGTCAACCTCATAGAACCTTTCAATGAAGCATTTAAAAAAATTAAGCCCTATTAAGAACTACCCCATAATGGGATAATTTGAAGGTTAAGGTCATTAAGGAAAAAGGTTGAAACTAATTTGTGCTTACTTAGTTGCCTTAATTTAGTTATAATTATTACTTCTGAACACTTATCTTCTTTAAGATGAAGAAGGGTTTCCGTTTTAAACACTATACATAAACTACGTATGTTGTATGCTACATACAAAAGAGGGGATGATTACCTTTGTCTTGGATCAAACTGAAGAAAAAATGAAAAAAAGAGAGAGAAGAAAACTCAAAGAAAAAAGGAAAAAGAAAAGGGGCAAAAGGAAAGATGAGAAAAATTGAAAAAAAATGTACCTAAGAAATAGATATCTATAAAAATAAGGTGATTAGATCCAAAAACCTAAAACTTGTAAGGAGCATATACCTCAAGAGGCCTATTCTAAAGCAAGGCCCATCCCTTGAAATAAAAACTTCTAAATCTAAAAGAGTAGAGGTAAAAAAACCAAGACTCTTAAAATCCACTCCTCTTGTAAACTAAGGCTTACCCATATTTGCACCCCTCCTTAAAAGCTCTTTTGATTAAAGGAAATAATTTACCTTTGGTAAAAGTTACATTTGAAACTTGGGGCAAGCACAATTTAGTTTTACCTATAAAGTTTTTAACTTGTAAACCCAGGTTGAAGAGTGATTCTTTTATAAAAAACCATTTCATTGATATTTGTTTTTGGAATCGATGACCAAAAACCTAAATTACATTGCAATCTACAAAAGACCTAGCGGATTGATTAAGTCGTATCACTTGCAAAATAGACCATAATTTTTGGAATTATAGTCAAGAGTGATAATTTAAACCGAGAGAAGGTAAAGAAGCCCTCTTAGACTAAATTGATTAATTATGAGTTATCATTCTTGTAGATATAAAAACATTTGAAAGGTCTTTGAGAAGACTTAGTGCCCTTGTGATGACCTCATGTGACATCAAATGATCACTTACCCCGAAATTGAAAGTTAATGCCCTTAAAGGCAAGATTGTCAATTGATTTAAGTAAGGTCAAGAAAAGAGCGAATATATTGGTAGCACTAGGACATAAAGAGCCCAAACTTGTTAGCAATTCTTATGTAAGACAAAAAAAAAAAAAAAAAAAAAAGGAAGAGAGGAGAAAAGGACAAGTTTTCTTTAAGTCATTTCCAAATTGCTCTTTTTATCCAGCTTTGGCTATGTTTGGCCTTAGTGCCGAGTTTTGTCACTTTTAAGCATGAATCCTACCTCAATTTTTAGTACCCAGTTTTACATTCTATCTAAATATGAGTCTTACCTTCGTTTGTAAATTTTCTTCTTCCAACTTGATCCTAGTGACCATATTTGTTAGTTTTAGGAGTTTTTCCCAAGTTTAAATAAGGTGTCTAATCCAAAAATCTCTTTTTGTCAATTTAGGTGGTGGGGGGTAGGGATAGTGTTCAAGTCTAAGCTTATCAATCCCAGATAGTGTTATACCCATCAATCCAAGATGGCGTTCAAGTTCAAGTCTAAGCCTATTGATCCAAGATAGTACTATGCCCATCAATCCAAGATAGTGCTATGCCCATCAATCCTCCAAGCCTATCAATCTAAGATGGTGTTTAAGTCCAAGCCCATCAATTTAAGATAGTGTTATGCCTAAAGTTTTCACCCATCAATCTAAGATGTTGTTTAAGTCTAAGCCTATCAATTTAAGATAGTACTATGCCCAAAGTTTTCACCCATCAATCCAAAATGGCATTTAAGTTAAAGCTTATCAATCCAAGATAGTACTGCACCCATCAATCTAAGATGGTGCCAAAATTTTCACCCATCAATCCAAGATGGTGTTTAAGTTAAAGCCTATCAATCCAAGATAGTGCTATGCTTATCAATCCCATAAATCTAAGATAGTGTTCAAGTTAAAACCCATTAATCTAAGATGATGTTATATCCATCAATCTAAGATAGCCATTGAAGATCTACTTTGTTTTCTCTAAAAAATAAAATATTTTACTATCCATCCAAGACGGTATCTTTAGGGTTCTAACTAGCTCGTAGAGCATGACCTTTCACACCTCTCCTTTAGGGTTATAGTTTATACCATTAAAAAAACCAACCTTTGTGTCTCGGCTAGTTCTTGGAGCACCCTTTTTCTCTTCTGACATATCTTTCACTATTCATCTAAATCTCCAATAGATCAAGCCTAAGATAACTGGCTAATTGTAGCGCTTCTTAGTATAAGCCAATCTCTCAGCAAAAATGGTATCTCTTGTATTTTTATGGTAAAGTTTTACTCAAACTTTATCACAAAGAGGAGCAGCTATAGACACATCATTTTGGTTTCCTTGTAAGTTAGTTTTTTTTTTTTTTTAGAATAAAGGAAAAAGGGTCTTAATTCAAAAATATAAAAAAAGTGAGAAATTAAGAAAAATTTTAAAAAATAAAAAATGAAAATAAAAAAATAGAACTTTAGGCCCTTTGAAGGGTTTATTTCATGTTCCAAGGTCAAATAGGAACATTGGAATTATAAATAGGCATATGTAATGTGATAAAATTAGAGCTTACTTAGCAATAAGGAGTGTTTTATTGTAAGTAATTTTTTAAATCTAATTTTGTCTTACTTATCTTAAATATTGTGAAAGTAGATAATTTAAGTTGATTGTGGGTTCAAACGGTGCCTCAATCGAACTTAAATTGACTATTTTATGAACACTTTAAGTATTAAGTAAAACCGAACACTAGTTTTATCAAATGGTCCATTTTTGAAAATATTTTCTTGTAATGTGTCTAATAAACACAGTGGTTTCCTATGAGGACAAATTTATCATTTAAGACTTAAAAAAAAATAAAAAAGAGGCTTGACCTAATTTTAAGACCTAAAGTTTATTTAGTGGTTATTTCAACTTGATTTGAGCCTTTGAATAATATTTTAGTTCATTATAGGGCAGCAAACAAATAGTAGCACAGTTGATAGACAATGGAGCAAGGATTAGGAAGAACTTAGGTTCTAAACCTTCAACTAGCACTTAGGATTTGTTTTTCGCTTCCTTACTAAGACTTAATGCCACGTGGTGCATAATCATTGGCTACTCTAACTTAAATGTTGACCATTGACTGGGTTCAAAATAGTCATTTTTGTAGCTTATCCTAAGCCGATGTAATGTATACATGATTCAAAATAATCTACTTAGAGAATATCAAAATATACAAATATAGTTTTAGGAAAAAAGACTCTAATATTTATGGAATTGTAAAAAAAAGAAAAGAGATCGAAAAGATCTTTTTCCTAGAATGTCCAAAATGAAATTTGAAATCAAATTTCAATATAATTTAATTAATTTAAATTATTATATTATATAGCATCTACCCCAACAAATAATAAATTATAATACAATAATCGGGAAAATAGAATAGAAAAATAAATAAAAATAGAAAAAAGCATAATCATTGGCCACTCTAATTTGAATGTTGATTGTTGAATGGGTCAACATCATCTCCTGCTTAAAAGCTCGATGAAAGTGTAGAAATAGTGAATTGAAAACCCTTACGACTAGCATTTATTTTTCTTGATTTAACCCATTTTTTTGCCAAATTTATTCAAATAAAATGTAGTAATCAATAGAAGATACGAAGTACTTTTGAATGATGCCCAACTTATGTCCAAATTCTTTTGAATCAAAAAATTAACAAAAGCTTAAGCGTGCAGATTTTCGTTTGAATTCTTTTTGCTTTCTTAATGGCACTTAAATCTTTTAAAGATTGTTTTAAGAAAGAACATAAGCCTAGGTACACCATTTGACTATTTCTTTTAGCAAAATCTCACCAAAATGCATTGTTTCCTAATCAAATGTGGTAAGAACCCATTAATTCGAATTTTTGAAATTAATCCGTTCCTTAACTTTCCCACTCATAATTGATGCTTCAAATGTTATAAGAGGGAGTTTGGGAAGCACTTCAATGAACAAGCGCCACGCAAAATCATTAATACAAGTTTAGGCTTAAGGTTTCTCTCTCTAGGATTCTTGCTCGCAACTACTTTCTCTCTCTAATTTGTTGCTAGCTTAGGGTCATATTTTGGATAAAATCACAACTACAACTGAATTTTTGGTGGTCGAAAATCCAAGACCACACCACCCTCTCACACGCAGCAACCTTCAACGGCCTAACCACCATCGTTATCGTCAACTGATTTCAAACCACCCCCTTACACCGCGGCATCTTCCCTACATCTATATTTGCCAATCAAAGTCCCATGAAAATCACATTTCCCACTTGAAATTCTCCTTAGATGTTGCTGTGAGACGATAGGATAGTTGTTGGTTACCTACATGTGCCAAGTACGTGTGACATGACTCGATCCATGTCCGACCCAACTCCATGTTCCTAATTCGCTGTTGCGCTCTAATCTTTCTCTGATCCGTACGCAGCAAAGTTCGGCCCACTTGTGTTTCTTCCTTTTTTTATTTATTTAATTTATTTTCTACGAATATTGTATTTTCAATTGTAACAAAATATCTAATAAAAAAGGAAAAAAATAAAATAAAAAATAAAAAATAAAAAAAAAAAACAAAAAAGAAAAAGTGAAGGAGTAATGAAGGGAGCATTATGTTTTTTTTTTAAATTTTTTTCTTTCTTTCTTCAATTGAAATATAAGAAAAATAAAAAAAAAACTATATAATAATAATAATAATATTTCATCACTTAGGAAAGTCTTTTTTTTAAAAAAAAAAATAATAATAACAAAAGATAAATGAATCTTTCCAAAATCAAGGCCTTTAAGAATTTTATTTTTTAAATAAAATAGTTAAAATTTAGAACCCTTTTTTTCAAACATTTTTTCTATGATTCAGATTTTTTTTTATGATTGACGCTTTTTTTTCTATAATTAGGTATCTTTTCTATAGTTTAGGTGTTTTTTCTATAGCTAGACATATTATTCATGGTAATTGTATATTTCATGGAAAGTCACATTTAGGTATCCTAAAATTTTTTAAAGAAGTTTTATCACTTAGATTTTTTTTTTCCAAATAAAAATAAATGGAACTTTTTAAAAAATTACAATTCCTTTTAGAATTTTCCAAAAATGAATAAAGAAGACCCTTTCTTTCTCAAGTAAAAACAAAATTGATAAAAATGTAAAATAGATCGTTTTTCCAAACTATAATAAATCAATATACTTAAATTTTTTGAATAAACTATGAAATTTTGATCCCGAATAACGGGTATATAAGCACTGTACATACTTGCTAAGTGATAAAAATTTCTTTTTTCCATCTTTTGCAAATAATCAATTTAATTAACTTAGTTGCATGATATGATTTGTTGTTTTTGTAAAATAGAAATTGAAATCTAAAAAGGGTATTATTGAAAAGTGAATCTAAAATTGGAAAGTTAAAAAGTTATACCTATTAAGGGTTTAATAAGATAGCCATCGGATCCAAAATCTTTAGTTTTCAAAAACCTTTTTTTAAAAATCGATTTTTTTTTTTAACGTGACCTATTGTTTAGATCAAAATCAATCTACTCAATTGGTTTTATTCTAAATCTTTTCTTAACTTTGGTCAAGTAATGGCTACAAGTATTTTTCAAAACAAGTTTAAAAACCAATTTTTTTTTAACTCTTAATTGAGGGTTAGTATTAAATGAGTTAGGGTTTGATACTAATCAAGTTAAGGAAAATAATAAAAACTAAAAAAAATCAAGTTCGATAGTTGGTTCTTATTAGGTAGTGAGAAGAACGCTTTCAAGTAGAGGAGTAATAAATGTCTTATGTAGACTATACTTACGTTAGCAGCTAAAGTAGTTGACTTTTAGGTAGATTGGTTTATATGGCAAGACTGTTACAAATATTTAATTTGGAGCATATCAACACCATAGATCGAAACACTATCAACCACCACTCTTTGGTTATAGCTAAGGTCACGACTAAGTTTATGGTATCCTAAAATGCCTAATCTAAGCATCTACTCACACTCGGTTGTCTACTGTGTAACCCAAACATAACCACCAAGCACCGACCACTTCCCAACTACGTCTAAGAGGCCACCAAATACGATGGCACTATTACAAAACCCCTAAAGTCCAATCTAACTCACATGAAAGTGAAGTCTCTCGATCACTTTAAGGCTTAAAACTATTAGAATCGAACCAGTACGATTGCCTTCTTCCTCTCTTAGCCTCTCATGTGTAGTTCTTGTGCCTCAGGTCGAGGGACTTGAGATTTGACCCGATTGAAGACTTGTGCTCTAACTTAGCCCTAAACTGGTGCATTGCAAACCTAAGTTCAACCTATGTATGTTTTTTTTTTTTTTGTATTTTCTTATTGATTTATTTATTTAATTTATTTTCTATGAATATTGTACTGGTATTGTAACCAAAAAAGAAAGGGAAAAACTGAAAAAGAAAAAAGAAGAAAAAGAAAGAAAAGGACAGAGTAGTTTAGTTAGTTTTTTTTTTAATGTATTTCCAGTTGAAACTTAAATAATAAATAATAAAAATAAAATAGAATAAAATAAACAAAAGTTGAAATAAAAATGTTTTACTACCTAGATTTTTTTTTTTATTTTTTTCAAAAATAATAATAAAATCAAGGACTTCTTTTAAAAGTTTCCAAAAATAAGAACACCAATTTAGGACCTTTTTCAAGGTTCCGTAATTGCTATGAATACCAATAAAATTGTTATTCAGGATTAGATTTTTATAGTTCATTTTATAAAACTTTAGGCACTTTGGTTTCTTTTAATTTTGAAAATAGTCTGCTTTAAGATTTAAAAAGCTTAAAAGAAAAAGGGTCTTAAATTGGTGTTCTTGTTTTTAGAAAATTCTAAAAGAAGTCCTAGTTTTGAAAAAGATTGATTTTATTACTACTTTTGAAAAAAATAAAAAAAAAAAGAATTTTCGATGTGATAAATATTTTTATTTTATTCTAGTTTATTTTTATTATTTATTGTTTAAGTTTTAATTGGGAATATATATATATATATATATATAACTAAATTATTCTATCCTTTTTTTCTTTTTCTTCTTTCTTCTTTTTCTTTTTTGGTTTTTCCCTTTTTTTTTTTCAGTTACAATAAAAATACAATATTCACATAAAACAAATTAAATAAAAGAAAAGAAATTACAAAACAAACACCAATGTGCCAGACTTGGGTTTGCAACGCGTGGGTCTAGAGTCAAGTTGGAGCGTAGGTCTTCGATTAGATCAAATCTCGGGTCCCTCGACCCAAGGCACATGCACTGCATGTAGGAGATTGAGAAAGGAAGAAAGCGGTCGTGTAGGTTCGATTTTGGTAGTTTTAGGCCTTAAAATGATTAGGAGACTTCACTTTCATGTGAGTTAGATTGGACTTTAGGAGTTTTATAATAGCGCTGTCGTATTTGGTGGCCTCTCAAAGGTAGTTAGGACGTAGCTATCGCTTGGTGGTTGTGTTTCAATTGTATGGTAGATAGCTAGGTGTGAGTGGATGCTTGGATTAGGCATTTTAGGATGCCATGAACTTAGCCATGGCCTTTGCTTTTGCTGATGAGTAGTGGTTGATAGTGTTTCATTCTTTAGTGTTGCAATGGTTAGGGTTTGTATAGGTGGCTCTCATGGTTGTGTTAGGGGCTACGATTGAGTACAGGGTGAGTTAGGTTTGAAAGCTCAAAACTTGGAGAGGCTAGCTAAATTGTTGGACTTATTCGAAAGTAGCTGTGGTTGTGAGGTTAAAGAGAGAGAGAGAGAGAGAAAGAGAGATCGTACATAAAGAGAGAGAGGTTGGGTATGTTTGAGAGCTTGAAAGTAAGAGGTCATGCTTATTGATGCTTGTAGTACTCTATTTATAGTGGTCACAGCTTCTACGAGCTTGGAAAACTTGTTAATTGGGACTTTCTACCATTAATGTTCCTCCCAAAAAAAAGAGAGAATTTTCTTGACTTTTAGGCTGGAATTGTGGAGATATATGGATGAATTCGAATGATGTTTAGGGTTCAATTCATAGTGTGCTGTGTCTAGAACAGGAAAGCACAATGGAATTGTATGTGTGTGTGTGTGTGGAAATCGTGTGAAAAATCATGTTAAAGTGAGGGGTATGGGTTGGTTTCGTGACGAAAATGAAGGGAAAACAAGGGGAATAAGGGGAAAGAAAGAGAGAGAAAGGATGCTGACGTGGTACTACGTCAGCCGTACGATCTAGTAACATCGTAACATGTGTCTTTGACGAGATACATAACTGATCATGTGGCAGAGCTAACGTATTGTGTGCTGCGTGTCACGAAGTGTTGATGTGGTGCCATGTCAGCTGCGGTTGATCGAAGCAGTGCCACGTGTCCACAATGGACACATAGCCCAATGCTATCCCAATATGTGACAATATGTTTTATGGAGGGAAATAAAAAAAAAAAAAGGCATTTTATGCCTTTAATGAGATTTGGACCTAAGATCTCTAAGCCATATATAGTATCAAGTTAGAGTGTGGAATTGTCAAGCCATTAGCCTGTGCTTTGTCTATATGTGCAATAGGTTAGATTTAAATTTAAGCCTATGCCCAACATTCCTCTTCTCTCTTTATTATTTAAGGCTTAAAAAAATCTAAAGCTAAATTAAAAACGCTATTTCATCTATAAAAATTATTATTATTATTTATATTTTTTAAAAAAATTTCTACCTTTTTTTATTTTTCTAAATTTAAATCTAAGCCCATGCCTAACATTCTTCTTCTCTATTTTATTTTTTGTGATTTTTTTTCTGAATTTTCTATTTTTTTATACATTTCCTAAGTTAGGACCCCTTATCCTATTTTAAAAAAAAAAAAATTTAAAAAGGGAGGCAAAAATAGCATATGCACAGTAATTATTTCTTGTATTTAGTTAGGTTCTGAATTTGCTTTTGATTTCAACTTCAATTCAGTCTCTAAATTAGGCTTTAGTTTAGCTTTTGGTTATCTTTTATTTATAATTCTTATAAATTCCTTTTAACCTATTTCGTATAATTTATTCAAGTAAATGTAACCTGTAGTTTAGGTTTTGACTAACTTACTATTATAATTTTACTAGCTTTGATTTTGATTTTGTTTCTAAATCGAGTTCTAATTTAGCTCCTAATTACATTTTACTTATGATTCCTAAATACACTTGATAACTCATTTTATAGAATCTAACAACCTATAGCTTGGTTGATTGTGGTTCCTGATTCAAGTTCTAATCGATTTCCTTGTGCACTTATATTAACCTTGCTTTTGAATTTGTTTTTGAATGAGCTTTTGATTTAAGTATAATACACATTTTTGCATACTACGCCTAAGTTTGATTCATAATTAGATTCAAAACTCTTCATACAACCTAGCTCTATTTTAATTCCAAGTCAACTTCACTTGACTCCCTTACTTCATAACCTTATATAATACACATACATCAACTCCCCAATCGACAATATATGAAACCAATACTTCCAACACTGGAAAATTTATCTATCAACATCATTCAACAGTACAAGACTTTAGAATTCACCCTAAATCAGAATCTAAGTTAGTAGCTTGAAAAATTACTAATTATGGGTTGATAAATAGCCATTTTAATAGGATTCTTGGGTAAAAAATTCAAATAAATTTATGAAGAATAGTTTGCATGAAAAACTTCTTATAGTAATTTAGTATTCATAATAGGTGCCTCATAAGAAAATTTTAGAGTCGAAACAACATCAATTGGGTTTTTGAAAATAAAAGAGAAATTCACTTAGTTTAGTTAATTTGTTAAGGGTGATATATTTTTGAACTCAATTTGAACAAAATAATGTTTTTCCCTAAAAACTATAAATGAAAATATGCCATAATAAATTTTTTTCATAATTTTTTATTGAAAATTAATATTTTTATTGAATTTAGTAAAATCAAGTAATTTCTAAGACTCATCGGCATTGGGTGCTTCAGCCACCATCAGTGGTGGGGTGGTTGTTGGTGGCAAGGGGTGCTGCCTCTTTTATTAGGTGGTGGCAACCTCTTACTCCTAAGTCTTTTGTTGATATTAGTTTACTAGTTAAGCCTTATTTACATCGAATTTGGCAAAATTTGCTATAATTACTTTCTTCACCTCTCTAACTCCTCTCTATTTGCATTGAAATTTGTAGTGTCTAAAGTGAATTTCAAAGGTGGATTTCTGAATTTATAGGGAGAGTTAGGTTGGTTGTGATTTTTTTTCCTTAGCCATATGTCATTAACTTACAATTTATTCTCCATTAGGTGTCCTTAACCCCACTTAACCTTAACTATATTAGTGTTCCAAATTGCCACAACCTTTCACAATATTCTCTAGGTGGAAACATGTTTTTCCTAATTTTTTTTATTAATTTTCGTATATTTATTTATTCTATTTTAGTGTATTTTAAGTGTTTTAGGTAATTTCGTATATTTTTCCCTACATGCAAATTCATATATAATACAAATAAATACCCCTAAATATTATTTAAGTTATTTTATGATTTTTATTATGCATACATTTTATCTTTAGCATCTCGTTAATTATTGAAATTTGTTTTACTCGTTTTTGGTAAATAATGGATAATTTATGTATAACTCAATAATATAATATTTATTATTTTATTATATTATTTTCCTAAATCCGAACTTACGGTGTCACTTCTATTAATATTCCTAACTTTATCGTAAAATTTCAAGCATGATTAGATAATTTACATGATTGCACTAAATTTTATGTACCGATTTCGGAACGTCGAATTGCAGGGCTTACATTTATTATTATTAAATATTAAAAAATTCAAAGGGATAAAATTTTTATTTTTCTAAGTATTTAAAATATCTTATTCATGTACATTATGAAAAGAAGGAAAAAGAAAATATTGAAAAGGAGTTTTTTTTCATTTTTTTGTTTTTTTTTTCTTCTCTCTTATTTTTCATATTTAATTCATTTTTTTATTTTCCATTTTTTTATTTTTTCTTTTATCTTTAACATAAAAAAAAGATAAATAAATTTACATAGAACAAAATAAAATAAATGATAAATAAGGAAAAATAGAGGGATCGGACTAAGGAAGTCAACGTATGGGTCATGAGTGGGAAGATCGTGGTTTGGGTTAGGTTAGCGAATCTAGACTCGGTTCGACATGTGTACGGCTCGTGACTTTGGGTGGACTAGGTTTGAATGGCCTAAGCAAAAGGAAGCTAATGGTGTTGATATTTTGACTCAAAAACAAATAAAACAAAAGTTGAATCTAAAGAGAGAAACTAGGTTACGGTGGAGAGAGAAAGAGGGTATAAGTGTCTTTGGAGAGCAAATTGAGATGAACTAAAGCTTGGAATGGCTCTACGACCTCTAATTTATACTACAAAAACAAGGATTTAGCTCAAAAAGTTTAGGAATCGAATTAATTCGGAGACTTAAATTAATAAATTTTGACTCACAAAATGAATTTTTTTTCCTACTTTCAATTCAATTTTGTCAATGTAGTTAATTGAATTTGGACATGAAAATGGCATTATTTAAACTAGGTTGTGCCTATCATAAAATTATACCATAAAATAGAGTGAAATCGTGTAGAAAACACAAAAAAATACCTTAGAACATAGGTTACCACACTGAGAAAAAAGAAAGAAAAGAGTTAAGGATCGGAGACCAAAGAAGGAAAGAGGAAAGGGTGTTAGTATGTGCTTTGCCTAGACAGGCATGTGCTTCTTTGAAAACTAAAGCCAAGTGCTAAGCACTTGGTGCGTCCTAGGCTCTTATTCATGGCTTTTAGCCTTGTTACCAACAGACCAAGTCTTGTCTTTAGTTTAAACCCCATAATTATTTTTTTATTTAAAAAAAAAAATAAATAGCACTAAACTTAGTTCTAAACCAAAACTAAATCCTAATTGAACAACTTTAAAATTTAGTCTTGTATAAATTTAATTTCATTTAAGCCTAATTTAATGATTTTTGTGCTTAGACCTGATGTTAATAATTTAAGGACCCTAAAAATGGCATAAGGTTTTTTTTTTTTATTCTAAAAACTCTATTTTTCTAGATTCTTTTTTGTATTTTTCCAAAATTTTTATTTATATATATATATATTGAATTAAGACTTTTTTCTTTATTACAAAAACATAGAGAAGTAAAAATGAGGTGTCTATAATTAATTTGCGTCTTCAATTGTAACTATGATTTTTTCTCACCTTGTTAGTAGATGAACAGCCATAACTAATAATATTGCTGTAATTAATTGTCACAAATTTGAAATTAGTTATTAGCACATGTTAGTGGTTCCATGTATGTACTTTATATGTTAAATCTAATGTACCTTTTTTCATTTTCAATTTGCGGTGAGTTGCTTACAATTATTAAAAGATATGTCGTCCATTATGCTTTTTCTTGTAATTTAATAATGACAAAATGATTTATAGTGAGAAGTTATCATATTTCATTTTTGGAAGAGAGAGAGAGAGAGAGAAAATGTCAAATTTAGAGGCTATACTGTAGCTATATAGATATATATATATATATCTAAATTTATGTATGTGTATATATATTTTTTGGGAATAAGGAGAATATTTAGAAGTACTGAATGAGAATAACTATAAAAGAGTTAAGCATGGCAGCACACACCAAACTATGGTCAGAACAACATGAAAATTGACAATAACGAAGGTATTTCTCAATAATCGCACAAATCACTTCCTAATTAATGCAATAATTCTCTTAGCTGCTATCTATACTATATAGTATATTACATATAATTAATTTATATAATCTATGCATACACGACTCAAGCCAGGTAAAAGACAACTCTCCTCCGTAAAACATGGACATGTGACCTCCAACACATACACCCTACATAACATGTTCTCTCTCTCTCTCTCTCTCTCTCTGTGAATGTGTGTGTATGTATATGTGTGTATATGATGTGAGTGAGAGTGTGCGGTGAGATCCCATATGATGCCTATGTTCGTGACAACTCTTTTGCCAATACAGCACAGACCTTATTCTTCACATCTAGATCTTTGTTGCATTTTTGTTCATTTGAACTAATAAAGTATAGCAAATATATAGTAATTAGGAATATTCCTAATCCCTCGTATGGGAACACTTGATACATTAAATACAAATTTACGACAATACCAATTGACACATGCTATTTGTACATATATATGCAAATATATACGCATGTATGTATATATCTATTATTTTCATCATCATTTACATGCTATTCGTATGTTTATATATGTACATATATATATACGTACGTATATATGTATATGTTTGTATATCTTGAATCGCTGTAGGTATAGATTTTTTTTATTCATAGTTACATACTATATAAGTATGCAATAACAGAAATAACATTTAACGAGAATAGGAAATTTATGCTCTCTTTATATATATAAATGTATATGCATATGACTTTTAGACCATATGGTCCTTTGAGTTGCCAATTAGGCTTTTCCTTGTAAAGTGCATACAAATGGGACAACTATTATTTAAATAAAAGAAATATACTTTTCGTGTTAAGGCTGGTGACTAGTATTTACTATACATATAAAACATGACGTATAATGGTAGATTATGCACGTTTAGGTTGCGGCAAACTGAAAGTGAAAAACATTGTGCCCTTCTGGGATTCAATTAAGGATAAGATTATCAGGGGTGCTCTATGATTGTGCGAAAAATCAATAAATTGAGTTGTTTAAATTCCCTATGTTTTTGTCAAAATTTATATAAGTTATTAATATTTGAGTAAATGATTTTAATTCTCTGTATTAATCATACCAATATCAGTCCTATATATACATATACATATATATATATATATTTACGTCCATATACTAAAAGAGAGAGATATAGCTAGTGCAACAAATATAAAAAGATTTAAATGACTTACTAAATATAAAAGGGCATGATTAAATTAAAAAAAAAAAATTTATGGACTTAAGAAAATTTATTAGAGGACTTAATTGATTTTAAACACACCAGTGTAAATGAATTCTCAAATATACATTTATCGATTTAATTAAGTAGTAGTAAAATTCTATTGCAACCTAACATACATGGATCGATCTCTTAATTAATGCTCCAGTTAGTTAATATACTTTCACTTGTCGAGCTGGCGAAATAATAATTAATGAAGAACATTCGCCTAATATGCCGAATATAGTGACTATCATGACATTTTATACCTTTGCATTTGGAGTGAATGAAAGTGATCGATCGACTTCCAAAATATCGATGGGTCTGCCTACTTCTATGTTCCTACGATTATATTCTTACATGGTTTGGACCAATCATACCAACCCAATTTGATGGAGTAAGGGTGACACGTATAATACGTCACCATACTTGTTAAAAAATATGCTCGTCTAAACATATATTAAACTAATTTTTAATATAGAGAGATCTACTACATCTCGTATTGGCTATTTTAACGGGGAATAAAAGCCAAAAAGGAGAGGGAAAAAAAAAAAAAAAAGGAGGAAACACTTCACTTTGAGTACTAATAGAGACTATACGTTTTGAGTGACGTAAGAATTTCATTATAACATGTAATATATATAAACAATACATGTTTACTCAAAAGTTCAAATAGAGGATAATTGAAACAGGTCACATATTGTATATAGATGACTATATTTATCCACGGGTGCAAATAGAGAATGTATTTGCAATATAACTATGCAATTTAATAAAGGGCCAATAATATTCTTGGCACGCATTACGTGAATATTGTAAGTAAAATTCATCCTCAGTTTACATAATTTAAAACGTATATCTTTTATTTCATTTAGAATCATTTTTGTTATAATTAACCAAACTTTTTTAAATGTGTATGTGTTAGATGGATACAATAATTAATAATCCACTTTGATCACATATATAGTGATGTCTCGTATATATGATATGCGACGATACATTTCTATCATCATGGAAACTTTGTGTTATACGTATACTTATGTGCCGTCATATTATATATATATATATATTTATGTATGTGCATATCTACGTAGAGAGAGAGAGAGAGATCTACACTATGATTGAAGGAATTGAAAAATGGAAGCTTTCCTGTATAAGGAAACCCAATGGCTTCTTTTATAAAGCAAGGAGTTGATTAATGATCATGGTACGTACGACAGACAGGGACATATGAAATAAGTATTCTTAATCGAATTAGGGTTTTCTCTCTTTTTTATTTTATTTTATTTTTTTTTAATGCATGAGTGTCAACTCAAGGCACGTAAAAACCTTATCTAAAGAATTTAGAATGACTAAGAGTGACCCCTTCCTCCTTAATTATGTTTTGTTTTGGACGCATCTCATTGGCCGGGATTTCAATGTGCCTATCACGAATCGCAGAAGAACTTTCTATATAATAAAGGTAATTATATTACTCTATAAACCTTTATTTTATAATTGTTGCATTGACTTGACTGTCAGATGCTAGATAGGGGTAGATGCAAGGAAAAGTAATCATACATGTTAAGCTTTCATGAAAACATCATTTCACATCAGGATGTGTGTATATATATATATATATATATATATATATATATGTATGTATGTATGTATGTATATGTATGTATATATGTATATTTTAAGTTATTATGTAGCCGGACCTTTTATCGGAAATGTTTTCGTAAGTTGAGACCTTGGCTGCTCTTTGGATACTTCTGTAAAATTGTTGTATTAGATTTTGTTTTACAAATTAAAATATACTCTCTTATTTTACTTTCCTTTAACAATTTAATTTCTTTCTTTTTTTTTTTTTGTTTTGGAGATAAAGGAGAATTCATTAAAGATAAAACAAGTTAGCCAATCGTAAAAGCTTGGCTCAAAATACATCACTGGAGCTTGAGGCTTTTTGCATCCTGCAAGAGTAAGAAATCATGGTACCAAATGTAATATTTACATCTATACAGGAGTTTTTCTCCCCTTAAACAAACCAAAAGACAAGTTTTGTTAAGAAAATTTAAACAAAAGGAAGGGTTGGGGTTGGAAGGGATAAAAGTTTAGTAGAATCCATATCATGAAGTTGAATCCATCTAATAAGTCCATTTGCAACTGTTGCCTCCAGCTTTCAACTGCTTAGGCAGCAAAGCTTTGTTTTGCAAGTCGTTAGCACATTGTCGAAAGGTAGCTTATGATTCATATTATCATTCAATAAAACAATAACTATTGTAAAAAAAAAAAACGTTTCCTTACAAACAAACTACTATTTTGGGGTTTGTTGTATCATCAGAAAGCATATATGTTGATGACTCTAAAGTTAGAGCAATAAGGAAACAACCCACACCAAAATATGTTTTTAAATTACAAAGTTTTCATGGGTTGGATACATCTTATAGACATTTTATTAGAAACTTCAGCATGATTGCAACACCTATGATAGAGTGTTTGAAGATAAGGAAGTTTCAATAGGGAGAAGGTGTTGAACCTGTCTTTTCTTTATTATTAAAATATTTTTCTTAATCTGATTAATATTAAACTCTAAATTGTTTAATACTAACCCTCGATTAAGAGTTAAGAAAAACTTAGTTTTTAAATATATTTTTGAAATCCTTTAGAGTCATTACCCGACCAGAGTCGGAAAAAAGAGGGTGAACTAATTTAACATAGCCATTGATCTACTTAAAAAACCAATTTTTAGAAAAAAGTTTGAAAACCAAAGATTTTGAATTTGGGAGCTAATTTTTTTAAATCCTTAAAGGGTGTCAATTTTTTAACTTTTCGATTTTAATTTCACTTTTCAATAAACCCTTATTTACAAACCATTCATGTGCAACTAAATTAATTAAATTAAACAATTATTCATAAAATATGAAAAAAGAAGAAGAAAATTTTCTATATTTTAAGTCGTCTCGTATTTATGTACGAGTGCCTACATATCTACAATTCAGGATTAGATGTACGTAGCTTTTTCATAAAACTTTAGACATGTTAGTTTCTTTTAATTCTGAAAATAGTTGGTTCGAGTTATTTAGCTATTTAATTTTATTTAAGAAAAATACCTAAGAGAAAAATGTTCTAATTTGGTGTTCTTATTTTTGGGAAAATTCTAAAATAACCTAATTTTTTTTTTAAAAAGGTCCATTTATTCTTATTTGTTTGAAAAAAAAAATTCTAAGTGATAAAACTTTTTAAAAAAATCTTAAAATAACTAAATGTAACTTTTCATGAAATACACAATTACTATAGATAATATACCTAAATATAGAAAAGATACCTAAGACATAGAAGAAATGCCTAATTATAAAACATAAACCCAAATTAAAGAAAAGAAACCTAAATCATGGTAAAGATGTCTAAATAATAAAAAATATGCCTAAAAGAAAAGGGTCCTAGATTGGTATTTTACTTTTATAAAATTCTACAAAAAGCCCTAAGAGTTTATTTATTTTATGGGAAAAAGGATTTTTTTAAATTTTAATTATTTATTTTTATGATTTTTCTTCTTATTATTTTTATATATTTTTTTTATTGTTTTATGTTTTGGCTAAAAGAAAAAAAGAAAATAAATAAACTATGCTTCTTTATCCTTTTTCAGTTTCTTTTTTTCTTCTATTTTTTTAGTTACAATTACAATACATTACAAGAATAAATAAATAAAACTATAAAATAGGGAGAACAAAACATAAATTAAAACCAAAGTAAAGCCAGACCAAGCTGAAGTTCGCATATGTTGGAGTTGAACACTAGAGCAATCAAGTTGGGTTGAAAAACTCTTGTTGTGGGGAGTTTTTAGCACAACTTGTCTTAGCTCAGAAAGCCTTGAGCTTACGTGATTCTTAGAGAGACAAGAACGGGCCGTAAAGAGCGAGAGAGAGAGAGAGAGAGAGAGTGGTGTTGTGAATGGATTTAAGTAATTGTGAGTAATGAGTTGATGGTTTATAGTAAAATAGAATCCCCTATTTATAGATATCATGGTCAAGTAAATGATGGAAAATATTAAATGCAATATGAAATTCTTCCATGTTTGGGTTGGGCGAGCCTAGATTGTATGTGATGCTAAATATAAAGCTGCACATGAAAAACATAATTGACATGCATTAAGAGTATGCCTATTAGGCGTAGGAGTGTGTCGGAGTATGTTTAATGTATATAGGAGTTTGCCGACTACACTTAGAAGTAAATTGATAAATGATGTGGCTTATGACATGGGACGATATGGCAGTAACGTAGTATGACGTGGTGATGATAATGCGAAGACATGGCAATGATGTGGTAAGTGACATAGCATGATGTGACAATAATGTGGCGGTGACATGGTGATGATGTGGTGGTGACACGGCATGGTGATGTGATGGGGGACATAGACGCATGTACCAATAAGGGATGGATAAGTGTCTAAGTGAAAAAAGAAAATAAAAGATGCAAAAATGCATCTTTTATGGATTGAACCTAAGATCTTCAAATCATATGCAATATCAAGTCAGAGTATGTTACCATCAAGCTATTGGCTTATGCCTTATTCATATATACAATTAAATTGCATATATAGATTAAGTTGGCTTGGGCTAGATTCAAATTTAAGTATAGGCTTAATATCTTTCTTCTCTTTTAGTTATTTAAGGCCTTAAAAGATACTAAGGTTAAATTAAGACCTTTTATCCTAATCTAAAAACTCTAAAATTACTGAAGTGTTAAGAGAGGGGGGGAGGGGGGCAAAAATGGGGTGTTTACAGTTATCCCTTTTTATGGTGAAGTTTGAGTTGCACTTTATCACAAAGATAAAAGAGATACTATTTATGCCTTAAGGATGAATTTGTCCTTAGAAGCACTACAACTAGCTAGTTATTCTAGGCTTAGTCTACTAGGGATTTAGGTGATGAAAATGAAAGAAACTTTGATATGCAATTTAGGTATTTTAAAGGATAACCACAGTTCTTAGGTTTGATTTAATAATGAGGGTTCCTTAAGGATAACTTAGGTCCTAGTTTCAAAGGAGGATGATTGAATGATCAAAATTCCTGATTTAAAGATAACTTTGATTCCTTTAGGTTCATGTAAAATAACCAAATCTCCTAAACAATAGGATTACTTAGTTTTCAAGACTTAGTTTCTATAAAATAACCTAAGTTTCTAAATAGAAGGATTACTTAGTTTTGAAGACTGAGAATAGCCAAAGTTTTTTTACAAGAATAAATAACGTTCCCATTGAATAACTAAGTTCCTAAAAGGAAGGATTACTTAATTTTCAGGATTAAAGATTGCCAAAGCTTCTTGACAAGAATGATTAAGGATTCTATTGAATAGCTAAACTCTTAAAAGGAAGGATTACTTAGCTTTAAGATTGAAGATAGCCAAAGTTTCTTAACAATAATAACTAAGATTCCTATTGAATAGCTAAGTTTCTAAAAGGAAGGATTACTTAGTTTCAAGATTGAAGATAACCAAAGTTTCTTGACAAGAATTACTAAGGTTCCTATTGAATAGCTAAGTTCTTAAAAGAAAGGATTACTTAGTTTTAAGATTGAAGATAGCCAAAGTTTTTTGACAAAAATAACTAAGGTTTCTATTGAATAGCTAAGTTCTTAAAAGGAAGGATTAAAGATTGCTAAGACTCCTAGATAGCCAAAAGTTTCTTGGTAAGAATAACTAAGGTTCCTATTAGAGGTGTGCAAACGGGTTAAACAGGTAAACCCGGCTCGGCCCACTTTAGCCGGTAGGTTAAATGAGATGGGCTTATTTGAACCACTTTTAAATGGACAAAAAAACCTTGACCCTACCTTGCTTAAAAAGTGGGTTAAACGGGCAGAGCCCATTTAGCTCACTTTTAGATGGGCTAAAAAACCTTGGCTCAAACACGTTTAAATAGCAGGTTAAATGGGTTGGTGGGCTAGCCCACTTGCATACCTCTAGTTCCTATAAAATAGTTAAGTTCCTAAAAGGAAGGATTACTTAGTTTTAGGATCAAAGATAACCAAAGCTTCTTGATAAGATTCACTAAGATTCATATTGAATACCTAATTCCTAAAAGAGAGGATTACTTAGTTTAAAGATCAGAGATAGCTAAAGTCTCTTAATAAGAATGACTAAGGTTCCTATTGAATAGCTATGTTTCAAAAAGGAAGGATTACTTAGTTTCAAGATTGAACATAGCCAAAGCTTCTTGATAAGAATAACTATGATTTCTATTGAATAGCTAAGCTTCAAAATGGAAGGATTACTTAGTTTCAAGATCAAAGATAGCCACAGCTTCTTGACAAGAATAACTAAAGTTTTTATTGAATAGTTAAGTTCCTAAAAGGAAGGATTACTTAGTTTCAAGATTAAAGATAGCCAAAACATCTTCACAACAATCACTACGATTCCTACCGAATAGCTAAGTTCTTAAAAGGAGGGATTACTTAATTTTAGGATCAAAGATAGCCATAGCACATGATTGAAGATAGTTAAGACTCTTGGAGTTGCAGTATTTTTCCTAAAAGGAATAACTGATGGCCTTAAGTTACCCTAGACTTAAGAAAACTTGGGTTTTCAAGACAATCCTAGGATCCTAATCTTAAGGATGACCCATTTATTCACAACTTTTCCAAAGATAGCCTATGACCTAAGGTTAATCTAATGGATGACAAATGCAAAATTTCAATTTTTTGAAAAACATACAATTATTCCAAGATAACTTAGAAAATTCTTTTTTTTTTTTTCTCATTTTTAAAGAGTTGCTAATAAGTATGGATTCTTACAAGTCCTTATGGTTGCTAAACGGATGATGAGCCTACTCTTTTCTTTTCTTGCTTTGGGGACAACAACATGATTTTCCAACAATTCCTCATTTTTAAAACTTCTCTTGAAGCATTTAGCGCAATAATGTCATTAGAGCTCATGATTTCCAAATTATGTCGGAAAATGCTATCTCATGATTAATTGGTTTAGTAAAAAGGACTTCCTTACACTCTCGGCTTAAATTTCACTCTATACTACAATTTCAAAAATTATAGATCGTCTTACAAGTGATATGTTATGATCAATCTATTAGGTTGTTTTTGGATTGTAATATAATAAATGTTTGGTCATTAGTTTAAACAAATGGATAATAATATATAGGTCTTTTTGAAAGAATTCATTCATCCAACCTAGGTTTATAAGTCAAGAACTCTTTAGGAAAACTAAAATTGTGCTTGCCTTAATTTTAAATGTAACTTTTATCAAAGATAAGTTATCTCCTTCAATTAGAAGGGCTTTTAAGGTAAGGAAGGGTGAAATTGTAGGCATGCCATAAGCCATGTTTTGGTTGCAATTTCTTTGAAGATCATAAATTTTAAGGGGAAACTTTGGTATTTACCCTGGCTTCTTTCAAGCTTAATTGTTTTAATTGTATTTTTAGGGCCTTTATTTAAAATGTAGGCCTTAATTTAGGAATGGATTTCTATACCCCATATCCTTTTGAGCTTTAAGGCTTTAGACTTGATCACTTTGTTTGTATAGATCTATTTCTTGAACAAACTTTTCATTTTTCATTTCCTCATTTTTCCTCTCTCTCTCTCTCTCTCTCTCTCTCTCTCTCTTTAATTCAAGATAAAGGTGATTATTCCTTTTTTTGGCTTATAGCTCAAAGTGAATAGTGTTTAGGATATAAGCACTTCTCCATTTCAAAGGAAATAAGTTATTAATGATATAAAAATTACAATTGAACAAATTAGTTTTAACTTTTTTCTCCTTTTTAATGACCCTAACTTCTAAATTGCCCCATTGAGGGGTAGTTCTTGATGGGGTCTAATTTTTGAAATACTCCATTAAAAGGCTCAACAGGGTTGGTGAGGGATTTTGTGTTTAAGATATTGAAAAAATGAATGCCTATCTTCATTATGATTCACGTATCAAATTCAAAATGGACCTCCTTTAAGGATTGTGTTCAAATCCTCACATTGATGACACTTGACACTCAATTGTTTAGGGGTTGGTGTTTGAGATGTAGTTTACCTCTTTTCATTTTAAACTTTCAAAATGAGATACCAAAAATGTACATTCATTTGCCTTAACAATAAAAATATCTAAATGAATGCTCATACTGGACAAACAAGATATTTTTATTTCAAATGATCATCATTATAGAATTATGTCAATTTTCAAATTTTGTCTCTCAAAATGCCCTTCCTCCATTTAACTTGGGGATATACCTAACCGCTTTAAGTGACAGGTTAACTAGTTAGATGGTAGTAGTAGATTTTCAAAGTTGTATGTAGTAGGTGGTCCCTTTAAAGTCCCTTCATGACTGGGCTTGCAATAAATGGCTTCTAAGGTATCAAGTTGTATTATCTTAGCATCAATCATATCTCGAACTTTGTTTTCCAACCTCCAACATCCTTTTGTAGAATGCCCCTTTTAACTTATATGGTAATCACATTGTGCTTTTGGGTCAAAGTTTTGTAGCCTGTAGTTTGGATTAGGGGCTTCATAAGCTAGGAACTTAACCTCCTTTAATTGATGAAAGATTTAGGTTATTGGAATATCTAATTGGGTAAATTGTCTTCTCGAGGCATTACAAGTGAGCTTATCTAATAAGAATCAACCCCTTGGACCGATTACAAGAAGCCAAGCTAGAGGACTTTAAGGGTTTGCATGGAAAATACTAACTCTAAGCCATAGTCGAGATGAGGACTCTTTTCCCTATCTAACCCCCTACTAACCTATTTGTCAGATCCTCACGTGTATCTAACATGCTCCTGCCCAGCTGCGAAATCCTAATCTAGAGGGTAACTTAGGAAAAGCTAACTGAGCCAAGCTCTCCAACTGACCATTAATGCTTGACCCCAATATAGTTGACTTCCTAACTAGACTGATTGGCTCCCAAACCTGATCCAGATCAAGTCGACCCTTAACTACCAGCATTTTTGTTTCCGCTTATATTGTATCATACTCCTAACATCTAGCCATCAAGCAACATGTGTCTTCTGACATAACATCCCAGAATGATTCTCTCTTTTCCGTATTAAATATTCTTTGTCCTTTTTACCCCTTTTTAGTATGATTCATGTAACTTAATTGTAAAATACCCTTTTATCTTTTCATACATGTAAAATAACCTTAATGGGCAAGTATATAAACCTTCACTTTACTTGTACGCAGACAACTCAACTTAGAATAGAGAATTACTCATTTTGAGCAACCTTATTGTTCTTATTATCATTCAACTCCTATCTATTTCCTTTAGTAAGAAATAGTAGCAAGTGAACATTTAGTCTGGACCGGTGTGTCATATCCGACAGATTGTAAGCCAAGTATGATTGTGTGGTGTGTCATATCCATTCGGTAGTTACCCAAACTTTGCTAGCTTTTTCTTTTGTTTTGTCTGAATTCGTTTCATTGTAGTGCTTCTCCATGTGTTCGACTTCAAAGACACATCAACTTTGTTGGTATTAGAGCACGGTTCCACAATTGAGTGTATGAGGTTGCAATGAAGTTTTGGCTTGCTTTATTTTTAGTGGCTGCCGTACTCCTTCTATAGCTATTGCAGTATGCTTGTGTGTTCGTAAGTGTGGTTTTATTGATACTCTATTTTCCATTATGAAAATAGAGCAAGTTTGTCTCTATTCTGTTCGAGTAACTTTAGGTACTAAAGATTGTTAGTAGTTTGATCAGTTAAAATAAAGTATTACACTATATCAGATTCAAGTGTTTAGGGAGTTATTGGTGACCAGCGTAGTGGAGCTCAACTTGGTTGTGGTCATAATGGTAGTATTACCTCAAGGTCTATTGATGACAAACTTGACTGACTCATAGACCTTATTAAGAGTCTAGTCATTTCAATGTAAGTTAATAGGCAACAACTCCAAAGAATATAACAACAAAACCTATAGGATGGTGCCTCTGAGAGATACTATGGCTAAGGCAATCAAACTAATCACCCAATTCGACCCCCTTGAGTTGGAGAAGCTGTTAGACGAAGACTAGAGTTGGAGGAGATTGTGGAAGATGATGAGGAGCTAGATGTTGAAGGGTTTGGTAAGGAAGAGGAAGTTGATTATTACCAAACAAAGGGACGAGGACATCGAGTCCTGCAAAGGCTAGACAATGTTAAGGTTTAGATTATGCCTTTTGTAAGCCCTAAAGCCAAGCCAAGTAACCGTAGGTTTGAGCTTAAAACCTAAGGTTTAGGACAATCGGCTAAGGGATTCGATCAAACCCAAATTATAAACTATTTAGCAAAATACTAGTAAAAATGACCCTGTAAACTTAAATTTAAGAAAATAAGTAGTAAAATAGGAGACTATAAAAATTTTCAAATTTTAAGCATAATAATTGCTAATTACCGAAAAGGCAAAAAGTGTAATTTAATAACTAATAAATTACGAGAGATAGATTTTATGTATACTAAAAATAATAGAATGACCTAAATAATATTTAAGAATATTTATTTGTACTATATATGAATATACATGTAAGTATAAATACACGTAATTACTTAAAATACGCGAAATGTGCTAAAATAATACTAAATGCTTAAAGAAAATTCATAATTAATTAAGGAAAAATCAAGAAAAATCAGGAAAAATCATGAATCATCCAGAATTTGGTCGTGGCAACTGGGACAAATAAGAAAAAATTTGGCCAATTAAATTAAGACAACATAAAAGCCAAAAATCAAGGGATAAGGCAATTGTCTTGTCCCATTTAATGCACAATAAATTCCACAAAGCCTTATAAATAGCAGGAAAAATTACAGAGCACATTTGGACAGATACAAATCAGAGAAAATTAGAGAGAGTTGAAAATTCGAGAGAAAATCCAGAAAATAAAAAAAATAAGAAAAATTGTGCAGTTAAGGATTTTAAAGGGAACCCACACCAGACGAGGAGCTGGGAGTGGACGGCCACCACCACCACACGGTGGTGGCAGCGCCCAGGCCGGCCGATAAGGCCACGACAGCCCGCGAGGGCCGGAGCCACCCAAATCGGTGAGTCCGATTTCCAGCTCGAATCTTGTGTAATTTTGTAAAAATAGTAAATATAATTAGAAAATTATGAATTTTGTTATTCTGGGATATTTTTTGTATGTAGTTTGTAGGAAAAATATTATTTTGATGAAATTATGTTCCGTAATATATGATCCCTAAGAAATCGTGTAAAACCGAGCATGTTTCGGTTTAGAAATAAATGACCTTAGGAGTGTAGTTTCAAGCCCAAAATTTTTGTGTAGATTACTTAGATGATATTAAACAGTGCTATGAAGCCCGTTTTCAAAAATTAATTTTCGAAATTTTTAGGCCCTAAAACGAGGCATAAAATGGGTAATTTGGAGTTAATTAGGTGATTGGGATATTAATTACTGGCTTAGTGAATAAGTAGATGTTTTAGGATATTGAAATCTGATGGTGTATGATACTTATAGGATTTAGGGTGTTAAATGTAATTATTAGGTTAATTATGTAGTAAATGAGTAATAGGAAAAATAGTTAATTTTGTAAATTAGGGAAATTTGGAGTAAAATCTGATTTAGGATGGATTTAGATATTTTGAAATAATAATTTCTGTTTAGAGATGGTAATTAGGGTAGTAGAAATATTAGAAGTGCATTATGTACATAATAGGCAATAATGCATAATATATAATTTTTGGGAATATACTAAATAGAAAATATTAGAATAAAAATTGATAATATGAAAATAATAAAAATATACAATAAATCTGATGGGAAACTTGAATTTATGTAATTATATGAAAAATGTAAAAATTTCTCACATTAGGAGTAAATTCGGTACATAAATAAGGATTTAAGTGTACTTGGTGGAATAAAATATTAATTAAAGGTAATTATGGTATTTAGGAGATCAAGAAGTAATGTGATTAATTTCACATTATGAGTTGAAACGAATTTCTAAGATTCGAGTATAAAACATTACTTAGAAATCGAACTAAAAATCTAATTTAGAAATCGATGCGAAAACCGAACCTGAACTTAACCCCAAACCTAGAATAATTGTAAAAGACTTAATACCTAGATAATTAGGCATATTAAACCTTAAACAAAACCTAACAATAAATGTTATAGGATAAAATGAACTTATAATATTTATATGAAAAGCTGAAACCACGTTCGTATTATAGGGATGATCGGCGATGGCCTGAGCAAATCGGATCTCGAGTAAGTGAACGAGGAGTCGAGGTAAGTTAGGATTAATACGATGCTGTATTTTGGAGGCTTAAGATTATGTTTGGTTGTGCTTGTTAGATAGTTGAATGTGTGCATGTGCTTGATTATGGGTGATGCTATGATTCTCTTTATTGCTCTAGCACATATTGTATGAATTGTATGTAATGATTGATCACTCTAAACTGGACTTAATTAAATATACGACCAGTAATCATAATCGAACATGCATGGCAACCCGTTAGGGGATTTAGGACTCTTCGGCCAAATATCGACCCCTTCGGAAGGGATAGCGTAGGATTGCAAAATGGTCCCTTCTTCATCCTCAGTCGAACTAAGTGACAGGAGAGGAGGTCGCGGCGAGGGTGAAGGCAGTGGTTCGAAGGTAGTTGCAGGAGGAGCAAGGTCTCCATTACATAAGCCTGGGTTTGGTTGTGAGCTGTTGCATTAACGGCAACTCCTCAACCCGGATTAGAGCGGGCGCAATTTCTCTAATCTCACGACGGGCCGGATAACGTCGTGCGATGACATTTGCTTACACATGCATTGCATCTAATAAGTGATTGAAAATGTTGTTGTGTTTCTGGTATAGTTTTAAGTCCTCCGTCTCTATTTACTGAGCTGTGGTTGCTCACATCCCTATAGACGTCGTGCAGGTGCTGGCCAAGAAGCGGCAACAACTACTCTAAAGCTAGCAACTACTGGATCTTGGGGAGTGAGGAAAAACATGTGAAGAATAAACATATATTTTTAAGGTTTAAGCTTTTACTTTAGAACTTTTCATTTTTGAATAATGTAATAACTAGGAAATATATTACGGAGAAATATTGTAAACCTTAATTGCAATATTTGTATCATAATATATATATATCTTTCCTCACTTTCTTAGATAAATGATTTATTTAAATTACAAACTGTTTCCTTCAAAGCGGGTTAGTCGTTGACGCCTTGTGTAGATCAGGTCTAAGATAGCAGTTGTAAGGCCAACTTCTATCTTAGGATGGTTTACATGGCGGGGGCTGTTGCAACTCTGCCGCTTCAGGGCGTAACACCTTTTAGTGGAAATAGAGATGCTGATGAATACTTAGAGTGGGAAGAGAAGGTTAAGAATGTGTTTAACTGTTATGGATATATGAATACTATCAAGGTACTAGCTGCACTAGAGTTTACTAGGTATGCCACAATGTGGTGGAAAAACTTGAACGCAGCACGAGCAAGGGATGGAAGACGAGGAGTTAGAACCTAGGACGAGATGAAAAGGTTGTTAAGGGATAGATTTATGCTTGAAACGTACCTACAAGATACGTTTGCAAAGTTGTAGGAGCTTTGCCAAAGAAGTCGATTTGTTGATGACTATGTTAGAGAATTCTATATGCTTATGATTAGAGTCGGCGTGGAAAAACCAAAGGCTTGTATTGTATCAAGGTTCATTTTTGGGCTCAAATATAAGATTCGCAATATCGTAGAAGTACAACGATTTTATAACTTAGAAGAAGCGATCAAGATCGTGTAGCGAGTTGAGAAATATAAGAGAAATGTTTCGAGTTGAGAAATATAGGAGAAATGTTTTGAGTCGAATTGAGCCGACATCCTTCTTAGCCTTAATCCCATATTGACCAAGTCAACCTGAACTGAGAAGGCCATATCGGGTCAAGGAAAGGAGTGATAGACCTAATGACAGTAAGCCTAGCCAGTAAGGGCGAGTTGGTCAGCCAGATTGATTTGAGGCCAGGTCGACTCCGCGAACATATGAGAAGGGACAAACCTTTGGATGAAAGACCAACGAGGTGAAGTGTTTTAAATGCTTAGGCTTTGGACACATGGTTGTTGAGTGTCTAAGCCGACGCGTCATGGTGCTCTGGGGAGATGTGGTGGATAGTATTGACGAAAGTGAGCCCAAGGAAGATGTTGGAAAGCCCAAGGCTAAAGAGGAGGAAGAGACTTATATTTATGCCGACTAGGGAGAAGTAATGACGTTAGTCTTAAGGCAAGTCCTGAGTATTATGTTGAACTTTGAGGAGGACCAAAGGGAAAATTTATTCCATACCAAGTGTACCATTAGAGGCCAATTATGTACGATCATTGTGGATAGTGGAAGTTGTATGAATGTTGTTGTACAATCCCTTATATAGAGGTTGGGTATATCGACCTTTAAGCATCCCCGACCTTACAAGCTACATTGGCTTTATTATAAGGGTGCTTTGCACGTAACTGAGTAAATGAACGTACCGTTCAGTGTTGGAAATGTATATAGGGACGAAGTAGTGTGCGATGTTGTCCCTATGGGAGCTTCACACCTACTGCTTAGATGACCTTAGTTGTTTAACTATCGTATTATGCACGATGGGTATAAGAACACCTATTCCTTTGTTAAGGGTGGAAGGAGGTGGTGAATATGACACTAAGTAATATGCTTAGAGCTATAACAGGGAAGAACTTGAGGGATTGGGTTATGTGCCTATCGATTGTGGAGTTCACATATAATAGAACTATCCATAGCACTACTAGGAAGACCCCATTCGAAGTAGTCTATGGCCTCGACCCTACCATTCCCTTGGATATGATTGGTACCTTAACAGCTATTGAAGAAAGTTATTCTGGACTAGACTGAGCCCAAGAATTGCATGAGCTACACTAATCTATAACGAGGAAAATCGTCAAATTCAAAAAGAGACAACAAGAGATTGGCAGTTGAGGCTACTGAATCATTTCTTTCCAACTAGGAGACTTAGTATGGATTCACTTCAGCTGAAAGCGATTCCCACAGTTAAGACAAAGCAAACTATCTCTTCGAGCTGATGGCCCATTCAAGGTCCTAAGGAAGATTAATTGCAATGCCTACCAAATTGAGTTGCCTGATGATTATGGTGTCTCCTTTGCCTACAATATGTTTGATTTGATTCCCTACGAACAATTAGAGAAGACACCACGAACACCC
Organism: Lumnitzera littorea; assembly: GCA_024138015.1. Lineage (NCBI taxonomy): Eukaryota > Viridiplantae > Streptophyta > Magnoliopsida > Myrtales > Combretaceae > Lumnitzera > Lumnitzera littorea. The sequence goes on from JAMXBB010000003.1 coordinate 93,523,281, forward strand.
CAGTAAGACTAGCATAAATCACTTCAGATTTGAGGACAAATCTTTTTGACCCTCAAGTAGATGATAGGAATCAACTCCCTGGACCAATCACAAGAAGTTGAGATAAAGGACTTTAAGGACTCGTACGAAAAATACTATCTTTAAGCCATAGCTGAGATGAGGACTCTTATCCCAATTCGACCCTTACTAACTTGTTTATTAGATCCTCACGTATATCCAACATGCTCCTGCCCAGCTACAAAATCTTGATCTAGAGGGTAACCTTGGAAAAGCTAGCCGAGTTATGCTCTCTAACCGACCAGTAGTGTCTGACCCCAATATAGTTGACTCCCTAACTAGATTGATTGGCCCCCGACTTGATCTAGATCAAGTTGGCCCTTGACCACTAACATTTTTGTTTCTGGCTATATTGTATCATACTCTTGACGTCTAGCCATTAAGCAACATGTGTCTTCTAACACAACGTCCTAGAATGATTCTCTCTTTTCCATGCCGAATATTCTGTCCTTTCTACCTCTTTTTAGTATGATTCATGTAACCTAATTGTAAAATATCCTTTTGTTTTTTCATATATGTAAAATAACCCAAGTGAACAAGTATACAAACCCTCAGTTTACTTGTACGTAGACCACTCAACTTTGAAAGGAGAATTACTTATTTTAAGCAACCTTAGTGTTCTCATTATCATTTAACTCTTATCTATTCCATATAGCAAGGAATAGTGGCAAGTGACCCTTCAGTTTGGATCGGTGTATCATATCTGGTGGATTGTAAGCTAAGTAGGATTGAGTGGTGTGTCATATCCATTTGGTAGTTGCTTGGACTTTGCTAGCTTTTTCTTTTGTTTCGTTTCGGTTTGTTTCATTGTGGTGCTTCTCCTTATGTTCAACGTTGGAGACGCATCATTATCTTAACCCTATCTTTTTTGGCTTATTACCAGCTCCTTCCCTTTTGGTGACATTTGAATAGTAATGGGCACTGTTTGAAGTATTTTGAACACAAGACCCATGGCCATTTCCAGATCTAAAATGCCCTTTTGTAATGTTGCCACTTTTTCTTGCAGGCTCATAAGTCTTTTTTCAAGACCTGGATCTTAAGATACTTGCAAGCTACTGATTATGATAACCAGGATCTACAATTGTTAAGTCATTTGATATACCTTTTTTTCTAGGGACTTGATCTTATCATCAGCAATTTTGAACTTGATTTGGAAGAATACTTACCCATTAGCAATTCTTTAAAAAAAAAAAAAAATTTCTTTTTCCTCTTTATTTATTTATTTTATTTGGGAAACTTTTAATTAGAAATGAAAATGAGTTAATCTAAACCTAATAAGCTTATTTGAAAGTGAGGTAATGGAAAGAAAAAGAAGGATAAAAGTATAACCCTAATTTGTTAATGAAGAAAATTTGCATCCTGTAAGTATTTAAAAGGTTACTTACAAAGAGTATAAGGAAATATTTATGGAGTATTTGATATTTACAATTGATTACTGATTATTGGTAAGGGTAGGGAGTGATTATTTTACAAGAGACAAAAGTGATTTAAGAAAGGTGATCAGTTAAAAGCTAAAAGGGAAAAATTTATTTACAAGTTATGAGGTTTTTTAATTATTATAAAGGCTAGCTAACATAATCTACAAGTATTCATTTAACAACCATATTATAAGATGATGACTTAACTAAAAAATTATTTTACAATATATAGGGAAATCCTTTTGATTTAAAAAATAAGATAAGACAAGAAAACATGACAACATACAAATGCAGCTAAAAAGGATCGGCATTTAAGTAGTAATGTGGCAATATAAAAGGGTTTAGGGTTGGGACCTTATCGGAATTCCATTATTATAATATAGGGAAATTAAATTATTACATAAGAATGTCATTTATACTAAATTTACAAGGAAACTATAATTTTACAATGGAAAAGTCTTATATAAGGGATAAAATTACATTTGGTGGTATAGAGAAAGTATATTACAATTTTTCTTGTTTTTTTTTTTTTTTTTGTATAATGGAATTCTAGTAGATTTTTGACGTTTCATAGGTGACATGCTCCATTACTATTTATTTGCCAATCTACAAGTCACATATTTAATCAAGATAGGTTCTAAAGGTCTTTAAGCTCTGTAACCTTATACATTTTCGAGGAAATGGTTTATTAGTTACTTTGAAACTTAAGTAAAGTGGCCTAATCAACCTCAAGTGGTGGTTACCCCACTATATCTAGAGCCTACACAATGGCCTCCCTCCTATGGTCTTAAGATAGCCTGAGTCTTATTGTATTTATCCTACATCCTTAATGCAATTATTGCCCTAATGTCTCGAGTATGTTACATGCAAAAATGAATACAATAATTTAAAAACAAGTATAATACATGAAATAAACAAATTAATAAATAAAATAGGTATTTTGAAAGGTCAATTAATTTTGAAAAGTTTTAAAGTGGCTAACCTTCTTGACTTCTCTAGTGGAGTTGCCATCCTGTCGAGTTTGATTTTTCTCAGTTTTTAAAATGTTTTCTTTAACTCAATTAATATTAAATCTTAACCCGTTTAATATTAACTTTCGACTAAGAGTTAAGAAAAATTCAGTTTTTAAATGTATTTTGAAAATTCTTTGGAGCTAAAGTCGGGAATCAATCCACTTAATCGATTTAACTTATAAACTAGTTCGCTTAAAAATCCAATTTTTAGAAAAAGGTTCGAAAACTAATGATTTTGGATCTAAGGGCTAATTTTTTAAACCCTTAATGGGATCACTTTTTTAACTTTTCGATTTTAATTTCACTTTTCAATATACCCTTATTTACAAACCATTCACATGAAACTAAATTAATTAAATTAAAAAATTATTTACAAAATATGAAAAAAAAGAAGAAAATTTTACATATTTTAAGTCACCTTATATTTACATATGAGTGTCTATATACCCACTATTTAAGATTAGTCGTATGTAGTTCTTTTATAAAACTTTAGACATGTTGGTTTCTTTTAATTTTGAAAATAGTCAGCTTTAAGTTCTTTAGTTATTTAATTTTATCTAAGAAAAACAACTAAGTGGAAAGGGTCCTAATTTGGTGTTCTTATTTTTGGGAAGATTCTAAAATATCCTAATTTCTTTTTTAAGAAAGGTTTAATTTATTCTTATTTGTTTGGAAAAAAACAAAAATTCTAAGTGATAAAACTTTTTAGAAAAATCCTAAGATACCTAAATGTAACTTTCCATAAACTATGCAATTGCTATGGATAATATGTCTAATTATATAAAAGAAGCTTAAATCATGACAAAGATATTTGAATAATAGCAAAGTGTCTGAATCATAGAAAACATACCTAAAAGGGAAAGGGTCCTAAATTGGTGTTTTACTTTTATAAAATTCTATAATAAGTCCTAAAAGTTTATTTATTTTATTAGAAAAAGGATTTTATTATTTTTATTATTTATTTTTATGATTTTTCTTATTATTATTTTTTATTTTTTTTTGTTGTTTTATGTTTTGGCTTAAAAAAAAAAAGAAAATAAATAAACTATGCCTCTCTATCCTTTTTCTTTTTCTTTTTTCCCCCCGTTTTTTTAGTTACAATTACAATACATTGCAAGAATAAATAAATAAAAATACAAAATACAGAGAATAAAACATAAATCAAAACCAAAGTAGAGCCAGACTAAGTTGAAGTTCGTATAAGTTAGAGCTAGGCGCTAAAGTGATTAGGTTGAGTTGGAAAGCTATTGTCGTAAGGAGTTTTTAGCACAATTTTTCCTAACTCGGAAAGCCTCGAGCTTGTGCGAATCCTAGAGAGAGAAAATAGGGTTGTGTAGAGAACATTGTAAATGGATTTAAGTGATTGTGAGTGATGAGTTGATGATTTGTAGTAAAATGGAATTCCTTATTTGTAGGTATCATGGTTATGTTAAGGGTGAAAAATATTAAAAGTAGTATGATTTTCTTCCATGTTTAGGTTTGGTGAACCTAGACAATATGTAATGCTAAATACAAAACCGCACATAGAAAACATAATTAACATGCATCAAGAGTGTGCCTATTATGCGTAGGAGTGTGTCGGAGTATGTCTAATGCGTGTAGAAGTATGCTCATCTCACTTAGAAGTAAGTTAATACGATGTGGCAATGATGTGGCAATGATGGAGCATGACATGGTGATGATAATGCGATGACATGGCGATGATGTGGTAAGTGACATGACACGACATTGCAATGATATGGCGATGACATGACATGACATGGTGACGTGATGGGTGAGATGAACACATGTACTAATGAAGGATGGATATGTATCTAAGTGAAAGAAGAAAATAAAAAATGCATTTTACACCTTCCACGGATTGAACCTAGAATCTCTAAGTCATATACAATATTAAGTCAAAGTATATTACAATCAAGCTGTTAGCTTATGCTTTGTTTATATATGCAATCAATATATATATATAAACTAGGTTGGCCTAATTTAGATTCAAATCTAAGTCCAAGCCCAATATTTTTCTTCTTTTTTTAATTATTTAAGGCCTTAAAGAATACTAATGTTAAATTTAAAAAAAAAAATCCTACTTTATCTAAAAAACTATATTTTTTTTATTATTTTGAATTTTTATAAATTTTTTATTTTTTTTTAAATTAGGACCTTTTACCCTATTTTAAAAACTCTAAAATTACTGAGGGGGTGGGGTAGAGGTGTAAAAATGGGGTGTCTATAGAAGACACAATCAATAGCTTTGCAATTATGAGGGAGAAACTATATGCCACTCTAGTTTTAGCTCTATCAAATTTCAACAAACTATTTGAAGTTAAAGGTGATGCAAGTAGAATGGGAATTTGAGCTGTCTTATCTCAAAGGAAGAGACCTATTGCATTTCTCAGTGAGAAGTTGAATGATGCTAAGGTAACAATATGCATACGAGATGGTGCTAATTTCTATCAAAATTCCCTTTCAAATTGAAGCATAAGTTTGGTGTTTACAATTATGTTGTTGATGCTTTGAGTAGAAGAGCTACTTTGTTGCTACCCTGAGAAATAAAATCATTAAGTTTGAACAACTTAAAGGTGAGTATGAGTAGGATGGGAATTTTGTTGAAATTTTGAATAAGGTTTCTCATACTCAATCTTTTGATGGATTTTATGTGCACAATAGATTTTGAATGCATGGGAATCAACTATGCTTACATAGAACTTCACTTTGGGAGTAAGCCATTCAATTGTTGTATGATAGAAGATTAGTAGGATACTTGGGAAGGGACAAGATATTTGCCGTTTTGGCCATATCTAAGAAGAAATGTGAATAAGTTTGTTGATAGATGCATTTATGTGTTAGAAGGCTAAGGGGCAAACAAAGAATATTGGGTTGTATATGTCTTTACTAGTATCATAGAGTATTTGGGAAGACTTGTTAATGAATTTTATGTTAGGTTTGCCTAAAACTCAAAAGGAAGTTGATTCTATGTTTGTCTTAGTTGATAGATTTTCAAAAATGCCTTATTTTATTCCTCGCAAAAGACTTGTGATGTAGTTGGAGTTGTTGGATTATCCTTAGGGTTCTAAAATCTATCACTTTTAACCAAGATATGAAGTTTGTGAGTTACTTTTAGAAGACTTTAGGAAGAACGTTTGATTCTTCTTTAAATTTTAGTAGCATTGCACATCTATAAACTGATGGGTAAATAGAAGTTGTTAATAAAACCTTGAGAAATCTGATCTACAGTATCTATGAAGATAAGTCGAGACGATGTGATGTTATACTAGTACAAATAGAATTTGCAAACAATAATGCTATTCATAGTGCCATTAGGAGATCACTATTTTCAATTGTGTACATGAAAGTGCCATAACATATGCTTGATTTGATTCAATTGCCTAAAAGAGAAAGAAAGAGTATTCAAGCTAATAATATGTCTGAACAAATTGTAAAAGTACATAAGGAGGTAAAGTGGAAGCTTGAATATGGTAATTAGAGATATAAGTTAGCTACTAATAAACATAGAAGAGTTGATACGTTCATTGTACGAGATCAAGTCACGATATCTCTTCGGAAGGGAGGTTTCCAATGGGTACTTATAGTAAGATGCGATAGAAGAAGTACATCCTTACAGGGTATTTTAAAAGATAAATGCCAATGCTTATGTCTTTGATCTTCTTGAAAGTATGAATAAGACCTCTAATGTTGCAAATTTATCTTTATATCATGATTTTGCAAAACCTCTATATCAAAACTTGAGGTTAAGTTTTTCTTATGTGGAGGAGATTGATGTAGACAAAAAGAATTGCAAGTCATGAACCAATTAGATCACTAGAAGAGGGGAAAGAAGGAACTAGAAGTTACTCAGCTAGGTCCACAAGTTGACCCCTAAATGCTTAGAAATATCCTTAGTTAGATCCATAAGAGGCCAAATGTTCAAGCCACTGATCTTTAATTCTCATTTCAATTTTGAATTTTGAGTTTTTATCAGTCAACAATAGGATGCCATAATTTTTTGTATATGAAGAGTTATAGAGCCCATAGCATGTCAATAAAGACTGATTTGAGTTTACTTTAGTATAGACTAAATTGTCTTGTTGTTTGGGTTATTATGGGAAGTTGAATTTGCTAAGATAGATAACTCTATTAACTAGAGAAAGTTTATCTTGTTTTATTTCATTTCCTAATATTGTGGGATATGAATTTATTTGCTTATCTTGTTTGTCTTAAGGTTATAGGATTATAAATATTCTATGATCAATTGTATTTTTGATCTTTTACAATAATTTAAGTTTATTCTTCTATATTGTGAGTCTACTCACTATACACTGTGTCAAAAAAAAAAAAAAAAAAAGAAAGACCTTTTCATGAATGTTTTTTTTTTTTTTATCTCTATTTTGTTTATTTCTAATGCACTAATCAAATATTTAGGTCTCGATTGACTTGATAATTAAGTGTATTGGACAAGTGATCCGAGAACAATTTATGTCTATACGATTTTGTGGATAATGACTACATTTGATTAATTGTACTAAATGATTTTCATTGAATATATAAGAAATGTAAAGAGAGTAAAATGCAATTTTTTTTAAATGAAATAATGAGACAATCTCATTCAATACAAGCAGACTGAATGGCATATGAAAATGTATTTTCCAACCGTAATAAATATTCTATCAACATGTAATATGGTTAAATGGCATCAAGAAAAATCTATACTTCTAATTAAGTGTAAATCATTGCCGATTTCCATGATCAAAAGCCTTTTAACTCTGCCAATTGAACTTCTCTTTGAAATCTTGTCAAGTATGGTACATTTGAAGTCCACTATATTTGTGAAGAAATCCAACCAATCCCTCTATATTTTACGTGATTTTCTTGTATGATTACATTACGGTACCGTATGTATGTGGGCTTCTAAATATATAGTCATACGTCAAGAAAATTTTGATATAGGAACTTTAGTTGCTGCAACAACACAAACCTATAAAATTTAAATGATTTACTTAACATATAATGGATTTAATTGAAATTTATATAAATTGAGGAGATTTAAATGATTCGATTAAAATACAGAGTGCTTGGTTCAGAGAGAGAATGGTTTACTTTTAGCATAAGGGACTTGTAATGTGTGTCTTACCAACCTTTTATGATATACGAGTGGTGTTGGCATTGTAAGTTACATGATCTAAAATTTGCATCATGACTTCCATCCTTTGTCTTAGCTATCCAATAGTAAAGCTCCAATATCTTAAAAAAGATCAATTCTTTTTTTCTTTATTTTTTATATTGAACATGGAGGAGTAAAGAAGCAATTGCAATTGCCGAAAATATTATACCCACCAAAGGCACAAAAATAGAGGATAAAGCTTAGGTGGTCGAAAGTCGTCGTTTGAAACTTGTCTAATTACGATATTTACTGGGTCTTATATGCAAAACGCTTGATCTCAGTTATTTGAATTTAAAATTTTATGATTTGTTTTAAAGAGCACATGTAAGATGTTTATATTAGCTATATCATGGTTACTAGCATAAATTTCATAAAAAGTCAGGGTTGTAATAAGATTGGTGTTTGATTTTTGTAAATTACTATAGATAATATATAGTTGGAAAGTTAATAATATAATCCATCATAAGTATGGATTACGTTTTATAAATGCAAGTAAAATACCGTTTCTCGGTGTAAACTCGAGGATTATTACTGGGTCAAATGCTCGTGGGATTACTTTGAAACAGTACAATAGTTGATGCTGTCATTTTCTTATTACATGCATTCCCACGTAGTTCAACTTGACAATATTATTTAAGTTATCAGTAATCTCAATGCTGTTTGACCATTGTAAATTTGTTCGAGAAAGCAACCCGCTCTGATTTTTCTTTCAGAAAAGAAATGAAAATGGAACTTACAAGTAATTAAATACAAAAACGTTAACAGGTATTCTAATGCGCTTATTAAAGAATCAAATAAAAAATTTTTTCATACTTATATGCACTTTTTTTTTTTTCCTATGAAAGGTATAATCAAGGTTGAAAAGAATAAAAACAGTATACATGTTGAATCTTTAATATGAGCTTAGAATGAAGTACTTATTAAATAGATCGATTTAAAAATGAGGTATAATAAGATGAAACTTCATTTTCACGCTGAATATATTATGAAATGACTAATTCTGAGAAAGATTCTTTGTTGATGGGCCAACGTCGTTGGTTAATGAAAATGTCAACTCTCATGCACAAGAAAGACAGAACATGCAACCTTAATTTAATGGTCACGTAGCATTTTTAATTTTTTCATTTCCGTCTCTCTAGTATACTCTTGCCCATCCAAATTGTTACTTTAATCCTTCGAATATTTGTCCTTGTCTCATTAGAATCTCTCTCTCCAATACCCTATGTACATAAAATATTGGTGAGCTACAGTTTTCTAGTCAGGTTTGAGTGTCCTTTAGCCAAACCTAATCCTTGAATCGATTCTTGATTTGGTGACTATTCTGGTGCTTCTCTTCCCAAAGAGCAATAAAAAATTAGTGCATTGACATATGGTGACAATGTATTCAAATTCTCTCTGAAATGCCTTGGAAAGTAAATACTTGGACGGTAGGGATAAGGATCTAGCTAGGACTAGGAGAGGGACAAGGAGAGAGATTTACAGTTTAATCTAGATCATGTCCTGTTCACATTTCTAATTGGATATACTTCGTACTCTATTAGCCAAGGAGATATTACCTGCTATTCTCTTTTAATTATCTTCACATAATTATTCTATGAGAAAATAATTACGAAAGAAACAAAGAAACATACCCGGTATTTTCACGCTCTTACAATTTATTGGTCTATGTTTTCGCTTTTTATAAATGCATAACCGGTGCTAATTCTTCATTGAGTAATCATTAATTCTTGGTTTGTAGCAAGCACGCAAAACACACGTGCGCCCCGACGAAACTCAAAGCATACTTGCATTCAAAAACCATAAACCAAAGCAACATACTAGAACCTTTTAATTTAGGGTTAAGAGTAAAGAAAGCTTATTATTTTATCTCATTTAAATTTTTTCAGCAAGCTATGCATGACTTGAAATTTCTTTCTGGGAAAAATATATCCATAACATAGCATTTTTAAAATCTAGGACTACCAATTGTTCATCATAGAACAATACAAAGTTGCAAAAAGACAAAAACATGGGGATGGTAAATTGCAATTTTTATAATTATTCTTATTATTTTTATTCTCAAAATGTTGAGTTATGGGAAGCCTTATCATACTGTAACCTAAACAAAAATAATAATGTTAGATAGTACAGGATTTCACGTTCTGTTTAGCTATAGGAAAAGATTCTATTGCCACCTATCTATATATATATATATATATATATTATAATTACTAATCATGCTCCTACATATGATAACAATAGTAGTAAATCGGATAACTACCCATTATATAATTTCAGCTGTTCGAATTTAATTGGTCATTATATATTATATATATTTATATATAATATATAATAATCGATAAATCTTTTCTCGGAACCTCCATTATGTAATCAGCACAAATTAAAATGAGGTAAAAATAACCTTAAAATATTCATCCAATAGCAGCAAAATCTACCCTGAATTAATGCAGAAAATCCGTGTCTATATTATCAATACTGTACATATTCATGTCAGAAGTAGCAGGTCCTACTCGAATATAAAAATTACTTTTCACTGGACTTTCTTATTCCTGCAAGTAGCATTGTGATACACAAACATTTTGTATCTTGTAGATGTGTTGCGTCTGAATTCCGGTTGGATAGGATGTTGCGGGTGTTGATATGGATAGGAAATTTCACGGCACCTTGAATTTATTTGAAACTTCTAGTTTATTGTTTCCAGATCACAGTAGAAAAAAAGGACAAAGAGAAAAAGAAAATTGTAAGGTACAACGTTCAATTATTAAAAATGATAAAAGTATTTTCTTTTTGCCAAACTAATTACTAGAAGTGCAGCAAGCTGTCATATCCATATCGGCCATTTGGTCAGCTAACCGCAGACAGTTCACTTCCACTAGGCTCATATGATCAAGCCATCAGCAGTGATGGATTACAGTATTGGTCAAAAACCCCAAGCGAAGAAAAGAAAAAATGAAAGAAAGAAAAAAGAAGAAGAAACCTCTTTCAAATTGGTTGTCAAAATCTTCATATTAACTAGATTTAGAAAAAATAGACTTATGATGGTTGAAATGTAATACTAGTAAATCATTCATGATGGAAATGGTCACGTGATATCGGATTTAAAATTAATAGACTAGATCTACATTGATATCAATGTTGTGGATTTACAAATTTAGCATGATGGAGGAAGAAAGAGGTTTAGAAAATAATGACGAGTATTCTCTCGATACTCGGATTTCTCAAGGAGTTGAGAGGAATTAGCTCATCTTAAATCCAAACACAGAATTATGGTGCTTTTTAATATATTTTTTTTCTTCAATATACCTTACAAAATATTAAAAGTTAATTTTGAAGTGCATAGATGTTTACTTTCATATTTATAATTAACATACATTCTTCTCTTTACACTTATATTTGATTTAAACACAGGGAAAATAAATAAATAAATTTCTACACCTCAACATCACTATACATTTAATCCCTTTCACTTTCTTTCCCTGTCATTTTCTATCCTATTTTCATATTTCGAAACAAAAATTTTAAGATGAACTTTAACTTTGTACCAAAAGAGCCCACGATAGGATTTTGACTTGCCTTGAAGCCATAAAACACTTTGTAAATGTACTGAGAAACTAAAAAAAGAAAAAAGAAAAAAAGATAATTTAAACGATGAAATGATTTTATATGCCAACGAGAAGAACTTTATAATTAAGCAAAAAATTTTAAAATAAAAATAGTGTGAAAAAACCATATTACGTTAAATTAGATATTGCAAGAGACTATGTAAACTGAGAAATTACTCGAGAATGAAGAAATTAATGACAAAAACTTATCATCAATGAAAAATTATCACAATTGAAAGCTTATACAACACTCTAAATAACTAACGGAAGCACATCAATCCGATAAATCACTTGCATTTACCCTAAGGGGATTAATGATGAGAGTCCATTTGACTTTGAATGAACTTTACTATTCAGAGCCGACATCAACTTGCTTAAAAATAATTCTACTGCCTTTATTCCATTTACTTGATAGACACTCGATTATATTCTTGTTGATGAATTACATTTATAAATTTCTTTTGATGCATTTGTCAACGGGCTAAGCAGCCTAATTGGTTCATCAATAAGTTTAGTTAAAGCTCCAATTATAACATTGTATTTTTATTTGATTTTAATATTAAACTTTAAGGTTAACTACCAAAATTATACCTGAGCTTTTACATTTTTTATTTTAAACTTTGCTTACTCGTATTATTCTTTTCTATAGTTATATAACCTCCACTCCCACTTTTCAGCTTTATATATCTTTCTTTCTCCATTTTTTCCATCTAGTTATATAGCTTGAGTTTTCTTTTCTTTTCTTTTCTTTTTTCCCACTTTGCATGCCTTTTCTTAATTATTTTTCTCATTACACAACCCAAGATGTTACTTCCCTTCAAGAAAGAAAAGTAAAAAATAATGAAATTTTTTTTTGAAACCCTAATAGATCTAATAAAGCTAGATCATGATTTGGGGTGACTTTAAGAATTTGAGCATGATGAGCTTTGAAGAGTAATCACCATGTTGGTGTGTTCCCTCTTACTCTTAGTTAGGCTGATGCACTTATAAAAGTTTTTTATGTATTTGAACTCAAGAAAATCCCCTTAAAAAATTCTCTAGAAGAGGATTTGTCTTGGTTATCGACTATTCATGCAATCCAATGGACTTTACTCTTTTGCTAAATTTTATAAATACCTAAAAACTCCTTCTCATCTTGGGGGATGATTCAAAAAATCAAAGAAATGAGATTGTATAAGCAAGCTTATATGCTCAAGAATCTAAGATTAAAATTCTTCCTATTCTTGCTCAAATCTCAAGAACAGTGAAGTTACACTCCTTAACTCTTTGTCTGACACAAGGTGCATTTATGCCCTTGAGATTGCTCGTTCATCTTTCTTGCCACTCTCTCCATTTCTCTATGTATCATCTCTATGTCACTTTTCTAAGGCAATGTGAAGTGCAAGACTCATATCATACGAGTTTGACGATGTTAACTGGAGTGTTGCATCTACATTTTAATGACTCCACTCTAAATAAACTAAATTGACAACAAAAATATAAAATCTCAAGAAAGAGGTCTATTGGGCAAGTTGTTGGTAGCATTTAAGAATTTCAACCCAATGCAGTAAAAGAGAATGTTAAGTGAACAAATAAAGTTTTTAACTGGTTGATGCTAATGTAACACTTCTATGGCTTGCGTACGCTAGGTAATAGCCTAGCTACTTAAGGCAATCAACTTATGCCCAAAACCCTTTAATTTCACTTGAAGAGCATTGATAAGGGAAGATATATAGTGCTAAAATAGATTTAAAAGATTCTTGCCTAAGGCTAATAATAAAATGAGCTTGACTAATGATAAGAGTATAAGGAGTTAAATCCTTATTGAGATGTCTTGGAGAGATTTCACATGGTATGTTAAAAATAAGGGTTCTTAGACTAGTTCAACCTCTTTCAACCATTCTTTAAGCAATCTCATATACTTAGACAAGCTCTTCATAGATTTGGACTCAAGAGAAGCTCGTTAGTAAAATATCCATGTAGAGGAGGAATCAACTTGGCCATCAACTACCAATGCAATAATTTGATGGACATAATTAACGACCAAACTCTAAAAATGTTCAAGAATTCCTCATTTAGGGTGACCATTCAAAAATTAGAGAAGTAAAATTCTATAAGCAAGCCTCTATGCTCAAGAGTTGGAGACTAGAATTGTTTCCATTTTAGCTCAAGATCTTAAGTAATACAAAGTTGATATTCCTAAGCTCCTTCTATTATCACAAGTCCATTGAAGCCCCTTAAACTGTTTATTCCTTCTTCCTACCACTTTGATTATATCATTCCTCCAAACATTATCTTCATGTTACTCCTCTAAGGCCATGTTAAATGCAAGATTTAGGTCACATGTATGTGACAACAACTATATCCCTACATCTACAATATGCAAAGTAAAAACATGCAAAACTTAAGCTACATGATTAGAAAAGAAAAAGAATGAAATCGATATGCATAGTGAAAAAAAAAATGCGAGAATAGTTTTCATAATTAACTCTAATATTTGCATCAACAACTAGATAATTTAGAGTAATCAAAACAAAATTAAGCATGGATTCTATTAAGGCTAAGGGCTTGGGATCAATAAACATATTTAATTGATATTAGAAATTTGATTTTACATTACAAGAAAAATATCATATTGCACCAAGATATAGTAGTAAAACTATTAACAAAGTTAGATGATAACTAGTCAAATATTATTATAATATTAAGAGAAAATTTAAAAAATATTATTTAGTCAGTTTTGTGAAATGTGATTTGTGTTTTGATTTTGAAAAACAAATTACCTATATTTCTTGACTTTTTGGGGACACAAAATTCCTTTTTATTGATTCAGAATATTATTAAATGTATTTAATTAATTAACATTAAAAAATTATAAAAAATTCAGAAAAATAAAATTAAAAAAGCACAAGAAAAAAAATTAAAAAATTATTAAAAGGGAAATTAAACTCAAATACTAAGAAACTTTAGATTTTGGAGATAAACATGAACCACGTTATACTGTTTTTTTTTTTTTTTTGGGGGGGGGGGGGGGGGTGGTCAAGAGCAGAGCAAAAGATCACAATTTTATATACCCCATCTATAGTCATGACTTTGCAAAAGTAAGCAAATTAGCAAAAAGAAACCATAGCCACTTTAAAAACCAATCCTAGCTACATAACTAAGAGAGTGGAAAATGAATGTTCGTGATGAAGGAATTGGATGGTATTGCAAGGAAAGCCAAACTAAGCAATAATTAATATTTTGAAAGAATTTAAATCTAAAAAGTAAATAAATGTAGTGCTGGAAATAACAGGAATGTGTGTGAGGTTCTTATCCCAATCTTTTTCTAGTGTTTCTTTTTTGTAATTTTAGTTTTTTACTTACATTATTTAATTAAGCTATTTAATAAGACAATGACCCAATAAGAAATTATCATGTTTCCTTATATGCCATTAGCATAAATTGAAAAAAAAAATATAAATCATGTAATTAACAAAATCAAAATATAGGTAACTTGCTTACAGAGGTACGAAAAATACACATTTAAAATTCTAGTATAGCATGTAACGATTATGCTTTACTTTTTACAATCTTCATTCTTTTCATTATTTATTTCACAAAGGGAAAAAATTACAATTGATCCTAATCGATCAACCCAGTGAGATTCGGTTAGATTATTCAGATTAATCATCAATTTTCCAATTCAGCTTAGAGTTTAGGTCTCCATATTAGCAATGGATTGGCCTGGCTTAGGGTGCGATTCCGGATAAGTCAATTTGAACTAACTCGTTCGAAGGAGATATGAGTAATTAATTTCTTTGAAAGTTAGCCAGTGAAAAATGCTACTAAGTTTGTTTCCCATTCATAACAAGTCGTTCACTTCAAAAAGAAACAAATGAAGGTATGTATCCATGTATATAAATTAAATGGGGTAGCGTACATTCCATGTATATATATGTCATTCTTTCGGCTTAAATATAAAAAAGAAAATCATATTGGCTGGATAATGAATATATTATGTATATGTAACTTAGCTAGAATTTCCAAGAGAATCTCCATGGTATTGTTTCCTAGAATTAATATTTGCTTGTACAAAGGTTTGGTGGAGGTTTTACTTACCCCAATGAAGCTCTCAAGTTCGTATATTTTAGACCATTAAAAGAAACAAATGTTGATTTTCTTCTTCTCCTTTGATTGAGTTCTTAAGGAGCTTCCTCACCATATATGACCGCATAAGCTAGAAGGGGTAAATGGTAGCATACATAGCCATATATCTTGAGAGGTTTTTGAATTGACCTGTTAAATCTTTTAGTATACTTATTTACATAGTTCTTACAAATTATGAAGAAAAATTAACACCTTATTTATGCTAAATTAGTGATTATCCTTATGGTCATAATAAAAACTAGAAAGAAGATGTTTTTTTCATCTTTTCTGATAAATTATATATTTTGTGAGAAAAGTATTGTAGATACCTAATTTTTGCCTCTTTATAATCTTAATTTTTATTTTATTTTATTTTATTTTACAAAAAGGGTCCTAATTCAAAAATAAAAATAATAAAAAAAAGTTAATAAAAAATAAAAATAATAAAAATTAACAAATGATGAAAATACAAAAAAAAAATAAGAAAAGGAAAAATTATAAAAAGTTTCGTAGATTTTTAGGAAGTAACTTATATTAGGAACAAATAGTTTTAGTTTTAACTTAGTTCACAAAATTATTTTAGACAATCACACATTTTAAGTACAATTTAGTTATACTAAAAGTCAAGGCACAGACCAACGGCCTAACGGATAAATATCGAAGTACCGGATTGGATTTAATTTGAGATCTTGGGTTCGAGTCCCGTTAGGCACTTATGTCTTTTATTTTTCTATCTTTTACAAAAGTAATATAAATAAAACGGATTTATATCTAATTAAAATCATTTGAATCTAGTTTGATTTTATTAAATCAGATTTGAATTAATTTGTATTTAGTTTAATTTTTATCAAATTAGATACAATAGATATGAATGGATACGATTTGATGTGATTTATTTTGGGTTTATAAATACACATCATGCCAAAAAAGGCAAGGGTTTTTTTTTTTTTTTTTTTTTTTTGTTTTAGCTCCAACATAACCTGATACTGCATCTAAACTCCATCACTGAACCCTTGTTCACATTACAATTGCACTTTCAGCAACGCCTAATGTCATGCCTCAAATCGACAGAGTCGTAACAGCCCCGTCGTGTAAACCATTCTAAGATAGAAGTTAGTCTTACAACCACTATCTTAGACCTGATCTACACAAGGCGTCGACGACTAACCCGCTTTGAAGTAACAGTTTGTAATTTAAATAAATCATTTATCTAAGAAAATGAGGAAATATATATATACTATAATTCAGCTATTGCAATTAAAGTTTACAATATTTCTTTATAATATATTTCCTAGTTATTACAGTATTCAGAAATGAAAAATAATTCTAAATAAAAAATTAGACCTTAAAAATATGTGTACATTCTTCAATGTTTTTCCTCACTCCTTAGGATCCAGCAGTTGCTAGCTTTAGAGTAGTGGTTTGCCGCTTGTTAGCCAGCACTTGCACGACGTCTATAGGGATGTGAGCAATCACAGCTCAGTAAGTTAGAACAGAAGACTTAAAACTATACTATACACACAACAAGATTTTCAACCACTTATTAGGTGTAATGCATGTGTAAGCAAATGCCATCGCATGATGTTGTTCGGCCCGTCGTGAGATTAGAGAAATTGCACCCGCTCTAATCCGAGTTGAGGAGTTGCCATTAATGCAACAGCTCACGACCAAATCCAGGCTTGTGCAATGGAAACCTCACTCCTCCCGCGACTACCTTTGAACCATTGACGTCACCCTCGCCGCGACCTCCTCTCCTGTCACTTAGTTCAGCTAAGGATGAAGAAGGGACCATTTTGCAATTCTGCGCTATCCTTTTCGAAGGGGTCGATATTTGGCCGGAGAGTCCTAAGTTCCCCTAACGGATTGCCATGCACGTCCGATTATGATTACTGGTCGTATATTTAATTAAGCCCAATTTAGGGTAATCAATCATTTCATACAAATCATACAATACGTGCCAGAGCAACAAATAGAATCATAGTATCACCCATAATCAAGAATATGCACACATCTAACTATCTAACAAGCATAACCAAACATAATCTTAAGCCTCCAAAATACAACATCGTATTAATCTCAACTTACCTCGACTCTTCGCTCACTCACTCGAGGTCCGATTTGCTCAGGCCATCGCCGATCATCCCTATAACACAAATGTGGTTTCAGTTTTTCATATAATTATTATAAGTTCATTTTATCCTATAACGCTTATGGTTATGTTTTGTTTAGGGTTTAATATGTCTAATTATATAGGTCTTAAGTCTTTTATAATTATTTTATGTTTGGATTTAGGTCCGGGTTCCACATCGATTTCTAAATTAGATTCTACTTCGATTTCCAGGTATTGTTTTGTACCCGAACTCTAGAAATTCGTTTCAACTCATAATGTGAAACTAATCACATTATTTCCAAATATCCTAAATACAATCGCTACCCCTAGTCAGTATTTTATTCCATCCGGTACACTTAAATCCGTATTAGTGTACCAAATTTACTCCTGTTGTGAGAAATTTTTATATTTTTCATATAATTACCTAAAATTAAATTTTGTTTCAGATTTATTATGTTCTAATTTCCATTATTTTATTATCTAATTAAACCTAATTTTTCATATTTATTAAATTTCCAATTCTATATATTTCTAATTTTCTACATTTACCACATAACACCTTCATTATTTACACTTAACACTCCATAGACTAGGATTAGGTTTCCACATCAGAGATTAACATCCCTAGACATCTGAGTACTATCTAAATCAGTAATTAGTATCTTAATCATCTAATTAACCCAAAATCACCCAATTTTTCCATCATTTTAGGGCTAAAAATTAACTTAAAAATTTCCAAAATTAATTTTAAAAAAATGGCTTCATAGCACTGTTCTATATCACATGAGCATCCTACAGAAAAAAATTGAGCTCTAAACTACACTCCTAAGGTCATTTATTTCTAAACCGAAACATACTTGGTTTTGTATGATTTCTTAAGGACCCTATGTCACGAGACATATTTTCATCAAAATAATATTTTTCCTAAAAAATACATACAAAAATATTCCAGAATAAAAAAATTCATAATTTTGTAATAATATTTACTATTTTTACAAAATTACACAAGAATCGGGCTGGAAATCGGACTTACCGATCTAGGTGGCTCCGACCACCACCGGCCACCGTGGCCTTATCGGCAGCCTTAGGCATTGCCACCACCGTATGGTGGTGGTGGTGGCCGTCCACTTCCAGCTGCTCGTCTCGTGGGGGTTCCCTTTAAGGGCCCTAACTGCACAGTTTTTCTTATTTTTTTCCTAACTCGAATTTTTCTCTCAATTTTTGCCTCTCCCTAATTTTCTCTGATTTCTAACTATCCAAATGAGTTCCTGGATTTTTCTTACTATTTATAGAGCTTTAGTGTAATTATTGTGCATTAAATTGGATAAGACAATTGCCTTATCCCTTAATTTTTGGCTTTTGTGTTGTCTTAATTTAATTGGCCGAATTTTTTCTTATTTTTCCCAGCTGCCACGACCCAATTCTGGATCATTCATGACTTTTCCTAATTTTTCTTGATTTTCCCTTAATTAATTATGAATTTTCTTTAAGTATTTAGTATTATTTAAGCACATTTAGCGTATTTTAAATAATTACGCGTATTTATACTTACATGTAAATTCATATATAGTACAAATAAATATTCTTAAATATTATTTAAGTCATTCTATTATTTTTAGTATATATATAATTTATCTCTAGTAATTTATTATTTATTAGATTATACTTTTCGCCTTTTCGGTAATTAGCAATTATTATGCTTAAAATTTGAAAATTTTACAGTCTTCTATTTTATTACTTATTTTCTTAAATTTAAGTTTATAGGGTCATTTTTACTAATATTTCTCTTAATAGTTTATAATTTGGGTTTGATTGGATTTTTTAATCGATTGCTTAAAACTTTATGTTCTAAGTTCAATCCTACGGTCAATTGACTTAGCTTTAGGGCTTACACCTAAGGCCCGATTAATCCTTACGCTTCATAGCCATGTCCCAACAACAACTCCTGACTGCCAACGTCTACTATAGCATTCTTCATCACTGAGGAAGCCAACAACCAATTGTCCATTGACCACAGGCTTCACCTGACTTCCCTTGCTGCTGTATACTCCGATCACAACTACACGCATCATACATCACTAATCCTCCATACCATCATTGTAGCAGTTGTCAACGATCCAACCGTGTGCGTTTACTGGCAATTCAAGCATGACATCCATGTAACTAAACTCCATATACGTTGAACGGACCAAATTACATCCCAACAGCAACTGACTACAGCCCTTCACTAAGCATTCACTGTACACCACACCTTGCATAATCTCTATGATCGAACATAAACACTTATACACTTTATATACTAACCAACACAATTAGCATGTTCACCTACTGTCTTCATCGACACACACTGCTTCACGACCCTATTACAAACCTAACGCCCTAGCTAACGAGACGATGTCTGCCACTTATCGACACATGTGACTCGAACGCTACCCACTATCACAAGCAATCAACATAGGCTGAGCACTGCATCCTCCAAAGATCGACCGCTCCGCTGCTAAACACGCCCATCCTCTTTTGTTCACTACTGTCAACACAGTAGTAACAGCAATAGCGGCACGGACAGCAATGGCAATGTCCACGTTCACTGAACTGCTGCACTACACTACATACGACACACTGCTGCTGTTTGCGACCAAGTTCGCTATTACCAACGCGTGTCGGAACTCCGTCGATCTTCACACATACTCTACGCTACTGTACAGAAGAACTCAACAATACATTATCCTTTACTGATCATCGCCTTGCACAACTGTGCTTGATGCAGCCGCTTGATTTGTAAAAGAGCTAGCCCGGACGCAATAGGCATTGCTCCACCGACACTAGCAATACGAACGGGCCACATTATTGATTATTGCCTTCATCGAATAGTAATCAAGTTCGGATTTTTAATTTTTATTATTATTTAATTAATTAATGATTTGTTATTATTGTATTATTATTATTATTTAGGTCCTTTATTGTTTAACATAGTATACATGTGCGTATTCTGGTTTAGGACGTCCTTTTGGGTATTAGTGTTTATCGGTTTAGTATATTATATTTTAGTCTAGTAGTCGTTTAATAGTAATAATATAGTATATATGTTAACTTAGGTGTTTTATTAAGTTTCTGGATTTCCTCATTTAGAAAGATTCATTTTTTTTAGAAATAAAAATTAATAAAAAAGAAGTTTTTTATAAAAAACTATAGTGTCGTAGAGAGTTTTTTTTAATCACTTACAAGTTAGGATCTCTTTAAATTTCGTTTAAATGAACCAAATCAATTAAAACGTAAATTCGGTCTGTTTTCAAAAATTAAAATCAACTAACACACTAAAGATTTTTGGAAAGAACTACGATTATCTGATCCTAGCTAGCGAATACATAGGCACCTTCGGGGCGACGATAAAATCTATAGAAACTTAGGTTTTTTTTTTTTTGTTTTCTTTTCTTAAAGATATTAGAAAAGATAATTTAGAAGAATAATCTTAATTTTGGTAAATAGATAGTGGTATCTGTTAGGGTTTAATAGGTTAGCCCCTGAATTCAAAATTCTCTAGTTTCATTATTAAAATTGAGATTAAAGACCGGTAGTCAAACCGTAATCAATCAACCCAATTGATTACGGTTTCTTTCCTTTTTCCCGACTTTAGTTGGGTAACGATTCTAAAAATTATTTTTAATAAAAAACCAGAATTTCTCAATTTCTTTAATCGATGATTAATATTAAATAGGTTAGGGTTTAGTATTAATCGAGAAATGGAAAATTAATTTTAAATAAAAGAAACCGAAAAATCGGGCTCGACAAGTATGTAAGGGTATTGCTCTTAGATCTTACTAGTATAGTGTTCGAGTTTTTGCAAATAAACTAATGAGCTTCAAAGTGGGAGGGTAAGTGAACTAGAAAGGGCTCAATTAAGCCTACAGAACAGAATGAGATCAGTAAAATTGCTAGGGGGATTGTCTAATGTGACTTTTTTGATGCTTAAGTTAGTCTTAGGTAATAGAGGGGATAGTAATTAATTCTAGTGAAGAGAGATGGAATGAATGTGCTTATGAGTTTTCTTTTTTCTTTTTTCTTTTTTTTTAGCGTTACCTTATAGTGGAAAAGGATTGGAGTATTTATAGTTGGGATCTCGAGCTTCAATCAACTCATAGCCTATAACTTAGGACATCTCGTCTTAGGTTTGGTAGGCTAAAGTTAGTAAGACTTTCTAACATAGTTAGGACATGATGGTTTTAGGTCTTGTGCCTATCTTCTCACATTTAACGTTTTGAGAGCACCATATAGTTAGGCTATGTAGGCATTTGGGGAAAATCCCCAAATGTTGTATCACATCAAATATGTTGTGGACATCATATAAATGGCATGTGGGCTTTTATTATAGGACAAGTGAGTATTTCCTGTCTATGTTGAGATGTTTGTAGCCTATTAAGTATGGAGATTGATAGGGATCATGGACTAATCACTTACTCTTGAGCTTGAGGATTCACCTATATGATTCACCGAGTTGTCTAAGGGTTGAAGAACAATGCATTCTCCACCCTAACCTACTGAGGTACTTTATTTCAACCTCTCTTTATCTGATGAAGAAGATCCTTAAGGTGCTTGACCTACTGTTGAGTCGACATTTTTATGACATACTAACCTAAGGCTACGCATTGAACCTGCTTGTTGTTGAGCTGATGCATCTTTGAGGCTAAGTTACTCCATTTCTAAGTTGATCAATTGACATCAATAAGAAGAATTGCTACATATTGCACCAACCCTTCCTAAGCCTTAAATAGCTGAGCTGCTATATAACCAACCTGACTTAATCTATTTAAAATCAACTCTACTTGGCATACAACATCATTTAGACCATAAGATAAATAGTAGACATGTGTCTCATTTTTTGACACCCATACTATCCTTTCTTTTTATAACCAAATATCAGTTTTGTCTCTTTACAACTTTACCCTTGTAATAAATTCCCCTTTGTTTTTCTAGTAGGAATCCTTTTTGTAATTTACGTATACATAGGACTTACCTTAATTGGGCCATATAAATAATTGTAATATATAATAACTGCAACATCAATGATATTGAGATTTTGAGAAAATACTTTCCCTCATGAACTACGTATCCTTTACTTACTCTCGTTTACTCTTATCTAGTTCATTGTGAGTGTGAATTAGTAGTGAATGCCTTTCAACCTCACTTATATGTAATATCAAGTACAACCTAAGCTTGTGTGAGGTGTTGGTAAGTCATATTGATCGTCGATGCATGAGGGCCCTTACTTAACACTTGATTACCATTTATCTTTCAAACCATCTTGTGGTTCGAATCCATCCCTTTTGGCTTATGTGATATTGGTAGCCATATGTCGACCTTCTTGACAATCTATATCATCTTGGTATCAAAGCTAGGCTACATTTAAGCAAGTATTTGTTACTTTGTGCTTTAAGTGACTTATTAATATTATAGTTTCTTTTAGAAGCTGTCTATTGTTGTCATGAGAGTTTGAGAAGTGTTTAATGTTGAAGAAGTTCAGTGCTCTATTCCCCCCCTGTTTTTGTTTGCAGAAACAAAGTATGAGTGTTTGATTGATTTATCGTATGTTGGTTGTAATAGTTATTGGTGTGTTAAATGCAATTTTGTTGTATTGTTTATGGAAAGGATTTTGAGTTGTGTTTCGATTGTTAATCTATTGTAATAGATAAGAATGTCCAACTCTAGTGTTCAAGAAACCTTCTACAACTAAAAGAGTGGTGCTTGTAATGGCCAAGGTCAACAAGGAAGTTTCACACATCAATTTGATGAATGACTAGATAGGCTTACTAACTTGGTGACTAACCTAGTAACTTCCATAAATGAAGATAGAGAACGAGTTATAAATGACACCTATAGAGGTCAAGTCAATGAA
The DNA here is from genome assembly GCA_024138015.1 of Lumnitzera littorea. Taxonomy (NCBI): domain Eukaryota; kingdom Viridiplantae; phylum Streptophyta; class Magnoliopsida; order Myrtales; family Combretaceae; genus Lumnitzera; species Lumnitzera littorea. The sequence goes on from JAMXBB010000003.1 coordinate 93,546,633, forward strand.
CTGCTCAAGAGAGGCAATGGTTGATACAACCGAGCTAACGCTTTAATTCAACCACCTTTACTTGGAGGAGTAGACAAAGTTGCTTAAGGGAGATTAGCATTAGATAAGATCAAAGAGGAGGATGAAAAAGTAGGTGATGAGAAGGAAGAGTATTATGAACCTAACAAGAGGAATGTTGGAGCTCTTAAAGTGGAAGAATTGAGGATACATATCTATAGGTTTTCTGGGAGTAGTGATGCTGAAGACTACCTGGACCGAGTAGATAAGCTTAAGAAGCAGCTTCAATGTCATGAGGTGCTTGAGAATGACAAGGTTAGACTTGCCGTACTAAAATTTACTGGCTATATAGCTCTACGGTGGAAGAATCTATAACCCATTTGCAGTAGAGAAGGAGAAATGTGAGATAAGGGATTAAGATAAAATAAAGAGAGTCATGAGAAGAAGATTTGTTCCGAGCTATTATCTATAGGAGTTGAGGTAAGGGGCATCAACTGTTGAATCATATGTAAATGAATTTCAAATGTTATTAATCCATTGTGAAGTAGTCGAATCGAAGGATGGAATTTCAAATTAGCCGCCATTTTAGTAAACTTGTATGATCGCAACCCAGTAAAGTTGTTGAGGTTCGACTTGCTTAAATTACCTAAGTAGAGGAGAAAGAGATCCTGAAGAAGTTCGAGAAAAGTAGAGCTTAAGAAGAAAGATGAGTGAGATCAAGTGCTTTAAGTGTTAAGGGTTTGGATACATGGCTGCACAATGTTCAAACCAATGAATAATGGTGATTAAGGGAGAGTTACTGACCATTAAGGCTAATAGTACTTATGAGGAGATTGAGGAGCCCAAAGAATCCAAACACCCATAATAGCCCAAGGAGGAGGAGATCATTTATAGTGAAGAGGGTAGTTTTATGCTTGCAACCATGGTGTTAAGGAAAGTAATGAGTGTAAGTCTCATGCCAAAGGACAAGTAACAAGAGAATTTGTTCCACTTTAGCTGTAAGGTAAATGGTTGTTGTGTGCATTGATTGTTGACAATAACAGCTGCACCAATGCAGCATCCACTTTCATAGTCCAGTGATTGAAGTTGCCGACCTCACCTTACCCCATCCTAAGCCTTACAAATTGCACTAGCTTAGTAACAAAGGAGCCTTACAAGTAAATAAACAAATAGCCTTACTAAATTGTATTGGAAACTATTGGGATGAAGTATTCTGTGATGTGTTGCTCATGAGTGCATCTTGTATTCTTCTTAGACATCTATGGATGTTTGATCAAAATGTGATATACAATGAAAGAAAGAACACATGTTCCTTAAAGTACGATGGTAAGAATGTAAAGTTAAGCCCTATCATTACCGAGCAAGTTAAAAACATGCAAACTTAACTAAGTCAAGTTCTGAAGAAAGAGGCTTTGGTGATTACTTGAGTTGTGCTGAAGAGAGAGATGAAGCTTGAAGAGTCGACCTATCTGTTAGTTAGAAGGTTACTTGAGATAAGAGGATTAGATGAGGAACTACTACCTATTAAGGTGAAAACCTTGGTAAATGAGTTTGCTAACCTATTCCTACGTAAACTACTAGAAGATCTACCTTTGATCCGAGGTATTGAACATGTAATAAACTTACAGGTAAGAATTACACTACTAAACAAGCTTACCTACAGACTGAATCCAAAGTAAGCTACTGAAATATAAAGACATGTAGATGAACTAATGAAGAAAGGGTATATCCGAGATTCCCTGAGCCCATGTGCCATACCAACTCTACTTGTACTTAAGAAAGATGGGTCATAAAGGATGTGTGTGGATAGTAAAGCTATTAATTATATTACCATCAAGTATAGGTATCCCATGCTTAGACTTGATGACATGCTCAATGAGTTAAATGGAGCAAGAATATTCTTAAAGATTTATCTTAAATCTGGATACCATTAGGTTCGAATGCGAAAGAGAGCTAAGTGGAATACTGCATTTAAGACCTACCATAGATTGTATGAATGGCTTGTGATGCCATTTAGCCTATCAAACGCCTTAAAAACATTCATGAGATTGATGAACTATATACACTAAGAATTGATAGGAAAATTTATTGTTGTATATTTTGATAACAATTTAGTCTATAGCCTTGACTTGGAGACTTACTGTGAACACCTTTGAGCAATCTTCTCAAAACTTCGAGTTGAGAAACTTTATGCCAACTTGAAGAAATGCGACTTTTGCTTACCTGAAGTGATCATTTTGGGATTTATTGTGAGTAGTGGTAGTATACGAGTTGATGATGAGAAGGTGAAGGCAATTACTGATTGGTCTATATTGACTTGCTCTACCAATGTGCTAAGTTTCCACAGTTTGACATCATTCTATCATTGATTTATGAGGAATTTTAGTACTATTGTAGCCCCATTCATTGAACTATCAAAGAAAAATGTTGAGTTTAGGTGGGGAGATAACGAATAGAGAAGCTTTGAAGAGGTGAAGGAGAAGCTGACTACTGCCCCTATCTTAGCTCTACCGAGCTTTGACAAAGTATTTGAAGTAGAATATGACGCATTGAAACTAAGCATAGGAGTTATTCTGATATAGGAGGGTCAACTTATTGCCTATTTTAGTGAGAAGCTTAGAGGAGTTATGCTCAACTACTTTGTTTATGATAAGAAGTTCTATTTCTTAATATGAGCTTTGATTGTCTGGCAACATTATTTATTACCCAAGGAATTCATGATTTACATTGATCATGAATCTTTGAGAAATCTGAAGAGTCAGTGTAAGTTGTCCTGAAGACAAGTTAAGTGGGTTGAGTTTATGGAGGGATTTTCTTATATTGCTAAGTATAAGAACGACAAGAACAATGTAGTGGCCGATGCCCTATCAAGACAACATTTCCTCTTGATCGAGATATAGATTAGGTTACTTAGATTTTCTATGATTAAGGATTCATATGTTGAAGATCTGCATTTTTACCAGATCAATGCATAATGTGACGAAGGCTGAACACTTGATCACTATCACAGAGAGGACGGATACTTGTTTAAGAAGAGGAGATTGTGTATCCTAACATGTTCCATACGAGAGTTGCTAGTATGAAAGGGGCATAGCTGAGGATTTTTTGAACATTTTACAAGCATTGAACTCATGAGATATTAACCTCTAGATTCTTTTAGCCAAGAATGATAAAAGATGTCAAAGTTGTACTGGAAAGATTTAGTACTTGTAAAAGGCTTAAGAGATAAGCCAAGCAAGGGCAATCTTTACCTTTGCCGATCTCGACCAAACCATGGTCCGAGCTAAGCATGGACTTTATGTTAAGATTGCTGAAGGCATCACAAGGAAAGGATTCCATCATGGTGGTTGTAGATCACTTCAATAAGATGGCACACTTCGTGCCTTATTTTAAAATTAACAATGCTTCGGCTATCTCTTTTCTTTTCTTATAGGTGCACTCAAAACAATTATGTCTAATTAAGATCTAAATTTTATGAGCCACTTTTAGAGAATCTTGTGGAAGTGACTAGGAACCAAGCTGCTATTTAGCATGACCTGCCACCCTTAAACAAATGGAAAAAACTAAGGTTGTCAATAGAACATTAGGAACCCTACTTAGAGTTGCAATTGGACTAAACCTAACTAATTGGGATATGTACCTACACATAATTAAGTTTGCCTACAATAGAACCATATATAGCATTACAGGAAAATCCCTATTTGAAGTTGCTTATGGATTCAATCTTGAGCTTCCATTGGATCAAACACTACTACTAAGCCAGTAAGAAGACCGGTCTATTGTTAATGAGTCAAAGGCCATCGAGACAATATACCAGAAGGTCATGGAGCAATTGAGCCAAACTACCACCAAGTTAGAGAGGCGAGGTAAATGATGAAAGGGTAAAGAATTTTAGCTCGGTGATTTGGTCTGGATCTACCTTGGTAAAGATCAATTCCCAAGTTTGAAGAAGAGTAAGTTATCTCATAGAGCTGATGGATCGTTCAAAGTATTTGAGAAGATCAATCCTAATGCTTATAAGATTGAATTACNATGGATCGTTCAAAGTATTTGAGAAGATCAATCCTAATGCTTATAAGATTGAATTACATGAAGATTATGGAGTCTTAGACTCCTTTAATGTTATTGACCTCCATTCCTATATTCTTAAAGATAAGTAACAAGAAGCTGAGCTAGATTTTGCTCCCAAATCTTAAACAATGAAGAGGGGATAATAGGGATCATGGACCAATCACTTACTTCCGAACTTGAGGACTTGCCCATATGGTTCACCGAACTATCCAAGGAGAGTTAAAATTTGAAGAAGAATGCATTCTTCACCTCAACCTACTAAGGTACTTTGTTTGGACCTCTCTTTGTCTCATTGAGAAGACCTTCGAGACACCTAACTTATTGCTAAGTTAACCCTTTTTATGATACGCTAATCTAAGGCCAAGCACTGAACCGACTTGTTACCAAGTTGACGCATCTTCGAAGCTGAGCTACCCCACTTCCGAGCCGATTAGCCAAGGTTGATCAGAAGAATGGACGTACATTAGACCAACCCTTCCCAAGTCTTGAACAACTAAGCTATTGTATACTCGTCCTAACCTAGTCAATTTAGAATCAACTTTGCTAGACATATAGCATCATTTGGACCACATAATAGATGGTAGACATGTGTCTTATTTTTCTAATATTCGTACTATCCTTTTTTTTTTTTTTGTAACCAAATATCCTTTTTTTTTTTTGTTTACAACTTTACCATTATAATCTATTCCCCATTCCATTTTTAGTAGAAATCTTTTCTATAATTTATGTATACCTAGGACTTACCTTAATTAAGCCATATAAATACTTGTAAAATGTAATAGCCATAACATCAATGGTATTGAGATTTTGAGAAAATACTTTCCCTTGTTAGCTAAGTATCCTTTTATTTCCTCTCGTTTACTCTTATCTATTCTATTGTGAGTGTAGATTAATGGCATATGCTCTCTGATCTCACTTGTGCATAATATCAAGTGTAAGTTGAGCTCATGCGAGGAGCTGGTGAGTCATATCTACTATTGATGCATGAGGGCCCCTGCTTAAACTTCGACTACCCTTTATCTTTCTAACCATCTTATGGTTCGAATCTATCCCTTTTGGTTCACATGATATCAATAACTATGTGTTAACCTTCCTAACAATCCGTATCAAAGATCATTCCTACTCTTTGCGGCCATTCTTACAACATTAGTTCAAGAGAGGTTGGGTTAAATGTAAGATGTTCAGCAATGAGCCAAGAAGGCTAGTCCAAGCTTAGAGCTCGTGACCAAAATCAACTATTAGTAAAGAGTAAAAAGTTTATTTGTTTGACTTCTTAACAAATCCTATATCACCTAGTGGTTAACATTTCCCATGCCAATGATATGTAAGTGATAGGTATGATTAGTTTAAAGGAGGGCTCATTTAGATAAGTATAATTTGCAAACATATGATACTCTTTGGAATTGGCATATAATTATATACGAATTGCTCATTCAATAAAAGTAGTGTATTTCCAAATTAACTATAAGTATCTTATCTTTATGACGGTTGAGGATAGACATTATGATTGGTACAATTTTGTTTATTTATTTATTTTCTAAATGAGATTAGGTTTTACAAAAATGAAGAGATGAAAATTATCCATACTCCTCATAGGGAAGCTGACATACCCTAAGTTGATCAATTATAACCAATCAAAACGATAATTTACAATAAAAGGAATGATAACATAGACTTTTGATGATCACCTAAAATTTAATGTGTAAAACACTAAACTAATAACCTATGATTGAAGAAAATGCCAAGATGAGAGAAATTCTTAAGAAATATTAGTGAAGCCTTATCTACTTCTACAAAATGTTAATTATTTGATATTATTCAACCTTTAAAATATAAAAAGGTTATTATAATGGATTAGAAATTGGTGCACTTAGATCGGCCAAATAAGCACCATCTAGAATTGTTAAGTCAGTAATGAATTAGAATGAGATATAACTTTAGGCTAATTTTTGTTATCTACACAAGTTTTTGAACAATTGAAAAAAGGGATCTTTAGCAGGTTAATTTACTATAGTTGTTTATGAGGTTAAATAGTAGGATTAGAAATGATTTTTAGTGATGTTGAGATCACTATTGGTGGTCATTTAGTGGTCCAATAGTCATGTACAGCAATGGACCTACAAGAAAGCTTCTTATGATAGTGTTGGTAAGGGCTCTTTGATGCTTAAGTTAATAAGAAAGGAAAGAAAGATAGTGTTTAGAATGTTTTGCATGGTGTGAGAAGAGCTTAGGATTTGAACTTACTTACCTAAGATACATGGTAGATGAGGATTAGCTTATACATAGTTGTGTAAGAAGGATTGCATAGTACGAGAGGAGACAACACCGTTCAATCGATCGATGACTCTAAAGAAAGGTGCTTATCACTTCAGTATAGACAATCGTCATAGCAAGGATGATTAGGCATTTAGTCCATATTATAGAACGTTAGACAATATTTAATGAAGAGAAAGAAGGGGGATTAGTGAAGTAATTGTGGCATTGAGGTCTTCAAGTTGTATGTTGAGCACTTGGCATAAGCTCAAGGCTAAGCTTAATACGGTGTGCCGAGCTTGGGTCTGATTGCACTTGAGGACAATGGGGTCCTCATGATCTTAAGTCTCCAGGAGTTATACTCGAAGACATTGATTGGAGACTCCGAAGTCTAGATGTGGTTAGGATTAGAGGATTGCTTAAGGGTGACTAGCCAAATTGCATTGGCATTGGGTTTGTAGCTACACTAAGGTCGAAATGCTTAAGTGGATACGACCATATAGCTATGCTTAGATTGGGGGGAATCTATGAAGGGAGTTGAGCCAATTGGTTTGTTAGAGAGGATTAAGCTATCAACTTGGAGAGGTGCTCGAGGGAATCCGAGCATATAGATGAACTTAGCCCCAAGCTTTTAGAGTTTGGAACCAAAAAGGCTTGTACTCTTTCCTGTACGGTCATATTTTGCAAACCTATATTTGAAACCGACTTGTTAACTCTTAGTATCCACTTGAAACCTATCTAATCAAGTATGGTATGATTGGATACTATGTACAATAGGGTTATTTTGTCACCTCTATTTAATCTGAATATTTTAATAACAACATTCCACTTTATTGTCCACGTAACCGTCCAATTAGCAAAAATGATAATCTTAAAATAGTAATATATCATGTTAAAAATGGTTCTTGTTGTCATTATTGCTATCTAGATGGCAATTTGAATATCTTAAGTGGAATATGAGACATTGAATAGTAATTAATTGGTTCCTACAAATGTTCTACAATCAGGGTAAAGTCTTACTTCACTTAGCCGTAGACCTTTGAAGCTTGGACTCAAAAAGGCTTATCAATAATTTGTATAAATGAAAACCTATGGATAAATCCAATAAATAAGGGGGTAAACTCTTAAGGTTCAAGTAAATGTTATGCTTCTAGAAAACCTAGATGTCAATTAACTAGTTTCAACAAGAACTTGAAAAGAAGCATTGTATGCGAAATTTTAATCGAGTATTAGTTCATTAATATAACTAAAGGAGAGACTATTTTTTCAAACTAACAACTCAAATGTTTGATTAAACTACTTATTCATTAACATGTTTGATTTTTTCATTTATTTAACCATATGGAGGTATGCAACATGAGCATGCTATGTGTTTGTTTTTCAGTTGGTTAAATTACTCTCTAGGCCTTTTGAATATTGAGAACTTTGGTAAATTTGATTGGTTATGCATGGCATTTATTTAACCCAATCCTATAGAAGTCTAACAAGATTTGTTGGCTTGAAACTCTAGAGATAAAGAAAAGAGTAAGCTAAGATTTCTAGGTTATAGGTTATAATGGACATTCAATTTTCCTTTTCTATTTTTTTTTTCCTCCCCTTCCTAGCTTGCTCCATATGTTTAGTTTTATAGCAAGCATACGATGAAATAAGTATGTTATACGAAGTTCTAGTCTTTTCATCCATTAAATAACCATTTAATCCTACCTTATTCCATATGGTAAAATTTCCAATGAGACCTTAACTTGTTATTAAGCAAAGGTGTATTAGCATTTGCTTTCATATATGAATCAGTAATATACTTTTTCCTATGTAGAGTTGAAATTTAATTAAGCAATCATTCTTTTTATATGGAAGAGATATTAGGGGAAAAAAAAAAGAAATGGAAAAGGTGAGAAGCCCGAGGAAAATTAAAAGGTCAACTAATTATAAAGATCATCACGGATGGATAGGCTAAGATAGAGAAGAGAAAGGGAGATAAAAGCCAAATTGTCATATATTATATTAGAATAAAAATGTGAAACGGGTTCGAAAAGAGTCACATAAGAACCTACATGAATTCATCTATATGTTGGTTGTAATTTTCTTTGTGCATTAATAAATATAAAATAGCATATAATTAATGAAATGTTAAAGAAAACAAGTAGAAAGAAAGATAGAAAGAGAAAGTTGCTTTACGACAATAGTCTTCCTCTACATGTGTCTCCACAATTAATAATTTAAACATTATTATATACAAGTGTAGGAATATTTGCAATCTTAACACTCTTATTACACAATGAACAACCTCAATCCCCCCACCCCCCACACATTCCTCATTAGTTCCCTCTTCCTCTCTTGGAGGAAAAAAGAAAAGCAGTAACTCTCTTTCTTTCTCCTCTCCTTTCCTCTCTCTCTCTAAGCCACTCGTGTGCTTTCTTTAATTTGTAGTTGGTGAATTCAATTTCCCACTTTTGCAATACCATTTAGTTTGAAGAAGCTGAATAAGTAAATATAGCTTTGTTTGTTTTCATTATTCACTTTTTTTTCTTTTGTTTTTTTTTTTTTTTTAGTGTTGTAGATTAGGGCATGTCAAGGTTTTCTCAATTTGAAATGTTAATTATTTAGTGATGTCAACAATTTTCTCACTTCTTTTTGCAGGGAAGTTGATCTCCATAGTTTGGATCCATATGTTGATTCAATAAGATACAAGAGTTTTTTGGTAAGTTTATGCAAAACTTATAATGAAAATTTTTCATTACATCTTATGATGAAGTGAAAGAGCAAAAGGTCTTCTTCTTCTTCTTCTAATTCTTCGTCTTCTTCTTCTTCGATGAAAACCATATAGTTTCTGAAGAAGCGTGACCATCCAGATTATAAATCTCACTGCCCTCCATCTTCATCATGAAACCTCGTTCCTTACAGCTCTATACCACATATCAAAAGGTTTTGAACCCTTCACATAAGCCGTGTCAGATTTCCTATGTAAATTTCCTAATTAAGAAAATGTTCACTTAGATAAAAATTAAGATTTAATATTGTAATCAAGGTCATTTGTCCGATCCACCATTTGGAACCCTAAATCTAGCTTTCAATAATCCTTTTCCCGTACTATCTCCTAATTGCATTACATGTATGCAATGCCCTTTTAGAGTTATGTTTACCAGTTATCTGCTTTTACTAAATTCTTATTGTAGCCTTTTCAGTTTGTTCTGATTTATTTATCTTTTCCTAAAGGATTTTCCTTTTTTTTTCCCCTTTCTTTTGCCTGTAATTAATAAAATAATATTTTTTGAGCATCTCATATAATTGGATAATGATTAATCTGGTAGTAAGAAATCGCAAGTAATTACTAAGACATAATTTACAATAATGGATTCAAATGCTACAACGTATTATTGTTTTATTCTCATAAAACATGAACCAAACATGTACATGTGTGTCCGCGTTTCTCGAGGAATGGAAATCGAGAAATCGAGCACCATTATAAGAAAAAATATGTACAACATACCAAAAAAAGAAAAAAAAAACACCCTTTCTCAACAATTGAAGTGATATTTTCATTAATTTATACATAATAATATAATTAAGGATATATAAATAAGTGGCGCGTCTATTTATGGCATTGACGCAACAGATAGTTTTGTCTTAACACATAGGTTTCTTTGGTTATCTTTTTTCGTCAGTCTTCATATAGGTTCAAGAATCCATAATTGTCAAATGTCAAATTCATCGTTAATTAATTGATTTTTGTTCGGACTGTAGTTCATATGCATGCGCACAAATTCATGCCTTCTCGAGATTAGGGCTAGCTCAAACACTACCATTTTTGTTTGTATCGTATTTGCTTTAGGGCAGAACCATCCAGAGGTTTAATACTACACGTACATAACGTATACTCCCAGAACGTAAACCTATAACATATATAGAAAATAAATTAAAGTTTCAAAAATTGTTAAAATGAAACATGTAATACATTTTATCGGTTGGATTATTGATCATATGCATTTCCTTTGGAGATTTCTATTGTATGAATCTACCTTTGGGTGATTCTTGTTGAAGCGGAAGGTGGGATCTGATGGGAATTTTGTTATGATACCGCGATTGATGGATGTAACTATTTGGCGGTTATTAGGCAATTCAGTTTTACTATTATTACTCTCATAATATTTTCTTCCTCAACATTTCCCATCTTTCACCAACACAGGTAGGAACGACGCCGCTTAATTAGTTCACCATGGCTGATGGGATGAACGTACGTGAAGAAAATAAAAGCAACAAAAGTGAGCAAAGTCAGGAATCAAAGACCTCAGCATCAACGTTGAGTTCATCTCCAAATAATAAGGGCTTCTCATTTGATTTGAACGAGGATGTAGTGTTTGAAGAAGAATGGAGCGCCAGCGACAACATTAACATGCAGTCCGATGATGGTGCTGAAGAAGGAACATCTAACGAAAAGGTCAACTCGAGCGGTAATTCAACAACTTGTGAAGGAAATAAAGAGCGGACAACAAGTGTAAGACAATACGTGCGGTCGAAAATGCCTAGGCTTCGTTGGACTCCTGAGCTCCATCTAGCCTTTGTTCATGCAGTCGAAAGGCTTGGAGGCCAAGAGAGTAAGTCCTCTTCACTTTGTTTCACTACTTATAAGATAAGATAATTTTAAATATCACCAAATTTGCGTTTCTACTTAAAATTGAAACGTAATTTCAATAGAAGGGATACTATATAATCTTAATGAAAAGATGTAACATATGTGTCTTCCTATTATGGAAAACTATTTATTGTTATATGGTAGATTTGTTCCATAATGTGGTTATGAACTGATTACGAATATATATATACATATACATACTTCATCTTTTTGGGATGCAAATGCATATATCCTTTCCTACAATACTAATGACTTTCAATATTAATTTATTGTGCGTTGTAACAGAAGCAACTCCGAAGTTGGTGCTCCAATTGATGAATGTTAGCGGGCTTAGTATTGCGCATGTAAAGAGTCACTTGCAGGTAACAAAATAACCCCAACATGACATCTAAAGAAATCGGGAATTATCTTTATGCCCTAGCTGAAATACAACAACAACATTCCTCTTTCCGATCACTTACTAGCAAAATCATCATTTTCTTTTCTTTTCTTTTTTTGTTTTTTCCCCTAATATTTAGTTATCTTTTTGTATATTTGTTCCAGATGTATCGAAGCAAGAAGCTTGATGAGTCCGGCCAAGGTAAATATTCCGCCAACCAGAGTTAATAACTCATCTTTGTAACTTCCAAATTGCTAGCCCAAATTTGACACTCACTAAGAAGAAGGTTTTGGCTAATACCACTAACACACTATGTGTTTAGATCAAAATGATGAGTATGTAGGAATGATATTTTAGATACATACTATTGATAGTTTATACATAATTTTTAAAATGTTTTATGTTTTAAAATTTTACTAACACATACTTATTATCAATTCATTCTTGAATTATTATTGAAACTTTCCCATTCCTTAAGGGAGCAACTTGAAAGTTGCACTAAGTTTCCCCCTCCTATTATTATATATTGAAGTAGCCACGAAAATACCCTACTTTATAGATTAGCGTTTATGGCACTTGTTAACTCTACACTAAGATTCACTACACGTCTTCGCCCAAATTTTGATTTTGAACTTAATGACATCGTATTTTATGCGAAATCCACGATGTACATGTGTCTAGATTTTGTGTACATAAAACACATCCACATCCATATATATGAATACAAATTAGAATGAAAGATTATAGTAGTTCACACGCATATAGAGTACGGAATATAACAATAAGTGCACTAAAGATATATCTAGCCATTCAAGGTCACAAGAAGAAACCTTTGACAATTTTTTTTTTTTGGAACGTACTATATAGATTTATCTAGCTAATGAAGTTACATTCACAAAAGTATAGCTAATTGTGTGTTCGTGTATCTAATTCCACAGTGTTATCATTGGGGAATGCAGCATTTCGAGGAAGGGAGCACTTTCTCGAGATATATGGAAGAATTAGTAGAGCTCATGAGAATTACAGGAAGGACAATGGAAGCCATTTTCTTTCGCCTCTCTTGAAACGAGCACATGATTATAAATCAAGTTCTACAAGGTTATTTTTCTTCCGGAAAACCTTGATATATATATATATATATATATATATATATACATATATATATTTATAGATATATTTACATACAGACACACACAAACTATCTCACTTCATATAGGACCAAAATTACCTTTCGCTAAGGTAAAAACCATGTAGCTTTAAATTTCGAGAAAATGCTATATGCCTACTAAACTATTGATTAAATTGACATAAATACGCTCCATAAGATCTCGAAGTATCTTCTTATCACATACACCTTAGTGCTAAAACGATTCCGGACCTTTTAGCAATGATTCTGAGGTTCAAGCAACGATTTGTAAGCTACTCACGTTATTTTCAAAAATAATGGGGAAAATAAGTCGTACTTTATTATCCCATTAAATTTCAAATACTTTATCCGTAATTTTAAAATTTCTGATAACTTTCCAAGATAGGCTTTCGCTATGCTAAGAAACTTGGAGAGAATAGCTGATAAAGAGAATCTGATGATAAAATCCATTCCTAGAAGGACATAATTACCTCATTCATATGTTCCAAAAGCATTATATGAAAAAAAAAAGAAAAAAAAAAAATACAGGTAAAAATATACTACACATAAATATGTAGCCTATAGTGAGAAAAATCCAAAGTTCCTTCTCTTTTTTTTTTTTTTTTTTTTTTTTGCGTATTCAAAAGTCCTGGATTTCTTGTTTGTAATATTGTCCATTTATATGTACAAATATAGTGCTTGATTTGTTGTTAACTTTTCCATTGTACTCTTTCCAAGTTTGTCTTATCATATAATATTCACAGGTACCAACCCTGGGGTTTTGGTGATCCCTTGGCAAGGTCGTCGTCCATGTCGCCATGGGACAAAGATTCACTGTCTGGACAAGACAAAAGCTTTCTTAGTCCAACAACCACGACGATGTTCCAAAATCGAAATCACAGTCACTTGTTTGACGCTATTGCAGATAACAATAATAATATTGCGATGCCAACAACAACGACAAATGAACCTTTACGACCAAGCAGATTTCTCGAGGACAAAAGGTGGCCTCCACGTGAATTATTGATGATGAATCAACATGGTAATGGTGGTTTTGCTCGAAAATGTTCATCTTCACCTTCTTCTACGATGTATTGGGGAGATACATGGTGTAACCGGCCATCACAAGGTTCTATATGGAGCTTATCACAAACCACCAGGAATTTTAACGAGTTCCAACCCCACATTGTCAACACTCCCATGCACGCAGCTCGAAGTGCAGAGTGTGAGTTTGAACCACCCTCAACTCCAACTGAGGTAATTTCACTTCCCTCTCTTATGGAATTTTATGGCTTTATCTAATTTCATGTCAGTTTCATCTCGCGCTACACCCAGTTTCATTTCGTTCTACTCCAACTCGTATTTCACCGAAGATGTCAAATAGATGTTGCATTTAATCAATTAAACCTAAATTTCAAATGCCTTGATTTTCCAATTAACTCAATCCATAACATCAACCTTTATAAATCTAGCTATTATATTTATTACTTAACTCGGCTTTTGCTTGTAGACTAACTAAAACACTCATAAAGTGAATAGCTCAATTAAACAGTAAAAAATTATCTTATCATGTTGAGTTTAACTCCATATTGTTAATTGATATAAAAGTTTAAACTTTAAATTAAAGTATACTATTTTTTCTTATGATTTAACTAAACACAATTTGAATAAATTAATATTTTTTATGGTATCAATCCACCTTATAAACACTAAATGGTGGAATAAGTATATTGAAAACCCTTTATATTTGAATTAATATTCATTCAACTATTCTTTGTTGATACGAGTAATTTAGATTATAAGACTTCCAAAAAAGTTGATATGAGATCCACAATTTTGACTTTGTATGCTAACATGCAAAGGGCTTATCACAAACACAAAACTTCACTGCAAATGTATAATGAAATATTAGGTGATATTAGCTAAATGCATAATTGATGCAATAGAGATATTACCGTGGAATTTTTTAGGGTTCATATATGTATTTAGCTAGAAAATTTCTCAAGCTGATGCACTTAGATAAAAGATCCTCTAACAAATTCAAGCAAAATAAGCGAGACAATATTTCCATATCTCGTGATGGTATCCCGATTTGTACATAGCAATATCTCATTAGCGGAGATACGGACAGAGATGTTAAAGGAGCCAAATCAAATCTTTTTTTTTTTCTTTTTTCTTTTTACACAAGCAACAATCAAATCATTTTCAATTAAAGTTATTTTCTTGAAAAATTTATAGTGTCGGAGGACATTGTTCGAGGAAAGACAAAGGCAGCACAAGGAGGACGTGATGTTGGATATAGAAGGAAGCACCATCAATCTTGATAGATTCAAAAAGAAGAAATGGTTGCCTGATCTACAATTAAGTCTAAGTCGCAATGGTTTTGGAGAATTTAGTGACCTCAATAACCTGCCTGAGAGAAGAAAAGAGACTGACACAAAACTCACACTCGGGTTGTCCCCATGTTAATCGAGTGTTCCTAGGGCAAAACTATCGACAACCCAAGTTAAGGGGAGTAAAAGGAAAGATATTGCAGACCTTAGCCAAATGGGAAAAAGGGATTATTATTGTTTCTTTTTAAGGAATCTATTTTAAGGTTGCTTTTGGGCCGAGTACTTCGGATCTGACCGTGTCGACGAGCAGAGGAGTGAGATCTTACATAGTACTTGGACTCAATGGCGGTTATTTATGTCTTTTTCTTTACATGTAGTTTCATTGTTGGTAAAAAGATGGCGCACATTTTAGTTTTTTCACATGTATTGTTTTGGGTAAGAATTTTGCATGGTAATGTTGTCAATGTATAACATTGGTCTAGACTCAGATTTGGATTGAAGTGAGAATGGGAAACCAATGTGATTGGAGTGAATTATGGGTATAGTAGGATGAATTTAGAAAAGGAACTGATTATTGGGTTTGTTCACATCATTGTCTAATTCTTTTCTATCTTTCTATCCATTAGACTTCATGTGTAATGTTTATACTTTTTAATCATTTTATGTGCTGGCAAAAATAAAATAAAATAAATAAAAAAAGATAATATTCAATTTACCAAACATACAATCTGAGAATTCTTTCAAAATGAAACCAAAACTTATAAAATTGGTGAATCAAATAAGCTGATGGCATGACATGTAAAATCGTAATCGATAAGGTTGGATGTTGCCCGAATCATGTATTGCTGACTCAAGGCTATTACAATATCGGTATAAAATGACACGATCTTCAGATTTTTTACGAAACTTATTGGGCTACTACAACATTGGTGTTACCTTTAGGAAGTTTGAGTAGTTATGTTTTAAAATTTATAAAATAATCCTAAACTAATTATCAATTTGAAACGAAAAACAATCTATTGGGTTGGGGATGTCGAAGTAAACTGCTTTTATTGCAGTCATGATGCCAATCGCCACCTTCCATCTTCAAATATTTTTCTCGCAGTCCTCCGTCTTTTCTATGAGAAATATAAGTTTCCTTTTCCCTTTTCCTTTCGGACATTGTAACTCTATCATAATTTGATGCAATGTTATAAGTCTTTTTTTTTTTTTTTACTTTGCACATTTGAACTTTGTATGTGCAGATATCCAAGCTTACAAGTATATGCAAACCTGCATAATTAAACAAATATTAAATTAAGCTGTAGATCTGAGGTTGGGTCTTTGGTGTGTTGCATAGAGGCTCCGCAATGCTAGCAAGGCATTGTAACGCTAATAAATGTAGGCGGCGTATTTAGTGTAAGCTATTGATTGTTTTAAAATAATTTAACCTGTAATCTTCGTAACTGGTTAAAGTGTTACAATAGGTTAAAGTAGGAGTGGGTACGATTTGGTTCGGTATGGTTTACTTCCCTTAAAATCAAACATAATATAATAGTTTTTTTTTTTTTTTTTTTTAGGTTGAACTTAATCATAAGGCTTAATTTATTCATTTTTCAAATCTAATTAAAAGCAGTTTGATTCAGTTCGATCCACAGTTCAAACTGTTTGTATCAAATTTTTACTAAATATTTTTATCTCTAATAAATATAAAATTCCAAATAGAATTTACTTAACTTAATTTTAATAGTTGACACAAAATTATAATAAAGAATAATAAGATATGAAAATTTTGATGAAATTTATGAAGATCGATGGAAAAAAACATAAAAACGTATAAAATAATTGCATAAATTTTTTTTATTTAATTAAACGGTTTGATTCGATTCAAAACAGTATCATTTGACTTGCTTCTTTGAACTGAATCGCAAACTATTTATATACAATTGAATCGAACTACAAACCAAATGGTTTGCAGAAAAACTGATTTTTCGATTTGGTTCACGGTTCGATCCACGATTCGTAGTTTTTTTTCTTAGCCCTAGGTTAAAGTGTTTTCTAAATATTAAAAATAGAAAAACTAATAAAGAAATAATATTGAATTAAAAAAAAAAACTAATTTCAACAAAAAAAAAATGTTACTCATAAAGCATATCTAAGCTGTTGTCACTCTTCACTCTCTCTTAAAAGTAAAAGTAAAGCTTTCTAATAGTAAAAAAGATTTCATCAAGGTACATTCGATTTTTACATTTCTCACCAACAAAATCACTTAATACTTCATCCAAGTATGCATTCCTTCTTGTGTTTGAAATTCTTTTTCCTAATTTTTTCTTCAAAATTCAATATTGTTGCAAAAGGCTTAAGGTTTTAGTAATGGTGATTCATCTGTCAACAGTAGTCGTTAGAGTTTTTGGTGTATTATTGATCTAACTTATTAATAGGCTTTGGATTTTTTTTTTTTTTTTTTGAGTTAGGCATGAAGAAAATTACGGTTTCGAATGTTTCAAATTGGGATATGTTCTTGTCAAACAACTATTTTGTAATTTCTCATTCCTAGAAGAACAATGCAATGATTTCTCTTATTCCTTTCATACTTGGTTTTGTTGATTGTCCTATAATATCATATAAGTTCATGGATTTTTTGAGTAAAATGAAGCGTCTAATGAAAGAATTATAAATATATGGAAATAAAAGATTATACTTCTATCAAATTATAGTGATTATATAGAATAATTATCTGGTAGTCCTATTATAGAATAAAATGTTGAATGTCATATCATATAATATAATCAAATGATTTGTTTACAACATGAATGATGTGCATTCTCACCATACAATATTAAATTGTAGTTGTATTATAGCATTAAGTAATACTAGTATTATTGGATTTTATTTCTTGTCTCTTATCAAATACTGTTACAACAAATAGAGTATTACATTTACAATATTAAATTATTTAGTGTAATATGGATGCACATTGAAAAACTATTATATACTAATAGTAATTGATAATATTTATGAATTATATATATATGATATATAATATAGTATAGTATATAAACATTGATAGATATAGATTATATGTATAATAATTATGTTCATGGTTTATTAGAATAATTTTTGTAATTTATATGAAATACAAATCAATAATATACATAGTACATTATATTGACAATAATATATATATAGATTACATCTATACGAATTATACATACTGATTATAGAGTATAACTTTTATAATTTATATGAACTGCAAATCGAAAATATATATGGTATCTTTTATATAAAATAATATATTACATATGAAGTACATCCATACTAATTATATGTGTGAATTATATATATATATACAAGCTACATAGTATATATATCTTAATTTAATGAATCACAAATCTAATTATATGAAGAAATGGAAATCAGTAATGAACAATGATAGCATGTAGACAATGTACACATTAATTTGATCATATAGAAATTATATGAAACATATCACATCTCGGCTTAACACTGGATGTATCACCATATAGGAATATTTTAAAAACTTAATTTAACCTGTTCATTCATCAAAACATAACTTTATTCATGTGACAATGGGGATGCTACAACAGAGTATAATTAGATCTTTGGTTACAACTTATTTGCATAGTTTAGTATTTACATCAAAACATGAACCATTTTTTTTTTATTTTGTCTTTGATATAATAGGATTTTTTACTTAATACGAGTTCCATTCAAAATTCGTTGACTCCAACTAATGCTTTCAAAATACATTGCCTCTGATGTTGGGCCTCTTAAGATCCTGTTAACCCAAGAATAAAACATTTTATTCCCATAGCTATTGAAACTGAGTAAAAGTGGATAACAAACAATACAATATAGATATTATTACAACTCAAACAATTCATACATAAACAATAGATGCAACTTCATACATACATTAGCTAGACTTGGTATTTATGGCTAGTAATGCTAAATGATATACTTATGCATATGTCATGCATTGCCATCAATATCCTATTCTCTTCCAATTTACTCATCCAGTTAGTCAATATATTTGCGTAATTTAGATATAACGTTCAAGAACTTAAAGGCATCAAGGAGTTACCTATAAGCAGAACCCCCAAAACTTAATTAAACCTAAAGGCAAAAAGGAGTTGCTTAAGAGAAAGACCCCTAAAATTCAACCAAATAGAAACCGCCACATGTGGTTTAGAAATCTTGCATATAGTTAGCCCAATAGATACAATGTAGTTTCTATTTGCTTGAAAGCTTAGCTTTTATAAATCAAATAGTTTAGTTGATAAAACCCATCTTCCATTTGAAAAACCGACCAAGTAAAATCTTGATTTTTTTAAAGACTTAACTAATGGACCCTTTTTTGTACCATGCCACGAATGCATAAAATCGTACACCAAGCAATACCTAAAAAATTCAAGTAAGCTTACTCATTACGTATTAGCTCAATATTTACTTAATATCTTTGTTAATTCTAAGACTTTGGTATTGAGTTCACTTAAGTGAACATCTTAAGAGATAAGGTTAGTCTTTAGATTCCTTCTCAAGTTAGCGTAGACCCTAATAAATGTCACATCAATAACACACAACATAATCATAGCAACCCAATTCAATATTAGATCGTCATTTAATCAACAATTGTTATAACAAGGAAACTCCATATAACACATCAAGCAACATGGTTCATAACCAAGCTTAGCTAAGCCAAAACATCATTGAGCACACAAAGTTAGGAGTAGACATAATCTACTTAAGCACACACAAATATCCACTTACCAAGGTTTACTAGTAGTGAAAAATCCTAAGCTTCACAATACAGTTCTTCCTCAACTATCATACCTAGAAAATACATACAGTCTCCAAGTAAACTATGGGTCGAAACTAACTCTTATAAGCTTTTACTATTGTGTTTTTAAACTTCATTAGAACATATCTTAGTCATTTCTTATCTGATTTTAATAAATTTTATATTGTCATGATAATTTTTTCAAGTACTATTAAGATATCTTAAGAAATAAGACTGATCAATATAGTTATAAGTTCAAAAATACCCTTTCTCATTACTGACTCAATTATATGTTATCGTGACTTCATAGTTGACTTGATTAGGCTTTAATTCCAAACTAAAAGTCCTAAAAATTACACTTTCCAACCATGTATAGCATCTATTATATGTCAGAAGTACTAATCTTACATTATCTTAACAAATATTATAATAATATTATTTACTATTTTACATATTAGGTTAATATATAAACTTATATTAGCAAAATACACAATAAATAGTATATGAGCCTAATGAATTCTACGAAAAGTCCTATAGACTTACAAAAATATATAATTTAATATTGATGATCGATTACACTAAACTAGCTTATTATCTATTTTTACAAAAATAGCAGCTTTACCTTAAAATTACAAAAAATTAGGAAAATAAATAAATTTATGTGTAAGACAAAGAAAAAAAAAACCAAGTGCTCCAAATATCATTATAAACTTCCAAAAGTCAAAATATATATGACTTATTCCTTGATTTTATCAAAAACAAATTGTTTTAATAATTTAACAAAATTGCCAATTTTACTCAAAATAAATATAATAAATAGTAGACATGCTTAACTCCAAAAATTCTTGTTACTATAATTAAATATATATATATATATATATTAAGCATACTATACATAAAAATTTAGCTTGAAACAACAATATTTAGTATTTCTAAAAATTAATTTAAAATGAACCTAAACAAGGCATTTTCTTAAACAACTCATATTTCCACTTAATACTTAATTAAAATAAAATTAGTACATTGAACTATACTAAAAATAATCCCAAAAAAAATAAACAAATTTTCATAATTAAATAAAATCACTTGATATTTTTAGAAATTTAAATAATTTTCTCTCGGAAAATGAAATGACCTAAACTAGCCACCCTTGGGTGACCAAACCTTGTGAGAAAAGCTAGCCGTAGCACCAACTTAGGACCCTCAAGTCGCTTCAAGTCAGGTTATTACTAACCTAGTGAACTGCCTACGACTAATTCTTGTCCTACTTTTGCCCTATTTTTCTTTTTTTTTTTTTTTTCTAATTTTCTTGAGTGAGTTTTCTAATGTTTTTAGGTTCCAAAAATATTGTATTTGATGTGTAGAGGACCTATTTATAGGTTTTAGAAAGATGATATGTCAAAAAGGTACTTGACATGTGTCATTTCCATATTTTCTTACATGTACACTAGGAGCCATGTGTCAATTCCTTGTTAATTTGATGATGACTCATATTTTCAACTATTCCTATGTTACCACATCATTTTAGTGAATCACCAAATTGTTTTCTAGAATAGTTTCCATTATTTTATATTAATTTACCATAGTTTTATTATTATTATTATTTAATACATATATTGTATGCTCTATGTAAATACATGTATTTTATATTTAACTCAACTTCATTTGCTATTTTTATAAGTTAAATGACTTATCTCTAATATCTTATTATATCTCAAAGTTTGAATTTCACATTTTCAATAATTATTGGCTTTATTTATTAATTGACATTTTTATCAAGTTAATTCTTTTATATAGCTTATTTTGAGAAATTAATTTTTGTTAGGATACTTTTTCTAACTTTTCTAGGCTTATTATAAAGTTTGAACTAAAATAAATAACATTACCTTATGTTCTCAATTTAGGGGTTCAGATCCTAAAGTTATCGCATTAGCATGAAACCTTAAGGTATTACCAAATATTTATTATGAATTTATATGACATGTATATGAATAATCTAAATTATAAGTGAAGGAAAAATAACTAAAGAGTGATTCAAAATAAATAAAGAATATAGGTATATAGAGTATAACTTTTGTAATTTATATGAATTACAAATACAAAAAATACATACTATGGTTTATACATAATGATATATACAGATTATATAAATATGAATTATATGTGTGAATTATAAATATATACAGATTATGTATAGATTTAGTATTTTTTATTAATCATAAAAGTAATTTATAAAATAATGCAAATTATAATGAACAATGACAAATTCTAGCAATGCACAAATTATTCTAAACTTATAGTAATTGTATGAAATATTTATTTTTAATTTATACGAATTCTTTAAGAATAATATAAATTATAAATGAAGAAAAATTAACTAAACAATGCTTTAATTTACAATAAATAAGATAAATGATAAGGTAATATATTATAAAGAGAGAGAGAGAGAAAATAGATTAGCAATTAATCAAATGGGAGAGATAAGAAAGAGAGACACCATACAATGTTGCCGTAGAAAAATCTGTCTTGCATGATATGTCAAAGTTGGAAAAAAGTTAGTTTTGATGGTTATGTAGAGTTTTGTTCCCTTTTCTTGAATAATAACTATCATATAGCCAAAAACTACACCCATAACACATGTGCAATATTTGCTAGCTAAATTTAAAATGTGAGTATATAAGGTCCAAAGTTCATTACAATTAATGATCACTACATCTAAGGAATAAGGATGTAACTGAGTAGGTTATTATAGCTTACCTGACCTATGTAACTCAATAAAAACCTTATAGAATCTTATCTTATTAGGTTAAAGATCGAGTTTTAAGATATGGAATAAAATCTAATAAGATTTAGAGTTAGGTTATGTGACTTAATAAAAACCCAATAAGATAACTGAACTGACAAAAGTTAATAAACTAATAATTTTTTTAGAAATTGATAATAATTAACATATATATTGTATCATGTCTATAGTACTTGACATTTTATTTTTTTATTCTAGATTCCTCTTAACTTTTACTCTCTTAATTTTTTTATTTTATTTTCATTTAGTAGTGCATAGAGATTGTATTTACTCAACATGTTTAGGTTTTGTGACTAAATATGTGTTATTAAATATCTAATATAAATTCTTAGATATGGAAAACATGATTTCTAGAGAGAGAGAGAGAGAAAAAAAGAAGAATCTACAACATTTAATTAATTTTATTCACAAACTGGGACTAGATGGGTATTAGGTATTATATTTCCTAATCAAGGTGAGTCATGAGATAATGTTAAAGACTCTATAGGGTTTTTCATAAGTTTTGGGAACCCCTACAAGTAAGCAAGGTTGGTTTGGGTTTTTTAGAACTAGCTCTAAAGCCACCTCAATTGCATCCCTACTAAGGAAATGTCCCAAGGAGAACTAAGGAATTGTCAAAGAAGTTTGACTACAAAGGGAATGTTAGGTTTAATGATATTAAGGTAGTTCAATTTTCAACAAACCTATAGATTAATGTGCACTTTTACACCCTCACTCTATTTGTAATCCTACATTTTATGTGTGAATTGTAGTGTTGACTAATATCATCAAACTTAATAAGCTACCCAAAATTAGATCAACACAAAATAGAAAATGTAAAAAAGAATGGACCAAAATAATGCATTAAAATGTGTTTATGTAGAAGTGTACAGATCTAAGAAGGATAGTCAAATCCCCACAGTTAGCTAATTCTAATACTAATAGAAACACATACACAAGAAGAAATCAATAGACTAGAACCCACCTCTTGCATGGGCCCTCGTTGACATCAAAACGATAACTGCATAGAAGGTGCCATCTAGAATACCCAATTTTTGCAATCCATACTATACTTATGCTCTAAAATAGATAAAAAGCATGGCCAACCTAGTTAAATAGTGTATAAATGTTAGACTACAATATGAAGGGAATAAAAATTAAATAATGCATCATAATTATTGAAGTTAAATCTTATATTTCCAATAAAAGGCTCCATCTACTTCTATGTTAGTAATTTATTGTAGTACATGCATTTTTCTAACAATTTGTTAATTTCATTGGAGTTTACATATCCATACATATATATTTGTTATAGGTTTTGCTATAAATGATTGTGTTAGATTTTTCACGCTAGATAGCTCTATTTTTATATTAACAAACAGTAATGATAGGAATCATGTTTCTTACCACTACTATATCATAATATCAACAGATATTCATTGACGGGGCTAGGGGAAGAATCACTAGGACATTTATCTCAAGGAAATGAGTTAAGAGGGTTAGTCATTTGAAGTATGGAAGAATAGGAATGATGGATGGGTTAAAGAGTTTAGTAGAATATTCACTATTCATGCAAATATTTCTCACTATAAAGCAGTAGCACAACTTAATTCCTATTTTAATGTAACACACAAAGTAGATAAGTAAGGTCTCTTGCTGCAACATTTTTAATGGGTTTATAAGATAAGGATAAATTTAGAGAAGATACACATTTAGAAATAAAGATGATGATAAGTGATTGATTGTAGCTATATTTTACATGGATATTTATAATATCTCTACTAGGGTAAGGGACAAAGATGGAAAATAAATTAAATTCATGCCCAATGTAAGGAAATACATTTTTGTACAAGAATAGAATAATCTAGAAGTTGTCCTATGATGATTGTTAGCATAGATGTCATAATGTATTAGGCCAAGCCAATTGATTAGGTCAAATGTTCTATCAAGGATCTTACATAATGCTCACCATTAACTAGCCTATGCAAAATAACTACTTAGAGGTTGGTGTACTAGTGCAAAAATAGGTTAGATTACAAGATATAGGTCAATAATCCTAATCCGGCAAATCAAACTCTTGACTAGGTCATCTAATTGCACTTATGTAAACCTAGAGATTATTTAATAAGTTACTCTACAATGACTCATTAAAGTTTTCATTAACCTATGAGACTATCAAAAGAGTATTACAACCCAATAAGTGCTATAGCTTATAAGACTACATGAGGATAGCTTCATTCTTAGTAAGTTGATTGGATAGGATCCTTCATGTAAGGTTATAGATTTCATACATCTTGGCTCTAGTGATTAAACTTGAGGTTAGATTCATCTCCTTAAGGTTATTGATAATTGCTCTCAAATCTAGTAGGTCTTTAAGTCGTTTTTCTTCAAGAATATAAGGAGTTAAAGTGATTGATGTTGAAGATTAAGGAAATGGCATAGCATTTAGGGAATTTTAGCTCGTAGATGTTCATGTTAATGCTCCAAAGGATCTTGAATGGCCCATTTGCTTAAGAGCACAATTTGTTAGCTTTATTAGTCTCTAGTTAGGTAAATCCATAATAAATCGCTTAGTTGAAAGCTTATAAGCTTCCTCCCTCAATTTCCTTATTGTTTCTATTTGGCAGTAGTCTTGGTAAGGTGCTTAAATATCCTATGATGTAGCTTCCAAATCTCCTATACTTTATCACTAGTGCTTAAACTCTCCTCCTTTGAAGTTGGCATAAATAGCATATCAATTGGTAAGGTCAAATTGTACCCATATATGATCTTAAATGGAGACTTATAGAATGCATTATGTGTTGACATATATCAGTTTAGCAAGACTACTGCCAAATAGTTTTGCCAATTGTAGCTCTAAGCAAGGTACCTAGAGATTAGTTAACAACCTCTTTTTGGTCATCTATTAGGAGATGGCAAGACGTGCTAAACATTAACTCGATGCTAAGCCTCTTACATTACATCCTCCAAAAGAAACTTAGATATTTTGTGTCTCAATATGAGAAGACACTATGAGATACTCCATGTCGTCTCATGATCTAATATACAAAGAGGTTAGCAATAAACAAAACATTATCCATTTTATGCTAAGGGACAAAGTAGGACATCTTGCTAAACTGATCTATGGCTACCTTGATCAAATCTTTTCCTCTAGCTTTCCATGGTAATCCTAGGAAAAAATCCATACTTAAGCCAATTCATGTCATGCCCCAAAGTAGTAGAGTTGTAACAATTTTGCCATGTAAATGACCCTAATATAAAAGCTAACCTCACAGTTACTATCATAGACATGATTTATCCAAGATGTTTATAACTAACCCACTTTAAAGTAAACAGTTCACAATTATAATAATAATAATTCACCTACGAAAGTCATAGAGCACATATTAAACCAAATCATCCAAGTGCTATTCACATGACTTAGTAGCTTAGTTACTTATGTATCTACATCGTTAACACCAAAAAATCAGAATGAGCATTACAAAAACTTCAAAATTCCTGCTGTTCTTTAGTTTCACATCCTCACACCTCAGTTTCTAGTAGCAACTAATCTTAGAATAGTCATATTGCGGCATCTTAATCAGCACCTACAAAAAGATCTATAGGAATGAAAATAACTAATCACTCAGTAAGTAGGGACAGAGACATAAAACTATACGACAAGCATAAATAAGGTTACCAAATAATTAATTAAATGCAATACAACAAAACAAATGTCATCGTATAAAATTGTCCAATTCATCATGATATTAGAGAAATTACACCTATTCTAATCAAGGTTTGAGGAGTTTAAGTGGTTATACAATGGCTCATGACCAAACCTAGGCTTGTACAATCAAGACATCTCTCCTCTCATAATGACCTTTGAATTAGTGCCTTCAACTTTATTGCTACCTCATTTTCTATCACTTAGTTTGACTAAGAGTGAAGAAGAAGTCATTTCAGCTATCCTTTTTGAAGGGGTTGTTATTTAGTTAGAGAATCTTAAACATTCCTTAATGAGTTGCAATGCATATCTAGTTAAGTTTCAAGTCTAATATGGTTATGTCCAATTTAAGGTGGTTAACTAATTCTACATAGTTCAATCAATTGCAATCTAGTACAACAAACTAGTGTTATGCAATTAAGCTCAGAGACACATAAGCATATGCACAAATAAGCTACTTAAAAGCACAATCGAGTATAATCTTAAGCCTCTAAACACTATAAAATAGTACTTCAAAATACAATTATGTATTGATCCAAAACTTACTTGGACTTCCTATTTGCTTACTAAGGTACAACTGGTGACATATCTTTATCGTAATTCCTTATAATATAAATATCATTTTAGTATTTATACAAATACTATATATAACCTATTATTCTGTATCTCACTTTGCTAACTTAAGTTCAAGGTTTTATTATACTTAGTTATTCAGGTTTTTAGGCCACTTGTAATTAGTTTCGTATCTAATTAGTCTCTGATTCATCTCCTAATTGCAACTCACTCAAAAGTCCTCATAATACCTTCTAACCTATCCTTTAAAGTTCATCAAACTACATTTCGTATGTATAAGGTCTCTGATTTAGTTCCTAAACAACTTCTTAGTTTTCTATTTATATGTAGTCTTTGATCTATTCAATGATTTATCCTTTGATTAGCACACAATCCATACTACAACATAGTTTCCATAATTTCTACTCATGACCAGTACCAAAGTGCCTTTCACATCCCAATACGGCTCTAGATCAATATAGACTTTACTTCTCCATTTTATTTAAGTAGCTTCATACATTATATATTATTCATATTTCAACACTAACTCTCCCATGCATAAATTCAATACCTCCAGTACTTAAGATTTAATCTTAAAACACTATTCAACATCCATTTATGATAGATATTCAACCAAAATCAGAATCCTTACAAATATTTGAAAATTTAATAGTTGAACTAGTTGGAAATAACATTTTTAATAGGATTAAAGGCCTAAGATTAGATAAAAATTTAGAAAATAGTTTTTATGAAAAACTCTTCATAGCAATTTCATATATATTATAGGTGTCTTATAGAAAAATTTAGAGTGAAACAACATTAGTAAGGGGTTTTGAAAACGAAAGCAAAATTAACTAGTTTTTAATGATTTTTTTAAGAGCGATATATTTTAGCACTTAATTTTAACAAAATAATATATATATATATATATATTTCTAGAATCTACCACAAAAATATGCTAGAATACATTTTTTTTCATAATTTTTAGACTTAATTTCCTATTTTTTATAAATTTATGAAAATTGGGATAGTTTAAGGGATTCACCGACGAACAAGGGCGCAGCTACTAGTGGTGGTTAGGGGTTTGTTGATAGCCCTAAGCACTACCTCCTTTATTAGGTGGTGTCACTTGTTCGCTTCTAAAAACCCCTTAAGTCTTTGTGCCCTATTTTGGTCTTAATTACAATTATTTTTGTAAAATTTTTCTAAAATTTCTCTCAAACATTCCAAAGTCCTCTCTATTTTTTGTTTTTGTTTTTAGTGCTAGGCAATCCAAAATCACTATTGAAGGTAACCTTTTGAATTTATAATGAGAGTTTAGGTTGGTAGTGAATTTTCTTATGGTACATGTGTCCTAGTTCCAACTTTTCTCTTATGATAACTTGGCTTAAGTTTACTTATAATGCACTAATCCTCCTTACCTACTTGACATGCCTAAGACACCAATTTTAAGAGCTGTCACATAATTGTTCTATATTTTTTATTAATTTCCTTTAATTATTTTGATATATTTTAGTATTTTAAGTAATTTCGGATATATATATACATGCATAAATTATATTTGACTCGAATAAATGCTCTCAAATATTATTTAGGTCATTTTATAATTTTTAATGTGCCTATAGTTTATCTCTATTGATTTGCTAATTATTAAAACTCATTTCATACATTTCCGATAAATAATGAATAATATATATATATATATATCCTATAAATATATTATTAATTATTTTATTTTTTAAATCCAAACTCATGGGGCACTTCTACTAATTTTCCCTACTTCGTTGTAAAATTCAAGTTTAATTGAATAACTTTCGCAATTGCCTTAAATTTCACTTATTGATTCCGGACCATCCAATTACAAGGCTTATAGTCTTTGGCAAAGCTAGTACTAGCAAAGACATGTATTACCCAAAAGCTTTCTTCCTTCCCTTAGCCTTCTCACACTCTAAATACCTCTCCCACACTTAATGAACATCCTTCATTATCCCTAGCCAAAAGAAATGCTCCTTTAATAGCTCATAAGTCCTCTTCTTCCCAAAATGACCTAATAGGCCTCCAACATATGCTTTTCAAACTAATAGTTTCCATAGTGAGCAAGCTCGTATGCATAACTAGCCCTTCTTGAACAAATACCTCTCAATAATATTGAATCCACCAGTGGTCACAACAAAGTTACATCTAGCCAGAATAGGTCTAAAATAAGTGTCTAGCTCATATTGTTCAATTAGCAGTTTGAAAATAAGTAGCTTAAACCATAAAGGGTGCTCAAAACATGTCTACAATCATGACATTTACATTCCCCTTCTTGTAGTTGATCACATATGAAAAACTCTCAAAGAACTTAACCTACTTTGCTTATCTCCTTGATAGTTTTTGTTGACCTTTTCAATATCTAAACAACTCATGATTAATGTAAATGTTGAATTAACAAGGTAACAAGTCATGTTATCATACTATAAGTGCTCAAAATCGGGAATAAAATTTCTTATCATAAGTTAAGTAGTTCAAAGTGACTTTACTAAGTTTCTTACTGAAGTATGCAATTAGTCTTCCTTCACCTATATCGATATCAAATGCATTACACTCCAGTTCAAAGACATTCTCAAAGTAAGGTAAAGTAAGGACTAAAGTGGTTGTGAGCTTCTATTTTATCTCTTGAAAGCTTTTTTAAGCTCCTTATTCCACCTAAGCTCCACTCTCTTCTTGGTCAAGTTGGTTAGTGAAGCTACAATTGCACTCAAGTTGCCAATGAATTGCTTATTAAAAGAAGCAAGCTTATGGAAACTTCTACTTTAGCTAAACTTTGTAGGGTTAGCTAGTTAAATATGACCTTGACCTTCTCTTCATCCACTTGAGCTCCATCTCTTGTAGCTAAAAGCCCCAAGAATATTATCTTAGTTGGTAGGAACATGTACTTCCTTAGGTTGTCATAAAGCTTCCCAACTCTCAACACTTTAAACATCGATTATAGGGGCATGATATGGTCTTTGTGGTAGACCGAAATTATTAAAGTAAACTACCATGCACTAGCCTAAAAGATCAAGCATTATATGATGCTTAAGCATCATAAACATGCTTGGTGCATTGGTTAACCTAAAAAGCATGACCATCCATTCATATAATCCAGGTGTGTCTAAGGACTATCTTTCACTCATCACCTAGTCTCGCATGGATGTAGTGGTAGCTAATCTTAGCTCTATACAGTTCATCTAACATATCATCTACTCTAATAATCAAATATCGATGGTAATCCCATTAATAACTCAACTCTAGCTATTAATGCACATTTTCTATGATCCATCCTTCTTAGGTATGAATTGTAGAAGTGTGGTGTAAAGGTTCATGCTTTCCCTCACATACCATCTTTTAATTAGCTTATCCACTTAGTGTTTCGATTTCCTTGCTTACTTAGGA
The DNA here is from genome assembly GCA_024138015.1 of Lumnitzera littorea. Classification (NCBI taxonomy): domain Eukaryota; kingdom Viridiplantae; phylum Streptophyta; class Magnoliopsida; order Myrtales; family Combretaceae; genus Lumnitzera; species Lumnitzera littorea. The sequence goes on from JAMXBB010000003.1 coordinate 93,576,659, forward strand.
ATTATGCGATAGGTAGGTCGGTTAGGTAAGGAGGTGCCTAATTACAAATCAATAATGTGATCAATTACGCGTAATGGAGATAATCCACTTGGTAGCTCCTTAGGAAATAAATCTTGATATTCCTTTGATAGTTCTTATCTTTCAACTCTCCAATTAATGAGTCTCTAGTTGGTCACTTCTAACAATTGATTGATCAAGAGAAAACATATTAGCTCAACAAAGCTCATGGTCTACTCCATCTCACATCTCTTTATGAATAAAGTCTTCTCCTATGCTCTAGTTATCTAAGTTTGATCTTTTTGTATTTCTTTGTTGTCATAGGATGCAAACCTACTTTATTGCCATCCTTTTGGAATGTTATTGTGGTGCTTATCTTGTAATTCATGTCGATCAAACACCTAAGGTCCATCGAGTAATATATGGGATGTACATATTGGTAATACATCACTAAGGATCTCATCTTGATACCTCTCTCTTATTATTATTGGTACTTACACTTGTAGTTTAACATGCACGTAAGGTTCCCTTCTCACTTAACCAACACAACTTATAAGGTCAGGGATGCGTAGTAGCCAGTAACTTTAATTGGTTCACTAAGGACAAAGTAGCTATATTAATGTAGCTCCCTCCATCAATAATCAAAGCACATAGATGCCCCTTCACCTCGCACCTAAGATGAAACAAAATCTCCTTCTACTTGTCATCTTTTAATGTCGCTACACTAAATGGTCTTCTTTATACTAAGCCTCGACGTTGGCATTCCTCAATGTAAACTACAACATCCTCATCATCATGATACTTCGTACGAGCTTCCTTTAGACTTCCTAATTTCTCCTCAACATCCTCTTCATCAACACTTTCTACATCAAACCGTGATCCTTCTCCCTTCATGATCATCACCCTTTGGTTCGAACATTGAGAAGGGATATGTTGAACCTAATACTAAAAGCATTTAAGTTGGCTCATCTTTTGAGATAAGCATTATCTAGTCTCCTTCTATACAGGGTCAATAACAACCATTTTCGGTTGGTTATCCTTCTTCATTATGCCACTCCACATTTGTGTCACACTAATCACCTTCTCAAATTACTACTCTTTCATGTTATCTATTAATAGATTGGTTCAATAGTAATGACTAGATATTAGTGCCTTGTTAAGATTATTGCACCTCTATTGTTTGACCCTCTAAGCCATTTGGAAAGCATCATTAAGGGTGCTTAAGCACTCATAATTTTATACTTTTGTCCTACTACAAAGATTTCAATAGTTCTATCCTCAAGCTATTCCACTTGATAAGGAATCATTAGCATCAAAAACTTTTTCACTTCATCAATACACATCCCTCGTTGCTTCAGGGTCTACAACTTCTTAAATGCCTTTAGTATATAATACTCAGGACCGAATCTTCACCTTAGATTCCACTTCATCTCTATCAATAACCTAATCTCTCACTCACCATCCTTCTCCGAGTGCTCAATAAGTTCTTCTACCATAGGATAGCATATCCAATAAACTCTAGGGTAGCTAGTTGTACCTCACAACTTCATCATACTCTTAGCATTCAAACAGTTTGTCCAATTTAACCTTTTAATCAATGTATTTTTCTACATCTCCTCTACCTACATATAAGGAATTTTCATCTTAACATTATCTAATCCTCTAAGAGCTCACATCTCCCATTTACCATTCTCTTCGAAAAAATTATCTTCTATTGCTTCGTCAATCTCCTCTAACTTTACTCATCTCTTACTCTCCTTTCTTAGTATAATGCCCTGTCTTCTAGGCATCTATTTAATTTTTTTTTTTTCAAATTTCGGTGCCTAAAGATAGTTCATTATGCCATCCTTAAGATAAGGTTAGTTCCTACATCCTTTTCCAAGACACTATACACTTTTCTGACCAACAACTGATACGATATGATAGGACCAACAACAAAGATAGGAAACTCATCATGAGAGACACGAAAGTCACAACAAACATGAGTTTTGACAAGAGGGTCATGAAAGTCATAAATTTGTTATCCTTTTCTTGCTTATCACATGTGCTAAGGTGTACTTGAAGATTATGCTCTCATTGTATTATAGTTATATCTCTTAATTATTTCATGCACTTTATCATCATTTAACTCCTCAACCCCAATGATTAACTATTACCTTATGAACCACAATCTCATTTTGTATAAGGTTAACCTCTAGATTAAGCTCTGATTATTCCGTTGATAAAGGTTTTTATTCATTCCCTAAATTAGCTCCTAGTTTCTTACCTTCAATAATAGCTATAACCTGCTTTACTATAGTATGCATATCTTCATTAGGATCTCCTTCCAACATCTACTTTTATCTCCCCCTCTTTAGGTTTCTCTTCTTATAGGTAGGGGTGGGCATGGTTCAATTCAATACGATTCACCCCTTTTTACCAAATGGAATCTAATATAACGATTCAGTTTTTTTTTTTTTAAAGTCGAACCTAACCATACGATTTGATTCATAATTTTTTCCAACCAAATTAAAATCGGTTTAGTTCAGTTCGAACCGTTTGTATCAAATTTTCACTAAACATTTTTATCTCTAATAAATATGAAATTTCAAATGAAATTTACTCAATGTAATTTTAATAATTAATATAAAATTATGATAAAGAATAACAAAATATGAAAAATTTGATGAAATTTATAAAGATTAATAGAAAAAAATATAACAAGTACAAAATAATTGAATAAAAATTTTTTATTTAATTAAACGGTTCGGTTCGGTTTTAAATGATATGGTTTTATACATAACCGAACTGAGCTGTAAACTAAACGGTTCGCAAAAAAATCAATTTTTTAGTTTAGTTGAGTTTAGATCACGGTTCGACCCATGGTTCGCAGTTTTTTTTTTTCCTACCCCTACTTATAGGCCTTCTTTTGCATTCCCCTCTAGTTTGCCTCAACTAGCTCATAATTACTCTACACATTAGCTTAAGCATCATCCTAAGGTTTTACAAAGTGCTATTCGTCCTATGATTATTCAAGTGTTATTGATTAAAGTTGATCTTCCACAAATTAACTTAGTTACCCTACTTAATCTCATAGTATAATCCTTAATATACAGAGATTTCCTTATCTTAAGTCACACTTCAACTCTTTCCTCTTTGATTCTTACCTATATCTAATAGGAATCAGGCTATTGGGCCTTTGACCTATAGCCAAGCTCGAGGATTGAAAGGCTTGGCAAGGCAGATTCTTTTACTCCAATCAACTCTTACCAAAGCCAAGTACTTCTTTGCTGAGTCATCCTTCATGCTAAGCTAAATGACTGCTTATGTTTTTGAGATTGTATATCAAGAAATAGTATGCCAAGAAAACTGTCAATCCTTATAGATGTTTAAGCCGAGCAGAAAGACCGACTTGGAGCTAAAGTACCAACCTAAACTTATGAGATGGGGTGAGGGTTTGGTAGGAAGACAAGCCAGATCAAGTGATTTAAATGCCAAGAGTTTGGACATATAGTCACTCAGTGTCTGAACCTAAGGACTATGGTAATTAAGGGAGACATTCCGAAGGTAGAAGTAGATAGTATAGATGAGGAACTTGAAGAGGAGATCATTGCCAAGAAATAACTAATTGAGGAGAACGTGTTTGCTAAGAACTTGGATTAGCTGATCATGGTTGTCTAACACATAATGAACGTAGAACCCTCATGAGAGGAAGAGTAGAGAGAGAATTTGTTTCATACTACTTGTAAGGTGAATAACCAGGTGTGTGCTCTCATTGTGGATAGTAGAAGTTGTACCAATGTAACATCGGTTGATCTTATTTCAAAATTGAAGTTGTCAACTATTGCACATCTAAAGTTGTACAAATTACACTAGTTGAGTGAGAAAGGAACACTACATGTCACTCGGCAAATATTACTACTAATCACTATAGGGAATTACTCTGACTAGATTCTCTACGGTATACTACCTATGTATGCTTCCCATATGTTGCTAGGTAGGCTATGGCTGTTTGATAGGAGAGTTATCCATGACAACTACAAGAACACATACATATTTGAGAAGAATGATCGGAAGATCACACTGAACTTGATGCGGTTGAGAGAAGTTAGTAAATTGCAGACAAAACTTGCTCGTGAATCAAAGAAGGCTTTAGTGATGAGTAAAGTCAAGCTTTGAGAGGCCATTAATGCTGAGAAGCCAACCTTTATGTTGGTCAAGCGCCTATTAGAAATGAAGGAGCAAGGTAAACTATCTCTAGAAATCAAAGAGTTGATAGATAAGTATGCTGACTTGTTCCCAAAACAGTTACCTAAGGGGCTGCCCTCAACTTGAGGTATAGAGCACTACAATAACTTAATACCCGGCATTGCATTGCCAAACAAGCCAGCCTATTGGATAAATCCCAAACAGGCTTCTATACTCCAATGTCGAGTCAATGAGGTGCTGGAGAGAGGATATGTCAGAAAAAGTCTCAACTCTTGCGCTGTGCCAATGCTTCTAGTACCGAAAAAGAATGGAACTTAGCGAATGTGTGTAAATAGCTAAGCCGTGAATAAGATCATGATCAAATATAAGTATTCGATCCTAAGGTTAGACTACATGTTGGATGAGTTGAGTGGAGCCAAGGTTTTCAATAAGATTAACTTGAAGTTTAGATACCATTAAATCCGCATGAAGCAGGGAGATGAATGGAAGACTGTGTTTAAAACTTAGCATGGACTTTGTGAGTGGATGGTCATGCCACTTAGACTGCCAAATGCCCTAAGCACTTTCATACGATTGATGAACCACGTGTTAAGACGTCTGATTGGAAAGTATATGACAATGTACTTTGATGACATACTGCTCTACAGTATCGACATGCCGAGTCACTATGAGCATCTCAAGCTATGTTGGATATCCTTCGCACTGATAGACTATTCGACAATCTCAAGAAATGTTGCTTCTGCTAAGAGGAAGTAGTATTCTTGGGCTACATAGTCAGTGGAGGAGGCTTACAAGTGGATGATAAAAAGATTCAAGCAATTGTAGAGTGGCCAACTTCTAATACTTATGCCGACATGAAAAGTTTCTACGAACTAGCTTCATTCTATAGACAATTCATCAAGAATTTCAACACTTTTGCCATGCCACGTATTGAGCTTACGGAGAAGAACACCAACTTCCAATTGGGAGAAAGGGAGGAGAGGAGCTTTGCCAAGGTAAAAGAAAGATTAACCTCTGCCTTGGTGTTAATTCTACTTGACTTCATGAAGATATTTGAGCTGGAATGTAATGTATCAAGCATTGGAATAGGCGCTGTCCTAATGTAGAAAGGCCAACCAATCGCCTTCTACAATGAGAAGCGCAAAGGACCATAGTTAAATTACTTCGTGTATGATAAGGAACTCTTAGCGCTAATCCGAGCATTGCAAGTATGGCAGCATTATTTACTACTAAAAGAATTTGTTATATATACTGATCATGAATTGTTGAGATATCTTGGAGATTGTGTACTGAGAAACAATATGCCAAGAAAACTGCTAATCCTCACCCTCTTACATTCATTCCCGAACCAACCACTTACTCGACTTCAGTCTTGCCAAGATCATGAGAGAGACTCCGGACTAATCCTTATCCACCCCTGCTTGGACAAGCAACTTGTCTATACACTTTTGTTTACATCCTCCAACGGCTTCACCATTGTAACATTACCATGTGTACATGACCACGGGTAAAATTTGCTTCACTGACCATTACTTTTCTAAAATATTCATTTTTACCCTTTTGTATCCTTATACATTACTTCTTTAGGATAATATCCTTTTTGTCTTTTCCTTTTCAGGAATGTTGCCTTAAATTCTTGAGTATCAATACTCTTGTACTTGTAGTTGTAGGACAAATTGATTATCATTAACATACTTTGAGTATTTTCCTTCCTTATATAAATACTAACTATTTACTCTTAGCATCACTCTTATCCTAACCCTTAAATAAGACTAGGTGGCAAGTAATCTCACCAGACTAATTCATTTGTCATATTGAATTATACTATGAGTTTTTAGAAGTTCCATTAGTGTGTCATATTCTCTAGAGCTGTTTGTGGGTTTTTGCTTACTCTTTATTTGCATTAGTCCTATCTTGCATATTCTCCATTACTTTCCCTTCAAGCTTTCTACAAGTTTAGACTCATACAGCGACCAACTTTGTCTATTTTTTGTCATGGTTCACACCAATATCCATACCCAAATCTTCTTATAATTTCTTTCGGTACTCAAGTTTCTACAAATTTCCCATGGTTTCTAATATGAACTAAACTAAGAGTAGATAAGGTTGGTCATAAGAGTAGGTCCAATCTTGTCATAGGAATGAAAATAGAGTGAGTATAGTAAAGATTTTAGCGAATTCGTGAGCTACCTAACCGAATATGACGCACTAGGTAAATTCTATACAACCTAAGGTTCACGAAATATGACGCATCGGTCCGAGTGATAAGGTTGCTCACCACAATCCTTATTAAAGGGATTGATAAGAGCTAATAAAATAAAATTTTTCAAAAAAAAAAAGACTCAAAATGTTTTTCATTAATGTTCAAATCTCTCTAAAACACTACATACATGAGTTATTTATATATAGTCGTAAAATTGTAAATAAAATGATTAAAAATGATACTCTAGTGGCATTCTCGTAAATAAAAAACAAACATGAGGATAATTTAGGGATAATACAAGAAATAGAATGTCCAAATAACACAAATAAAATAAGTAGCCAAATGAAATATCTGGATAAAGAGTAGATGAGCTTAGCTCTAGCATTTGGGTGGGATCGATATCTTGAATCCTATCATTCTCTCTACTTTAGAGAAGTTTCAGCCTAAAACTTGATAATTAGTGGCTCCAAATCTCACCAAGATCATATGAACCTGCAAAAATGAAATGCAAATATAGAAAAGTACTCCAAATCCTTCACCAGTATTATCATCGGCCAATGCTCTTTCCAGTTGTCATGAGCTCGATTAACTAAATTGTTTTTTAGGGATCCTTCCTTCCATTCATCATATACCTAATTAACTTCATTCAAGTAGCCCAGCAACTATCAATCGAGGGGAATAACACAAATTTTAGCTCAAGCATCATGCCATGAGCTCGAGGAAATTGAATATGTTAGATATCAAACTTCTCTTTAACTAAAAAGTCCTTAAAGCTTCATGCACTCTCAATGTTGGCCTTACAGCATCATGCTCAATAGCCTTAATAGCCTTCTCCCCTTCCACCACCTCATAACTCAATTTTTTCTCCTCCCATCTATATACTTCAAATTTTTCCAATTTAAGAGTACGAAGGATAAAAACAACATAACTCACATAGGAATATTCATCACCATGACCTTAGAATACATCAATATACAATCTATAGCATCTCACAAGTACAATACTACTACAACACATTTGCCTATAGACATCCTTAATAATGGATCAAAATAGAAGAGTCTAACATGTGAAAGATTAATACAGTAATACCTGAGATCGTTAGTAGTATCAAATATCATTGGTAATAAAATCATATCAGGAACAGGGGTGCTAAGTGGCAACACTTCTTGTCTTTCCTTTTTCTCTTCTTCAATATTCTTTGATTGAGTAATCTTTTGTTGTTTCTTTTCTTCCTTAATCTCCTAGACCTTAGTTAGCATGACCTCTAATTGTTTCAACAAATAAGAGAAAACAAGATTTGGGGCTTAGTAATAACATCTCGCCCTCAAGCCTTGTATACTTTGGTTTTTATGTTGAGCTCTAGATGCCATATTAATAAATTTCGTTTCAATAATGTTAAAATAAAATCTAGTATTTGACACCTTTTCGATAATTTTCAACCTTATAGTTATCAATTCTTGCAAGTTTGGTAAGACTTGGAGCATAGTTCGACAATGTCAAATATTTTGGTTCTGTATCTAAAGCAGCTCGATTTCGCCTTCTCTCTATGCTGATCTAGGACAGCTCGGTACCGATCTAAATTTCCACAAGCAATTCAGTTTGGTAATGAGTTCATCTCACAGCAACAGGTCGGAGCTCAGCTTCTTATAATTTAGTTTGGTACAACTCAAATTGTAGACTCTAACATTTCCGTTTAATGCACCTTAATTCAGCAGCTCGGACACAAGCGTGCACAAATATGGGTCATGCACACACAGAGGAAGCTTTGACTTAAACTAGTTCGGCTGTGCAATAAATTTCAGCTCGGCACTACAGCTGGCGCTTCAAGTACTACAAAACACGTCACCCCAACAAAAGGTGACACCGACCTAAATACAATCTTTATAAGCTCAGCAACTTTGGATTGAGCGGCTCGGTCAGTTCAACTCAACAAAAGGAACACAGCAGCTTGGCTTCACTCCTACTCTTGCTTGCCCTTCAAGTGCACTGATTAGCTAGGCCAATTTGTGAATTATAGCAGTTCGGAATATATTCTAAACAGCTTGGTCGTAAGTTCTCCACTTCGGAGGTCTCGTCTCGAATTGAGCAGCTCAGTTTCCCTCTATACCGACTTAGGACAGCTCAGCTACACTTGTTCCTATAATTCGGTGGATGCAACAGCTCTTTCACATATGTCAATTAGGCATACACGTGCCCATAAAACTGCACTTGCATGCATACAATCTGCTTCAGCAATCCTTGTAAAATGGACAGCACAACGCTTTGTGTTCGAGTAGCTCGGCAATTTACTGGGTACACATTCGGCTCAGCACCTTAGTACACACTTAAGGATAGTTCAATTCTACACTTTAACCACTTCGGACATGTGCTACGGTAGCCCAGTTGAACATAACGTTAACTCAATTCACAATTAACAGTAGCTCGAAAATTGGGTGTTTTTCCGTAGTTCAGCACTTTCGAAAACAGGACAGCATGATTAACTCTAGATAGAAGCTTCGATCACTATCAATTAGTTGGGCAATTGGGATTTCAATTCGGTAGCTAGTAGTTGAACAACTCAGTTAATTCAGAGATTAGTCCACGCGCGCAATAGCCTTTCACTTCGGTAGACTTTAGCACAGATTGAGAATTACTGATAGCACGGCAACACGAAATATAGTAGTTCGCCAACCAGCAGCACACACCAATTGAACAGCTTGGTCACAATGGTACTGCACCTCGGCACAACCAATTTTAGCTTGGCAAGTAAAGACACTTCAACTCGGTACGTACATGCTTCTAAAATAGCTTGGCACTACTCGGTTTAATCCACAATTCGGCCTCTTACATATCAGCTCGGACAAGTAATTGGCGGCTCGGTACAACTTCAACAATACTTGAATTAGCTCGGCTATTAAGTTTACTCAGTTCAGTGCTTCAGATTGAAACTGCTCGAAGCTCGGACAACTCTTCAATTTAGCTCGGTAAGCTCGGATAAAAATTTTACGAAGAAGCTCAATAATTTGTAGTAGCAGCTCAGAATCTTACTTCACTAGTTAGCTCGGCAAAAATTATTTAGATCTGCACGGTGACTACAGCAGCTCGGATCACGTTCGCAGGACAGTAGCCCTGACACAACACAATACGCAATTGAACTTCACAACAGCAGCTCAGCCTCCCACGCTGTGGATCAAGGTTAGCTTAGTAATTTAAGAATACAACAGCTCGGAAACTTACTGTGAAATAAAAGCAAGGACACGCACACAACAGCTCATCCACAAGTATCAGTTCGGCAGTAGTTATAGAGAACAGCACGGCTATTCCAGTCGACACGGTTAATAGTTCGGATACACACTCGATCTCAACTCGACCGACCAATTCAAAGCGGCATGCTACAGCAATCTACTCAGACAAGTAATTCGATAGCTCGGATCTTCAATTTCAGCTCGGTGGTTGATTCTTACGACAGATTAGACGACAATCAAACTCCAGCCTGAGTCAGTTCGGCCAACATTCGGTAGCACACAACAAGGATAGCTCGGTTATGCTTCTCAATTGTCCAACTCCAACTACCATGCAGCTCAGTAGTTCGAATAATTTTGCCAGTTTGCTCAGATTACTTCCTCAATTTGGCTTAGCAAACTAATATTCAACCCAAAGACCTCGGCAATTTCAAGAAAAGTTCACAGTAGTACACCTTGGATCAAGGGGGCTCAGTAACTCACAAGTGAAGCTCGGACAACACACCTTCAAGAGTTCGGCATGCCTCACTAGCACACAATAACAAGCTGGACACCAACGGCGCGCACATACTCTTCAAGTTGCATACAACTCCAACTCACCAACAAACTTACACTAGTTACTGTAGCAACACACCACACCACTAGCATAGCTTCGATCATACACTCGCACACACAATAGCTGGGCGGCACGAAAAGTGAACACAACACCTTGCAATTGCACCGCTTCAATTCTCGACTGGCACCCAAACACTCAATGCCCTGACATGTACACTGCAGAACATGCAACTATTTCGAGCACCAATACAGCTACATGAAATACCACTATACATGCCAATACAACACCACCATCTTGCCTTCTCCATTGTCCATCACCATGCACCACCAACTTCCCTTGCGAAACCTTAAGCATGTGCACCCATGGCCAACAGTTGCCCTGTCATACAGACACACAACCAGCTATGCACAGCATTCCAGTAGTGCCTACGACAACCACCACTACCCTAGTCTGCTACTGTTGCATCAACAAAGCCCACCATAGCTAACAACCACCAAACATTGCAAGTCAATTTCAAACACTCCGGTCTCAACACGAGTAGCCACGACACGCTCCACTAGCTACTATTGCGACAACATGAAGGAACCCCATTGAGTGACTCTCTATCCAACTTCAACGACCCAAACCACACAATTTGAGCATTGTTTGTCAGAAAAAATCGAACATCAACTTCTCAATTTAGGGCACCCAACTAGAATTTCCTTGTAATTTCTGCAGCTACACTTACGTGACTTCAAACCCTATGTTATGGACCTTAATTGTCCTACGAAAAAGTAAGAGACCCCCAAATTTCAAACCGTAATTGAACACCTTCGCCAAGTCCCAATAGTTACCGTTAAGGTTGCTTCATGGTCATCCACTAATAAACTCCAACTTACGAAACCCTTTCTAAATGTATATGGAGAAATTCCATTATGAGGCAGACGTGTTGGGGTTTTTTTCTTCTCAAGGTGTAGGGTTCCTTTACCACGTGACGGATAGTTTTGCAATATAGATGAAAAGAGACGAGATTTAATGGTAGGGAATCCCAAATTCCAAATATTCAGCTGCAAAAAGCTTAGGTGTCCCATTGATGCGAAACAAAACTAAGAAAATGAAGTCTTCTCATTGTCGTAACTCCACTTCGATATCAAAATGACACGAGTTAAACTAAGAGTAGATAAGATTGGTCGTAAGGATAAGTTTGTCTTGTTAATAGGACGAAAATAAAATAGGTTTAATGAGGCTTTTTACGAATTTATAAACCACCTAATCAAAGATAATGTACCAATTAGATTTCACATGGTTTAAGACTCGTTAGATATAATGTATCGATTTAAGTGATAGGATTATTCACTACAATCCTTATTAAAGGAATTGATAAAAGCTAATAAGACAAAGTTTTTCACGAGAAAAGACTCAAAGAAATTTTTATTAATGTTTCAATCTCTTTAAAACACTACATATATGAGCAATTTATATATAGTGATAAACTTGTAAATAAAAGAACTAAAAAGGATACTCCAATGGTATTCTCATAAATACAAAATAAATATGAAAATAATTTAGGAATAATACAAGAAATAAGATGTTCAAATAACACAAATAAAATAAGTAATCAAATGAAATATCCGGATGAAGAGTAGATGAGCTTGGCTCTAATATTTAGGTAAGGTTGGTACCTCAAATCCTATCAGTTTCTTTCTCAATAGCAGCTCAAATCTATTAAGTTCTTAAGCACTTTCCCAAAACTTCTTATTAAAGTTTACTTCAATTCGTGTTACTCCACATTGCACCTTAATCCATTTGCCTAGTTATCTCTTATTCTTCATCTTCATCCTTACTTTAATCCATCAAATTAACATAAAAGTCTTAATACTCCCATTCAACACACCTTGGATCCTTACTTATAGGTAAGCTATTATACTCTCAGGCCTATTTAACATAATAATGCTCTAATACTACCCTGTAACGCCTCACCTTCTAGGCATTTACTTAATTTTTTTTTTCTAACTTTTGGTGCCTAAAGACGATTCATTATGTCCTCCTTGAGTTAAGGATAAGGCAAAATCAATATAACCTGTTCTTTCCCTTCATAAAATATTAGTTCCCAAGTCACTTCTCATTCAACATAACAATCAATAGTAGAAGTTTATACTGCGAGTTATACTCAAAGTATCATAGTTATATACTTTTATACAATGTAAAAATCCTTTACATTTACATACTTTCGATTACAATGGCTATACTAAATCTTTTGTAAGGTAACATCGACTTCTTCCTTAAAAAGCTACCTTCATGTGCTAAAGTTGTATCTTGAAGCCAACGATGTCTCCCAACGGCTCTTCACTAACTAGTACTTTGAAGTCTCTTTGTCTCTACTGTACGATGGGATGTTCTATCTAACTCATCTTTAACTTGAGGATAAGATAATTTATTTCCTTAGCTACTGTGAGCTAAGTGAGAGTAGATAAACACACAACAACAAACATAACTAATATCACAAGCACTTTAGTACGTAGTAAGTCAAATTATATCAACTTATCATTTCCTAACCAAGCAATCAATGTAGATAGTATATGTTATGCTCATGCATATGACATGCATCAATACTAATATCCTAACCCAGCCCCAGCGCTCATCTAGTTAGTCGACATACTTTAGCATTTGGATAAAAAGTCAAGGAACCTATGCAACAATAAGAAGTTACTTGGAAGTAGTGATGTGCTTGGGAGTTGAGTATATATTATATATACTATATACTTGTTTACATTTTATGTATATTATATATATATATATATATAGTATATTATATTTTATTTATATGTTTTTTTTTTAATTTTAGGGGTTAGCCTGACCTTAAACCAGCCAGTCGAACTACTGGTTTAATTGTTGGTTCAACCTACAAGTTCAATGGCACAATGGTTTAACAGCCTATTTAGGTTCGCTTAAGAGAGGCTTAAGCCGATTCACGATTAAGAACCAACCCTTGCACAAGTTTAGCAAAAAGTACTGAACATGAGCTTAGTGTCGAGCTTCTTCCATAGTGTTTACTAGAAGAAGCTTGTAAACTTTGAATCAAAATCTAACATAGTACTTAAGACATCGCACAACTACACAATCTCCTACAAAAAGAGGTTAGTAACAACTAAAATATCATTGGTTTTGCGTTAATGGATAAAGTAGCTCGTTTTGCTAAACTAATCGACCACTACCTTAAGAGAATCATGTTTCCGTGGTATTCTGGGTAGGTTAAGTATGAAATCTATGCTTAAATCAGTCCATGGTCGTTCAAGTATGGGTAGAGATATATATTCTCTATATGATTGTTTTTCTTCCTTTAGCTCACTTATACACCTCACAATGTTCAAAAACCTTGCATACATCATTCATCATCCTAGGCCAATAAAAATGCTCTCTCAACAGCTTGGAAGTCCTCTTCTCACCAAAATGGCTAACTATACCCCTGGCATGGGCTTCTCGAACAAGTAATTCTCTAGCAAAACTGCTTGATATACAAACTTACTTTCCCTTCATTAGAAATCCTTGGTTCAAATGGAACCTATTCACTACTTCTCTAATGTTGCACTTGGCTACTAAGGGTTCAAAGTACGAATCATGTTCATATTGATTAGGTAGGATACTAAACCCAAGTATTTTATCTTACAATGTCATGATAAGAACATGCCAATGAGAGAAGGTATCGACTACAGTGTTATAACTTCCCTTCTTATACTTGATGATGTAGCAAAAGGTTTTGATGTACTTGACCCGCTTAGTATGGTGTTGAGAGAGTTTTTGCTATCCTCTGAGATGTTTAAGAGATTCATGGTCTTTATAGATAATGAACTCTCACGACAGTAGGTAGTGTTGCTAGTTCTAAAATGCTTGGACAAGGTAATGTGCCTAGGAGCTTAATTACCACTAGGTCTTACCATAGAAAATCAAGTGAGTCCTCTATGATATTGAAGAAAGAAAAATGGGATCGGGTTTAGCAAATTCATGAGCTTTTCATGAGGATATGACATACCAAATGAATATTATACAACTTAATCTTTTCTCTGATATTACGCACAAAGTATTAATTAAGGTTGCTCACCACAATCCTTGCTAAAAAAATTGATAAGAGATAGATAAGGGAACTTTCACAAGGAAATACTCAAAGGGTTTTTCATTCATGTCATGAGTGTGTTATCTCTAAAACCTTACAACATAAGCTATTTATATATAGTGGCAATTACATAAATAAAATAAAGTAAAGAATGCCCTAATGGCAATCTAGTAAATACAAGGTATAATATATTGGTAATCTAGTAAAGAAAACATAAGTAATCATAAAACCCAACATCACTCCTTCCTTGAAAAAAGTTTCAACTCAAAACTTGGCATTAGTTCACTCCAAAATCCACCTAGGTCAAGTACCAACCTATAAAAACCAAATAGAGTGGTATAGAGATAGCTCAAGTCTATGGTCAATGTTAGCATCATCCTTATCTCCTTCTACTTGTCATGAGTACGATCAACCAAACTCCTCTTTAAGTACCCTTCCTTCCATTCATTTTCACCTCCTACGTCTTTTTCCTTTGTTTCCTCCCCTTCAATATTCTTTAAATGAGTAAGTCTTTATTGTTTTCTTTCTTCTCTAATCTCCTAGAGTCTAATAAGTACAATCTCCAATTGTTCCTATACGTTAGAAATGTTAGCTTCATAGTTGGGTTTTCTTTCATACACTTTGTCTTGACAATCTTGAGACATAAATTCTCTTTGCATCAAACATCTTTATCTCTTCCCATGTAATAACTCTAAGATTCCTTTCCTCAATTCTTTAAACTATCATATATTGCTACTAAGTCACTGTAAAGCCGCTCAACAAGCTCTTAACTAACCTTACATTTTCGTACTTTAGATAAGAATAACTTTCAAAAGCTTGATTAATTTGAAATTCTCAATTCAAATATTCATTTGGAGTGCCATATTTATTAAATTTCAAGATACTTAATCTTATGTCTTCATAACCAAAATTATGTCCAGTGCCAGATACCATATCGAATAATTTTAATTCAACTCGGCTTAGCACAATTCTGTACGTTTAGTTTGGAAATAGCTCGGCAATAGTTTATAATGAATTGGCAATAGCTCAGTACGCTACGCTTATCCAACACAGAACGTGGCTCGCTCACGGGTTCTTGCGACTACACACTTACACACGTAGGACAGCACCCGCACCTTAGTTTTGCAGTCCACATGTGCGCTAACAGCAGTTCAACCAAAAGTTATTTAGCTTGGACTTTTGAATTGCAGTGGCTCTAAGCTCGATCACTAATTCAATCTAGCTCGATACTTAGAAATCAGCTTAGTCAAAGTAAGCATTGGAAGCTCAGCAAGATAGACACGTCGGCTCGGACACACATACATGCAACTCGGATGCTTAGCACCTAAGTTGACACTTGTCAGCTCGGACAGGAATTCATTGAAGCTCAGCAACTCCTGTAGTCAAAGCAGCTCTGCAACGTCTTTAGAGTATAGCAACTGGAAAATTTCTTCAAAGTGCAGCAACTCAATAATTTAATCTCTATTGCAGCACTCTCGCGCTTCTGTTCTTCGGCCCACACATACGTTCAACTTGGAAATTGAGCTCTTCACAGGTGGATAGTAGCTTCAGTCCCTCTGTTGATAGCTTGGATCTTCACGGCAACTGTAGTTCTAAGGTCGAGCTCTGCAAGTTCAAGATCAAAACATCACGGAAAGATAGCTCGGTACGTAAACATATACAGGCCAAACACGAATTAGCTCGACAACGTCAACAAAGAGCTCGGATATGCAATATCGGGAGCTCAGCTTAGCAAGGAAAAACTGCAGCACAGGTGTTGAGTACAGCAGTTCGGTAATTGAGGAGACGTACAGCACTTCAGCTCGACAACTTGATAGTTCGGCTACACAACAGCTAGCTTGGCACTTCACTGTAGTTTGGCGATTTAGGACATGACTACATGGACGGTATGAGCACTATCACACATAACAACAGCTCACAACATAAAAATTGAACAACTCAGCTTCGTAGTCAAGATAGCTTCGGCAAACTATTATAGCAGATTAGCCCAATTTGAACACACCAACTCGATACCGACTAAACATCCAGGAGCTCAGCCTCGGCACTAATTACACAAAGTAGCGCAGTACGTCGAACAAATCACACGCACCCACACGATTCAATAGCTCGGATCAAACAACAACTACTTGACATAATAGTACGGTATGAGCACGGATACTTGATAGTTCGGTAATTCAGTCACAATTGAGCTTAGCAAACTTGGTCCACAATTCGGTATTTACTACAGCAATTTCTCCACACTCTATTCAGATTCAACTCAACAATCACAAGCTCGGCAATGGTTCACTTTAACAGCTGACTATAGCAGCACGGTATGGCTCGATGCATCAATTGTTCACTCACAGCAGCTCGGCAATTTTTCCACAAAGTGTTAGTAGCCTCGCAACTTTTCGAGTTACAAAAGCTTGGTCACAAACAATCTCAACTTCACGGCCCTTCAAGTCGATGGACACAGCAAGACGAGCAGGCACGAAAGCTCGTTTTTTCACTTTGGCCTCAAATTACAACTGCAAATTAGCTCAACAAGCTAGGAGATAGGCACAAACACCTCGACACTGACTTAGTATTGACCAAAATCGATAAGTGTAGCTCAATACAACTGCAGATTCACGAACACCCACACACACAGGACAACTTATTAACAGACGCTGCTAAACCACTGATTAATAACCGCACTTGCGCATTAACCCCTCACTTGCAGCACTATTGTAACTTTAGGCACCATTACTATCTCAACATAATCGAACCAGCAATCTGCACTCTCACTTCCTCAAACCAACTGTAGACAATGCTTCACAACCCTGTTCTCGCAAACAATCAACTGCGACAACACTACTTGCGCTCCTTTACAGTTCTAAGTACCACTCCTTGTGACTACAATTATATAAGCCCTAATGGGCACCCTTGGTATACAATCAAACCCAAATCAGAAGTGAGAGCGGATATTGCAAGAAATTGAACACCCACTGAATAATCTAACTACTTTAAACATGGTTGAGGATCTTTTCTAGTTTATGTAGTCCTGTTCAGAGATTCTCAAAAGTACTCACAGCTAAATACCCAAAAACCCTCAAAATAAAGCTCCTTGAAATAATAGGATCAAGCCGTATGGTTTCAATGACAATAATCTTCCAAATAAGAGATTTGAAACCATGAGTACGTCAAGGCACACAGAGACATATATTTATATATATATGAATAGTGTAATTCCAAGCCAATTCAAATTGTCCCTTCAAACAAGTCCGACGGTAGCGTACAGCAAATCAACATATTAATAGTACACTTTAAAGCCGTATTATCGAGAAACTTCACGTAGAAATGTAAGTCATAGCTACAGCTAATAAATCCATGATAATATGATAAAAATTACTGAAACGAATCTTTTCATTGTCGTGCCTCTTTGATACCAAAGATATATATGATGTGCTTAAAAGCTTAATTATCACCAAGTTTTACCATAGAAAATTGTATGAGTCATTTGAGATATTGAAAAAAGAAAAATAGAATCTAATTTAGTGAATTCGTAAACTGTTCATGATGATATAACACACTAAACAAACATTACACAACCTAATCTCTACTATGATATTACGCATAAAGTATTAATCAAGATTGTTCACCACAATCCTTGCTAAAGAGATTGATAAGTACGAAATAGGAGAACTTTCATAAGAAAATACTTAGAAGGGTTTTTTTATTCATATCATGAATGTGTTATCTCTAAAAACCTACAACATGAGGCTAGATATGCATAGTGACAATTACGTAAATAAAATAAACTAAAGGATGCCATAGTGGCAATCCAATAAATACAAGGTAAAATATATGGGTAATATAGTAAATAAAACATAAGTAATCATAGAGCTTAACACAAGGGCATAACACTCCTTATCATATGTCGAGTAATTCAGTATGGCATCTCTAAGCTTCTCACTGAAATATGCAATTGGTCAACACTTTTGCATGAGAACAGCTCCATATTATAGCTTAAAAACCTTAGTAAAGTCAAGCAATTCTAGCATTAGGGTAGAAGTTAACTTGGATTTGATCTACTTAAAACTCTTTTGAGCTCTCTCGGACTGTTTGAATTTAAGGTTCTTCCTAGTTAGCTTGGTCGGTGGATCAGTTGTGGAATTAAAGTTCTGAATAAATCTTTGATATAATAAAGCTAGACCATGAAAACTCTTTACTTCAGCAACACTAGTCGGTGTAGTCCATTCGAGAATAGCTTGTATCTTTTCATCATCAACTTTGATTCCTACTATAGAGACAACATATTTAAGGAATATCACCTCGCTTTGACAAAACATGCATTTCTTTAAATTTCCAAACAATCATTTAGCTTGGAGGATATCAAATACTAACTTTAGGTGCTCGACATTAAGGTTAAGGTCAACCTTATATACTAAAATGTCATTAAAATAAACTACAACACACTTTTGTATCAAGGATCTCAAAACCTAATTCATAAGTCACATAAAGGTGCTCGGTGAGTTTGTAAGCCCAAATGGCACCACCATGCACTTTAATGGACCATCCTTCATTTTGAAAGTAGTCTTCCACTCATCTCCGAGTCTCTTTCAGATTTGGTGGTAGCCACTCTTCAGATCAACCTTGGAAAATATTCGTGCACTATGTAACTCATCGAGCATATCATCTAATCATAGGATTGGATATCGGTATTTGATAATGATCTCATTAATAGCTCAACTATCAATATACATTCCCTATGAGGCATCCTTCTTTAACATTAGGATAGCTAATACAATATAAGGACTCATGCTGTCTTGGACGTACCTATGCTCAATCAACTCATCAACTTATTTCTTTAGTTTAGCTTCTTGCTCAGGATTAAGCCTATAGGTAAGTTAGTAAGGTAAGGCAACTCTAAGCTAGAGGTTGATGTAATGCTCTATACCTCTGATAGGGGGTAAACCTCTTGGCAACGCAGCAAGAAATAAGGTAGGATATTCTTAGAGCAATGTCTACACCTTAGCAGGTAATGCTCTGACTTCCTTCAATTTTAAAAGGCTTATGACCAATAAGATTACATCCTCCTTAATACCTTTAGAACATTGTGATCAAGAAATCACCAAGGACTTCTTCTACAAGGATTTGGAAACCTTCACTTAAGATTCTTTAACTTCTCTTAGACTCATAGGAGTCAATACAACCTTCTTCCCATCCTTTCAGAACATCTAAGTGTTCCTATATCAATCATAGAGCACTTTCAAATCAATCAGCCAAGCAGAATGTATAAAGCACACATTGATAAGACATCACACAACATCTCATCTTTGTATTTGTCACCAATAGTAATTAAGATTTTGACTTGGTTAGTAATAGGTAGACCTCTCTTCTCATTTAGCTAATGAATCTTGTAAGGCTTATGGTAAGGATAGGTCAACAACTTTAGAGCCTTTACTAGTTCATGTGCTATGACATTGGTATAACTTCCTTTGTTGATGATCATAGCACATAGATTGCCATTCACTCAGTAGTTTGTATGGAAGAGATTCTCTCTCTATTCATTCTCATCAAAGATAAAGATATTGAGAGATCTTTATACAACCATACAGTATTCTCCCATTTCAAGTTGGATATAGGAGGAAGAATCTTCCTGAAACTCGTTTAACAAGTGATTAACATCTAGCTCTTCTTCCTCTCCTTTACTAGCACCTTCCACTTCGAATTAGGGCTTGTCACCTTTAATGGTCATGAAGCATAAATTTGGGCATTAACTAGCTACATATCCAAAACTAAGGCACTTGAAATACTTTATCTCTCTAGTTTCCTACCAGAGCTCTAACCTTGATTCTTTTTAACCTCAGGTTCCTCAGCCTTAGTCTTTCTACAGCCATCATTTGGTCAACTCGGCATTTGTCCTTAGCGGTCGATCTCAAAACTATATTGAGCTCAGTCATATCCAAGTCGGCTTAGCATACCAATTTTGTTCGGTAAGCCAAGTTGACTGTTTTATGCTATGTTGAGATAATTATGACCTTGCCCTCTCGACCCTTTATGCCACTTAGATGATCTCATCTAGATTTCCAAGCCTCTACACCTTAACTACATTGCCAATCTTAGATCATAGTCTAAAAATGAATCGTACAACTGTCCACACCTTAGGCTTATCAACTTTGCATCGGATCATTAGTAACTGGAATTCTCGGACATACTCATCCATAGATCAGCTGCCCTTCTTAAGTTCTTGATGTCATCAGAAGGTGTCTTGCTCATAATGTTCTAGCACAAATCTGCTCCTCAAAACTCTTTTCATCTCATTCCAAGTTTAGATTTCACATCAAGCTCGCTAACATATATTCTACAATTTTTTCTATCACATTGCTGCATACCTAGAAAATTCTAAATTAGCTACTTAAATACACATCGAGTCTTCATAATCACATAAGTCAAATATCTTCTCAATCTTCTCCTCTAAATCTAAGTAGTTATTGACACTACTAAACCCATGAAAGCTTGGAATCTGTACTTTAAGATGTTCGAATCCTCTAGTAGCATAAAGCTTACGTTCTTCGAATTTTTCATACTACTCTTCCTCTTCCCTATACTCTTTAACTTTATCTAACTCAAGTCTCCTCTTTGCAAACTTCTCAACCTGTCGAGGGGGAGCTGGGTTTACATTAACAACCTTTAGTGGTTTAGGCTTAACTACTTGTCTTCTTGGCCTCATTCATTTACTCTCTCTTAATTCCTAGTATCTACCACCCTCCATACTAATATAGCAATGGTCTAGGCTCAACTACTTGTCTTCTTAGCCTCATTCATTTACTCTCTCTTGATTCCTAGTATCTACCACCATCCATACTATATAGCAATGTTGGTTACAATAGTAGCAATGTCTTGTAATTACTCGTCAATAGTTCATGGGATCTATTGGGTAATACGGTCACAACCATAACCATCACTCTCGGCATCATTAATCTCTTTTTGAATACTAGAATTCGATATTCTTAATATAAAAATTCAGGAAGTTCACAATTCAACAAAAGATTTCATACAACTTTAATAATATGATATTGCACAATGACTTAAGAACTAGCTCTATTTTTCCACTAGAGAACAAAGTATAATATAACATACACTATAGCAAGAAGCATCTACTACAATACTTAGCTTTTGGTCATAACCTTAAGCTCTGATACCAAGATTATATGATGTGCCTAGGAGCTAAATTAATCACTAAGAAATACCATAGAGATGGCAACCAATGGGTCCTTTGAAATATCAAAGAAAGAAGAAGTGAATAGGTCAACAAACATAGTAGCTTCTATGAAGCTATTCATAGGATACAATGTACCAACAAACATAACATAACTTAGTACTTCCCCTGATATGATGCACAAGTGAATACTAAAGTTCATTCGCCACTAATCTCAAGTTATTCGGCAATATTAAATAAGAGTATGAAAAGGATATACTTAGAGAATAGTGTCTCCCAAGAATATGAATATTTGTTACATGTAAGGTATAAGATGATTTCAGCTACCAAAGATATGGGACTATTCATAGTAAGTTTCTAAGACAACAATACAATAATAGAAATTACATATAGGATAATGTAAGAAGAGGATTCCTATTATAAGCAAAAAGGGTAAATATAACAAAGGAAAAATAAAGGAATATAGTACAAATATAAAAAAAAAGTAGGGGACAGGTGGCAACCTATCAGTAGGTTCGTGCTTTGAAATCTTAGTGCAATATAGCTAAACTGAGTTGATGTTAGGGCTACTATTGCTAAGTTTTGCTTAAAGCTACCGAGGTGATAGAGAGAGATTATAGTTGGGAAGGATGGCAAGGAAGAGCTCGGTGCATAGGGATCTCAGCCTTAGTACTCGATAAGTTAGTATTCGGCAAGTCAACAACTATACAAGAGTTTGAGCTAAGCAGTATGTATCCAAGCTGGGGCTTTAGAGAGTTCTTCTACAGCTCTTCCATATACTGGAACTCATCTTTGGTAGGCAAAGAAGATAGGATCCTTCTCGAAAGAGATTATAAGCCTTAAAGGCAAGGGTGAAGGGTCCAAAAGATGGCACTCCATTGAGTAAGACCCTTGAAACCCAACTTAACAAAAACCACATGAGGTGGTTTAGAGATGCAATTTTATATACTTGAAAACTTAGCTTTTATAAATCAAGTGGTTTACTTGATAAACCTAGCTTTTCGTATAAATCTCAACCTAGCAAAATCTCAATTAATCTCAATTTTATAAAAACTTGACCTATAGGTCCTTTTCGTACCATGCCCTAAATGTCTTAAATCATATACCAAGTAATACCAGGTTAAACTCAAGTAAGCTTACTTGTTACTTATTAAACCAGCCTTTACTTTGTTTCTTTGTTAATTCTTAGACCTCAATATCAGGTTAACTTAAGTGAAAACCTTAAGAGCTAAGGTTAGCTCCTACATCCATTTCTAAGTAAGCATGAATCCTAGCAAATGTGACATAACACTTAGCAACACAATTTCAGCAATCATTTCCAATATCAAAGCATCATTTAATCAGCAACAACCAATAGTTATAAAAAAGGAATTCCATGTAATTCGTCAAGCAACATATCAAACTCATAACCAAACTCAGCCAAGCTAAAACATCATAAAGCATGCAAAGTTAGGAGTATACATAAGTCTACTCAAGGCACACAAATATCTACTTACCTTGCTTATGGTTTGTTCCTAAGCTTTACTTGTTAGTACGAGCTCCTTCTTTTATGACTTCACCTAACAAAGGTAAATACTATGAAGTTTAACTACAGATCATGTGTGTATAAATATTTAAGCTTGATATTAGCTCGTTGGTTTTCAATTCGCTCCAGATTGTATCTAACTTAATCTCTGACTTAGCCTTTGATTTAACTTCTAATATAGCTTCTGAATTACTTTTTGATTCAACCTAACTTCAAAATTTTTAATCAAATACTACTTAACTTATATCACTAGTTTACCAATAAAAAAATTCCTCGTATTTCGCCTAACTTAATCATCTATGTTTAACTTATACAAGAACACTTAAGAGTAATAGCTTCGGATTCTTTTTTTGATCTAGCCTCTAATTCGATCATAATACCTTGTTTATTTATAATATTTTTACTTTTCAACTAAACCAAGCTGAGACTAGTAAAGGGTGCCTAAAATACAATAGTAGTTAAGGCTCCCCTTTACAACAATATTAATCGTGTAAATTACCTTATTATTGATATGTAGCAATATATACATGAATAATAGGAAAACATTTAATATCTAGTATCCATACTCTATTAAATCTACGAAAAACATATTTTGTTAGAAAATCATACTTGTTTTACTTTGATCATGAAAAATACTAAAATAGTATAATACATAATATTTTCCAAAAAATTAATTTTAGGCCCAATTTTGCTAAAAATTAACTTTAATTAAGTAAATACCAATTAAAATTATAGGATCCAAATTGAATTCAAAATCATAACTAAGCTCTATAAATCATTAAATATCAGATTCATGAAGAAATTTAATTAAAAACCTATTATTTTTCAAAAGAAAAATTACATAAAATAAATTTAATAAATTTTTTAAGCATAGTTTATTAAAAAAATCATTTTATGTAAATTAAATACATATATGAGGAATATACCCACCAAAAATTAGCTAAAAAGAATATTGTTTACTATTTTTAAAAATTAATGTAAAATTTGTTGTATTAGTATAGTTTCCTAAGGAACCCATATAAACAATTTTAATTTTAAAGTTTTGGCTTGATATTCTAACTCTACACATAAAAATACGTAGGAAAACTAAGTTTCATAATTTTTTAACATTATTTGATGTTTTTAGTAAAATAAACTAGTTAAAATGATAAAATTAACATCAACTTGTCATCGAAGCTCCAACCACCGTTGGCTAAAGATAGGTGGTTGGTTAGACTCCACTTGATGTCAATCTTCAATCACCAAAACACCACCATATCAAGTTGTGTATAACTTTATGAACCCTATTTTCCTAATATTTTTGTTATTTTTTATGTTTAATTGCTATACTAAATTTTCTAGCGAGGATTTTAAGGTGTCTAAACTGCTAACAAAATGTAGAATGATGTTTCATCTATTTTTACAGTAGGATGGGTCAGTTGGAAGAGGGGTAGTGAATTTCCAAGTGTTGATTTTTGCTTTATTAGGTATATTTTGTATATATAATATTAGTTCCTTACATGACAACGCACCATGCACATTCCCAATTCTTCCGATTGGTTGCTATGCCCATTCTAGATATTTCCAAGTGGTTTTTTCTATTTCTCTATCATTTTTTAATGATTTTTCATAATTAAATACTATTTTTAGCTATTATTTAATATATTAGGTTAATACATTTATATATCAGCTACATATAATGCGTATAACATTATTATATAATTATACCACATGCTATTTGACTCTTAAAATTATTTTTATAAATAAAATAATTTATTTCTAAGGTCTTGTAAATATTTGGAACTTAAATTTTGAATTTCTAATAATTATCGAGCATACCCAATAAAAATGTATTTTATTGAAAATAAATTTTATATAAACTTTATTTTGGAAAATTGACCTTAGTAGTACTCTTCTTCTAACTTTTGCTTCCTCGTATTAAAATTTTACTCAATTTAGATAGCTTTTCTCGAAAGCGCTAATTTGTATCGATATTAAGCAATCAGGGTTTTGTTACACAATTTAACTCATTTTACAAGCTTCTCTTAATAAGTCTGTTTCATTAGTTTCTCTAACTAGAATTTCTAAGTTCCATGTGTAATAAAACTAACCCACTATCCTAGGTCCAGGGTAATAAGTCGAAGATTGAGATTTCACACTCATCTAAGCCCTCCACCATTTAGAACATTTTGAGATCAATTTACCCTTTCTTCATCTCCTACCCTCTATAAATCACATAGTAGTTGTTGTTAAGCTAGTAAAAGTCCCTTTACTACCGTGTTTAGTTGCACTATAATGGTAATAACTTCTTGCAACTACTGTTTGGCGAACTTCTCAAGCGTTTCCATTGCTTTTTGCCTCCCATGAGCATCAATTTCAAAGTCCCTAATTTCTCCATAAGTGTTGTTTTAGGACATTCTACAACAATAATTAACCTAAACAAGGTCTTCACTGGAGAATTTCGTCGACCACTTGGCATACTATACTATTGACTCTTGTGCTCTCACATACTTTAACCCGTAAATGACATATCACATAACTTACTATCTCTCTCTCCAAAATCCAATTACTCTAGTACCTAAATGAAAATGTTGTGTCCAAGAGAAGAATCTTTAGGACATCAATCTCAAATAAATGAGTAAAGGGGGATTGGTCCTTCCAAGTAGGGAAGAAGAGGAAAGATGGATGGATTGGAGGGTTTAGCAAAATGTGTACTATTCCCATTGGTATTACTTACCAAGAAGCTATAGCATGGTTTAGTTCCTACTTTTATGTGATGCACGAAGTACTTAACCAGGGTCTCTCACCACAACCTTGCTAAAAGGATCGATAAGACAAAGATAAAGTAGGAGAAGACTCATAATTTAGAGAATAAAAATGATGACTTTCATTAAGTTATTGATTGCAGCTACATTTTACATGTAATATTTATAGTATCCCCACTAGGGTAGAAGGATAAAGATGGAAAAGAAACAGAGTTCATGTCTAAAGTAGCAAAATACTACATTTCCGTACCAGAATAGAATAATATAGAACTCATCCTGTTAACGTCGCAATTTGTTAGGTCGAGCTAATTGATCAAGTCAATTGGACTATCAAGTAGCTTGCATCATGGTTGCCATCAACTGGCCTGTGCAGAATCCCTACTCGGATGCTAGGTGTACTAGTGTAAAAATTGGATGGATCACAAGATGAAGATCTGCATTCTTGATCGGGCAGCTTAAACTCTTGACTCGGTTGGCCAATACTACTCGTGTACCCTTTGAAACTCTTCAGTAAGTTACTCTAAGTCGGTCCATTAAAGTTTTCCTTAACCTATATGATCGTCAAAAGAATATCGTGGCTCGGGAGGTGATATGGCTCGTAGGACTACACGAGGACAGCATTGTCTTCGGTTAGTTGATTGGACAAGGTCCTTCGTGTAAGGTTCCGGTTCCGTGCATTCTGGCTTTAGTGATCGAACCCGAGACCAGGTTTTTATCATCCATTGTACCTATAAATTTCTATACTCAGTGAACAATTGTATACTTCCATTTAAAAAGAAAAAAATAAAAAGAAATGGCTATTCTTATACAATTTTCCATACACTAAAAATACATGCTTTGGCAACATAACCCACGTTCCATGAGAAAATTCTAGAGAATGTGATCAAGAGAATAATTGAAAACAAAACCGTATACCTGGTTCTACACTCTCCGTTTCGTACTCATTACAGCATCTCTAATTTTCGATGACAATAAGGTCAAGATCATTTATTTTTTTCCCATATTTATAATTCTTGTCCATTTTATTGGCCTATGTAGTACAAATATATTGCATTGATCACAATATAGAATTTTCTCTTGTTTTGGCATCCCATATGAAGAAATATCTCCACCACATATGTTGTTAGGCCCCTTGTATTCAGCTCTTTATGTCAGTTTTCATATTTCTTTCACTAAGGGAAACATCATGTGTAGATGTCTATCGCACTAAGAAGGAGAAGTGGTAAAAGAATTCGATAATAAAGATTCCTGTATGTTTCCATGTTCTCTAGACATCAGTGAATGGTTCTCGCTACATAACAACATTAAACATTCAGATTTAATGGTTACATTGACATCCCATAGCAACCGCACACCACAACTAGGCAGCAAATATGTCAAACAATTTAACTTCTTGAACTCAACATAACTGATCTGTTTTCCTGAGCTCTTGATGGATGGTTTCTTCTTGCTATGTCGCTAAAGTAGACATATTAAACCACTAAGTTCCTGATAGTTAGATCTCACGAAGTTCTTGACTTTGCATCTCCGATGACCGTATCAATCATGTTTCTTCTTCCTCTACACGATGGATCATATGCTTTAAATGCAATTCCTATAACGCATGAAATGCAAAACGATCAAATGTTTCACTTTTCTCCTTTTTATAAATGAAAAAAATTCATTTTAAGAGAACAATATCTTAGATTAAAAAGAAAATCACAAAAGATTTTTTTACATGATAACAATAATAATTATTATATAAAAAATTATTGTAATTAATATGTTATTGAATTCATGTTTAAAAAAGTGTGTGAACATAATTATTTAGTTATAGAAATATTTATAGTTAATGTAGCTATTGATAGTTATATGAAATATTATAAGATTTAACAAGGTTGATAGACTTAACTCGAAAGTTGACCCGAATATGTGAAAAGATCAAGAGTTGAGGAGTCGGATCGGGTTTGACCAACGGTTGACCCAACGTTGATAAAAAAAAAGAAAATATAAGTCATAATACCGGTATTGATAGTACAATTAACCTTATATTGTCGTAAAATAGTTATATTATGGTCACAAATATTTTGCATCCGGTTCATAAGATTACTGGACTACATATTTTTTGTTTGCACTAATTCAATTTCTAAAAGCAAAATACGTGAAAACCCATTTGCCTAGTAATGGTTTTTACACCTAGTGTCAGTATTCTTATTGCCAATCACTTTGATGAACATCATAATGATGATGTATTAATTCTACCGCGCGTCAAAAGTAAGAAAAGCGATGTTGTTTGCATAGGTCATCCAATACTTGGATTGAAAAAACCAGGTAAAGGAGGGTTAGATAAAATTAATGAGGAAATAAATATAAAATATAAAGCTGGTTCCCACATGGTAAATGATGAAGTAAAAGCACCACTTTATAAGAGCTGCAGTATCAATTGTACGCAAACATTGTGCTCCATCGATGGATAACCATTGTAATCGTGCAGTTGTCTTTAAAAGTAAACCTCAGTAAATGCATGCGGACTGCATCACTTAAAAAGACCGACCGGGTGTGAACTTAGGTCCAACGTGTGTGTTTAAACACCGCAAATAACTCTTCGTGGAAGATGGAATAACTATTATCAATCATCAAACAGGGAGAAAAAAGTAAACTAAACTGTTACTAGTATAAAACATAATCATGGAAAATAAAATATATTATTAATTATTCACCAAAACATGAAAAATAAATCTAACACTAATAACTTTTTCTTTTCTTTTTTTAATTTTAGTACCTAAACTTTAAATTTGTTTATTTTAGGATTTTAACTTTTTAAATAAAACAAATTAATATGTCTATTATAATGATCATTATTATAAAATGATAAGATAATAATATAAGTACATCAATTATTATTTTATTTCCACTTTAGTACTCAAAGTTTATTTTTCTTCATTTCAGTAATTCAACTTTTTAAAGTGAAATATTATAAAAATTCAACAAATAATAATGAATGCTTATAGCTAATTGAAATCTAAAGAATAACAAATCATAGATCCGAATCTTAAAACTTTATTTGATGTGATTTTGTATACGATATCCAACTTTTTCAAGCTTTTATATTGTCAAATAAAATATGATATGTCATGCCCTAAATAGGTAAAGTCGCAATAATCCTACTGTATGAACTATCCTAACATAGAAACTAATCTCTTGACTATTATTGTAGACCTAGTTTATATTAGGCATACTCAACTCAACCGTTTTAAAGCATCTAACTCAATACCTATTAGTTACAAAACCTGTAATATAACTTTTCTAAGTAGTTCTCTACCAAAGACTTGTTGAATGAAACTTATGGTCTATGATCATAGTTACAGGTAAGACATTTACATGAAAAAGTTCAATTTTCAAAAGTTTTTTTTAAGACTACTGATTTAAGTTAAATACATTACAAACCAAGGGTTGAAAACTATAGGGCCACTAAGGGAGACCCCATTAGTTTTCAACCAAAAAGTTACAATAGTTGTTAGTAATAAACAAAAGTCCAACTATACTTTCTTGATCCTCCCTTCCTAACCCTGTTCATTATTGTTCTAGATTTTGGTGGAGTACTGCATTTTAGTTTAGACTTGTAAAAGAATATATTAAGAAATAAATGATAACTTGTTCAGTAAGTGGAACAAAAACAAAAGTACACATTCAGCATAAAGTAATCATGGTTTTTAAATAAGTTGATTAGATGTAATGCATAAACAAGCAAGTGATATCACACGACATTATTTGATCTATTATAAGATTAAAGAAATTGCATCCACTCTTATTTAGGATGAGGAGTTTGACATCATACACTCATAAATAGAAGTCAAATCAGGGCTTATGTAATGGATAACACTATCTACTCAAGATTACTTTCGAAAACCATTGTCTTTGACTTTGTCGCAACTTTCTCTCTTATCATTTAGTTCAAATAAGAGTGGGGAAAGACCCATTTTAGATATTTTTATCGAAGGGTCTGTACTTGTCCCAATAATCCTAAGCGTTCCCCAAATGGGTTGCAATGCATGGCAACTTAGAAGTTGAGCTAAGTTTAAGTTAGTTTATTTTGGGGGTGATAAACCAATTCCAAGTAGTCCAAACCAAATCGATATACATAAAAACAAACACAACACAAAGCTCATCTCTTACAGTAATAAGGCAATATTCAAGCACATGCGTATATCATAGAATGGGAGGTTTATCCCTTCCTTATGTACTCTTATGGCGCTCAACTCTTCTTCCCCTCATCATATTTGCTCATATCATAGAGGGCAAGCCATTCTTTTTCTTTCATGTTTACCTAGGATTGTTCCAAGCCCCTTTAGTTTTAGGAGTATCTACCGGCATTGTTATATCCTCCATATGATTGGAAGGGCTAACTTCTTTACTAGTTTTGGCTTGCCATAGCCATCATCAATAGAGCAACATCAACTCTCAATCAATTTGCTTACAGGAGGCTAACACCGTCTTAAGAGAATACTCGACTCTACAAACAAGCCACTAGCTAATGTCACTCACTTCATGTTAAGCACTAAGTTGAATTGAACACCCTCACTTCTTTTCAAAACACAGACTGTGACATTCTCCTCACCTAAATCTATGACGCCCTCGTCATAGGGCTAACTCTAAGCTACTACCCTTCCCTTTATGATCACCAATCCTATCCCTCCGTTGCCCAACTATACACCAAGATCATCTCTGCCAAGACTTCGGAGCTTCCACAAGCATCACCTCGCCTTCACCCTCTCCTCTTATCCTCCAAGATCGCCTCTTGTTGAGTAAGACAACTGTAGGGTCTATCCTTCAAGCTCTTTTCATTTCCTCAAGATCATCGACCCTTCTCCACTTATTGCCTAACTCCAGCTAAGATCACCACTACCAAGACTCAGGGCTTTCATAGGCTTCCTTCATGCCCTCACCCTCTTCTCTTGTCCTTTAAGGTCACCTTTTACTAAACTACTCAATGATAAGGTCGACCTATTGAAGTACATTTTTGTTATTATTTTTTTCTTAAGATTTAAGCAGAGTCTTGTTATAATACTACTCACGATATAGCTGCCCCCTCCTACAATAATGTCCTCCACCTAGTGGTCGCTCCTTCCCTTAAGTTTCATCCACATGAGCTTAGTTGTCAACAAGATCTATCCCTTTTTCATTAAGTGCAATAGGTAGTATTTAGGTAGCTCATTTGAGTTGAAACCTTTAAGCTTTGATACTACTTATCATGGGATGGGACATTCATTCCCTTCTTATGTACCCATGAAACGCTCAACCATCTTTTCCTTTCGTTGTATTTGCTCATATCATAGACGACAAGCCAGCCTTTTCCCTTTATGTTTACCTAAGACTATTTCAAGGCCCCTCTAACTTTAAGAGTTCTGACTAGTATTATCAGTATCCTCCATATGATTGGGAGGCTTAACTTCTCTAGTATCAGCTTCCGACCAGTTTTCTCATAGGAGGTCAACCTTACCTTTAAAGAATACCTAACCCTATAAACAAACCACCAGTTGATGCCACTCACTTTACATTAAGCCTTATGTTGAACACCCTCACTTCCTTCCAAAACATGGATTGTGATATGTAGTACACACACAAATAACTAAATTACAACCATAAGCTAAAAGCATACCAAAGCCTTTAAGTATTTTAAAATAGTATTATGAAATTCCATGAAACATCGATCTCACTTACCTTAGTGTGATGCTAATTATCTTTGCATGTTGCTCTAGTTTTTTTCAATTATCTCTAAATATTTAAAACAACCTCTTCAATTTCCATCAAACATATAAAATAAGAGTTCATTTTAACATTTAAGCATGTTCTTCATTTGAGTTAAGTACGTTTCCTAAGCCATTTTATCAAGTATCAATTAAGTAATGTAAATTCTAACCAACGTTTTAGCCCAATATTTTAGCGTAGATTTCTGTTAAAGAAGTTTCTGACCTAGATTTGACTTTACTAATGATGTGCCTAAGAGCTAAGTTGATTATTAAGGCTTATTGAAGAAGCTGTAACCAAGTAGGTCTTTCGAGATACCAAAGAAGAAGGGATGAATAGAACAACAAACACAGTAGTTTCCGCAAAGATACTCGGAGGATATGACATACCAACGAACACAATACAACTTAATATTTCGCCTAATATGATTCACAAGCTAATACTAAGGTCCATTCACCACTAATCTCGAGCTACTTGATAAGACTAGATAAGAGTGTGAAAGAAAATATACTCAGACAAGGGTATCTTGTAAGAACAAGAATATTAATTAACTATAAAGGTATAAGATGATTTCAGCTACAAAAGATAAGAGACTATTTATAGAAAGTCCCTAGCGCAACAAAGAAATATGTGCAATTACAATAAAAGGTAATACAATAATATTAGCTTAGTACATTGCAAAAAGGGTAAAAGGGGCCAAATAGTACAAAGGAATATAGTACAATGTCAAAAAAAGGAATGATAGGCGATATGCTGTGATTAGATTTGCGTTCTGGGATCTTAGGGTGTTATAGCTGAGCAGAGCTAATGTTTAAGTTGCTATTGTTAAGCTATACTAGGAGCTACTAAGGTGATTGAAGGATGTTGTAGTTCAATAGCCTAGAAAAGTAGAGCTTAGCATATAGTGTCTTTAGACTTAGCACTCAGTAAGTTGGCCTCGACATTTAGTGAGTCAGCCTCAGTACTCAATAGGCCGACAATTGGGTAAGAGTCTAAATAGAGTAGGGTATGTGTGAAATGGGTCCTTAGAGAGTTCATCCATAATTCTTCCATGTATAAGAGCTCATCCTCAATAGGTTGACAAGAAAGAATCCTCTTAGTAGGAGATTAGAGGCCTCAGAAGTGAGTACACATCATTTCCCCAAAGTTGTTAAAGATTTGCCCTCAAATCTTAGTCTTCTTCTTCTTCTTTCGACACATAAGGCGTTAGGTCGGCAACATTAAAAGAGGGAATAGTCCATAGCCTTCAAGTAGCTCTAGCTCATAAGCATTGTCATTAATGCATTGAAGGATCTTGAAAGGGTCATCTAACTTAGAAGATAACTTGTTTGTCCTTTTTCTTAGGAATCGCTCCTTGCTAAGGTAGATCTAGACAAGGTCTCTTGGGTCGTAAATGACTCACCTCTTTCCTTGGCTTCCCTATTCTCTTTGATGAGCCATAGTCTAGGCTAATTGCTTGGCAACCTTTTGATGTAGTTTCTAGAACCCCTTGGCATGCTACTGGCTTGATTGACTTTCCCCTTGAGAGGTCAGGTTGATAATCATGTCTAAGGGTAAGTTTGGGTTAAGTCCATAAACAACCTTGAAAGGTGTCCTTAATGTCGAGCTATGAGTGGAGCAATTGTAAGCAAACTCTGTGATGAGCAGGCAACGATCCCAATCATATAGATCCTTCCCAACAGTAGCTCAAAGGAGGTTGCCTACAGTTGTACTCACAACTTCTATCTAGCCTTTGTTTGTAGATGGTAAGAAGTATTGAACATGAGTTTAATGCTGAACTTCTTCCATAATGTTCACTAGAGGGAGCTCGTGAACTTCGAATCACGATCAGATACAATACTTCTTAGAACTTCATACAGCCGAACAATCTCTTGCAAAAAGAGGTTAGTAATAAATAAAGCATCATTAGTTTTGTAGCAAGGGATGAAGTGATTCATTTCACTTAATCAATCGACCACCACCATAATAGAATCATGTTTTTGACCTGTTTTGGGTAGGCCGACATGAAATCTATGCTTAGATCAGTCTGTAGTCGCTTAAGTATGAGCAGAGGTGTATACTCTCCATATGATTCCTTTCTCCCCTTGGCTTGTTTACACACCTCATACCACTGAAGAACTTTGCATACATTTTTCATCATCTCAGCCAATAGAAGTGTTCTTTTAGCAACTTGACCATTCTCTTCTTGTTAAAATGGCTTACTAAGCCTCCAGCATGAGCTTCTTGGGTAATTCCCTAGCGGAACCACTCGGCACATAGACTTGTTTTCCTTTCATTAGAAACCTTTAGTTCAGACAGAAACCATCCACTACTCCTCCGATGTTGCATTTGGCCACTAAGGGTCCAAAGTACAAATAATGTTCATATTAATTAGGTAGGGTGCCAAACCCAAGTATTTTAGCTAATAATGTTATGACAGGGACATGCCAATGAGAAAGGGCATCGACCACATTGTTAGCACTTCCCTTCTTGTACTTAATGACGTGGCCAAACATTTCCAAAAACTCGACCCATTTAGCATGACGTCGAGAGAGTTTTTATTGGTTTTTAAGATGCTTGAGAGATTTATGATCTATGTAGATAATAAACTCTTTCAGTAGTAGGAAGTGTTATCGGTTCTGAAGAGCTCAAACAAGGGCATAAAATTCTTTGTCATATGTCGAGTAATTCAGTATGGTACCTTAGAGCTTCTCAATGAAATATGCAACCAATCAACGCTCTTACATGAGAACAACTCCAATGCTAACTCCAAATGCATCACATTCCAGTTTAAAAACTTTCTCGAAGTCGAGCAAGACAAGTACTAAGGCAAAAGTCAACTTAGAATTAATCTCATAAAAACTACTCTAAGCTTTCTTAGGCCATTTGAATTCAGAGTTTTTCTTGATCAACTCAATCATTAATGCAACTAGGGAACTAAAGTTTCAAATAAACCTTCAATAAAATGAAACTAGACCATAAAAACTCTTTACTTCGACAACACTAGTTGACATCAGCCATTCGAAAATAGCTTAGACTTTATCATCATCGACTTTGATTCCTCCCTTCGAAACAACATAACCGAGGAATACTACCTTGCTCTGGCAAAACAAGCATTTCTTCAGATTGCCGAATAATTGCTTGGCACGAAGGATATCAAATAAAGATCTCAAGTACGCAACATGAGAAATGAGGTCAGCACTATATACTAGAATATCATCAAAGTAAACAACAACACATTTACCAATCAATGATCTCAAAACGGGATTCATGAGTCGCATAAAGGTGCTCGACGTGTTTGTAAGAACTATCGACATCACCATTTACTCAAATAGACCATCCTTTGTTTTGAAACTAGTTTTCCACTCATCTCCATGTCTCATTCGGATCTAGTAGTAGCCACTCTTCATATCAATCTTTGAAAATACTTGTACACTATGCAACTCATCGAGCATATCATCTAATCATGGGATTGGATATTGGTATTTGACAGTGATTTTGTTAATTGCTTGGCTATTAATGCACATTCTTTATGAGCTATGCTTCTTCTACACTAGGATAGCTAGCACAACACAAAAGCTTATGCTTTCTTAGACATATCTGTGCTCATTCAACTCATCAACTTGTTTCTTCAATTCGATTGCCTGCTCAGGATTGAATCTATAAGCAAGTCGATTGGATAAAGCAACTCTAGATTAGAGGTTAATATAATGCTCTATGCCTCTAACAAGGGTTAATTGATAAGGATCAATGGCAGCAGATCTCGAAAACCCAGAATGGGTCAAATGAGTATGATGAACAAGAAATGAAATGGTTAATTTTAACAGTGAATGTGAATGGATATCACGTACTAAGACACAAACACTATCAGGGGTTTGAGCTCGAAGCAGGGTTCATTACAACTCACGAACACTAGATGTCACTCAGGATTTAAATGAGAGTTACATGCAACTCACTATCTGGTTCAAATGAAAGGTTCACCACAATCTTAGGGTCAAGATTGATAAGAATGTGAGAGAGATTAAAGAGTTTGATCTATACTTGATAATCTGGCAATGCTAGCTTAAGAGTAGCCTTACTCAAAAAGGGAAAGGTTCCAAACACTGAAATATATTTTTCTGTCTATTAACATCCATTTTTAATGTTTACAGATCTTACTATTTATAACAAGTCCTAAACTTTAGTAGCAAAACTGCAAATAATGTACAAGGCCTTAAACCTTAAAGAATTGTGCCCATAAATAAAAAATGGAAAACATATATAAGAATACAAAACTATACGTTTTACAGGGGAAGTCGGCATGCAGTCACTTGCATGTCCTATAAGGCAAAGCATCCGAACTGAATGGGGTCAATAGTTAGACGTATGGGTTCGAGAAGGAGTCTCTGAAGTCTCGCATGGCTTAGCCAAGACA
Source organism: Lumnitzera littorea (assembly GCA_024138015.1). Taxonomy (NCBI): domain Eukaryota; kingdom Viridiplantae; phylum Streptophyta; class Magnoliopsida; order Myrtales; family Combretaceae; genus Lumnitzera; species Lumnitzera littorea. Next base: position 93,612,486 of record JAMXBB010000003.1, read on the forward strand.
CCAAAGAAGTCAGCTCATAATTGCCGAGTTCTAGAGTTAGTCAGCATTAGTCTCTCTATGTCATATCGAATGGATCCCACTCTTTGCAACATGGTCTCTCGGTTACTTAGTCGACGACAAACTTGTTGTCGAGTGGTTATTTTTCTTCCTCTTGTCCTTCTGGCTTTAGCTGGGCTTCGACAAGCATTGATCGGCCTCAGCTTCGGACAGGTCTACCTCAACTTAAATGTAGTCAAAGGTTGATTCCCATCATTATTGCGAGTCCAAAAGGAAGTCATCCTCAAAGTTAAGCATTGAGCATGGGTCAGGATACCGAATAAACTCCTCTTCCCTCGTTGCTTCACCATGGGTGCCGAATGTCTCTAGAATTCCTCAATGCTTACAAGAGTCAAGCAATAGCTCTTCCCATCCTTCTGAATAGTATAAGTGTTGAGAAAGCCGTCATGGATCACTTTTCGATCTTACTCTTATGGTCAGCCAAGAAACAAATTTGTGACATTCATAAGGACCACGTCAAACTTAATCTCATCCTCATACTACCATGCTTATACATACAGTAATTTTCTAGAAAATTGAACAAATACGTTTTACAACAAAAACACTACAGCAACTAAAATCAACTGCTAAAATTACCATTACTCAACTTAATCAGCACAATATTACATCTACTAGAACACAAAAACACTACACTATAGAATGATGACTAACAAAAATGTCCAAACCACGAATCAAACTTTAAAGAATCACTAGCATGCATATCTCCCCAAAGCTCTGATGCCAAAGATAATAAGGATCAACGGCAGCGGATCTTAAAAACCTAAAATGGTTCGAATGGGTTTGATGGTAGGAAGTGAAATAGTTAATTTTGACAGTAAATGTGAATAGATATCATGCACCAAGACACAAACATTATCAAGGGTTTGATCTCGAAGTAGGGTTCGATACAACTCACGAACACTAGATATCGCTCGAGATTCAAATGAGGATTAGATATAACTCACTAACTGGTTTAAATGAAAGGTTCACCACAATCTTCGGGTCAAGATTGATAAGAACATGGGAGAGATTAAAGAGTTTGATCTACACTAGATAATCCAGTAATGCTAGCTCAAGAATAGTCTTACTCAAAAAGGGAAAGGTTCTAAACATCGAAATATACTTTTCTATCTATTGACGGCCATTTCTGATGTTTACAGATGTTGCTATTTATAGCAAGTCTTAAACCCTAGTGGCAAAACTATAAATAATTTACAAGGCCTTAAACCCTAAAAAATTAAGCTCATAAATAAAATAAAAGAAAACTTTTACAAGAATACAATATAGGAGAAGTCGGCATGCAGTCACTCGATATGTCTTGAAAGGAGCAGTATTTAAACTGAACAAGGTCAACAGTTGGATGTACAGGTATGGGAAGGAGTCCTTGAAGTGTCGCGTGGCTTGGCCGGAATACTAAAGAGGTTGGCCCATAATTGTTAAGTTCTAGAATTAGTCAATGTAGGCTCTCAAAATTGAGTTTAGGACAATCGAGCTTAGATTTAGAGCTTTTACGGAAACTTATCTAATTGAGCCCAAACTTTATGACTAGAATAAAAAAGTTAGTCGAGATATTACAATGAAATTAGATTTTAGAAATAATGACCCAAAATCCCAATTTTGCCCTTAAAAGTAGGAATATTTAATATAGCACTAAAATATTCGGAACTCTTAAAATCGAACTTAGATTGCAATAAAAACTTAGAGATAAGTTAATTGAGCTATAAAATGAGATAATATAGTATAATTTACTATATAAAAATATACGTAATTTTATGAGTATATCCAGTATAAATAATAATTATACCCGTAAATTAACCCTAAATTACGCAATTATATATATATTTTGTTGAAATCATAAAATTAACTTTAGAACATATCCTAAAAATAAAAGATATGTTAGAAACTTAATTATATGAGTATAGTTACATATTACGCATGATATTCTAAGGGATATATACTCGTATATTAAGTAAATAATTAAGTATTAATAAAATATACTCAAGATACCTAAATAATTGCAAAATATTATTCAAAAGCCTTCCAATTGCTGATTCAAGTCTGGAAACTGCGGGAAATCATCAAAGCTGGACAATTACTAAATCAAAAGGTGAATCTACAAGCAAATGACACCTCCTACTTGTAATTAATGGAGGAAAAAGCAAGAAAAAAATAAATAAAGAAAAAAAGAAACCGACCTAAACCACTATAAATCTATTGAACAACATCATTTTACATCTTTGAAACCAAAAACAATAGAAAGAAAAATTAGAAAAAAATCGTAGAAAATAAAAAGAAATTTAGAAAAAAATAGGGGAAAATTCGTGATAGTGTAGAACCATAACCTAGAGTGGTTCTTCCGTGGAGCCCAACCAGACACCACCAGTCACCACCATGTTTAAGCCGTCCGACAACTATCTAGCTGTCGCTAACCACCGAAGCACTCAAGAATACCAAGGTTGATTTATTGCCCTATTTTTCAATAATTTTTAAAAATTAGTAAATCTGACCAAAAAATTATGAAAAAAATTGAACTTAGGTTATTTTAAACATGCTTTCATGTGATATTTTTATTTTTAAAAAATTCATAATATTTAATATACTTTATTAAGAAATCTACTATTCACCTGAATTAATATTTGTAAAATAAATATACTAAATGATGTTGTTTCTAGCTGAAAATTTTTGTGTAGGATGTGTATGATATATAGATAATTTCTATGTAGCCTGAATTTTGATTTGAATATTTTTAATATTTATTGCATTTTTAGGCCTAAAAATAGTTCGAAAATAGGCTAAAATTAGGAATTTAATAGAAAATTATGAAATTAATTGATGAAATGGACATGTATTGATCTATAATAAATAATAACAATATTGAGTCAGATTGAAATTAATTTGGTGCTAAAAGAATCATAATTGGTTAATTTATGATAATCTAGGGGTAAAATCGTTAATACGAATACATAGGCAATAGGTCGAAAACTTAAAACCAAGTGATAATTGAATCCCCTACATTTTTAGGAGTCTATAGAAATTTTCAAGAAATTATTTGGTAGCTCGAACTATTTATTATGAATTTACTAAGTAAAATAGCTTAATTTATAAGTCGGGGTGTATTTGTAATATCAATAAGCTAAAATGAATTAAATAGTTAAATAAAAACTATATATAGGATTTTTTATCAGATTGGATTAAATGGATATTTTTATTATATTTATTAATATTTTCTAATCGGGATACACTTTAAGTATATTAGAATTGGATAATACTTATATTGTAACAATATATGGAAAAATTAGATAAAATACAATTTAATAACGTAAATTACGTATAATACGATCATATTTATATAATTATGTATAATTGTATTAAAATCTCAAACTACCCGTTAAAAGTTGTCTCTAGAAACAGGACTCGTAAAACGTATCGTTAAGTCTATACGAACCCAATAACACTAATTTTATTAAAATCGGACACGCTTAAGTAATTTAACCTATAACTTTATCATATTTAAGAATGTACATATTTCGGTAACCATACCAAAATTAAAACGTGAATTAATAAATTAAAAATACCTTTCGATACAATCAAAACGATATATAATACGTAATAATATATATAATGTACAATATCAACAATTAATAACTTAATTCGATATATAGTGATAACATGATTGTATATTATGGAAATAATATATATATATATATATATATATATATATAACCATTAGAGGGTGAACCCTAATGTTTTCGTAATTATTATGAAAACTGAATTTGGGTCTTTTGTGTAATTAAGACCTTCCAATACAAAGACAGTTGATGATTCAAATTAGCAATAGCGAACGTCTAAACAAATAAGTTAGGATTGTGCTTCACTGCTTATTTAGATACTATTTAAAGTATCTAGAGACCCAAGAATACTTCTGGTTGTGTTTGTAGTTAAATAACTATACGCATGTTGTATGTGTGGATAATACTCAGTTGTGACCGGAGTTCAACTCCTTGGTGTGCTGTTCTGCATATTTGCATGGATTCTGTATTGTGTGAACTTGTTGGTCACTCCTAATTAAAACTAATGATTATTCAACTAAAATGAAATTAGACATACATAACACCCACTAAGAGAAACGATTAAGAGTGTTAGGCCAAATACCGACTTTCTTTTATGTGAATAGCTGAAATGGTCCTTTTTCCATCCTTAATTGAACTAAGTGATAGGCGAGGAGGTCGTGATAAGGTTAGAAGCCGTATTCGAAGGCAGTCATGGGAAGAGGGTGTTCTCCATTACACAAGCCCAGGTTTCGTCTTACTTGAGTCACAATGAAACTCCTCAATCCAGGTTGGAGCGAATGTAATTTCTCTAACCTCACAATGGACCGGATAACACTATGCGATGTTTCATTTAAGTGATTGCATTGCATTTCATCATAATTATTAACCTTATTTGTGATTATGTAGTACTCTTATGACTCCAACCCACTTATTGAGCTAGTTGTACTCACATCCCTATAGACTCTTTTGCAGGTGTTGAGTAAAGATAAGATGTTCAGGTACCACCGTTCCCAGGTTAGTGTGCTGCTGTTTGGGAAAGTGAGGATCGAGGGATCAACTAAACCTGAGCTTTTAATTTCGTCTTTGAGTTTTGAGGAAAACTAATTAGGAATTTCCTGGGAGCTAACTAATTTCCTAACTTATTGTATATAGACTACAAAACTTGTGGTTTTTAATAAACTCTGATTGTAAACTTTACCTTTGGACATAAAACGTTTGTATAAATACTATTATGGTACTAAACAGCAAGTTGTATAGAACAGGTATTTTGTAAAAGCTCTACTACAGGTTTGGTTATTAATAAGTATCAGAACAGACGTTTCAAGCTGGTTGAGTTATACACCTTGTGTGAACTGAATCTACGATAGCTGCTGTGAGGTCAGCTTCTATCTTAGATTAGTTTACACGGTGGAACTGTTATGAATCTTCCTGTTCAAGGCATGATAGTCAACATTAGTCTCTCCCTATCGTGTCGAGTGGATCCCACTCTCAGCAACGTGGTCTCTCAACTGCTCGATTAACAATAGACTTATTGCTGAGTGGTTATTTTTCTTTCTCTCATCCTTTTGGCTTTAGTTAGGCCTTAGCAAGCATTAATCGACCTCGACTTCAGCTAAATATGCCTTGGGTTAGATATAGTCGGAGGTTGATTCCCATCAGTAATCATCTTAGTAACTCAGTAAGAAACAATTTGGCATAGTCCTTCAACAATGCTTACACCTTGGCAAGTAATGCTCTGATTGACTTTAACTCTAATAACATCCTAACCAATATGAATACACACTTTTCCATCTTAACGTCTTTGGAAAATTGGGCTCATGAAACCATAAAAGACTTCCTCTAAAGTGATTTAGAAATCTTTTCTTGCGACTCTTGAACTTCTTTAAGGCTCACTGGGGTCAGTATAACCTTCTTCCTATCCTTTTGAAACATGCAAATATTCCTATATCCATCATGTAACACCTTCAAATCAAATAGCTAGGGTTAGTGAAGTAAGACGTATGAAGCATACATGGGTAGGACGTCACATAACACCTTGTCCTTATATCTATCACTAACAGTAATCGGTACTCTAACTTCCTCAACAACAAGTAGACCCCTTTTTCTCATTTAGTCAATGAATCTTATAGGGTTTAAGGTAAGGGTTGGTCAACAACATCAAAGCCTTCACTACTGCTTGTGCTATGACATTAATATAACTCCCTCCATTGATGATCAAAGCATATAGTTTGCCATTCACTCTGCAGTTTGTATGGACTAGGTTCTCTTTCTATTCATTCTTGTCAGCAATAAAGGTACTGAGAGATCTTCATACAACCATGTAGTAGTCTCTCATTTCAAGTGAAGTCATAACATCTGAATCTTCTTGAAATTCTTCTAACAGTTGATCAACTCTCACTTCTTCTTCCTCCTCTTCACTAGCACTTTTCACTTCAAACTAGGGCTTATCTCTCTTGATGGTCATGACATGTTGGTTCGGGTACTAACTAGCCACATGTTCAAAGCCAAGGCACTTGAAACACTTGACTTCTTAGGTCTTTCATCTTAAGCTCTAACCTTGGTCCTTGTTGACCTCAAGCTACTTAGCCTTAGTCTTACCTCAACTATCATTAGGTCTACGTAGCATCTAACCTCTATGGTCCACCTTAGAACAATACTAAGCTCGGTTATATCAAGATCAGCTTGGCATACCATTCTTGCTCAACAAGCCTAGTTGACTACTTAGTACTCGACTAAGCTTATTTCTCCTCTACCTTTTGACCCTTTATGTTACTTGAGTAGTCTCATGTAGATTTCCTAACCTCTGTATCTCCACTACATTACCAATCTTAGACCTTAGTCTAGAAATGAACCTTGCTATCGTCCATGCTTCCAACTCATCTACATCATAGCGAATCATCGGAAGTTAGAATTCTCAGACATACTCATCAATTGATTAACCACCTTGTTTAAGTTCTTAGAGGCATTGGAAAGTATCTTTCTCATAGTGCTTTAGAACAAACCTACTTCTCAAAGCTCTCTTCATTTCATTCCATGTTCGAATTTTTGGTCAGGCTTTATAACGTGCATTCTGTAGTTTCTTCGACCACATTTTACATACCTAGAGAATTCTAAACTAGCCACTTGAATACGTACAAAGTCCTCATAATCATAGAAGTCAAATATCTTTTCAATCTTTTTCTCCCAATCCAAATAATCATCTATACTACCAAACTCATTAAAACTCAGAATCTGCACTTTGAGATGTTTGGCTCCTTTAAGGGCTCGAAGCTCACGCTCTTCAAACATGTTACACTACTCCTCCTCCTCATATTCCTCAACTTCCTCCAACTCAAATCTTCTCCTTGCAACCCTTTCAACATATAGGGTTAAAGCTAGGTTCACATCAATAGCTTCAAGTGCTCAATACTCACCCACCTATCTTCTTAGCCTATCTCTCACTTCTTGGTCTCATTCATCAACTCTCTCTTATGATCTAGTCTCTATAACCCTCTATACAGAGATAGCTAAGTTAGCCACAATAGTAGCAAGGCCTTGCAATTGTTCATCAGTAGTTCGTAGGGTCTATTAGGTAATACGATCATGACCATGACCATTACTCTCAGCATCATTAATCTCCCCTTGAACACTAGGGTTTGACATTCTCAATACAACACTTCAAGAATTCTACTACTTGACAGAAGATTACACACAACTTTGATGATACGATTTCACACAGTGATTTAAGAACTTGTTTTGTTTTCTACTAGAGAAACAAAGTATAATAGAACATACACACTCCAACACAAAATACTTCAACACTAAGCTTCCGATCACAATCTCAAGCTCTGATACTACAATTATATGATTTGCCTAAGAGTTGAGTTGATTACTAGGGCTTACCATAGAAGTTGCAACAAAGTGGGTCCTTTAAGATATCGAAAAAGAAAAGATTAATAGAACAACAAACATAGTAGCTTTCGTAAAGTTGATTGAAGGATATGATACACCAATGAACATAACACGACTTAGCATTTCGTCTGATATGACCTACAAGCTAATATTAAGGTCCACTTACCATTAATTTTAAGCTACTCAACAAGATTAGGTAACAGTATAAGAGGAAAATGTACTCAAAGAAGGGTGTCTCGTAAGAACAAGAATATTCATTAACTATAAAGTGTAAGATGATTTCGGTTACAAAAGATAAGAGACTATTTATAGTAAATCCCTAGAGCAACAAGGAAATATGTGTAATTAAAATAAAGGGTAATACAATAATATTAGCTTAGTACATTGCAAAAAGCGTATAAAGGGGTAAATTATACAATGTCAAAAAAAGGAATGATAAGTGGCATGCCTTGATTAGGTTTGCATTCTAGGATCTTGGGGTACTATAGCTAAGTAGAGTTGATGTTTAGGCTACTATTGATGAGTTATGTTGGAAGCTATTGAGGTGATTGAAGGATGTTGCAATTTAGTAGATTGAAAAAGTAGAGCTCAACATATAGTATCTTCAGACTTCGCACTCGATAAGTTGGCCTCAACACTTGATAAGTTAACCTTGGCACTTAGTAAGTTGATAAGTAGGCAAGAGTCTGAACAAAGCAAAGTGTCTCCAAGCTGGGCCCTTAAAGAGGTCGTCCACAGCTCCATGGACAAGAGCTCATCCTCAGCTAGCTAACAATAGAGAATACTCCTAGTAGGAGATTGGAGGCCTTGAAGATGAGCACAAGTGATGGGTCTGGAGGTCGGCAATCATTAGGTAAGTCCCTAAAGTTTATATGCATGCCACTTTCTAACCTACCAATCTACCTTTTAACCAAACTTATAGCTGCTTCTATTATAGTTACGTATCAAGCTTCTTCCATCTAATTATTTAGTATTTTCTGATCGAATTTCTAACTCTATACCTACTTTCATATTTCATTAATTCACTTATAAATCCAACTTACCCTGAGTTATGGAATCATGTTAAACTCATTTCTACAACATCATAGTGGCCCAAATCAACAATCATCTATTCCACTCATCTCCAAACTTTATTTATTTTAAGAAAACCTTAGTATTAAGTTTATAAACCAAAAAATTTCAACTTAAACTCTAGTTTTGATAGAAAATCCTCAACTTAAGACCTGAAATTACTCATTTTTAGTTGTTGTACAGTAGTAAAAATAAATTATAATATAGTTTTGCAAAATCAAGTAAGCTTTCTTTAGAGAAATTTGCCACTAGCACTCTGTCTTGAGTGAAAAAAAAAATTCCCTAAATATAACTTTAAGATTTTAAAGATCTAACCACATAGCATGAAAATGCCATCTCTTAAGAGCTTACACTTAAAAATCTAGACCATAATTACAAATTTTGAAGTTTTGAAAATGCAACACAAAACTAACTAACAAGGTGTTTTACTTAAGGAACCTATAATAGCACTTAAAATTTTGAAAATCTAGTTTGATATTTGAATTCCTCATGCAAAAAAACTTAAAAGATGTTGACTTGGCTAAATGGAATTGGCGGGAAATGTCCATTTCGTTATTTAGTTGGCTAAAAAAACAAGGAATAAAGCTGTAATAAAAGATAAATGATTGAAATTCCCTTATCCCTTTCTTCTTCCAAATTAATATTTGCATTTAGTATACAATGCCAACTCATAAAAAAAAAAAAATCAGCAACGATAAACCTAAAAGATTAGAGAACTTAAAAAAAGGAAGATGAACATGTGATAAACCCAAAAGATCGAAGATCAAAAAAGGAAGATGAACATGCGATAAACGCAAAAGATCGAAGATCAAAGAAGATCAAAAAAGGAAGATGAACATGCAACTGTGAGTCATGAAGAAGAATCACTAAACATGAGAAGATTGGAGATCGAAGATAATGTAATACAATAACTAGATCTAAACATCCGATTGTAACACAACCATAGTCATCGGAGTTGGAGAAGAAAACCAACACTAAAGCTTCATATGAAGATGGTCAGTTAAAATAAAGAAGAATATCTAATTTCATAATGCAATAAATCTTCCACTAATGCTTGTCGAAGAAATCAAAACCTTGCCAAGAAACTTCATCTTCTCTAACAATATCATGATGACAATGGTAGGCGAGTGGGTGACAATAATGGATGGGTAGATAGAACTGTAGTGACCATGGTAAGCAATTGGGTGACGATAGTGGGTGGGTAGATGGGTGACAGTATTGGTGACGATGATGAGTTATTGACCTTGGTCGGCAAGTGACGTTGGTGAAAAAGAGAATAGGGATAGTAAGAGTCTTTTTCTTTAAGAATCCCAATTCTTGATTTCTCCTAAGGAATCCCTATTGCTAGTTTTTAAGAATTGCAATTTAAGTAAACACGATGATACAGATTCAATAATGAGTAGGGGAGGAATGGAATTGCCATTCCCTCCAAGTGAATGACTCCTTAATAAAACTAAGTTTCAGAATTTCTAGAAATGGTTTACTATTTTTCATAAAAATTTTGATAAAATCAAATAAGTCAAACACTTATTGGAAACTACCTCTCTAATCACCGTCAGCCACCTAAGTATGTTTACCCTTTAAGGTATGGTCCTTTACTTTAGATGGTGGTTTTGTTTCACTCCTAGGTGCTAATTTTACCCACGAACCTTGTAACAAATTAACCAGAACTCCTCCTACAAAAGTATTGTCTACTTTGCCATTGTAGCCACACAATTTTATTGCTTAGTGTAGCAGCTTCCTAAGAAGTCACCCATCCACCTAATCTAAGCATGCTTAACTTTAGAGTTCTGATAGGCTCTAAGCTATTATATTAAAAGGAACCTCAATGATTCAAAGTTCTTTCACTTAGCATATAAAGGGTATTACAATTCAAACCCCTTACAAAACTAACATCCTCGTCAATTTCGTTACATAAGTCCAAGATTACCACCAAGCAAGGATTATGCCCTTTCGACTAATGAACTGCTTTGATATCACCTGTAACAACCTGACCAGAACTCATTCCACCGAAGTATTGTTCACTTTGGCATTAGACGTCGTACATTTTTGTCCTTTAGTGTGATAGCTTCTTAAGAGATCACCTATCCATCAAGCCTAAGCATACTTAACTCTGGAGTTTTGATGGGCTCCAAGTTGCTATGCCAAAAGCCGCTTGATAATTTATAGTTCCATCACTTAACATATAAATGGTACTACAAACGTTTTAATATCCAAATTTACACTATATTCTTAAAAATTTCTTTGAATATTCATTTCTTACCTAAATCTCTCTCTCACTATTTTTTCCAAGACTATAAGTATCCAAACCTCACAATGGAGGTCAATTTGTGTTTTTATAACTAGCTTTGAGGTGATTTCTTTACCAACACATATTATAAAAGTGATATTGAGTGTTAGTATCTTAGGTTTTGAATCCACTTGCTTGCCTAACTCAATCCCCCATTCTTTCTACACCTCCCATAAATTTTTTACCTATGCCAGACGTTTTTTTAAATTTTTTTACTATTCTCTTTTATTAAATTAGTGTATTTTTACATCTATTCAAGTGTTATAAATAATTACAAGTATATATATTTACATAATAATTATATTCTATGTATGTGCATATTTTCTACATATTATTTTATTTCATAATTTTATTATTTATATAATTTATCTTTGAGGGTTCATTAATTATTGGTGCTAGTTTTACGTGTTTTCAATATTTATATAATAATATAGTAAAATTCACTATTTTAGCTATATTATTATTATTTTATTATATTTTCGTGATCCAAGCCTATAAAGTTTCCTCAACTAATGTTCTTAATTTACTTGTAAGCTTCTAACTCAATCGAGTTACCGTTGTGAACGCCTTAAAACGGCTACTCATAACTTAATCCCAAAATTACAAAACTTACATTTCCCAAATTAGGTGTTAGATCCTAGTTACTAAACTTACATGGTATCTCATGATGTGTATTGTATCAATATTATCATTATTTATCAACAATAGCATGAACAACAGTAGCAACAACAATAACATAATAGTAATAATAATAATAATAATTAAAAAATGGATTAAAATAGATACATGCCAACAAAATCAATCTTGTGTTGATCCTTTTTGGCTTCATGTCAACTAGTCTAACACCGGTCATCTTAACCTTAGATAACTTCACATCAATTGAAACAACCACATGTCAATCCTTTTTTTTTTTTTTTTATTCTATGTGATATCCCTAATCTTAAAGCAACTAACTTAGATTTGGAATAATATTTCATTTTTGTCTAAATGTGAAATTTAGAAGGTATAGCTGGGAGGTAGAAAAATTTAGTTGATACCGATAACTCCAATAACAAGTTTCAATATACATATCAAAATTGTAGAAATAAATTATTTAAATAACAAAATTAACACTTTGATATGAAAATAATATTTGGAGATTATGTATATACATCAAATATATTTAATATGTTAAATATATACCTGGAAAAATTAGTGTAAACCCAAACATGTATGTACGTATACATATACATATCATCATTGTAATTGATTGAAAAAAAAAACACCATATATTAGTTGATTTACAAAATACACCAAACAACGTTGAAGTTGTCAACTGAATCAACACTTGGACGTGGCCAGAAGATAGGACATGAATTTACAAGGTCGAAGATTCAATGAATTTATACTAACCCTTAAACATCATATGACACCTAGCTTGGAAATATAGTTCCATGGTACGTGTCTACAAGTTAATCCAACACCTAATATAATTATTATATTAAAATTTATGATCGACACAAACATGAAATCCCATTTGACCATAAAGGTCGAAACATATTTGAGAAATGTGTGCTTTTGTTGTGATTATCATGGAAAAGAAAAACAACACGGAACTGGGAAGTGTCCTCTTAGAATTATGACCAAACCACATATAGTTAGACTAAAGATTCGTAGAGTAACTTTACGAGGTGACAAAAGTTAAAGGAAGTAACCCTGTACAGTTTACTAGATAAAATGAAGAGTACCGGAAGTATAATTTAATAAAATATAAGTTTATCAATATAGCTCGTTATTTATCGTGGATTTAATATTTGAGCTTCAAGATGTAATAAAATCTTAGTAATAAACTATTTAATTTATGAAAATAAAAATTGGAAATGAATTCACATATAAAATAGATATATACAAATACATTTATGTAGTATATACTGACATTCACATATATCAATATATATATACATATATATATCACTAAATATAGGGCAAATACATCTTAAATGGATATATTTTGATAAGAATATAATGTGTATAGTTGATAATCTTTTCAAGTTTTGGACGTGGATAGGTCTAATAACTTCACGAGCTAAGCCACCTACTTAAATTTTTGAAGTGGAAACATATTGCCATTTGTGTGGAAAATCATTTGTACGAAGTGGCACCTAATTGCCAGAGGATAATAGGATAAGTACGAGAGTATATATATATATATATATATAAACCCTTAAAAACACCTATTTGGAAGATATTGGATCGAATGTTGAAAAGACACAAAAGTTTATCTAATTCTGTTGAACCTTGAACGTGGCAGCAAGGGGATCATAGTGAGGAGTAAATTTATGACAAAGCATACAAGGGATGGCTTTATATTTTTACACGTGGATTTGCTTATCATAAGCCTCCATCACCACTTTTATTTCTTCATCAAGAAGGGTGTATGACCGCCATCAGCCTTTATTTAAGGAGCACTTCAATTAACATTGTAAAAGTTTGTCTCTAGGAAATTCGGAACGATTCAACAACTTGGAGTTTTCATCGGAGACCATCAACATCAAAGAACAAACGTGGAAGTAGCATCGGTGAAGTTAAAGCAAATATATCAAACCAGCCATAATAGTTCTTGAAAGTTCAATGTAAGTTTTACATTATTGCTAATTTAGAGTAGAAATATTCAGGATATTACTTGGCATTATATAGATAGACCATAAAATGAATAACTCGTAACGTTTACAGAAAAGAAATATAGTTTACAATAACTATTTTAAATTGTAAACTTGACTTCACGAATAGGATCTACGTAATGATACGGTTTTATATATCATGAGTAATGTATACTTGATCGTAATAAATGTTGCCTTTGATATCACTTTTATCATTAAACTATAATTACAGTAATATGTGTATATATTTTGTAGTTATGTGCATAGCTATAAACATGATATGTAAAGATAATTCTATACGTGATTACGTTTGTAGTCATCTAATTAGATGTAAGCTCAATAAGGATAATATAATACATGGATATGTGTTGTACATATTATATATATATACTTATGTACGTCTCATAAAATATGCAATAGTGTTAATAGTAACTTTAATCAACAATAAGAATTTCTTGTTTAACTAAGTTGATTGGAAATAAATTTAACATTTCAGTATCTATGAGTTCGATGATATAGGTCCGTTAATCGTAGTTTTCTCCTAAAATATAGTATATGGAGTATAGTAAGATTTTGCATGGATAGGCTAATATAAAAGGCAACCTAGAGGATTGATAGGAAAATTTTATATATAAGGATTGACTTGGAAATTGAATAAAAAAAATGTGTGAATGCTCAATTTTATTCACATCTTGCTTCTAATTGGTACATATATCTATCTGGTTATATATATACGTAAGGAAACAAGTATATAAAACTCCCTGAGGAGTATATGTGTGTGTATGTATATATATATAAATTCCTATTACTGATGCTGCTATATGGATTACTAATGAAGTATATATTTATGCCTATAATTCATAGTTACATATTGCAAAATACCTAATAATCACAAAGAATATTGCGTAGCACGTTTACATGACATAGTACATGTATGCAAGCACTAAATAAGTTAATGGCGTTTATGATATATATATATATATATTCGTACTCTTATTAAGATAACCATGTCATATGCATATGTATAATGTTGACTACTCTTGTGCTAGTTTTATAAAAAAATAAGTATATATGTACGCCTTCACCATCTATAATACTTAGTTTACAACATCAATCTCTATAAAATGTATAGTGTTGTCTTATAAAATACGTCTATGTACTAGGAGGAATGGTTTATGTGTGTAAATAAATCCCTTCACATACTTAAGGTATAACATTGTAAAACATAGCATTCGATGATCAAAGCTTATCATAAAAGTTAAATGAATGTACATAAACTTCAATGAGTAATAGTGTTTCTGTAATCTTACGAAAAATAATATAAAGTTTGCCGTAAAATTATAGGGAAGTTGGGTCTCAAATGCAATGATTGAGGTTGAAGTAAATGTAGGCAATGGGTATGTTTGAACAAGATTTACTTGAAGAACCGCATTGGCTCAATTGAGTACCCCTTGCTTGGATGTTATGCGGTGGCTGAAAACGTAGACCACTTGTTTACTTGTTGTGTGCAACCATAAGATAAACTTAAGTGTATCGTATGGCTTAGAGTATTTCTACTCCGGATTGACATAGTTTATGATAAGTCTTTACTAGGTATATTATGGTCCTTTTATTTTGTGCTTCTAATAATGGTTTGAGATTCATTGAAAATGTAACTTAGTTGCTCTTAGTGATTAAAGTGTACTTAGCTAACGATAGCGTTTATTTTATGTGATGATTAATCATAATATATTATAACTTGAAAAATTTTGGATGATATTTAGTGAAAGTCGAGACGACTTAGCTTTAAGCAAAAGTTGTGATTTCTGTACCGTACCTTGTATGCAATTGTGATATTTGATTGTTGAACTGAAAGTTTGACTTGGTTATCATTTTCTTGGTTCCCTGTATTTGGTCGGAATTCATTCTTAGCTTGATTAACAGTGGAAACTATACTTGGTTAGGTTGATTTGAAACCCATGCTTAGTTAGGCTAAATATATTGTTTGAATGCAATCATGGTATAGCACGAAATGGATCTCTAGGTCAAGTTTTCTTAACTTAAGATAGTACTAGGTTGGGTTTTAAGCATATAGAGATGTATTGCTCAATCAGTTGTAACCACTTGATGTGGTTTCAACTAGGCCAGTTACATACTGGGTTTTAGTAGCTTCTTATTGCCCTAAGTTCATGGGCTTTGTATCCAAATGCCCGGGAGTGTTAATGAACCAAATGAGAGCTAGGCTAGGCTAGGATATCAATATTAATGCATGTCATGTGCATTAACATGGCATCCTTATGAGGCATGAATCGTTATGCGTGTGATTGATAATAATTTGATGACTTGAATGTACTATGTTGTTAATGATGTTGGAATTATCAAATATAAGATATATACTACTTGTCATGATTTAGAATACTCGATTTCTATGCTTTCTATGTTTAGTTTTATACTCACTTGTATGGTTGTTAAAATCGCAAGTTAAAAATACAATTCTATGAGTTTATAATTTTATAATGTTTTTCTCAGTTAAAATGAATGTAAAATTGTTTATATATAAACTTTTAGTAAAATTATGAACTTTCATGTATGATTCTATAAGTTTACCATTTTACCAGTTTTATATGATTTTATCGATTTTATGCAACAGTAAAATCACGATTTTGATAATCATGCATACTTAACTCAAAACCTTAGCTGAGGGGTTAGCTTATCTAACCTTAGGTATTAAAACAAAAACAAGCTAAGACCCGGAGGCTAAGATTGGTAAAGAGGGAGTGATTAGCTCTAAAGTTTTAGATCAAGTTCTTGGAAGCAGGTTTGCAAAAAGGTCATCGTGCTACTTTTAGGTTTCTAGTGTTATGGTTTTAAATGTAAAAGTTTATTATCCTAGTTGGATTTTGAGTTGAAAGGTGAAGTAAAATGCGATACTTTTAATAAGACCCATATCTTATGAAGTTCAACTATGTTATTTTATTAATCAAAAGAAGTCTTATTGGAAATTTGCATAATAAGATTTGAGTTAATGGATTTGTTGTAGTTTTAGCCTTATCCCTAATTTTAGGATGGTGTAATGAACCATCTCTTAGGCACCAATTGTTAAGAAAAAGCATAGGTAGATGCCTTAAGAAATGGGGTGTTACATTCTATGCTAACAAAAGGGTTAATATAGTATTGATTTGAACTTACTAGTGTAGAGCAAACTATAAGTTGACATGAAATTGATTTTATTGGCTTCAAGTTGAAACATGATTATCAAAGGGTTACTTCAATCAATGCATGCCAAGTAAGAAGATAGGAGGGATCAACATGAGATCAATCTCATGGGCATATGCCCATTTTTTATCCATTTAAAAATTTTTTAGTTTATTTTTATTATGGTTGTTGTTGTGGTTATTTTATTATTATTATAACACCAATAATGGCATCATCGTCATCAACAACAATAACAATAACAATAAATGACATAATTTATTTGAATATATAAAAACTCATAAAGGTCGGATATCATCTACAAAAAACCATATGTGTAAATAAAATTTCAAGAATTAGACCTATTCTTGTACTTTTATTTTTTTTTAATATATTATTTTTTGTATTGTTTATAATACTTTTAAAAAAGTTATTATAAATAAATTACTTGTTTGGCTCACTTTAAAAAGTTGAAGTATCAAAGTGAAAAAAATAAAGTTAGAACACGAAAATGGAAATAAAATAAAAGTTGTTGTACTTAAATTATTTATCCTAACATTTAATGATAACAGATGCTATGATAAAGATACTAATATGTTTGTTTTAAAAAGTTAAAGTATTAAAATTACTAAGTTTAAAGTTTAGGTGCTAAAATAAAATAATATAAAGTTTTTGGTACTTTTACGGGCTTTATACTATAAAACTAATAATTATTTATGGAACAAAATAACAATAGCATAAACAAATGACGATTCATGGAACAAATAACAATAACATAAAACAAATGCTAATTCATTCATATACAAATTATCTAAAACTTTCATCAATCCATTCATGCAACAAATAATTATGACATAATATGAACATTGATAATTTTTTGTCAACATAAAAAAAATAAATAAGAAATAATAGTAGCTCAAATGAGAAAAGGAGAACTTATCATCCAAAACAATCAATTCACTGGTAAAGGAAAAGCCATCAAATTTAATCAGCTATTATTACACGCTTTTTCTTGATACTAGACGAAAATAATTTAACTAAAAATATAGACAACCGAAAATAAAAATGATAGTAGTAGACCCATGTGTCAAGTTGAATCGATCCTAAATTGTTGGTTCACAGGCTAACATAAGGTTGAACTAAGCCTAGCTCAGCCCTTAAGGGCATAAGCTCGAGTTGGTTCACTAACCCTTTAACTGGTTACTAATTTTTTTTTTTTAATTTCCTTTAATCTTATTCTCGCATTCTGGTGAATTATTGTAAATAATTTTTCGCCCACTCCTGTTTTCTCTGTTTTATTTTTCCTAAAATGATTGTAACACTTTATACTGTATTAAGTAAAGCAAGAAGTTGCAAATTTTATTTTGCTCCAAAATAATTAATTTGAACTATATGAGTAAGATGTTACTTTAATATTAAAACATCAAGTAAGATTAAGCAATGTGAGAGAAGTTACAGTTTGCAAAGGATGAGAATTTCTCATTTGAATCTCAGAATAAATTGTCAATATGGGAAGAATAAAATTGTAACGTCACTATTAACTGTAATTTGTGATGGTACGTTACAAAATATTATTTCCCTAATTAAAGTAAAATTATCAAACAAAAATAGAAATTACTATGCCATCCATAATGATATAAGAAAGCCTTTTCACGGTTCATGCCAGGAGAAATTAAGGGTAGCCGAGGGAAAAAATATTTTGTTGATTTTAAGGTCACTCCGAAGGTGCCTACGTATTTGCTAATTGAAATTAGACTGCTATAATTCAGTATGGTTTTTTAGAAAACCTTTAGTATTAATTTTAAATTAGGTAAAAAAGACTAAGTGTATGTAATTATCCATTTATATTTTTAGGAGAAAAATAATTTTCATCAGCGGTATTTTGAAAAGCTTAAGATTGAATCACTACTTTTCGAAAAACCATATCGTTTAATTTATTTTGAGGGTATTTGCAAAAACCATTTTATTAAGCAACAAAATGTTTTTAAATGACCAAAAATGAAAGAGAAGAATGGTTAGTACTTACTAAGTGTCAACTTGTGTTGGTGGTGCGTGCTCAGGAGTGGAACTCGCACCTAAGCTTAAGCTTCCATCTAATCTATTCCAATCATTGAAGTATTCGTTCTCTTCGCTCGATTACCACATGGTTCTTGTTGGCTGCAAGCCGCCTTGTACTGGTCTTCTATGCATAGCTTGCCTCGACACTAATGACGAAAAGGGAGGCTCAATAGCTACCGTCAACATGGGAGTGGAGAGTACTTAACAAGTGATGCGAGATATGATTAGATAGTCCTTCATATGCTTCTATCACCACTCCAAGATGTCAAAATCCTTGATGGAGATGCTTTTAGAGAATTTGAAATTCGTATTCATATAATGTTGCAACTCGAACATTAGCCCCCAAATCGTTGCTACTTCAATTTCTATGCCAGCAACTGCTTTTCCATAAATGAGTAGCAGTGTTTTGTAAGAGGTGGCGATGAAGAGACTCATAACTGGCAACCATACTAATATTGGTAATACGTAAAAAGCTCCTATAGGTCAGTTGTCACTATGGAAACCTCCTGCTGTGTTTTTAAACTATACATATCTTGTGAATTCGTTAGAGAATCAATATAATCGTAATAAATTTTTAAATACGTTTGTAGTGGATCAGTTTTATAACAAGGATCTAAAATAGTTGCAATAAGATAAATATAGAGAATTTCTTTATATATGATAATCACATCAATGCCATATTAAGCATGCAGTTGTGTAGGTTCTGGTCCTCGCACACTTGAAATAGTATGCTAAGAATGCTAACCATTGAGAGAAGGTCTTAGTCATATCATGAAAAACTTTGATAACCTTCAATAAGTAGATACAGATATCCCAGTTGCTGGGGTGAACTTCAACCTTATGTATATTGTACATTGCAAAGTCACATAATAGTTTGTTGTAAGGAATGGTGCTATGTAACAACTTATACATCGAGTTCTAACATTGCTACACATCTATCTTAAATTTTCAAGACCCCTTCTCGTATTCCATGCAATTATTCCTCCACTTCTTATATAGAGACAGCCTCTCTGTTATTATCTTCACTATGCTTTTTATTAAGGCTATCCTATCTTACAAAGCTATAATACCATCTTTGACACACAAGTCAAAACTATGACATGCACAACGTATATGAAAAAATTTCCCTCTAGTGTCAATTGACAAAGATTTTGTAATTCTACCATATAGGTCATGTTCACACTTGTATCATTAAATCTAATAGAAAAAATTTTCTTAGCCAAGCCATACTTATTTAGAATTCTGACAATAATTTTATAAGTGCTTTGTGCCATCTAATAGTCGTTAAATACCCTCAATGCCAACAACCTTTTACTTAATTGCCAATTATCCTTGATCTAGTGAACAGTTATGCCCATGTATGAATTATTACGAAAAGGATCTGTCCATATGTTGGTACATATGGATACTAATGTATCAAGTGAAGTAAACTTACCTATGAACTCCCACTTACCTTTATGGTAGAGCGCATGCGTGGCTCAACTAAACATGCTACAGCTTACCTGGCGCGTGCTAAGGTTAAATGTCTCCTACTCTTATCAACTCTACCACTATGATGTATTCGTGTTAAAGGATAGGTGCATGTTAGTAAGGTACTATGCAAGATTGTACTCGTGCTTCTCCTAAACATACCTTACTAACATTTGTGTGGATGAACCACATCCCCGTGTGATTTGTTGTTGTCTTGTCTATCCCGGCCTCTATAGGGTGCTTCGATCTTAGGTGCTTGTTCAAAGAACTGTACCGTTCTCCTATCTTCCAAGCATAGCTTGAGTTGCAGTAGTTGTAGTACGCCCACAAGCTCCTTCATTTATCTATATCTTTATGGAAATGTATAGAGAAAATATTAGATTTATCAGGTCTAAGGGGCTTACTTGAGCCCAAAGGCCTCAAACCACTAGGCAGCTATTGACCTATATGTTGCTCTTTAGTCTTGTGAATTATTTCGATATCCTCCTCATCCTTAAATATGGCCATAGGGCAACTCATGTGTGGATGTTCAAATCCAAGTGGTGGTATAAGGAAACTTATGCATAGAGGCTCAAATCTAAGAGGTAGTATAACTTGGCGGTCGACATTTATTATGACCTCATGTGCCTTCTCCTCATTCTAGTTGTACTCGTACTCATACTCATACTCCAAGTATACTGGAATGTCTTCGAATCACTAGGTACAAATGATGTCCTAATTCTCATGGCCTTCGCCTTACCTTTCCCACCTAATGAAGAACTGTACTTCTTTCTAAAAAATGTACAACGAAAGAATTGATCCATGAAGATATTTTGTTATTTATTTATTTTTGTTTACAATGTAAAACAATGATTTGAATGGAAAAAATTACTAACAAAGGTGGATCGAAGGAAATCAAACCAAAATATGAAGCTTGAATGATATTACATAAGTTGGTATCACAAAAAACACCTTTTTTTTTTTTTTTTTTACAAAACAGAATCATAGTTACTTAGGTGACTTATAATAGCACAAATGGGAAGATTGAAACAAGCAAAATATGGCTTCAAAATGAGAGCAAAGAATGTACACGAAATATTGAAATTTCAATGAAGGTAGAGAGCTTCTATTATTTGATGAAGTAGCATATGTGAGAGGTGAGCCCTTCTCTTGATGCCAATTTACATGCCTCACTACATGTGTATGCTAGTCCTTAGGAATTTCAATGTTTCAAATTTTATGTCATTGTGTGAAGGAGCTAAATTTCTTAATATTACTCAACACATTGGTAGTTGAAAAGCCTATAGAATCCTTGTCCATCCATATTCAAAATTGTGATATTTCTATCCACACTCATCATGCGTGACTCAAGGCTCCATCGATCTTAAATTTTGCTATTTTGATTTCTAAAAGGCCTACTCTACTCATCAACTACCATACCACTTCAATTGCATTTGTGAATGTGGAAGGAAAGGTGAATAATTATCAGTGACTGTGTATGTCGTGTAGTGTAAATGTAATTGCATGTGAATTGTGAAGTGCTGTGGTGTGTATGTTGTGTAGTGTTGCCTATAGAAGTAAAAGGTGGATGGATGGACATGAGGTGAGGATGAGTAATGAGAATTGAGAATATTTTTTAAAAAGAGAGATAGTTAATTGTGAAAGGTTAGTACTTGGTGTATGTTGGAAAAAGGAAAAGTAGTAGAAGAAATCAAGTTATACGTTGGTTTTTTTTTTTTTTTAAGTTAGAGGGGTAGAATCGATGGGCTAACCTACTAGTTTGATTCGACGAGCCAACCCAACCGATTCACTGACCTACTAATTTAATAGGCTTTGTTGGCTGAATCGCTTGGGCCCTTAGAGCTTGTTGGTTTGTAGGCTAGTTCAAGCCTACCTACCCTCAGGCTAAGTCGATTCAGTAGCCATCCAAGCCAATTCAAGGTTCAGAGTCGGCCCTTGCATGAGTTTAAATAGTAAGAGAGGGAACTAATGAGACTTCTTTTTGTAATTTTTCCTACATTCTATTCTTAATTATGACATCCTTAGGTTTTGAGCTATTGTAGACACCACATTTTTATCCCTTATAATTTTTTGAATTTTTTTATAATAAAAAAGGGTCCTAATTCAAAAATTAAAATAATAAAAAATTTAGAAAAGAAGAAAAAAATTAAAAAAAAAAAAACAAAAGTCTTAGGCATTTTGAGGGATTTTTTTAATGCTCTAGAGTCAAACGGAAAAATTGGAATTCTAAATAGGCATGTTCAATTTGATAGAATTGGAGCCTACTAGCAATAAGGAGCATTTTATTGTAAGTCATTTTTTTAAAGTTAAGTTTAGCTTATTTATTTTAAATATTGTGAAAGTGGATAATTTAAGTTAATTTTAGCTTCAAACAATGTCTCAATCAGACTTAAATTGACTACTGTATGAGCACTTTAAGTATTAAGTAAGACCAAACACCAATTCTATCAAAATCAACCCACTTTTGAAAATATTTTCCAGCATATGACTAATAAACTTAGTAGTTTCCTATGAGGACAAATTAATCTTTTAAGACTTAAAAAAATGCTTAGCTCAATTTTTAAGACCTAAAGTTTATTAAGTGTTTTATTCAACTTAATTTAAGCCATTGAATAATATTTTAGTTCATGATAAGATAGGAAACAAACAATAGCACAATTGGTAAGACATAAAGTAGGAGTAAGGAACATCTTAGGTTTGGAACGTGGAACTAGTGCTTAAGATTTGCTTTTTTCTCGTTGTCAATACTTAGTGCCATATGGCGTATAATCACTAACCGCTCCAACTTAACTATTGACCATTAACCGGGTCAACTTCATCTCCTCTTGGGAAGCAAAGTAAAGTCTAAAATGCGCAATAATGAAAGGAAATTAACCCCCCTCAATCCTTGTTTTTTTTTCCATATTAAACCATTTTTTTAGTTTATTTTTATCAAAATAAAAGTGCAAATTAATTTAGAACTTAGAATACATTAACTTTGATCCATTAAGTGGTCAAATTAATAATGGAATGTGGATTAAAATTGGATTTAAAGTACAAAAAAACTTAAATGTAGTCTTTCATGGTTAGTGAAAAATTATGAATTTAGACATGTTCGAATACAAATTGAAGTAACTTGATAGTGTAAATTAACATTTCAAACATTAATTAATGCTTTTTGGCCATCAATTTTAATTAAACACATCAATTTTGTGGTTCAAAAATCAATTTGTTGGTCAAATGCCTATTAACACAAAGCTTTGATTTTGGGCAATTTAATGAGCCTCCAAATGAAATCGTACATGCACAAGTATATATAGGAGGATGAGGGACATGAAGAACCACGCAAAATCATCCATACAAGTTCAAGTTCGAGCTTTTTCTGTATAACCTACCGTGAGCTTCTCTCTTTAGAAATAATGGCCTCAATGATGGTTCTCGACAAAAAGCACTACTACCATCCACTTCCCTATCCTTGAAAACCAAGGACCACACCATCCATCTAAGTTGAAAACACCCAGCTATGAGCAACCAGCAACCACTACTACCTTCCCAACTCTAACGACTACCCAAAAGACCATCAAACTTTATGGTGCTACAACCAAACTCACTCTCATCAATGAGTTTTTCATAGAAGTGCAATCACCAGTTCAAAATAATCGTTGAAAGTCA
This sequence comes from Lumnitzera littorea, assembly GCA_024138015.1. Lineage (NCBI taxonomy): Eukaryota > Viridiplantae > Streptophyta > Magnoliopsida > Myrtales > Combretaceae > Lumnitzera > Lumnitzera littorea. The sequence continues at coordinate 93,636,314 of JAMXBB010000003.1, forward strand.
TTGCTCCAACCTAAATCTAATAGACCAATACGCAAACCAACCTGCAAGTAAGCTTGGTCTGACCCCCTTCCTTTTTCCCCTCATCTTATATTCTATTTTGTAATGTTGTTTTCTTTTTTCTCTCTCTCTCTCTTCTTTTCTTTTCTCTTTTTATGATGTATTCTATTGAAATGAAAAGAGAGAGAGAGAAAGCAAAAAAAAAAAAAAAAGGATAGAGGGATGGAAAGCTTAGTTTTGTTTTCATTTGTATGCTTTGGTTCAAAAAAATAATAATAAATATATAATGAAAATAAAAAAAATGTTTTATCAAAACTTAGATTTTGAGTTTCGAAATATAATAAAATATAAGGAAAAAAGAAATAATAATTTCTTCGACTTATGAAATCATCAAATATAGAAGGAAAATGTATTTAGGATTAGTTAACTACATACAATATATGCATGCTAATTATCTATTATTGACGATCAGTCTGCACCAAGGCTCTAGAGGGCTAAGCCCACTAGAGAGCATGACCAATGCATCGTCAAAACTTCACTAACCTAAATGAGGACCAATCTAATGTCCATCCGAACTCTGCCTAACCTGCTTAGGCTAACCCCAAGCACTCCCAGAGTCTTATGACAAAAGCTTCTCGCCTCCTACCTCCTATACCTAGAAGAAGGGCTTGCCTCGAACCAATGCACCTACCCAGGGAAGCTAGTTGATCAGCAAGATGAGCACATGAATTCCTCCTCATCTTTTCCTCTCTCATCATTAAATGTTAAATGACTGTCTGACGTCCAGCTTACTGCCTAGCCGCTAAATTAGGGTAGCCACCTTCCATTGATGTGACAAGCTTATTTCCTAAGCCTCTACCAATTGACAAAAGGTTAGTTGTCTTTTCTCATACTAGTAGTGCTACCCGTCAAGGTCTATGCCAACTAATCCACTTTTACCATGTGTCCAAGAAAGTTTGATCCCTTAACCTATAAATAAGAGTTAAACCACCAAGTAAAATACATTTAGACACCCTCAAGAACTCTCTTAACATTATTACTCTCTCACTAATACTCTCCCTACTAACTTAAGCGTTGAAGGGCCCTCACTGGCTGTGCTATAGGGAGCTTCCTTGCAGGTCCACCACCGTATGCGGCTAATGGACTACCAAGAGTTCACTAAGGAGTCATCGCCGTGATACCATCATCACCATTTGGCACCTACTATTCTACACAAACTCTTAAAGCATGTTTAAGAGTAAAAATACATTACCCATCCAACACTTCCAAGCAAAGGTGATCAACTCACGATAGACCCATCACCACCACTGACGAAGCTATAACCATTAAACATGGACTTAGTCAAGGGGGTGATCCACCAATTGATGTAAACTAACGCAAAAGTCCTTTAAGAAAATGCTAACCTAAGATAACAACTAGTTGTAGGCCAGAAACTTAAAGGAAAAATCAACCTTAACTATAGGGCTTATATCGAAGACACTGCTACTAATTCTCTTAATTAACCTAGCAAATGCTCTAGGTGCTCTCCCATACCACCACTAAACCTCATGTACCCATGTGATGATGTTCAAAAGGAGCAGTGCCCATTACCAAACCTATGCGATCAACTTAACACCTACCGTGGCAAAACGTACCACTAGGGTACTCACTTCGAAACATGTAGTATTAGAAGAGACATCTCTCCAGAACACTCCCCAAAACACTTAAATGACATGAATATTTGAGAACTTGACAAGCACATCTAACGTTCCTCCAACCTAAGTAACCAAAAGAGCCTTGAGTCCTCAACTCGACAATAAGGTGTAGTTTGTAAGCAAATGCCCTTTTACTCTTGTTATTTTAGAAGAAACTCTACCATACAGGGTGTACCTCCCTTCCTTGAATTCTTATGACAAAATAGGTGATCTAAACGACCATCTAGTACACTTCCATACAATGATGAACATCCACAACTTTTCTAGACACCATAACTTGCAAGGCACTCCCGAGTACATTAACAAAGGAAGTATTAGCTTAGTTTAACCAACTATTAGGAAATTGCATCCATTGTTTTGAAGACCTTGCCACTAGATTCCAACAATACTTCTTGTGCAGCAAAGTAGCACACAGGGATTCTTCTATGTTATACAATGTGCACCTCTGCTTCGGGTTAGAAGCATTATTACCCATAGAGCTTAAGCTCCTAATGTGTCAGATGCAAAACTTTAATGCTTGCATTAACAAAGTAGCCCTCTAAGGAAGCGTAGATACCATTGACGAAACAAGAGAAGTTACAAGGACCTAAGTAACTACATACCAGCAACGTATGGCTAGATACTACGATAAGAAAGTAAAACATAAGGTCTTCCAACCAAAGGACCTTGTATGCTGGAAGCTCAAGGCCACTAGGTTCCAAGAAGGGTAGGACAAATTAGCACCCAATTGGGAAGACCCTATATGCGTTAAAGAACACATAGGTAATGGTGAATACAAACTTGAGGCACTGGATGGGCAGCCCATCCCCAAGATGTAGAATGCACACAATCTCTAACCTTATATTATGTAAATTGTACTAACAATATGTACTCAATGTATCTTTTGTAAAAAGGAATATAAAGCAACTTTTATATTTACCCCACCTTGTAATTTATTGCAAAATTATAGCGTGATCATCATTAGGCCCTACCTTTTGTACATCGACAACCTAAAATGTACTAGACTAAGTCAAGTTGATCCTCATCCTCGACATCTAGATACCTTCATAGGTTCCTGCACCTGAACACACTTAAGCCTTGAGCTTTACCTCAAGCACCCAAAGGGTACTTATACCTAAGGATCTTATAGGTTAAGCATATAAATTTAGTCTACAATGTTCGACCTCTCAAAACCTAGAACCTACATGCTTAGTGCTCTTGACCATCACTTAGATTGGGCTTCCCGAGCCCATGCCGAGAATTTCATGGCCTCACTAATGGCTAAGCACCCACTAATACTTTGAGAACCAAGAACATAAAAGGGAAAGGAAAACAGATATAACTAAAAGGAAAATCAAACAATGAGAACAAACGACACTTTGATAGTCTTTCATTATAATAAATATCCCAAGTTACATAAGTTTAAGGGTCAACATCCTAACCTAGTCCAATCACTAAGGAGTACATACCAGCACAAAATAGGACTAGTCCTACCAATCTGTTATAGTAAGAAATAAAAAATAAAAAAAAAAAAGAAAAGAGAAAGAGGGTCCCTTAAGCCTCCTCGGAGTCCTCCCTTCCAGCAGCAATAGCTCCTCCATCTCCATCATTGGGATCATCCTCCTTATCCTCACCATCCCCAGCTACAATTGCATTTTCTTCAATCAGATAATTCAAGAAACTAAAGTCTCGTTCGAGATACATCCTCAACTTCCATCTTTGCCATCTTGGCCTTAGCCCAGCCAATATCCATGAGTGAATCCTTAAAGTTCTTACCCGACGAGAACTCCATAAGCAACTCATCTATTGCCATTGGAGTCAAACCATGCCCATTCCTCAAGTCCTCCTCCTTCCTTTAAAAACAAGCTTAGGTCTTCTTAAGCTCCTTCCTCAAACAATCAGCTTTGCTCTTTGCCATCTCTTCCCCTTTCTTAATAGAATCAGCCTCCTCGCTAAAGCTTCCCATTTAGCGAACTCAACCTCTTGCTTAGCCATTTCTACCTCCTCTTTCATTGCAACGAGCTCCCTATCACGAGCAACCAAATTTGCCTCTAGGTCCTTGAACCATTTCTTAGCAGCATTTAGCCCAGACGTAGTGACCTCCTACTCTAAACACAACATCTCCTCTAAGCACTCATTGCACTACCCTTGTAACTCCAAATTCTGTACCCTTAGGCCAACCAATTCCTGCCTTAGCTTTTCATTTTCCTCCCTTCCCTTGGCTCATGTTGAAGTGAAGCTTGGAACAAAAAAAGAAGCACAAGTAAGCATACACAAACAGTTAAACAAAGTACGAAAGGAGATAAAAGGCAAATAGAAACATACCATATCAAGAAGAAGAGACACCACCCCACCCCCCCTCCCCACCCACTAACCCTCAAGCAAATGCATGTCTGCATAAGCTAATAGCATCTCCTAGCCTTCTCAAGGCAAGTAACACACACTGATTAAAGGGCTTATCCTACATGTGCACCTCATGTATCCACTTCATGGGCCACTCCCAGACAGTACAAACATTATTATATACTTACATCGCCTTACCTATTTTAGCCTCCTAATGAACTAAAGAAGGAAATTGCCCCTACGAAGCACCATCAGATTCCTCACTAACTGACCTTCCTTACTCCTTAAGCAATCCTCCAAAACCTATGGTTGGATTCCTTCTAGTGGACCCACCTTCCATATGCTCCTCTTACACCACTTGGTTAGAGATAAGTCTCCCTAACCGTCCATCAATAGGCATGATCTACTTGCACAGTTCCTCCTAGTTGCCTCTTACTCATGTGGCTCCTTAGTATTACCAACTCACCTGCGCTTATCCTACTCGAGCATATCCATCACATCAACACCGACAATAGCTGGCCGTTACTTAGCAACTACATCTAAGGGAACAGCAGCCAAAACACCTGCTAGCCCCTCACCCGTAACTTTCTTCCCCTTTACTTTGGTCAGTATAGCCTTCGTGCTCTTCTTTACAATGGAAGCAATGTCATCCCCCTCTGCCAACCTCTTTCCCTTGTGCTGGTGCTTTTGCTCCCAAGTTAGCAACTTCTACTCCTTGTAAGTTTTGCCAGACAAGTCATACACTACGAACAAAGCAACAGAGTTAGTAGCAAAAATAGAACACAAACACCAAGCTATATACCTATCAAGGAGAGCAACTTTAAGCCCCCATGCTAGCAAACAACAGTAGCGAACTCTCAACTACCCTTCTAGACTATAATAGCACCCATACCTATCTCTTAGGCATGCAACCCCCTTCAAGTACAACTCTACAACTTCAATGACATCAAACCTTGGACCTTTCCACCAACCTACATCAGTCACCCATTCTTTGGCGTGTTCGAATAGGCCTTATCCATTTTGTTGGAAAGTATAACTCATAAGCCAACCTCAAAAGGAAAATCTAGTACCTCCACTCCTCAATTTTAGACTTCAAGTTGTAGAATAACTTTGGAATAGCCCCTTATGCCAAACAATACACCAAACCCTTAGGATTACCTTTCAAATGAAAGAAATATCTAAACAGTCAAGTAATAAGCCTCCTCATGTGGAATAAAAAGATGGCTTCAAAGGCCACCAACACTTGCTAGGTGTTCAAATGAAGTGAGCTTGGGTATACATTAAATCACTTAAAAACCTCCAATTAAAACTCAGTGAAGGGCAGACGTAACCCCATCTCTACTACTTCCTAATACATGCTTACTCACCCTACTCGAGCTTAATTACCTCTTAAACATTATTATTCCAGCCTGCAAACCCTATGATAGACTGTCGACCTCTAGCCTCCTCACTTGTACATGCCTTCAAGGCCTATAGTCTCTCATAAGCAAAATACTATCACGTCAGCCTACTGAGGACGAACGCTAGTATACAGAAGGAAAGTGAGCAAATTCCCCGAGGTCTCGACTCAGACGCATTCTTCTCTACATAGGCCCTTGCCCATTCACCAACTTGCCTACTGCAAAGGCCGACCTACTAAATGCCGAGGCTAAAGTGACTGTGCGTCAAGCCCAACTCTAATCTACAAACATGACAAGTACCAAAGCCAAGTTATCGAGTACCTGAGGCCGAGGCCTCAACATGCCAAATATTACTTATTCAACCTAAAGAACAGCAGCATCCCTCTCTCGTCTCGGTAGTTCCCAATACCATCTATCTATAACAACCACAACTTCATCGCAACTCATCTACTATGTCCCAAGAATCGCCAATATGAACCCATTAACAGGTTGCCACCTATCTTTACTTTTCAAACATTTGTACTATATTCCCTTATCATTGTTTGTCCTATTAACCATTTTCGTACATTCTAGTTTTCTCCTTCTTCATTGTCTTTTATGTAATTTTCTTTATTTGTATTGTTGCCCTAAAGGACTTACTATAAATAGTCCATTTACTATATCTACAAGGCATCTTATATCCTTTCAGATATTGACTGTACTTGTTCTTATGAGATATCCCTCTCTAAGTACAATTTCCTTACACTCTTATGTAATCTTATTGAGTAGCTTAAGATTAGTAGAGAGTAAACCTTAACATTAGTTTGTGAGTCATATCAAGCAAAGTGTTAAGTCATGTTGTGTTTATTGGTACGTCATATCCTCCTAACAGCTCCATGGAAGCTACTATATTTGCCAACCCTTCCATTCCCTTTTCTTCCATATCTCAAAGGACCCATCCAGTTACTATCTCCCACAATAAGCCCTAGTAATTATTGAGCTCTTAGACACATCACATAACCATATGCCATTGATCTTCCTTATGTACATACTCCACTTCGATGACAATACCATCGTCCTTAGTAGCCAGCAACAAAGGCATACTCTGATCCTCCTTCTCTTCGGGTAAGTAACTACACCAAAGCCTCTCTTCTACATTTGCCCTCCTTACCGCATAAGTGTAGCTCCTATCCATGCTGCTGGTCCTAAACACCACTGTTTGTAAAGAGGAAGTGAGGACAAGCTTATCCCTACAATCTTCATTTACTGAAGCCTCACTTACAAATCAGTTCCTTCTTGGTTGCTTAGATGGATCAATCTTGTTGGAAATTTTTAGGTAGAAGAAAGGAAAAGAAAGAAATGGAAAAGGGCAAGGATGCAAGAGAAATGCTTTGGTGGAGTTATAAAAGAATGACAGTAGTAAATAAGAAACAGCTTAATCTCCAACTCCTTATACAGGTTAGCAAGGCCATACGAAGCATCGCTTCGAAAGCAGCCATCATAGGTAACCACGTGTTGCAATTAGGAGATTAAAGGGAGAAGATTGTTAGGTAGACAAATTGCCAACTAATCATCCGTACACATCGCATTGATGACATATGCCCCTCAAAGGCCTCAAGTGCCCCAACAATCATGTTGATCGCACCAACGATCACATCAATTACACTAATAGTTGTATCCAACCGAGACAATAAATAACCTAGATCGTGAGTGCACCCAAACTACTTGATGGCTTCGTATCACTAAAGTTCGAGCACACACCTTATAGGGCTCAAGAAAGATCTATAGATGCTTTGTCTCATCACCAAGCACCCTACTATCCATCTTAACTACTTGATAAGAAGGGAGGGCAAGTCGAGCAAAAGAAAGGAGAATGAAAAATAAAAGAATGCATACGCACACATGAAGAAACTCCAATTTTATTAATCATTAAGGAAATAGTTCTAAGGTCGAGGTGCCAACATATCAACCCCGAATAAAAATACAAGTAAGAGAAATAAGTATAAGAATACATCTAATCAACTTAAGGCATCCCTAACCTACTGCTTGGTACTAGGCATTTGTCTTTAAACTCACAACTTCAACTCAGCTTTGTGAAGGGGTCATTGCCAAACTTAGTTTGCTCATAAACCCTAGCTAGCAACAACAAGTGACCCTACCTGAGCCGGCTAATTTAGAACTTCAACTTAGCTCTTCATTTGCCTAAGGGAACCATGACCAACTCGGGATGCCCAAGATGATGGCCATGGACTTCGTAAAACATACCCCCCACGCTTCCTCTACTGCCATAGTCACTATCGAGCCAAGTCCCTTATATCCATCCAAAGGTTGTGGTGGCACAATCTTCCTTCATTGTGCATACACTACCACAACGGCCTTGAAGGGAATGCACCTAATACCTATAAGCAACCAAGGAATGCTTAACCTCTTGGAATATGCAGCCTAAAACCACTAAGAAGTCCATAGAAGTCACTTGAATACTCAAAGCTCGTAAGGATAACCATTGATAAGTGCAAAAGAACATGCAAACTTGTATGAATTACCATTTTCTAAAGGCCTATAGACCCCCTAAGAGTCCTCTAGCTAATGAGGTAAGGAGCCACAAAGTTACTAGAGTTCCCCCTCTCAAGGCTAAAAACATCATAGATGGCAGGCAATTGTCGAGCATCTACTATAGGAGCCTAAGCTTCCATGACATGAGTACCACAACAAATTGAAGAAGAACAATAGAGTATAAGTCGAAGGGCAGAGAAATCCGCATACACCCTTCCATCAGAGCTCAAGAGTCATGCCTAACCATCAAGTAGCACTTTACATCCCTCAATTAGTGCTCAACAAGCCACCAATGCAGCAAGACCTAGTTTGTACTCCCTTTCACATAAAATGATCATTCTGGACTTACTCATTTGTCACAAGACTTTTAGAGACATAAGAATTGTGCCATACTCTTAGTTAAGCAGAATGAAGCAAGTTTAGAATGAGGAAAATCATCCCATTAGCCTTTTATATAGCAAATGGAGAAAAGATCCAATATGTCCATGTATAGCTGCCGACCCATTTGACAGTTGGGGAAAGTGATAGTGAAAAGTCACCATTAATGCTCATCATTAATCATAGTCTGCTAATTTCTCATGCACCTTAGTGATCACACATGTAACACTTTCTTTTAGGTGTCATCATTATGCTCTAAGAAGAAAAGACATTGTAAAGGACTACTGTCAATGATCATGTCAACTGTCACATTAAGAAGGCCAACTGCAGCACTCCTCTGAGCACCTTAGCAAATTCACACATCCATTCCTCTACAACATATTCAATAGGGGCTTCGGCCTTTTGAGCCTAAATCTCCTATACTCTCCTTGCCACTCCGGTGCTAAGGAGAGTAATTGGGAGGGAAGGGAAGGCAAGTATTGATAGTTAATCTTTGGACCAAGGCTCCAAAGGCCTAAGCTAATCGAAGAGCTCAGTTGATGCATCGCCAAGACTACACTAGCTCAGATTTAATCTGATGTCCATCCAAACTCTACTTAGCTTGCTTAGGTAGACCTCGAGCACTCCTATAGTCTTACGACAAAAGCCTCCACCTCCCACCTCCTATCCTCAAGAGAAGGGCCTACCCCAAACCTAAGCATCTACCTCGAGGAGCTCATTGATAGGCAAGATGAGCACATGAGTTCCTACTCGTCTTTTTCTCTCTCATCGTTAAATACTGAATAACTATCTGACATCCAGCATATTGCCTAGCTGCTGAAATAAGGTAGCTACCTTTCATTGATATGACAAGCTTATTTCCTAAGTCTCCACCAACTAATAGAAGGTTGATAGTCTTTCCTCGTATCGACAACACCGGCCCCTTGAAGTATGTGCCAACCAATCCCCTTTTACCACGTGTCCAAGTAGGTTTGATCCCTTGACCTATAAATAAGAGTCAAACCACTAGGTAAAGCATCTTTAGATACTCGTGGGAACTCTCTTAACATTGTTACTCTCTCACCGATACTCTCTCCGCTATCTTGAGCATTAAAGGAAAGGACCCTCACTGGCTATGCCACAACGAGCTTTCTTGTAGGTCCATCATCGTACATTATTGATAGACCATCAGCAGTTGACCCAAGAGTCATCGCCGTGATACAACCATCACCATGTGTGTATTGATATTTTAGTATAAAGTATAAACCATTAGATTTAGGTACAATGTAATTTAGTATAATTACCGAAGCTAAGTGAAATGAGGTGTGTTTGAATAATAATAACAAAGTTAAAGGAAAGCCTCGAATGTATTATATGTTCTTTGCCAACTGGACCGATTGGAATACAGGGGCAAGTGTCAAGTACTTGGAATTTCCCACCAAAAAAAAAAAGGGGGGGAAGATTACAAAGATAATGAACTCATCTACGTAGGGGGATTGAAAAAAAAAAAAAAAAAGCAAAAGGGAAAAGAAAAGAAAGAGATGAAAAAGAAAAAGAAAGAAACGTAGGCAGAGGAAAATATATTAAGAAAAAATCAAAATTCGACAAAACCGTAGTCTTTCTTCTATCTTCTTACACCGATATAGAACTTGGGAAAAAGTAGAAGAGTTGTTTCAAACTACTAAAACACAGCTTAAATGGAAAAAAAAAGGGGGGACAAATTTATCAGGACCCTTTTCATCTTTGTTTCCTCTCGGCATGCATTCGTGCGTACAAACTGTAACAGTTGCAGCATTTGAGTAGGACCCTAAAGGTCGTCGTAGTTTGAAGCCATCGACCACAGCTACAAGGGTCAAAGCTTTGAAGAGTATAGCTATTTTGGGCATCCTCAATATGGTGCAGCTGACGAATAAAATCTCTTGGTTCGTGTACTTGTATGGGTTGAAGGATTGGATTTATCCAGGTAAGTACGCTTTCTAACGTGATAGATGGCGATGCAATGGTGAATAATGTGGACTACTCACTTGTTGGTTAAGTTAACGATATTCAATGATTAAGTTTAACCTGAATACTAAATTGGCCAACGGCACTAGTATTACTATTGTGTGAAGTTGGTATGTCCCAACTGATTATCTGCACTTAGCCTGATGAATGTACGGTAAGGATAATCGAATTGATTGCTTGGCCATTCACATTAATTGATACAAGAATTATGGATATGTGATTGCCTATTTATAGCAGCTTCATAACTGATGTGGAATTGCGGCTACAATGCATATTATCTATATTAGCCTGTGATCTGATTATGTGTGTGGTTGCATTGCATAACATACCCGCCGGCATAAACATATAAGCACCACTCGTGCAAGAGTCATGAAGTACAAGTAACTAAACTTTGAGCGCTCTTGCAGTTGCTTTAACGAAGTATGTTCTGACCACCGTCCGGTAAGTTTGTGATACAATTTTTGAATCAACCAGATAAGTTTTTGGCATAATCTTTGGATCGGCCCGGATTGGTGTCCTACTTGGATTGATCCCCCATAATTGTTTGTGGCTAGTGATCGGAAAAGTAAAGAATAAGCCTGATAAGTTTGTGGTACTATCTTTAAATCGACCCGGTAAGTTTGTTGCACTATCTTTGGATTGGCTCGGATCTGTGACCTACTAGGATTAGTCCCCCAAAGTTGTTTATGGCTTGTGAAAGGTAAAGAAAAATAGTAAGTTCTGAGTCTTGATTTATAAGGCTTGAGTGTTTAGCTTAAGAAAGCCACAATTGCAGCTAAAGGTTAGTGAAGTGATTTGAGTCGGAGTGAGTGGAACAACAGTGAATCTTTTCAGGCTATATTAGAGTTCAATAAGATTTCTTCAGCTATGTGGCTAGGTCGTGACATTTATGCATTCACTGCATTTGCACTCATCTTGGTTTTAATTGCTTGTTGCTTGGTCAATATAATATGTTTGGCAGTTTTATTCCTGTTCTACTGTCTTTTGGTACTCACTCTGTTCTGTAAGGAATTTAGGGGTTAGTCTTAACTGGCCACAGGTGCAGCTATTGAAGATTGAAGCTTTAGGATGGGAGCTACGACTTTTCGAGAGCACTTGGTGGGCTTTTGGAGGGCGTAATAGTAATACTGTGTGCAGGTTGTAACTATGTTGATGAATATAGTATAGTGTGCACCAAAGCATTGGAGTATCTATCGTATGAAATTCCTTGCCAATGTGATGTATAATTAGTACAAGAGGATTTAATGGCCTTGTAGACTTGAATACGAGTAAGTATGGCAGTAACTTAAGCAATATAGGACATGCTGTATGGGAATCTTGAATGGCAGGTGTCAAGATATCGTTTAGACGGATGGGTTACAAGATTTTGGTCTTGGTCGAGCGTCCGGCATAATTCACCTTTTGATTGGTCTCACGAGTAATTTCCTTACGATAATGTGATGTCACAGGTTGAAGAGAGCAGGTTCAAGTTAAAATTTTTGGTCTAACCTTATCCATACTTCGATGGTGTAACCAATCACCCTTTCAGATACCACGTATGAAAATTACAAGCCCCTGAAATAGATAAAGTAAACACTTGGAAAGCGGTGTTACCTCAATAATAAATGGGAATAATTTAATTATTAAGAGATAAGCCTAAAGTAAAAAATGATAGTAAGAAAGAAAAGCAATGAGATTTCTACATGGATTTTTCCCCAATCTTGCTTTCTATAATAAAAGGGAAATATTTAATTATAAAGATAAACTGTTTAGAATAAAAATGATAGTTGAATTAGAAATTAACAAGAATTTATTGTCAAAAACACCTTACAGGATCCATATTTCATCAAACATCTCAACAAACTTGAACAATCCTCCATTAACAATTCTTTAAGAACCATATTGAAATCTAACAATAGCATATAACCTTCAATAATCTTCTACTAATGTCATAAAGAAGCATTGAGTAGAATTTAGCAATAATCTACTTAGTTAATTTATATGGTAGGAGTAGGTGAGGTATTGTTTGGTGCGGTTTGCTTCCTTTTACCGAACTTAGTTTAATATAACGATTTAGTTTTTTTCTTAAATTAAATCTAACTATACGGTTTTATTCGTAAATTTTTTAAACCTATTTAAAACCAATTCAGTCTACGGTTCGAAGTATTTATATCAAATTTTTACTAAATATTTTTATCTCTAACAACATATTTTTCTTTCCATTAAATTTTCATATGTTTTTAGTTAATTTTTCATATATTTATCATGTATAATGATATTTAACAAAAAGTTATATAAAATCTTAATTAACCCAACATGATTAGATAGGAATAAGAGATTTTGTTCCAATAAATAACAACGAGTAAAGAGAAATAGAGCTACCCATCTAAATGCGATACAAAAAAGACAAAAGAGATATATCAAAAACTTAAAAAAAAAAAAAATTAGAGACACATAAAGAATATCAAGACTAAATCCTTAGTTTGAAAACATATTAGAGAAAGACAATTTAGAAAGGGGAAATTTTTAAATATAAAATTTCAAAGAGAACTCACTTAACTGAATATTAACCATTAACTCAAAAATAAAATAAAAAGGAATAAGATATAAAAAATTTAATGAAATTTACGAAGATTAATGAAAAAAAAAATTTAAAATATAAAATAATTACATGAATTTTTTATTTAACCAAGCACGGGGTTGGGGGAGAGAGAGAGAGAGAGTAGCTAAAATCTGAGCGCTGGAATTTTCTTAGTCAACTTGATTCGTTCTCAAAATCGCTTCCTGACGTACTGTTTGAGCTGCAAATAAGCATATACTAAGCACAAAATAGGATGCTTTATAGTGTAGATATCACACTAGACTCAAAACTATTAACACATCGAACACGGGTCCATAGAGTACCGGTTAAAATTTTTTTTTTAAAAAAAAGAAAGAAATACAAACTATACATAATTTCCTTTTTCTTTCCGATATTAACACATTCTAATAACCATGATATATTTGCGTCTACTCGGATCATACTCAGTTTTCATCATAAGCCAACGTAATAATACACTAGTAATAAAAAAGAAGATAAATAGAACTCACTAAAGACAACAATTAAAAAAAGACAGAGAAAAAAAAAATAGAAACTTTGCAAATAGCCTCAAATGACGTTTCATATGCGAGTAAATAAATAACATATAAATGGGTTTAACACAAAAAGAAAAGAAACAAAAATAAATAATTCAAACTCATAAACATTAAATTGATAAATTTATTGGGAGAGTATAATTATTAAGTTAATCTCACTTAGGAGAATAATTTGATAAAATTGTAGAGATTAAAAAACTTAACCTCTACGAGGAAGCTCCTTCATTTGCTATCAACAATTTATTTCCATTGATTTCGTTCAATTTAAAACAGAAAAAATGAAGAAGGAAAAAATGACTTCTAGAGATAGTTTGTTTGACACCATACTTACAAATCCATTTGATACCATACTTGCAAATTTTTCTTGTGCTATTTGATTAATCCACCTTAAATTTTTCTCATGAGCGACTCTAAACATCTCAACCTCTCCTAACTTCTAAAATAAGATATCATTGCTAATTGTACATAAAATTAATTAATTTCAACTAAAGTATTATTAGCTTCTCATGTTGATTGCTGATATAGGAGTTAGACCCCACTAAATGATTGTATGGAAGACACCCGTGGTTCTTAGTGTTGATCGCAAATCTTTTCTAGAAAAAAGGGGAAAAGCAAAAGAAACTCAACACTTCATCCGAACATGTTATAGCATGTCTTTTCTTAAAAACAAATACATAAGATAATCAAGTTATAGTTTTCATGGCATTAAACACATCCATAGATATGGCTACTATTACCTGAGAATACTTTTAATCAAAAGTCATATAGACTAACCCAATAATGGGGTTGATATTCTAGTCCTTTTGGAATGACCTTGAGCGCGTGCTTTCCCTTTCCATGGCGTTCATAATGGAGACGGAGATTGTGGCGCAGCTCATTACATGATTTTGCCACCCCTCCTTGTTGCATATCCCTCCACAACGAATCATTCCAATCAGCCTCAAAGTTCTTCTTTAGAAAAAGCATTAATAGGTTAGATGTTTATCGTGTTGTGTTTTGCACTACTATAATTATTGAAGGTTGGAAAATATTCTGATGAAAAAGATACAAATATCGCTCAAGTTATTAACATGTGTAATGGGTATCAACAGGCAACGTTTTAACCACATTGGAAAATGATTCTAAACTTGTAATCATATATAGGTTTTATCACTAGTCAATCAATACCAAGAAACGAACAGAGAAAATAAAAATTACTAGATAAATTACATCAAAGTTAGAATTAGATGAGATGGAAATATATATATATATATATATATTAGAGGTGGAACTTGACAAGATGTATCAATTTCCAGTTCAAATCATCACTGTCATGAATTTAAAATAAAGGCTAAACCCTAACTCTAATGCTTGATGAGGAAGATGTAGTACAACTAGCAGCTTTTTTTTTTTTTTTTTTTTTTGGGGTAAGGTGAGAAATATCATTGATTTATCAAAAAATGTACATGGAATGTGTACATAAAAGAGCACACTAAAAAACCTATAAGAATGAGCTAAGTATTCGAAAAAAACAAAAAGATACCTAGATCACTCAAATGGCCAAACATCACAAAAGTGCTCAAGTATTTGAAAGACAAAAAATAACAATTTTCAAAAGATTTTCTATAAATGATGCTATATCTCCTATTCTTCTTTTGTTTCTCTCCTTCCAAAGATAGTAAAATGTGATGGCAAAAAGCTTCCTATGCCGCACATTGACTAGATTCATGTTATGAGGCCTCAAAAACTTTGAAAAGATGTGTAGTGCAAAGGTTGTGTTGTGCTCCAACCAACCAGCCTCTCTAATTTCTTCCATAATTGCTTCACAAAGCGGCAAGTGAAGAAAAGATGATCACGAGATTCCTCATGACAAAGACAAAGGAAACACTTGTTGTACTCAACCATGCCCCAAACCTGTAGTTTGTCCATCATTAAGAGTTTCTACTGTACTACCATCTAAAGGATGAAAACAAATCTTAGTGGAATGCCTTTTTTCCAAACAAAGGGATACGAAGTCACTTTAGGCTCATTATACCTTTAAAAAAAAATAAGCATTTTTGATAAATAAGGTCTTCTGCCTAGTAACTCTCCATGTGAAGACATCAACCAACTAAGCATTAGATCACACGGATCGAAGGTTATTAATGATAGGTTACCACTTATCTCTAATTGGTCAAGTTCATTCATTTCCTTTTATAAACTCCTTAAGTAAGGTGTCCTTAGGATATCCCAATGTCATGCTAACCTGCTCACCCAACCACTCATTTAGAGGTCCATAAGGATGCTAATCATCAAGCCAAAAGGAAATGAACTTGCCATTTCCAACTTTCCATTTTAATAGATGTCTAGCTAACGGTCTAGACATAAGGGTCTTTTTCCATGCCCATGAGGAATCATTAGGTATACTAATATTCCAAAAATTTCTTCCCCTCAATAGCTCCTCTCTAACCCAACATGGCTACGAAGAGTGACCTTTGGCCAAGCAAAGGTACCATATATGTTTCAATTAGGCAACTTTATTCTACTTTTTATGTTAATGATTCCTAATCCAGCTTACTTCTTAGGCTTGCACACATACTTCCATTTCACTTTAGCTCTAGCTTTGGACTCATCGTTATTATTTCGTAAGAATCTCTACATCTTTGTTTCAATAAGAGATAGGATCTTGTTTGGAATTATGAAAATAGAGGACCAGTAAACTTGAAGAGAAAATAAGATATTCTTGATGAGTTGTCAATGTCCAGCATATGATAAGAACTTACTAGTCCAATGGTTAATCCTGGCTGCAAAATTCTACATAAGTACAACACAATGATTCTTGAATACACCTCTTGATTAGAGCAGAATGCCTAAGTACTTAATTGGTAGATTGCCAACATCAAACCCCATCATACTAGTGATTTGACTCTTGTATGCTCTTGAACACCACTAAAAAAATGCAACTCTTTTGTGGATTTTCTTTAAGGCCAAGCAACAAGTGGAACTCTTAGAGACCATATTTAATTAGCTCCATCATGCGAATACTCCCATTGGCAAAAATTAAGACATCACCTACAAAATAAAGATTATTTAGTTTTAATCTCTTTCATCTCCAATGGTGCTTGAAATCAACCATATTTCCTTTTTCCTTCATAATATAAAACAAATACTAATTACCGAAATGGCTCAAAACACATGGAAATAGGAATGAATGTAAAATACCCAGCAAGTGAATCAATTTAAAAGGGTAGGGGGGTTCCAATGTGTAAAGAATTGATTTTAGGAGTAGGGTCCAGCGGACTAGAAGTTAGGGGCAAGAAAAGGAAATTAAATATCAAGGTAAGAAGAGGATTAGAGGGGAAAGGTAGCAAGGGAAGTGATTGAGAATTAGGGAGAGAGATGAGATGAGAGACTGAGGGGAGAGAAGAAAAGAGAGATGAAGGGAATGATAGGAAGAATCAAGCAGAAATTATGGAAGTGGGGTTCGATGGGAGGAAGAAGAGAGACTGAGAGAATTAAAGAGAGGAGAACGAGAAAAAGAAAGGGATATAGGGGGTGGGGTTTAGAAATGGAAAGGCCACGAGAGAAAAGTATGGTGAAAGAGAGAAGTGAGCTAAGGGAAAAAGAAAAGAGGATTACGACTGGAAAAAGAAAAAAAGGTAAGGTTTAGGTTAGGTTCTAGAATTTTCTAGAGTATTAGGCGATTTTATAATTAAGATACAAAAGTAAAGAACTAATTGAAATGAGAATAAATAGTATTTAGAAAAATAAATCATATATAAAAATATTGTAAGATATATATATAATATTAATAAAATATTCATACATTATACGTGAAATAAATTTTAATTTATTTAATGCATATGTAAAATAAGTATTTTAGAAAAATATTATCAAAATTTTAAATTAGACATCTATTTTATAGAATATACTTTAAAATAAGTCTTAAATTACTTAAAAGTTAATAAATAGGGAAATTTTTCTACTAAGATACGATTTCTATCGACACGATCTAAATGAATTTTTACTATATAAATAAATTACAATACTAACTTGATTAGGGTATTTCACTTATTTCATGCAATTAGCATGGTATGTAAAGCATGCTAAGTCAAGTCATGCATGTGCCTAGAAAGTATTAAATGGATGCAATTCATCGCATCCTAACATACCTTAAGAGAACTCCAGGTAAAGGAGTTTTTATTAAGAAGTGTAATATTAGAGAAATTGAGGTGTATGTTAATGTAGATTGGGCTAGAGACAAGGTAGATTGCAAATCCACCTTGGGGTTTTGTACCAAATTACAGAGAAATTTAGTAACTTGGAGAAGTAAAAAGCAACTGATAGTAGCAAGAAGCAATGCAGCGAGAGAGTATCGAGCAATTGCATAAGGATTGTACAAGCTAATATGGTTGCATAGGTTGATGGGTGACTTGAAAATGCAATCAAACTCCATTTACTTATACAATGACAAGAAGTTAGCAATAAGTGTAATAAAAAATCCAATTCAACGTGATAGAATGAAGCATATACAAATTGATAAAAGCTTCATGAAGATTGAAATTGAAGAAGGAAACATCAAACTTGAATATATTCCTTCACGAAGACAAGAAGCTAATATTCTAACTAAATCTCTAGCTAAGTAACCTTTCATATAGATTTTAAGCAAGCTAGGAATGATAAATATCTATTCCTTAAATTGAGGGGGCGTGTAGGAAAATCAAAGCATTTTTCGTTTATCTTGAATTTTAGAATATTAAATTTTCTCTTTACCTCATTTTGTAAGTTGGTAGAATTAATTGATGTATGGTAGGTAGTTTGGTGTAATATTTATTATAATCACCTACTACACTATTTTATCTATAAATAGTTCATCTCATGTGTAACTTCATTATTATGAAAATAAGATATCTACTTCTATATGTTTCTACAATGAGAGTCAATTTTTTTTTTTTTTTGGTAATGTGAGAAATATTATTGATTCATCAAAAAATGTACATAGGATGTGTACAAAAAACACACTGGAAACCTATAAGAATAAGCTAAGTATCAAAAAACAAAAGGATACTTATGTCACTCAAATAGCCAAACATCACAAAGGTGATCAAGTATTTGAAAGACAAAATATAACAATTTTCAAAAGATTTTCTATGGATGTGGTAGGTGATTATAATAAATATTACATCGACCCTACCTACCCCAGATCATTTAATTCTACCAACTTATAAAATATAATAATTTTCAAAAGATTTTCAAAATATAACAATGTGAGTCATTTGCAACTTATGGGAGTTTGTCTTTTAGGAAATTTTAGCGTTTTGGTATATTTTTCCCTTAATCTAAGTTGTCATTTATCAATTGATCAAAGTTTAAGGAGGTGACTTGCAACAATTGAAAGTTTAAGCGATAAATCCTTACCTAAGTCAAAATTTAGGGGCATTATTTGCATTTTCCCCTATTTTTTTCTCAATGCAGATAATGTTAAAGCAACAAATTGGTTTTGTTGATAATCTAATCCACCTGAGCCATCTATCAATACACTAGTGAATCTTATCGATATGTCAATCCTTTTTTATCTTTATTGTCTTTGGAGTTGAGTAAAGAATAAATACTAGTTGACCTTACCTTTAGAATGAAAATACTATTATGAGTGACATTACTCATGGATCAAAATTCTATTGGTATTAGGATTTTGCTTTTATGAGAAATTAGAATAAATAGAAGCTATGGGGGGCAAAGCATACGGAATGAGTAGTAAAGCCACAAGGTTATAGAAAAATTCAATGCTCCTACTTTTAGAGGATAGATCAAGAGATGTACATAATGGCCAGTTGCATATAGTTTACTTGATGTAGAGAAGGAGATCTACCATTATTTCATGTGATCATCTAGCAAAGATGACTATGCAAATACGTGCTTTCTCTAATTTGTTGCTTCCCTTTGCTTGTTTTAAAGTTATGACATTGTCTCTTACCATATTATTGATTTCTTTCCGTGATTTGTGTGTAGCTCTTCCACTAGCTCAAATTAACATAAGTAATTCTAGACCTAGATTGATGCTGAGAGCCAAACTTACTTATTTGTGAATTTTCTTTTAAGATATAAGTTACAATTATGTATTCTACTATATCTTCCTCATCAAGAATCAAGGTCAAGGTTTACCCTCTATTTTAAGGCCATGATGGTGATGATTTAAGCTGGAAATTCGTACATTTTCTTAAGTTCCACCTCTAATATCAAGAAGCCTAAAGCATAATATATATATATATATATGCATATGAATGTTTATATATCTTATCTCATATATTACTTTAACCTTTAATGTTATTTTTCTTATAAGAATTTTTTTTCTTTAGTACTGTTTGACTAGTGATTAAACTTATATATGATTACATGTTTAGAATCCTTTTCAAATGTGCTTAAAATGTTACTGGTTTAATGCCTATTGTAATGTCAATGACTTAACTAATATTTAGAATTCTTTATCATAATGTTTTTAACCTTCAATAGTCATAGAAAGTTGTAAACATAAGATGATAAGCATCAGACATATTTATGCTTTTATTTAATTTGGAATGTTATTAGAACAAATTATGGTGTTTATAGTTGTTAAATCAATGAAATGATATTTTTAACTTAGAAGAAATTTAAGGTTGATTTGAATGACCTATGGAGGGATATACTATATAAAGTGGTAGCTAAATCTATAATGAGTTTGGCTATGATCTTAGTCTTCATTATGAATGACATAGAAAGGGAAAACGTACACACAAAGTCATTTCAAATGGACTAAAACACTGACCCAATAATTAGGTTAATCTATGTGACTTTTTTTTTTTATTTCTAGTATTGTCAAGTAATAGTAGTAGTAGATGTGTTAAATGCCATAAAAAATATAACTTAATTATCATATTTATTTATTTTTTTCAAGAAAAGACATGCTATCACATGACTCAATAAAGTATTGATTTTCTATACAATCATTTAATGGCACCTAAGTCTATTGTTAGCATTAAACATGAAAAGATATAAAATATTTTGATTGAAATCAATTAATTTTATATACAATTAAAATGATATCTTTTTTCATTCACGAGGAAAATGGAATGTGAATCAATGAGATGGCATGATAAAAATATGCAAGTATAGTATCAAATGGATTATTTTTTAAATAGTCACTTTTTTCCTTTTAAAAAAAAATTGATGAAAACAAGTTGTTGATAGAAAATGAAGGAGTTTCTTGGATGTTAAGTTTTTTTCATTTTTACAATTATATCAAATTAATTTATAAGTGGGACTAATTAAATAAGTTTATTCTCCCAAAAATTTTATCACTTTAATATTTATGAGTTTGAATTTTTAATTTTGCTATCTTAGAACCTTTTTTTTTTCTTTTGTCTTTTCTTTTTGTGTTAAAACCATTCATATATCATTTATTTATAAGTATATCCAATGTCATTTAAGGATGTCGATATTAAAAGCTTTTGTTATTGGATTTAGATCCTCTAGTGTTACTTTCCTAAAATTATCTTCTTAAAATGCAAACATATGTAATCAATAGTTAATATTGTATGGAAAAAGATGACATCATAATGATATTATTTGATAATTCAAAAATCGAGAGAATATCAACCATTGAATTTATAACTTTATCTAAATATTTTAAAAGATTCATTTCTTTTGTTATTTACAAAATTTCTGTTTTTTTTTTTTTATGGGTTGCCTTTAGTGGTTTTATTAATATCCTTTTTCATCACTAGCATATTATTATACTAACTTATTATTAAGATGGAGTATAATCCGAGTAGACACTGGTGTGTTATAACTAATATATATATATATATATATATATATATATTTCTATTGGTATGTTTTGAATCTAAATTTGATGTACCAATAACATTGAGTTTGTTGTGGTATTTATTTTATAGAGTATCTTCTTTTGTGCTTGGTGATGCTCTTTTATAGCTTATATAGTATGCAAACAAGCAATTTTTAGAATGAATAAAGCTAACTAAAATAACTCCTAGGGTTTTAACTAATCTATCTCTCTCTCTCTTTATATATATATAATATGTTCCATGATTAATGCGACCATTGTAGTGAAGACTACTAATTATTATTATTATTAAGATATTATTATGACTTAGTTTGTTAATTATCCATACATGTTTTTTTTTTCTATGAAGATCCAAAAGATTATATGACAAGGTACTAAAGTAAAAAGCTTAATTTATAAATATCTATCTATTTTATGTAGGAAGTAATGGTGAAGGAACATAAGCTCTCATTGCAAGCTACAGTGTTATAAGGTTCAACTCCACTAACAGAGGTAGAGGTCATGATGCTAAGTATTAGGGTACAAATCTAGCTATATTTGTGGCATAGGATATGGTAGGCCTGAGCCACTGTCACGATGTCTTCCTCATTATTGAGGCTTCTTTCCTTTAGACCATCTATAGCACTTAAGGAATTCCAAAAATTGCAAAAGATCTTAACAAACTAAAGGATTTCATCACATAGTTTATAAAACTATAGAGAAGGATCCCATTAGTTCCAGTATCTCCATCGACCACAACACCTCTACAAGTACAAATTTCTTTACTATAAGTTTTATCGCTTTAGTCAACAATACTTCCATTACAAGGGGATACTTAGTGAGTCATTTGGACATATGCAACAATCTTCTTAACCCTTTAATCGACATACATCAACACCTCCACCTCAAGAGCTTAAAGACTTAGTGTGTAATTTAAGCCTACATTGACTCATCAATTCCCCATGCAAATTCATCAGGACCTTCATTATCAAGCTCTTCGAGACTTACTTAGTCATTAAGGCTTATGAAACAATCTTCTACAATAACCTATGTTTGCATATGCTTAGCATAAGCTACCTGTACAACATACTCAGCAGTAACCACCTAAATTGTTGTGCATTCAATAGTAGCCACCTTTTCACAGATCTAGTAAGAAGATGTTAAAGCATCTGACTACAAATTATACTTCTCTAAATCTACATTTTTGTTCCTATCTTCTTCTTTTCATTATATTGATAGAAATGTTAGACAAATATTCTTATCAATTTCTCATTGTAATATGACTTGTTGTTTAATATTAAGTTCATTTTTTCTTTTAATGCATTTAGTCTATTTAAAATCTAGTAAATCTTATTTATAAATTTTTGTTTGGTAATGATTAAATTACTATAGTAATAAAGGGAGCAAATGTCGTGAAAATATTATTATTAATAATTGTTGGCAGTCATTCCCATTACTAAGACCTTGTGCCTAGCCTAAGAAACTTTCGTCGATAGATAGAGCTTATAAGGCTTACACAAAGAGTAAACATGAGCTTTGGAAGGCGCCGAAAATTTCTTCAACACAATTACTCCAATGCTTAAGTTAGCTAAAAGAGGATGAGAATATAGCACAAACTTTCTAAAGAGATAGAAAGAGCTTTTGCATTCCCTAGATGTAAATGCCTAAGGGTTTTATATAGAAGGGGTAAATGGGTTATGATTGGTAGACTCTTGCCACCTAGCTATTTGCAAGTATTAGTACTTTGGGTAGCAAAAGCCTAAGTTAGAACCAAGCGGCCAATTGACGTGCATCATTTATTCTCTCTTTGCTTTCTTCTCCTAAGGACTACATATGCTTATGGGAAGAACTTGGCCACTCATAAGCCCATGGTAAAATTAGGCCACCAATGATAACAATAAAAATGCATAACCTAATGTCAAAAATTCCATGTTAGCCTCCTTCATTACATTTGGTTCTCAGTCATACATTATTGTATTTTTCTAACAATATGTTGATTGATAACTTGGAGATATATCCAAAATCTCCAAATATTAGCAAACTATCTAATACGAAAACATGTTCCAAAAAAGAAGGCCAATAAGTGGGTGCTTGGTGTCATGGTCCCATTTTTTGTAATGTACATGTACTAACAAGGGCCTATTCTTTTGTACATATTGCAATATAGAAGGAGACTTTTTTTCATTTTAGCTAAAACCTTACTATTATTAGAAATTTCCATTTTTAGAAAGTGATACCATTTCACCAATTTTAACATCTCCTCCTGCCAGGCTCAAAAATGTCCGTAAAGCTCTTTACTGGAGTGTGAGTACTCTTTTAAATTGAAGCTCTTACTCACCACGTTAGTTAATCACAACCGACAGCACTTGTTACATACACATTATCCCTATGCATACACATTGTAGCCTTGCAATACTGTTGGAATTAATAAAAATGCGCTATTCATTTTTCAATTCGTACTTATATCCCTTATTTTACTATTGGCTTTTTTTTCTTGTTCATATTGCTTACAAGTTTAGGCCTTGTTGGGTAGTAGTACATGCAAGTTAGGCTTCCTTATTACTGTAGAAGCAAGAAAATAGGTGCTGCATGGTCTATTTATGTGCTATGGAAAGCCTCAAACCATAATAGTTGGTATTAAAGCCTAGGTTATTCTAATAGGAACAACCATGACACGACAAGAGGAAGCAAGCAAGAGGCTAGATAGCCTAGAGGAAATCTTTAAGAGATTATCTAAGCAGATGGATAATTTGGTTATACTGTCAGTAAAAGTGGCTGAAGTAAAGGCTAATCATCAAGATATGAATGTTATGATGACCAAGATGTTTAAGAATTTCAGTGTTACAATATATACACTTAGAGGAAATGCACATGATGATCAATAAAGTGAGACAACAATTAAGGACTCAAGTGGAAGACTTGAAAAGATAAGTTAATACTCATGCCTCAACCGAGACTATTGAGGAGTTGAGGGATAAGTAGCTATTTTCACTCAAGCTGTAAGGAATGCTCATTCCCTTGCCCTTGCCCTTATACATGTTTTTGCTCATGTAAGACATCTGAAGATACCTGAGCCCAACCATTCAGTAGCATAAAGGATACCAAATTGTTGGAGTACTTTCTATTTGATATGGAGTAGCATTTTGCCACTGTGGGGACAAATGATGAGAGAATAAAGGTCACAATGGCTACAATGTACTTAACTGGTGATGCCTAACTATAGTGACACATTAAGTATGAGGAGATCTAAAATGGCAATGCTCATGTAGATACGTGGGGCTGAGTTGAAGGTTGCGTTACGGGCTAATTTTTCCTTGAGAATGTTGAGTATAATGCCCAAAAGAAGTTGAGGGAACTTCAACAGTGTAATGACATCAAAAAGTATGTTCGTAAGTTCTCTACATTAATGTTGGACCTCAAGAGCATGGCCGAAGATGATAAGTTATTCTACTTCCTAGAAGGATTGAAAACCTATGCTAAGAATGAGTTGCAGAGGTAACGGGTTACAAACTTGGCTACAACATAAGCAGCAACTAAGCGCTTGACCAACTACACTCATGATAATAAAGGGAAGAACGTATTTCTAGGGCACAAGGATAGAAAGCCAGTCAAGTTGGGCAAACCCAAGAGTAGGGGAGCCCTAAGTTCAAGCAGTAGTAGTAGTAACACTAGAGGGGTTCAGAGGAAATCCTATAACTCTCACTAGTCCAAAAAGAATGGGGTAACCAATGAAGGTAAAAAATGTTCATTCTCATGTTTTCTGTGTAGTGGTTCGCATGAAGTAGCTGAATGTCCACATAGGGCTATACTTAATGGTATGGCCCGAAAAGCAGAGAATGTATGCCAAGATAAAGAGTTAAGGAGTGACGGAGAGGATCAGCCCTAAATGGGCATGTTACACATGTTTTCGAGTCTTAGAAAGAGTTCCTCAACATGACATAAGCCTAAGATCGACAATGAGTTAATGTATGTCTTGTTGAATATCAATGACAAGGGTATTAGTGTAATGGTAGACTCCGGTGCTACACACAACTTCATTGATGTGCCTGAGGCAGAAAGGTTGGGGTTGGTGCTTGTTGAAAACACTAACCAAATTAAAGCCGTTAACTCTAAGGCCCATCCTATTCAAGGAGTTGCTAGAAGAGTGAAAATAAGGGTTAGGGATTAGAGTAGAAATCTCAACTTCACAGCCGTTCTATTGGACAACTTTAGTATAATCCTTAGGATAGATTTCTTGAGATAGGCCAAAGTTGCTCCTATGCCCGCAGTAGATTGCTTGTTATTCATGGGAGAAAAGCCATGTTGTATGATAGTTTAAAGGAACTAGGCAAGCAACAATGACAAGGAAGGGAAGAATATTGAGGTTATGACGCTATCAAAACTCCAACTAAAGAGAGGGCTTAAACATCAAGAGCCAACTTCCTTGGCTATCCTTATAAAGAAAGAGGAAGCGAGAAAGACGGAGATACTAAGGATAATAGAGAGTGTCCTAAAGGAGTATAATTCTGTAATACTTAACAAGCTCCCGAATGAGTTACCTCCCAAACAATTGGTGGACCATGAGATTGAGCTAATTCCTAGTGCCAAACTACTTGCTAAAGCTCCTTATTGAATGTCTCCTCCTGAACTTGTCGAATTAAATAGCACACCTTTATTAATTTAAACAATATTACAAGGCTATAATTATGTATACAGGGGTAATGTGTATGTAACAGGTGCCGTCAATTGTGATCAATCAATGTGATGAGTAAGAGCTTCAATCCAAAAGAGTACTTATACCCCTATAAAGAATTTTGCAAACATTTTTAGGCTTAGCAAGAAGAGACATTAAAACTAGTAAAACGATATCACTTTTTAAAAGTGGAAATTTTTAATAATAGTAAGGCCTAAGTTAAAATGAAAAAAAGTCTCTCTCTATGTTATAACATGTATAAAAGAATAGGCCCATGTTAATATAAGTAGGTTATGAAAATGAGACCCTGGCATCCAGTTTTAATGTCAGCTACACATTGTAGAATTTCAACCTTGCTAGCCAGAAGACCTCCACCACTAGATCTAAGCTCCAGTACATATTGCCAATGACGTCTATAGAATTAAGTGGGGGAAGATGTCGGGGTTCCATTTTTGTAACATACTTATATTAGTAAAGGCCTATTTTTTTGTACATATTTTAACATAAAGGGGGATTTTTTGTCATTTTAGTTAGGATTTTACTATTATTAGAAATTTCCACTTTTAGAAAGTGATACCATTTAACCAGTTTTAATGTTTCCTTTTACAAAGCTCAAAAATGTCCATAAAGCTCTTTACAGGGGTATGAGTACTCGCATGGATTGAAGCTCTTACCCATCACATTGGTTGATCACGACCAACGATACTTATTACATATACATGACCTCCATACACACATATTATAGCCTTGTAATACTGTTGGAATTAATAAAAGTGTGATATTTATATTTCAATTTATGCCTATATCCCTTCTATTTACTATTATCTTTTTTTCTTGCTCATATTGCTTATAAGTTTAGGCCTTATTGGCCAACATTAAGTGCGAGTTAGGCTTTCTTACTACTATAAAGATAGGACAGTAGGTGATGCACGATTCATTTGTGTGCTATAGAAAGCCCCGAATCATGACACTTAGCTTAAGATTATACCGTGTAACATAAGGCGATAACACAATTCAAGAATATATTTTCTTAGATAATCAACAAAATTTGTATTCACATTTAAGAAAATATTTCATAGTATATATGGAAATTGTTATAATATAGAAAATGTTTTCTTATATTACAAGTCATATACAGTATCCATGACAATATTCCTCAAGGCTCCCATAAGTAAAAAAATAAAAATATGAATGTGCAAAAGTAAGAATTAACCAATTATCAACAAGCTCATTTACATGAAACATCATAGTACTATAAGGAATATCAAAGTATAGTTTATTAGTCAAAACAAAGAAAGAAAAAAAATGTCCCTCTCTCTCTCATTCCTTTCTCAGTTTCTCCCTAAGGATCATCTATTCTTAGGTTTCACCCCTTTCTTCTATCGTTCTTTCTTCCCCTTCTTCCCCCCTTATCTTCTTACCTCTTATTTTCTCGTATGACTGGTAGAGCATCTAAGTGTAATGCTAAGGCCACCCATCGACCGCCAAAGGATGATCCTCCACCCGGTTTTGAAGTTTCTTTATTTGGTAAAGGGGAGAGCTCTTTACCCAAGGTAATTTTAGATAGGTTGCCTGGTGTGGAAAAAGCTAGGTCTTGTCACCAAGCTATAGGAGTCAACTTTAACCTTTTGCAAAAAAAAATAGCATCCTTGAGCAATGTGAGCCTTCAGCATCAACTTTTGGCAGAGTAGGCCAAGATACTCTTGCATCTAAACATAAGATGACTAGTCAGAAGTCCAAACAAAGTATTTCCTCTTTAGGAAATACTACTATCGAAGAACTAAATGAGGTTCTTGATAAGATTAGGGGTGATAGGAAACCAAAAAACCACTTTCCTGGCCTTCATGATGTCGTACTCCCTCCATCACATAGAACACAACCTTCATGTTTAGATCTTCAATGTAACTCCTATGCACGCTTATGTAGCCACCTATTCAATCGACCTTGTTTTCAACTTGCGCTACATTCCGCTAAAGGAGAATGGAGTTATTCTAGGATTAAAATTACGTGCCAAGTAGAGGAGGAAGGTGCAAGCTTCTGGTAATACACTCTGGTAGGATTCTTCTTAGGATGGAAGATTCCTTACAATCTAGGGTGCTCATTTGTTATGAGATTATGGTATCCTTAACGTGTTGCCCAATTAAGAGGGGTTCATTTTCTTTAGATTTGAAAGAGAGAAAGACCTCATAGTTATTTTGGAGAAAACCCAATACATTGTTGAATACCTATTAGTGCTACAAAGATGGAGAGAGGTATGCCTTTAGAGGAACCACAACCCAATGTATCCTAGTGTGGAATCTTTTTTTATATGTACCATGTAAATTTCCTAGCAGATGGGAGAATATTCCAATTCTTAGGAAATTGGATAGAATCCTTATTAACCATGGTTGGCTCTCTAAGTTTCCTGCATCTCATATGATCTTTAGATCGCCCCATGTTGTCGGACTACTCTTTAGCTATCGCCTACCTAGATTTAGGCATCAAACAAAGGAGTGTCCCTTTCAAGTTCTTCAACTTTTGGTTTGATCACCTAGATTTTGCCAGTACAATTCAGAAGATATGGGAGAAACAGATCCAAGGCTCCAAATTTTTCGAGGTTGTCACAAAATTAAAATTGCTTAAGATAGAGTTAAGGCAACTTAACTCCTCGTCTTTCTCTAATCTCTCGAATAAGGTTCAAACAGTAAAAGCCCAATTAATAGCAGTTCAATAGTCAATCCTTAAAAATGGTGATAGTACATTAATGGAGGAGGAGAGAACATTGCTTAAGGATTATTAGCTCCTCCACACAGCTGAGGAATGCTTTTACAAAAAGAAATCAAGAATTAATTAGTTGAAACTTGGTGATAAAAACACTTCTTTCTTTCATAAAGCTATGATTTATTGGCATGACAGAAATTTCCTTCATTGAGTCATTAGAGAGGATGGTTTAGAAGTTGTTGGATCTAGACCAGTCAAGGAAGAAGTGTAATCTTTGTTCAAAAATCTTTACTGCTAAGCCTTCATGCCAAATCTAGATGACATCAATTCCTATGTTTTGACTATGCTATCCATGGAACAAATTGCTCATCTTGAAAGTCCTTACTCAGTAAAGGAAGTCAAGAGTGTCATTTTCTCCATTCCAAGTGAAAAAGCCCTTGGTCTTGACGGTTACTCAACTAAGTTCTTTAAAGCAATTTGAGAAATCATAAGGGTTGACCTTTCTAATGCTATTTTAGAGACCTCCAATTCAGGTAACCTCCTTAAGCAAGTAAACAACACTATCTTAATGCTGGTGCCAAAAGTTCATAATCCTTCAAAGGTTTCAAATCTTCAACCAATAACTTACTGTAATGTTATTTACAAAATTATATCCAAAATGATTGCCGACCGCATGAAGAAGGTGGTATCATCTCTTATAGGACTGGAGCAAGCTACTTTTATTCCTATTAGAAGAATTTTTTATAATATCTTCCAAGCATAGGAACTCATGGCTAGCTATCACTTACAGCAAGGCCTTCCTTGATGCTCTTTGAAGATTGATATTAGAAAGGCCTATGATACCATACCTTGGGATTTCATCTTGAAGGTGTTGGAAGAGATTCCCACCTCTCTTTTGAAGGTTTATATAGCAATGTATCTCTACTTTAACCTTCACTATAAACATCAATAGTAAACACCTCCACAAGTTACTCTTAGAGCTAGAGGAAACTTCTCAAACTTCGAATCCTTGTTCAAAAGCAGTTTAGATAGATTGTCAAAAATGATGAATTTGTATCTTTATGGAGTGATTTTTGGCTACCAACAAGCCCTCTTGACTTGACTTTCAATTAAAGAGAGATTACAAGGTCAGGAATTAACTATTGTGCTAAGTTAAACAATATCATACTAAGGGAGGAATGGAACTATCCTAAAGAAAGTTTCTAAAGACATATCAACATACTAGAAAACATTAGACCTAATCTACTTCATCTGGATACCTTTGCTTGGCTTCCTGCATCAAATGAGACCTATTCCATCAAGAGTGGTTTTTTTTTTTTTTTCCTTGTTGGTAGCTAACCTCTCTTATCATGGCAAAGGATTGTTTGGAACAAATCCTTTATCCTTAGGCACGCATTTATCTTTTGGCTAGCATGGTTTAATAAGTTGAACACTTCTAAAAAATTGCAGAAGTACTTGCTTCCTTTGTGCATAAGGACAAGAATCTCACGACCATTTTTTCTTTGATTATATGTACTTGGCTCAAGTATGAACAACTGTATGCCTTAGATTGGGGTGCCTTAGTTTATGCTTCTCTTGGGAAGGGATCATTTCTACCCTCCTTCCTGCTACATCTTCAAGTTCTACCTTTTTAGATTCCCAGAAAGTAGCATTAGTTGCAACTATCCATTGTATATGGAAATCTAGGAACCAGTTAAACTTGGTGGAAACTTACCTCGCCTAAGGTCTTTAGCAAACCAAATTCTATCTTATTGTCTCCCTTCTTAGTCTTTTTGTCGAGTTTACTCATGTTTCTTTCTTTGTAAAGCTTGGTTACTCCTTTCGAATATATTACATTTACTTACAAAAAAAAAAATTCAAAGTATAGTGAAAGGCAGGAAATGGAATGAATCTAAAATTTGTGAAACAATCATTTATATATCCAAATCTAGAAAAACCAATATACCTAATTCATGGAAAGACAAAAGGAAATGAATTTCAATCACAGATCAAAACTTCATCAATCAAATGGAAAAAGGATTCACCATTAGCTTGTTCCATGTCTAGTAGATTGGAGAATCAATAAATAAATGAATGATTTAGAGAGAGAGAAAAGATTTTTGAAAAATGGAAAGGAAAAGGTGGAGTGCCTTTCCTTCCTTTTTTTTTTTTCTTTTCTTTTCTTTCCTGTGAAGAAAACTATTCCACTAGATAAATTAACGTAGTGCAGAACCATTATTACCAAATTAATCTCCAAATTTTCTAATAGATAATACATCATTGCCTAATCTTTTAGAAATAATGTCGCTTGAACTCTTAACAAAGAATTAAACATCTTATCACAATATAATGCATTAAATTTAAGGAAGCATAGGGTAGGTAGAGTACTAATTAGATACGTACCATATTTGATGTGTAGATTTTCCTATCAAACCCAAGAAATCATCTTCGTTCTTTTCTTTTAAACTCTCTTTATTGACTGGAGAACCATTTGTTCATCCACTTTTTGTGACACTTCAAGTTTAGGAGAATTTATTTTTTGAGTCAATTCAGACCCTTACCATTGGCAGGGAAGAGTGATGATCGAAAGGAAGGGGTAGGGTAGTGATTCCAAGAAGAGAGGCAACTTGCTTTTTGGAAAAATTAGGGTCACTTTTGAAGAAAGAGAAATGTGAGTGAAGCAAAAGAATGATGAAGATAAGCACAATCACCATAGAAAAATCCATTTATTATGGATCTTTTATGATCTCCTATATCTTTTATCAATTCTTTTTATAGGAGGATTATACTAAAGAGTAACAATACTTGGATGTAACTTTAAATAGGAGATCAATATTTAAAAATAAGAGATGAATATTTTAGAAAGTAGTTAAAATAAAAGATTTTCATTAAAACACCATTACTACAAGCTAATGTATCTATTATTTGTCATGCCACACTAATGTGGTGCACATACACTTGATCGGGATAGTTTGTTCCTTAAGGGCGGTTGGTGGGCCAACGACTCACTTTTTTATGTAGGTTGTAATCTATCAATTTTCTCAAGCCAAACTAGCCACCTTAAGGCCAAGGGAGTAGCTAGTCTTAGGATAGCTAGTGCTTTTTTTTTCGATTTTTTGAATTTTTTTAATATTTTTTCACTTTTCTTGTTTTAATTAATTATATATAATATATACTATATATACATCATCTACACATGTCAACGTTAGGTGTCTACCACACATATGCCACATCAGTGCTGCATGGCAAATAATAGATATGTGAGCTTATATTAACAATGTTCTAATGAAAATCCTTTATTTTAACCTCTCCCTAAAATGATGATCCCTTATTTTTACTTATTAAAATATTGATATTCTATTTGAACTTACATAAAACGTTGGTATCCTCTAATGTAATTTTCCAATTCTTATATATATATATATATGTATGTGTGTAGACACATACTAACTAATCACACAACTACCTTAAATGTGCAAAAACTAAATAGTGTAGAATAAAATTCAGATATTTGTTTTTTTACCAATCTACCAATAATTTAATCACATGTGTGAGACACACACACACACATATACTAATTAATCATGCAACCACATTAAATGTGCAAAAACTAAATAATGTAGAATAAAATTAGATATTTGTATTTTTACCGATCTACCATTAATTTAGTTATGTGAATACCAATTACATAAAAATTATTACATACGTATATATATAATCACGTGAAAATAATTATATAAATACAGACACAATATGCAATTTGCCTCTTCTTATGTATTTTTATCGCATATAGATGATACAACATTAGAATATTTTTATTTTGTATGATTGTTATGTATGAAGATGCGACATTAGAGTAAATGTTTATTGCATGTCAAAGATATAACATCTAGTAGTTACATTAATATAATTTATTTTGTACATATGTCGCATGTAATAGATGCGATTTTGCGATGGTATTTAGGTAATTAAAATTATATAATTTATATTGATGTAAATTTTTTTTTTAGGAATAGTAGACATGTGTTACACCCAATAAAATTTATAATATATTAAATAATTGTATCAAATTATATATTTTGATGACTTAAAAAGGGAAAAAAAATAAATGGTATGGAAAGTCTCTTGTAAAAGAAAAAGTAAAAAAGAAAAGAAAAGAAAAGGATTAAAACAATATTTTTCTATACTTAGTATGAAGTAGCTTGAAAATAAAAACTAGGTAATTGAGTGTTTCCCCCCAAATCAAATATTAAAACTTAACAATTCCATGGAAATAAGGTATTTTGTGTTTTGTTGGACTTTAGGTATAAACTCATCATTAAAGGAAGACCGACCATTGAAAACTACATTTTTCCATTATTTTTCACTTTTCAATTTTCACCAAAGCAATGAAATGTCAATAAAATCAGTACATATCATTTAGTCACATACATAATAAACTCAATAACCCGAAAAAGGACACATTAAATGTTATATATACTAAAAAAAATTTTTAATTTCTTTTTTCGCTAACAAATTAGCATTTGGATTTATATACTTTTGTTATCATTCTCCAAAAATGAATTAGTTTGAAGAGGAAAATTCAAGAGAAGTATTTTCCTTTTTCTCTTTATCTTTTTTTCTTTTATTTCTTATATTGTGGCCCCAAACCAAATATTATCCGTGTAATCGAAGGGGCACTTACTTCATTTTATCTACTTCCATCACATTGTAATTTTCAAATGATTTATAATGTTATAATATATAACAGTACTCCAAGAGAATCATTCCTCACAAGGACTTGAACATTAGTTAAAAATAAAATTTTTATGAAGGCTTTTATCAATTTAGTAATTTTTTTTCTTATACCATAGATTAGTATCCATCAAACCCATTGCCAACTAATCCCATTTAATCCACTACCATTAAGTGTTATGCCCTATAAAGTAACCCACTCATGACTTTGTTTGTTCTCAATCAATTCTAAATATCAATTTCAAAACCAAGTTCTCATAAAGAAAGCAACTAGATTCCAACCATTGTCAACATCAACTTCATAAAGACACCAACTCCTTAAAGGTCAATGGGACTAGCTACATGCTCCTTGCTACAACTTAAGTACAAGCAACTTTTTCTTGCCCTTTTACTACTCAATCAATCAACATCTGTACAATTCACTAACAATAAACTTAAACCATTAATCAATTACTCAATAGAGTTAGATCACCATGTTTAAATCAAGATTCTCTTACTAAGGATCAAATATATCATCTCTCAACTAAGGAAGAGATTCTCACATTTTATACTCTATATATGCATGTATATACTCCTAATCCATATCACAAGTACAATACCACCAAGTAAATGATACAAAACTATAAGCTCTTCCTTCACTTTACTCTTTTCAGTTTTTTCTATTTTCCTTTTCTTTTTGGCTTTAAGCACACATGCATCCCCTATTTGATGTATTTACATTGGAGATCTCTTTATTTCTCATCTTTTTCACAAGTTGGGCAGTAAAGGCTCATGAACCCTTCTAAGAATTATTTACTCAAGTAAATGCACCATGCGTTTATTGAGTACCCTAAATGTCCACTTATACTCTATTTTTTCTTTACTTTATATATATTTTTCTTTATATTTGATTAATCATTTTGTTGAGGTTTATTTTACTCTCGAGTTTAGTTCTTTTAATATTTAAGAAGAGACAATCAAGGCAAGCTCAAATTTTGTATGATTTACTCAATCATATCAAGATGTTGGAACTTCAAAGAATATGTGTACATACTAATTAGCTTAAAAATGTAAAAACCTAATCCCTAATCAAAAACATTGCCTTAAACCTAAGTCGTCAAATCTTAATGTAAATAGAGTGTAACTAAACAAAGCAGTGATTTCATGACTTAACTCTAAAAAAGTAAGGAGTGTCTAACTCATGATTAAGTTAAAAAAGGCTCTAAAATTGAAAAAATTTGGTTAATATTTGCTCTTTTCGTGAGAAATGCAACTAAAGTTTTAAATTTTTAAAATGTTTTGGTGCTTATGAAGCCAAAGTTAACAATAGCATAGATCAATTGTCATTTTCACATAATATACATAAGGGTCAAGATGTAAGCAAATCATATAAAGCCAACACAACCACCAAATGTAGCTAATACATAGAAACAAGTGGATATTCAACTCTACACACTACAAATCAACACAAATCCATCAACTACTCCATCATTCATCAACCAACATAACCCCAAACTATAACTCAGCACAAAATCTAGCCTAAACATTGAGACAAACAATGTCCTCATTATTTAGCACAAAAGATATGAATAAAAGAAGAGAGAAGGACGAGACTCCCTTAAGGTATTAGTTAATGAGTTGGCCACATCTATGCAAGTCTCCAGTATGCTCTATGCTCTCAAGCTCTAAGCTATCACCATAGCTACTCTATAAGTGCTCTAAAGCTCCAAGGTAATAGCATAGCCTTCACATGTTTGTTCCAAAACTCCAATGAAGCAACCCTACGCCACAAGAAACAAAAGAGATCATGGTAGCTGATTATAGGAGATAGTAAGCTAAGGGAGGATATTCAAAGGACTAACAACCATGAACATGAAAGAACAACTAACATAAACAAAAAGGATAAATGAAATGAACATGAGCATAGAGAACTAAAAGAGAAGCTAACATAACCAAAAACAAAAGAGACTCAATGGTAGGTTGCCTCCTATTCAATACTTGGTTTATAGTCCTTAATCGAACTTTTGCCCCTTTTCTATCATGGTGGCTCAAACCTACAAGGCTCTCTCTCTACAACATCAAGATCATCCTCCATCAACGCTTGGCTCATTCTTCCAATACTAGCTCCATCCTCATCAACTACTATCATCAACTAATCAAAAGAGATATCACTAGAAACATAAGATTCATATCGCTCCTTACATTTTCAAGCATACAACATGATCTCCTCATTTCCTACTCTCAATACGATCCTCTATACTTATACATCAATGAGGATACCAACTATAGCTAAGAATAGACGCCTAAGGATCAATGACAAGTGCTAGTCATCTCTCATATCCATTACCACAAAATCAATAGGAAATGTATATCGACTAATTTATTCTATGACATTTTGGCATATCCCCAAAGGCATCTTAGGAGACTGATTTGCCATCCTAAGGGTCAAATCTATAGCTCCCAAGATACTCCCCAGCTTCAACTTCTCCATTATCTCAAAGGACATTAGGTTTATTGCCATACCCAAATCACATAAAGCACCTAAAATGAACTAATTTGCCATAGTTCATAGTATAGTAACCTTTCCTAGATCATCCATCTTAAGGAGTATATACTTTACTTTCAAGTCCACATCCTTTTAGATAGGAAAGATCACTTAACCAATATGATCTATCTCTTTTTCTTGTTCTCTACATATCTCAATTGACTTATCAACCAAATCACTCTCAATTATATCCAAAGGATCCCTCTTAGTCGTGCTCTCACCTTCCTTCATTTTAATACACTCATACTCATCAATCTTAGTATGAAGCGCAACATCAAGCTCATCCTCATCATTGCTCCAATCGCCCATAAACAATAACTTGTCATAACTACTCAATTGAAACTACTCATTTTTCACTTCACATTGATCCTTCTCTTTACTTTCTTTGAAATCATGCTCTTTATTTCCCTTCATTTCTCTAATCTCATTCACAACTTCACAAACACTCCTAACTGAATCTCCTTTCATGAAATCCTCCTTAACTAGCTTCTTTGTCACTAGATTACCCACATGGTCTCAACTTCTAATCTCAATTACATACTCATCGACTGAGGTATCATTCTTGTCAAGCTTAAACTCTTCAAATGCTTTACCCAAAAGATTCATCTTAAGATCCATCATCTTTTCACTTTCAATAGTATTCACATCTTTACCACTCCTATCTAATGATCTAACTTGTTCCCTTCCATTTGATGATCTAGCTTATTCCCTTAGATTTCTCTATATGGTACTAGGTAGCGCACCCTAAGGGTGGCTACTAGATGAATGGGATAGCTAAGCTAACTATTTTTGCAAGTCTCGGATGATAGCCTTTAGATGATTCTTGTAATAGGGTTTTTAGCATCTAAATTACAGTGTCCTCTTTTTCCTTCTCCTTTTATAGAATTGTTTGCTACTAAACCACTAGGTTGCTCTAAGAGCATTCCTATCTCTCTAACCCAAATTTGGGTGGTCTCTCCATCCTAAATTCTAGGTGTTCAAATAAGGATTGCAATTCCCTACTTCCCTATTAAACTTGTTCACAAAATTCACTTATTCCATCCTTAAGCTTATATAAGGGGCATAAGAATTCCCCATCGAAGACTTTGAAAAGCACATAGGAAGACGCCTGTAAGACATACCATCCTCAACTAGACTAAAACATGGGATTAGGCTTTCCATGGGTTGCATCTTTCTTATCTAAGCCGTAAGAACTGCTACTTACGCTTAAAGCTTAGCTATTATTTTTTATTCATTTATAGCAACCACTTATCTTGGCCTGGTTCTTTCACAATACCAGTTGAAAGAATTCACTTCAAAAAGAGCATAGGCTTGCTTAACATTCTTTCTCATTAAACAACCCCTTAAAGCGGTATCAATTATAATCCTCAACCAACCACCCAATACTATAAGAAATGTAAACCAAAGAGGGCAAGGGTATACCATGGTGAGGACAATGCCTAAGGAGCTCATTAAATTGTTCCCATGCCTCATAACATGTCTCTCTTACATATTGGTGGCATTGATCTCATTTCTTAATTAAGTGGTCTTATTAGGCGGAAAAAACTTTGCTAAGAATTTATGTGCCAATTAATCCTAAGTAGTCATTGATTGTGTAGGCAATGAATTCAACTAACTCCTTAACTTATCCTTAAGGGAAAAAGGAAATATGTAAAGGCGAATCACATCATTTGAAACTTCATTTCCTTTTGATTATGGCACAAATCTACAAAATGTTGATTAAGTGATCATGTAGATCCTATAAAAGTCAACCCCCAAATTAATTTACCTGCACCATTTGTATCAATACAGGTTTTAACTCAAAATTATTTACTTGAATTGTAAGCCACGTAATTGCTGGTGTGGCTCCCTCAACATTAGGCATAAAGTATTCCCACAACAACTAAGCATCTTCATTTCCACCTACAATCTACTCATTATGCCCACTATCATCATCTCCATTCCTATTACCTCTCATGATTTTTAATTACTTAAGATCCACTCTTATTTCCCTTAAATGCTAGTGAAATGTTTGCTCAATTTCAAGATGAAAAAGAAAAGTCAAATTAGGAGCTTTATCACTAGACATTCATTAACAAAACCTAAAGGTAGAATCTTTTTCGTTTTTCTCATAAAAATTTTAACTTTTTATGGATTTTTCAAAAATTTCAAATCTTTACAAACTAAGACAACTAAAATCCCTAAAGAAAAACTCCTAAAATGTAAAAGGAGATTGAAACTTTGTGCACTTCGGTACATAACCACTACTCTAATATCGAAAGCAACAAGTAAAAACATGATTTCACTAAGAAAGGCACATAGAACACAAGAAACCCGATGATAAGATAATTTTTTTTTCTATATAAAATGCATAATATAAGATGAGAAAGCCACTCAAATAGCTAGACTAATGTAAAATCAAAGGCTTAAACTATCAAGAAATTAAATTAAACCTAGCTTCATTGAAATCTCAAGCAACAAGCTAAGGTAAACTACACTAAATAACTACTGACTAGCTTGAATTTTTTTTTAGTTTTTCTCAATTAATTGAAATTCCTACAATGAAATATTAAGTAAATAAAGTGCTAAGCAAGACTAACCAGATAAATTGACCAAGAAAGAAAAAATCTAATAATTATCAAGAATCTAAACTAGTAAGAAGCCAAACTAAACACAAATCGACAAAGATCATGCGCAAAATCAATAAACATAAACAAAGATCCTACAATGCAAAAAGATCAAAACTTTACATACTAGAGCACACAACTGTTATCACTAAAAGCAAAACAACAAGTCAAAACATAATTCTACTAAGAAAGATATATAAAACACAAAGAACACAACAATGACATAAAAGCTAGAAATTGTATTTTTTTTATATAAAATTCTAACTCAAAATATGGGAAAACTGATCAAACAAGTAAAAATCTATTAAATGTTTAAGCACTAACTAACTAGAAGCTAAACTAAAACCATCAAAATAGCAATTAATAGGTTAAGACAAACAATACTAGGAAGTAAACACAAAGCTGGAAATTTTTTTTTACAATTTTTCAATATAACATGTTACTAATAAGAAGAAAAGTCTATCAAGCAAGCAACCAAATAGTTAGCACAAAAAGCTACACTAGTATAAGATAAAGCTAGCTGAAAATGCATAAAAATTTGACTAAATTAACTACTAAAAAATAAAGCTAGCAGTTATGAAATGATCAAATTAATAAGAGCAATAAGACTACTAAGAAGCTAAACTACAACTAATAGCTAAATCCTATCAAATTAATTAAGATAGTAAGACTATTGCTAAGCTAATCTAGCAAGAAGTAAAGGAACAAATAAAAATGAAAAGAGGCTTAGTCTAAGAGATCAACTTCTAATCTAATATTAGCAAAACCAAAGCTTCCCATCAATGGTGCCAATTAACTTGACTCAATGCTTTAATTCACACTTGAAAATCAACTATGACTATACAATTTCGTACAATCAAATTAAAGCAAGTT
Organism: Lumnitzera littorea; assembly: GCA_024138015.1. Lineage (NCBI taxonomy): Eukaryota > Viridiplantae > Streptophyta > Magnoliopsida > Myrtales > Combretaceae > Lumnitzera > Lumnitzera littorea. The sequence continues at coordinate 93,675,599 of JAMXBB010000003.1, forward strand.
AAAGCTAACAAATGTATTAGATCGTACAAGTAGTATAGATAATGAATCAAGGTCGCATTCTACAGGAAGCTATGTACTACTTACTAGACTAATTAAGTCGATTCCTAAGCTAAGCTATAAAAATTTGAATCAAAATAGAGTAAAATCTAATTAACAAAATAAACACCAAACCAAATGTCCTAACTACACTTTGTGGATCTAGGTCTAAGAAATGTAAAAAAATTATTTTGGGATTTTCAATCTATTATCATTTGAATTAATGCAATGCCTTGATGTGATATTCCAAAATTGACTAAACAAGATTTAACTAAACTCACTTGAAGTCGCCCATCTCCCGGAGTAGTGGAGTTTCAATTATAGCATAAATCATCCTATCAAGATGATTTATCTATAATTATCGGGTAAATGGTAACCCACTCACACAGGAATTACTATTCTAGTTAGAAATATAGATCTAGCACATCATTGTGACCCAAACCATTTTTCCAACCGCATTAAGAGCCTGAGTTCATGAATCTTATTAAAACCCGCATATCCTTATTATCGAGTTGAAAATTTGGTTTCCCTTTTTCCTAATCCAACTTATACTAAGCATGGCCTACCTAATATAAGTTCCTTGACTAGATTAGGAAAAAACTCAAATTAAAAAAAAAAATTAGGCAATTTTTTATGACATGGTGGTGATTCCTAACTCTTAACTTCCCAACCTTTGAAAGCCCTTAATTAATTTCAGTAAAGATCGTGCCTGACTCCTTCAATTTTTCCAAAGAAACTCAAATTTCCCAATAGAACCCTAAACTAAACCTTGCATTAAAAACATGAGAAATTCTCCTATTCTAATTTATAATTCTTATAATTGCTTATTGGAATGCATGGTTGAGAGCTTCATTTATAGTGTCAAATCAAGCTTAGTGATCAAGAAATATCTTTTTTGTATAGGGAAATTAAATCTCTTTATATCATGAAAGTTTAACTCGTTTTTATTTTCTTCTCTTTTTTATCCAATTTTAGCACATTTTATATGTAAGCTTTGCTAAATAAATGGTTAAAACCTCTCCTTGATGTCTTGTTGCCAATTCCATACACCAATTTCATGATAAGTTAGCCTTAGGAGATTCAATTTTTCATTTTTTCTAAAGTATGCTACATTTAGTTAATAAGAGACTTCCTTTTTTAATTTTTTCTATTGGGGTTGATTTCCTTTATTTTTTTTTTTTTTTTTAGATTTCTAGATCAAAATGTTGTGCTCTAGTTGCCCTTTCTATCCCATATTTTTTCCTAAGTTTTAAATGTAAGAAAGGGGGTGAAAACGAGTTGAATGTACCAGAGTTTTTCTGGTATGAAACTACCATCTATATTCTGTTCTTCAAGCTCTATTAGGGACGAAAAGAAGAAAAGGAAGGTGGAAAGGGATGGGCACTTCATGTACCCCTATGTACACATTTCTTTCTTTTTTTTTCTTTCATTTATTCTTTTTTGCTTCGCACCACATAGCACACCTACATGCAACCACGTAGTGCAGACCTCCTAGCTACAAGTCGATACTTGGCTATATATATGGTGACACATGTCATGCACATGGTAATTTTTTTCCTTCTCTTTTCCTTTTTTTTTTATTATCATTTTGATTTCTCATTTTTATTATCGTTTCATTTTTCTCTTTATTTTTTATTTTTATTACCTCTTCCTTTTTTTTTTTTTGGGCAAAAATGGGATGTTCACAACTATCCCTTTTTATAGGAAGTTTGGTGAAAAATTTCTTATAAAATAAAAGGACTACCCATTTTTGCCTTTGAAAGGTTGAGATGCTAAAGGTTCTAAACTTAAAATGGTATTAGCCAACTAATGGGTCTAAGCTTAAGGGTGCCAACCAGCTAATGGGTTTAGGTTTAATACTATGTTTGGCAAACTTTAGAAGAGATGAAATGGGTAGAAATCAAAAGAAAGGAAAAGAGTGAAAATTGAAAGAAAGGAAATAGTAATATTATTTTATGTTTGGACATTTAATAAGGAAATAGAAGGAAATGAAAGGAAATTGGTGATTTAATAGACTATATTACCTTTACTTTTATTGAGCAAATATATATGTTAAGGATATTTTTGTAATTTCATTTCATTTCCATCACTTTCTATCCAAAATTGGAGAGAAACATTATGGATTTAAAAGTGGAAAACTTTCCACTTTTTTCCCCTCATTTTCTTAAATTTCCACATTCATTTTAAATTACCAAACGTGAACTTTTCACTCATTTCCATTGGTTTCATTTGATTTCTACTCATCCAAACACAATGTAAGGGTGCTAGCCAACTGACGAGTCTAGGCTTAAAAGGGTGCCAACATACTAATAGATCTAGGCTTAAGGGGGTGATTAATGATATTCACATCTTTCATTCTTATTGGAAGAGCAATGCCCTAGCACCCTAGTGGTCTAGAGATCTAAAATTTTAAAAGGTGGATAGCGCTCCACTAAGCTGACAATCCTGAAATTTTCAAAGGGTAGACAATGCTCTACATGAGTCGGCGATCCTAAAATTTTTCAAAGGGTGAACAACGCTTTACATGAGCCAATGGTCTTGAAATTTTTCAAAAGGTAGACAGCACTCTATATGAGTCGATAGTCTAGCGATTTGAACAACCTACTACTGAACCAGCGATCTAACAATTTTTCAAAGAGCAGACAGCACTTTACTAAGCCAGCAATCTTGGAAAAGAGTACGTATCCTGAATGAGTTTTTTTAGAAGTTATTTTGGATAGATACAAAAAGGAGGAATTGTGAGAAAATCTTGAAGACTTGGGTTTAAGAGAAGCAAGAACAAAAAGTTCTAAACTTGCAAACTTTTACTTTTTCTTTTTCTGAAAAAAATATTTAGGAAATGATCCCCCACCCAACCAACCACACACCGCCCCCCCACAAGTAGATAGGCTTTAATTTCGACTACTTGTCCATAGATATTTTTTAAAATAATTAGAAAAAGAAAAAAGAAAACTGAAGAAATGAGCTCAAGAGTTAATATATTAAAACCTAATGGGGTTACCATAAAAGATCCATAATTAATTAAAAAAAGGCCTTTTAACTCTTTTCAAAATAAAGGGCTTCAATAATGGGGGAAAAGATATATTTTTATTTTTTAAGGCCACCTAAAGTGCTAAAATACCTACTAGTTAAGATTAGACCCATGTAATTTTAAAAGTATTTTTGTAAAAATTTAATAGGCTAGTCAATTTTATTTATGGAATATTCCACTTTAAGTATTTACATTTTAATTAAGTTTTGAAAAAAAAATTCTTTTTGTCCCACTTTTCAAAAGAACCAAGGAAAACTCTAATTTTTCAAAAACATACTAGTTAAATTTTTATTCTTTCAAAACAAAAACATTTTTTTAAGGTGATAAAATATTTTTTTATAAAAAAAAAACCCTTCTTTTATTTTAAAAAGATTTTTAACATCATACAAGTTATACAATCATATTTAAACTAATTATCATAGCAAAACAAAAACAAGTTTATCATAATTTAGGAGAAACTCTAATTTTTCAAAACATACCAACAATTTTCTAAGGTGATAACACATTAAAAGATGAATAATCATGTTTACAAACAAAGAAAAAGAAAAAGAAAAACATGTCTAGATAAATTACCATGGCAAATAAAAAACAACTTTATCATCATTTTCCAAAAAAATTTCAATCAAACACATCAAAATCAAGATCTTCCTTATTCAAACAAGAATCATAATCAATATTTTACAAACCATCAAGATCAAAACACTAATTCTATACATTCAATATTAAGATAGCATTCATATTATACAAACAAGAGTTATGATAATTCATTCATCAAATCATCTATTTTAGTAGAATCAAAGTCTTCTTTTTATATTTCAACAAGAACAAACACAATTTACATATAATGAACATTAAAAAAAAATCAAATAGAACAATATACAAAAAAAAAAAAAATTGTGGCAAGAACATTACAAGTCATAACTATTTAATTTAACACATAAAACAAGATTACAATGATTACTTACACCCATCATGCATCAACATCCATTAAAATCACAAGAACAATTCAAAGTTACAGAAACTTACATTGTGCAGCAACAAACCAGAGGCCAGTTTGGAGGCACTTCAAGCAGTTTCCAATGAGGTGGTGACAATTCCAAACTCCTAACTTTCTAACCTTTTAAAGCCCTCAATCAATTTTAGTAAAACTATGCTTGACTCCTTCAATTTTTCCAAAGAAACCTAAATTTCTTAGTGAAACCCTAAATTGAACCTTACTTTGAAAACATGGGAAATTCTCCTATTCTAATTGATAATTCTTGTAATTATTTGTTGGAATACATGGCTAACAGCTTTATTTATATTGTGGAATCAAGCTTAGTGATCAAGAAATATCCTTTTGTGTAGGGAAATTAAATTTCTTTGTATCATGAAAGTTTAACTCGTTTTTAATTTCTTCCTTTTTTTTATTCGATTTTAGCACATTTTGGATGTAATCTTTATTAAATAAATGGTTAAAATCCCTCCTTAATGTCTTAGTGTCAATTCTATTCACCAATTTCGTGATAGGTTAGCCTTAAGAAATTCAATTTTCCAATTTTTTCTAAGGTGTGTTGCACTTAGTTAAAAAGAGACTTCATTTTTTATATTTTTTTTTTTCTATTCGAGCCAATTTCCTTTATTATTTTTTAAGATTTCTAGACCAAAGTGTCATGCTCTAGTTGCCCTTTTGATCCCATATTTTTTCCTAATTTATAGATGGAAAAAAGGTGATTAAATTAGGTAAAATATTCGAGGGCTTTTTATAGCATAAAATGGTAATTTATGTTCTATTCTTCAAGCTCGATCAAGAAAGGAAAGAAGAAAGGGAAGGTGGAAAGGGATGGGTGCTTCACATAACCCTACACTCGCATTTGTTTTTTCCCTTTTCATTTTTTTGCTTTGTGCCACGTGGCCACAAACCATGTGGCAATTTTTTTCCTTATCTTTTTTTTTTTTAATTATCATTTTGATTTCTCATTCTTATTACTGTTCCATTTTCCTCTTTATTTTTTTTATTACCTCCTCTCTTTTTTTCTTCCTTTTAAGAGTAAAAATTGCATGTCTACATTTATGATAAGCTCTTTCAAAAATTCAAGTTATATTTATCACAAGTTATCGAATCCCTTCTGAGTTTCGTTTAACTCTATCTACTTAAAAAATAATGACCAAACATTAATTAAATAAACAATGTACACAATAGCGAAATTTCTAAATACTCAAAATCAATATCAAAACAATTCATAAAATAACATTAGCTCATAAAATTCATCATTACAAAATCCAACATGTAGTAAACATAATCTCAATTAATACCCAAATAAATCAAGACATAATGTAATTGAAATAACAAGAAAAAATATGTTAATGGATATCTTTAAATTCGACTCCTAAAAATAAAATTGATATGTCTCGATACAATTGGAATCCGAAACAATCCTCTTTCTATAGTTAGAATATTGAGCTTTAATGCTCAAAAAACTAAGGAACTCGACATTGAATTCAAAATGAAATATGTTCGTAAAGCTCTATTTCTCCCTATGCTGCTACGAAAAAATTAAACTCCGCTGTTATCCATCGACCATCTCTATTTTAAGCTACAGTAAAAAAAAAAAAACTCGACTCCATCCTATAAATTAGAGATGGATACAGTTCGATTCGATATAATTTACCTTCCCTTACCAAACTGAACTTAATAAAGCAATTCAGTTTTTTTTTATAAATTAAATATAATTATATGATTCGGTTCATAAATTTTTTTAACCTAACTAAAACTAATTTGATTTGATTTAATCCACGATTCGAACCGTTTGAGTCAAATTTTTACTAAATATTTTTATTTCTAATAAATATAAAATTTTAAATAGAATTTACTCAATTTAATTTTAATAGTTGATATCAAATTACGATAAAGAATAACAAAATATGAAAAATTTAATGAAATTTATGAAAATTGATAGAAAAAAAAAAAAAAGTACAAAATAATTATATAAATTTTTTTTATTTAATTAAATGGTTCGATTCAGTTTTAAACAGTACGGTTCGGTTTGCTTTCCTAAACTAAATCGTGAACCGTTTATATATATAATCAAACTGAATTTTAAGTCAAAAGGTTCAAAAAAAAAATTAATTATTTTAGCTTAATTTAGTTTAGTTCACGATTCGATCCATGGTTTATGGTATTTTTTAGGCAACCTTACTGTAAAAGTAGACCCTTGCTTCCTTAATCATCCTGTGCCTTTTGTGTCGTTTCCCACGTGGACTTGGGCTGCGATTTAAACCAGAAACATGGGCTACCCCTGAACCGATGTCACGACAGATCTTCAATATGGATAATTTCTGCAGCTTAAATCTCTCCTGACGTTGCTGGGCGACATTTCTTTTAACCATCATGCTGCTGTCATGTGTGTGGGCTTCTAAAATAAATATTGGGCTGCAGTTACTTGTTCCTCTAATTACGTATCATTTTCCAAAAATAGCAGCTATTATGATGATTCCTTCCCACATGTGAGCAGGATTCAGAGTTTGGTCTTTACTGTGGCCTTCAGGAAATTAAATAAGGAAGGAATGGGCCCCGTACGTTGTGTCACTTAGATTGAATCCGTAGAGTGTCTTATTTCTTCCACGTGAATGAATTCCCAGACAATTGAAACATATTACACATCCTTGAATGAACCTCCATGTAGCTGCTGGTCCTGCTACAATTCCAGTCTACAATTTTTCCTTCAAGCCACGGCTACTATTGAAGAACAAGTCACATACTCGCCATCAATTCCTTGTAACTTCAGCTGCTGGTTCGGAGCTTGGATTGATTAGGAACTTATGTATTCAACTTTCTTGGCCTGCTCTGTTCAGTTGTGACTTGGGTCTTGAAGAATTTGCTGGTCAATTGCAGCTTGGTTGTTGCACTGAAGCTTGGACAGATTTGGAGAAGATGCTTGGACAGCGAGTTGATCCGTCATCAAATGGATTGACACTCGGGCGCTCTTAGTTGATTGGCTGCTAGGATTTGAAGTCCACGACCTGCTTTGCGTTGAGTGTCGTAGCTGCTGCTTGTCATGGAGCTCGCGCGCTGATGCTAACTTGTGTGTTTTACTTCATGGCTGTCATGTGCCATGGCTGCTGCTCATGTCAAGTGAAGAAGCTGCTGTCATTTGGCTGCTAGTTTTATGGCGTGGAATGCCATGCGTTTTGTTGTTAACTGATAGATGCTTTGCTCCATGGATTGCTACAATCATGTGAGCTCTCGGCTTGGTCAAATTGAGCTCGGTTTCAGCTTAAGAGGAAACTCCAGTCAGTCTCGGCATGGAGTTAGTTACTAGGATTGGTCAGCTCAGCCCTGCCGCTCAGGGTCTGTTCTGTTTGGGCACAGCAAATGGAAGCTCAGCATTGGTGAACAGCAGCTTGAATTTGTCATGTGAACTCAAGATTGGGCGCTAGTTGATGTTGGTTGGGGCTGCTACCTCAGAAGTTGCTTGGAGGGCCACTCGCTTCTGCTATTCGGATTCTCTCGCTGTCCTGTTGGTGCTCTCGGCTAGGAGCTGCTGCTGTCTTGATTCCACGATTTCTCCTACAGTTGCTGCTTGTGTTGGCCTTGGTAAAGCCCCGTCTTCAGCAGCTACTTGGCAAGCAATCAAGAGCTTGGAATTTTTCATTTGAGGTTGCCGGACTTCTGGTAATTGTCTCCATTTGAAGCTCTCGTTGGTTTATCTTGAGATGTGTCAAGAAAGCACATGGAAATTGGGCTTCATTTCAAATCCACATTCTGTGCTTGGTTCTCTCTCTCTTGGTCTTTGGCTTGGTTGCTGTCGTGTAGAACTGCTTGACAGCAAGCTGCTCCAAGTTGGATTGAAATGAGGTGCTTGGTATCCAGTTGTCAATTGTGTAACTAAAAACATTTTGAAATTGGGGCTAATCTGTTTTTGATCCAATTTAGATTCTGAGTGCCAACTTAGAACCCTGCTCTTAAAATTTGCTTTGTCATGACAGCTGATTCTGTTGCTCCATGCGCCTGTGTGCGTGCTCAAGATTAGCTAATCATCTTGGTCTCAGCTCTCAAATAATTCAGTTTTAACTTCCCAAAGAAGCTGTCTACTTTTAACTTCAATTCTCAGGTCTGAAAAAGAATATTAAAAACCACGACAATAAAAATGAAATGGCATTGGAATGCACTTTTAGTGCAAAACTCATGCATAGATACGAACTATAACTAAGGTGAAACACTCATGAGCATATATAAGCTAGTTTGAGCTCCATTTTGATCCTTCTCAACTATTTGCTGCATAATTTATCCAAAAACATGTATTTTGTTGATTTTTAGTCAAAACTCACCACAAAAGTGCCAATACATGTATAAATGTATGCTATAAGTAGGGTAAATTTGCAATTTTGCACATTTATTAACAACCTGCCATGAATGCTTTCTTGAAAAGAGGACACTTTATTAAGTGCCTAGTCCTATTGAACATTTGTAAAAAATTTAAGTACAACATTAAGAACAAAATGCAACCAATTGCTAATAAAGCTACTTTTAAAATAAAAGCAATCTCACTACAAAAAATAAAAATCTTGCCTTATTGAACCTACAATCGACAACTCTCATCATTCCAAGGCCTCGTTACTTGTTATAAGAGAAAGACAATGGTATAAGAAGCATGAAAAATCGATTGAAAATAAGGAGAAAAAAGGCATAAAAAAAGGAATGGGAACACTATAATGGAAGCTCCAAAAAATTATCTAATGTTAGGAAGAGTGAGAGCAATCACATAAAATATTTATTATTTTCATTGTATTTTTTTTTTTTCTAAACTTAGTTAGAAACCTAAAGAGTATATGTATTTTGTGCCAAGAAAGTCGGAACACTGAATCATGAAGATTATTATTTGTCATAAGACATTACAAATTTATATGATCTTCTCATAAGACATTACAAACAATATGAACATATTTTATCTTATAAAATTTATGTTACATTAACTTTAACTTGCACATTAAATTTAGTTGAAACAAAGGCTCAAGATTATAATACATATGATCAGAAATAACCTCAATACCATTGAAGTTATCCCTCCTTAGGTTGGGAGATAAAACAAAGATGGATATTGCGAGAGATGCAAGGGTGTCAAATGATGGACTACATGGTGCACTGCTAAAAATTATAGAATTGAAAACACATATTAATCATAGGCAAAACTGTCAAAAACTAACTCAAACTGACACATAGCAAAATTTTATAAATGAAAATTTCTTAATGGTGTTGTCTTAACCGACCAATGTGTCATATCATTTGCAGTAATAATACTAATAAGTATTCACCAAGTCATTTCCTGAGGGAAAAGGGATTCGTCTAAGTACCAAATTTTAACTTACTACTCTAATTTAGGCAAGTCAAATAGAGAATTGGGAATTGCAAATGACATTAAAAATTGAGAGCGAAAAGTAACAACACAAATAATGAAGATGTGGGCAAGCGACATGCTTCCAAAGTAGTCGTGAGGATATGCCATTAAGATATCGGGGGTAGTTTTTAATTGTGTATTGATAGAATTTACATGAGCTAGATCTCAAGTAAGGCATCTCACTTAAGTATGTAGCGAAAAATCCCTTTTCAATCTCATTTTCACACATGATCAACTAAACACTTAATTCGTATCATAAATTAAGTTCTCTAGTCCTAAAATTAGGGAGTCAATCTCCTCTCAGTCTCATACCTAATCACCTCTCAATCTCATAGTTATAAGAACCCATATATCAATACTTTACCAACTTAATGGCTCAAATAGGAATATACAGAATTAATCTCCTCTCGGTCTCATAATCACAAGGAAAACCCATTGAACAATAAGCTCTATAAACAAATTAAATCTAAACCAACAAGAGAAGAGCAAGTGGATAAAGGATGAACAATATGATAAGAAACCAAGATTCTACTCAAAATAACAAGAAATATGCATTCAAATCTTAAAAATAAGTGTTGAATAACATATAATTTGCAATGGAACAATAAAAATAATAGAAAGTATGCAAAACTAAGCTAAACCTACAAAAATCCTAATTGTAGGTCATCATTTCTATTGGAAATGCGAGTATTTAAAAATTTAATCCACCAGTCGATTGATAAACACGTATCGATCTTAGGTTGCATCCATATTTTATAAAACGTAACATTTAGTGGATTAAGGTTTTAAGTTAGAAAACCCCAACCTTAATTCCTTATGTCGATTGATCAATTAGCATGATTGATTCCATCCCCGCACTTTCTATTCACTACACTGTCTTCCCTTCTAATCGATTGCCTAAGGGATTAGTGTAATTAAGATGCTTCAGGGCATACTGATCAATTGCTAGCAAGATTAGTGATTGTTTGGTAGGCCAAAATTCCTAACTTCTTTAGTTTCTACCTCTTTGATCGAATAATGGAGGGTACCAAGAGCATGGTAGCCTCCATCTACCTAAAGCATGGTAGCCCCCATCTTCCTACTTATAGGATATCAATCTTAATAGAATTCACTTAAAATTAGTCCTTTTTATGCATTTTTAGCAACTTTACTCATGTTGGTCCATTTTATGCATAAATCCAATTTTATATAAAATTAACAAGTTTTTGCTAAATTTATGTATAAATGCAGGTTTTAAAGTTAGGAAAAATTGCATATTTTGAACCATGATCACCACCCTTAACTTTAGAACCTTACTTGTCCTCAAGCAAGCCAAAAAAAAATCAAATCATTTAAAAAATGGTGGGACAAGCACGCACTTCCTTAATGCTCACATATAATTAAGAGTATGTTATACCATTAGAAGCTCGAAGTTCACATGTACTTAACATGGTGTAAAAAATCCTCAGAAGTGATGTTGAAATTATTCCACTTGTATTAAATCAAATGCTCACCAATCAAAAACCATGTAATTAATCTAGGAAACAATGCCTAGAAAAGTTAGCTTCTTATTTAAGTTAAGCTTACGAAATTTGAAATCAAGTTTAACATTTTAGACAAAGTGAGAGGTTTTGATGTTTAATTGGCTGGCCTATGTATATACTTATCCTTTATCGATCTCTTAAGTATGCTAATGCCATGTAAAAAGAGAGTGATGGCTAAATCATACTTTAATTTGCTTCCCCAACTTTTGGAATCACTTTTGTAACTTGCCCATTATTTTCTTTTTGACCTTTTGGAATAACTTTCTTTGTAACATTTTCAACTTCATTTTTCTTTTGGGATCGAATCACAATTTTGATTTGTAATGATTTTTGCTCAATTCCCTTCGTTTCCTTTTTTAACTTTTCTTTTCTTTCTTTTCTGGGCATTCTTTGTGCATTGGTTGGAGAATATTTAGGTAAAATCGGGTACCACTTTAGTTCACACAATATTAACAAACCACTCGATTCCTCAAAACAATGGTGTATATAAGCAAGTCAACTTCCAAAAACACAAAAACCTAACACTAAGCCAAAACATTTACCTAACTCTAAACCTTTAAATCGCACCTAAATTGAGCATAACTAAACAAAATAAAGATGCCATGAATTGACTACAAAGTTTTGAGAAGTATTATGATATGTTCACAAGGGACTTCTTTCAAAAATAGGGTCCTAATCACTTCATCCTACTTTCTTTCATACAAACTTTATAAATAATAATATATTCAAATTTAGATGCATAAAGCATAAAGGAAAATGATACAACTTTTAAAAAAAAAAAGAATTATCTTATAGGTGCATAGAAGGGATAACTTATCATGAATTCTATTCAATTATTAAAGCTCAATCAAAACAACACAGCTTCAACGGTCATGTTTAACCTTCCTACCCCCAACTTTAATTCATTATAATTTAGTATACATACAATAGTAAGTAAAAGACAGAGTTAGAACAGAACTATCATGATTTCTCAGTATGTTCTAAATTCTCAATTCCTTTTTGAATTTGTTGATGGTGTCTCTCAATTGATGGATTCAACACTTCTTTTATTTATTCACATGTGCCTGCGTAACATAAAAGAGACATAATTAAAAAGACTTTAAAAGTAAAAGACTCGGACATAAACTAAATAAAAAGACATAAAAAGATGGTAGGTCGGGTTGCCTCTCACTAGGTGTTTGTTTTTAACCCTTTAGCTTGACTTTTCAGTGTTACTTCATGGTAAGTCCTCATACACTCTCTCTAGGATTCAGATCCTTTAGCTCTCTAGCTCATGCTTAACTCTCCTTACTCATGAATCTTCCTTTTTTCTCATAAAACTACCTTTCTTAAATTCCTTTTTCTTGATCCGACTCTCATTCTCCTTCCTTTAGTTGTTGAATTGATTCCTTAGCTTGCAGCATCATTTTTCTTTCTCTACTTTCTAAAATAATTACCTTTTCTTTCATATCCAATGTAGCTTCAAAGGTTACCAAGAACAATCTTCCAAAGACTAGAGGTTAATCTTCATCTTTCATATCTATTACAATGAAGTTAATCGGGAAGTCACATGGTCTTACACTAAGGGGTATGAAGTGGAGTTCTCCTAAAGGTTTGGTCCAACCTTTATCAATGGTTGGTATATAATACAGCCTTCCCTTCGTAAAACTTTCCAATCCTAATTCTTGCATAGTTTTCCCTAATATAAAATTATCTTACGCACCCATATCCAAAAGAACCTTGGGGAAAAACTTTTCTAATATGGTACATGGTATGGTGAACCTCCTTGGATCCTCCATTTTGTATGCAAATTGAAAACCACTAGCACCTTTCTCCTCAAGTGCCATGTCTATGATTTTGAACTCATCGAAATTGGGTCTTTCTTCTAGACTCACTTCACCCTCTCTTCCAAATTCAGACTTCTCGAGATCCTCTTCCTTGGATTCATCAAGTCCTATGTCTTCATACTCACTAGGGTCCTCTTAAACTTCCTCTTTACTTGGATCCTCTTCTTTACTAATTTTTCTCGCTTTGTTTGTCATTAAGTTGTATACATCATCATCACTAGGTGCTTTTTCTTCGATTTCCTCTTCTTTAAAGTCCTCATCCATTTCATCATCAAAATCCCCTTTAAGTTCAGCTATTAACTCCTCCTCTGATGATGTAAATATCTCTTCCTTACTATGTTTAACTTGCTCCTTAACAAGGTCCTTTGGCCTTAAGTATTCACCTCCAAACACTTGCTTCCCACTAAAGCATAAGTCCCTTTCTCCTACACTAGCTTCCTTACCATTTGCACTAGATGTCACAACCTAATCCTTTGGGTTTTGGTCTGTATTGCTAGGTGGTTGTCCGAAGAGTCTCTTGTTCATGTTCTCATATTACTAAACCAACCATCTATGAATTTCTTGTAAAGTAGCTTCTTATATAGTTGTTCTTACGTTGCACTTTTGAATAAAATTTCTCAATTCTTGCTCCTTATATTCTCCTTTAAATTTTGTGTAGATGGAGATGGAGGTTGAAACTTGCGATGGCCAGCTTATATCCAAAGTCCTTAAAAACCTCTGTTAAATCCTCCTCCCGGATCATTTCCCCACGACAAGTAAGAATGGTCTCTCTAGCCTAGGTTATAGGTATTTGAGTAAGGGTTATAATTTCTTTGTCCCTAATTGAAATTCCCCACTACGTTAACTTGTTCCTCCTAACTATAATAATTTATGCTCGAATACCCTATTCCACTAAATACACAACAATATTCATAAGGTTGCTTGTGACTACTGGAAGTGCTAACCTATTTAGCTTTTACTATCTAAGCGAGCTAAGCAATAAGTGAACCGACTTGTTCTCTAAGTCAACTTAATTATTCTTCTAAACTTAATTATTCTTCTACACTTAATCCTACTACCTTCTTTGGTTGAGCTCTCTTAGAATGCCAACTAAGAGCATATAATGCCATTTGTTTAGACATTTCATATGGCTCCTCAACAATTTTGTTCATTACACTTCCCCTAGCAACGACACCAACCATATTCTTCAATTGACTTCCCAAACTATTATAAAAAGTAATCGCAATACTCCACACAAATAAACCATGATGGGGACACTTCCTCAACAACTCCTTAAAACTTTGCCAACTTTCAAATAATGACTCCCCATCAAACTATTTAAACACGGTGATGTCATTTCTCATTTTCATCGTTTTACCCATCGAGAAGAAATAAGATAGAGACTTTTAAACTAGGTCATCCCATGTAGTGATAGAATTGGGTAGTTGAGAGTTTAACCAACTTCTAGCTTTATCTCTCAATAAATATGGAAATAACCTCATTACATCGTCCAACACCCCATTTATTCTCATCATGGCACATAATAGTAAAAAATTTTGAAGGCATTCATTAGGGTCCTTATATGATGATTCACTAAATTGATTAAGTTATAACGTCTAAACCAAAGCAAGTTTAAGTTCAAAATTATTTACTTGAATAGTTGGCCAAGTGATAAGTAGTGCAACTTCATTCAAATTAGGGACATGGTATTCTTATAAGGCTCGGTTATTATCATTCCCATTTTCATTACCTTCATGTCTATTATTTCAATTCCTATTAATTCCATTCCATCTCCTCCATTAAAGGGTCCTTGCCGATTTTCCATTTCTCTTAATTCCTCTCTCCTTCTTTCCATTCCTACGGTGAAACATTTGGTCTATCTTAAGGTTAAATTCTTCTTCTAATTCTCTCACTCCTTTTTTGCATATAAAGCAATATGCCCTAATTCTACTCCTTTTTAATCCAACCAACCTCCAAACTACAACTTGTGAATGATAATGCAAAAATATAAACAACACTCTTCCTAGCTCAACAAAAATTGGCTAGGGACAAGTTTAGCATTTTTCCAATAAATTCAATAGTGAAGTTTCAAACTTTATCCTCAAATCAACTCGAGTTAACAAAAGAATAGCAAGATCAACTAAATTGAACAAAATAGATAAAGATAAGAACTTTAATAACTAAACTACTTAAAATTAACAAAAATTACACTAAGCCACCAACTAAAGCTAAAAACTATGACTATACTAGTGCCTCGAACCAGAGTCCTCGATTTATCTACTATTAGTACAATTGCCTTTCCTCGACAATGATGCTATAAATTAATGGACAACAAAGTGCACTGATAAAATTATAGATTTGAAAACACAAGTTAGTCCTTAGCAAAAGCACCAAAAACTAACTCAAAGCAACATGTAAACACAAATTTTATAAATAGAAATTTCAAAATAACGTTATCTTAATCGACCAATGTGTTGAATTGTCTACAGTAATAATATTTGTGAGTATTCACTAAGTCATTCCTTTAGGGAGAAGGAATTCACCTAAGTACCACCTGCTACTCCAATCTAGGTGAGTCAAATAGAGAATTGGGAATTGTGAATAAAATTAAAAATTAAGGGCAAAAAGTAATAACTAACACAAATAATAAAGATGTAGGCTTGTGACATACTTCTGAAGCAGTGATGAGAGTATGTTATTAAGACATTAGAGATGGTTTTTAATTAGGTTTTGATGAAATTCATTTAAGCCCAATCCCAAGTAGGGTATCTTACTCAACTATGTAGAGAAAAATCTCCTCTCAATCTCATTTTCCTACATGATTAACTAAAAACTTAATTCCTATCACAAATTAAGTGCTTTAGTCTTAGAAATTAGGGGGTTAATCTCTTTTTGGTCTTATAACCTATCCTAATGTATTAAAACTGCATAAGGTAGTATGAATTCAACAGGATACACCTAATCTCCTCTTAGTCTTATAATTGTAAGAACCCATTTATCGATACTTCACTGACTCAATGACTCAAATAAGAATTTACATAAGTAATCTCTTCTTAATCTCATAATTATGCAAACCCATTAACTCTCAAGGCAACTTTCTAGGAATAATCTCCTTTTAGTCTCATAATCACAAGGAAATCCTATTGAAAATTCCATTAAAAGTACCTTAAAGAGTTCAAATGGAGTATCAAACATCAAAATCTCACTTAAATACTCAAACCCATATAAAAACTACAAGGATTTACCAACAATAACATCCACATTATCATAAATCCATTCAAACAAACTTAGCCACTCGTAGTATTAACAATAGCAATGATAAATTACACAAAATTAGCAATAAGCTCCATGAACAAAGTAGATATAAACCAACAAGAGAAGAACAAGAGGATAACATATGAACAATATGAGAGACAACCAAGATTCTGCTCAAAATAATGTGAAATATGCATTCAAATCTTAAAAACAAGTGTTAAAAAGAAAAAAATATGCAATCAAACAATAAAAACATCAAAGAGCACGCAAATCTGAGCTAAACCCTACAAAAATCCTATTTGTGGCTAGTCATTTCTGCTGGAAATGTAAGTATTTATAAATTTAAGCTACCAATCAATCAATCGGTAGACATGTGTCAGCCTCGGGTCGTCTCCATGTTTCATGAAATGTGTTGTTTAGTGGATTAGGGTTTTATGTCAGAAAACCCAAACCCTAACCTTAATTCCTTCTACTAATCGAGTAGTGTAGATGGTACCGATATATCAGTATGAGTGATTCCATCTCTACACGTTCTGTTCACTACACCATCTTCTCTTCTAATTGATCACCAAGGAGATTGGTGTAATCTTGATCTCCTAAGGGATTGATAGGCTAAAATTCCTAACTTCTTCAATCCTAGCCTCCTTAATCAAATGGTGGGGGCTACTAAGGGCATAGTGGCCTTCTTGGATATCAAAATCAATAAAATTCATTAAAATCAATCCTTTTTCATGCATATTTGGCAACTTTACTCAAGTTAGTCCATTATGTGCATAAACTCCAATTTCATATAAAATTAACAAGTTTTTGCTAAATTTATGCATAATGTAGGTTTAAAAGTTGGGAAAAATTGCATATTTTGAACTGTGATCACGAACTTGCAATTCTATTGTAAAACCAGAACATAAAATCAAAGCGTAGAACTATAACTTTTTATAACTTATGCAAAATAACTTTCAAAAACTATAAATATACTTATAATAGTTATAAAAAAACTTAAAATACATGATGGAAATAAAGAAATAGAGAAATTTAGTTCTTTTTCTATAAAAATATTCTTAATCAACAATCTAACATTCATAGAATGAGAATAAGTATGGTCAAAACTATTTTCTCTTTCTATTATTTTGTTTAAAAAAAGCGATGAATTAAAGAAAATCAAATATTTCAACTTATTTTGAGTTGTTAATGGTATAAAGTTAAGTATATGGTTTTCCTTATAAGCTTTTCAATTAGAGTTTGAATCCAAGTGAAGGTTATGAATATTGAAGATGGAACTAAGGGAGAGAAAGAGGAAAAAAATTAGAATAAGATAGGAAAGATGATTTAATACCATAACACTCAATGAGATAAAAAAAAAGCCTAGTTATATATTTTTATTTTTAATTCATTCAACTCAGAAAAGTGGAATCGTAAACTCAATTAAAAATGTAAGTTTATACCGAGTTTAATATATAAAATCAATTAAAAACATAAGTTTCTATAAGAAAACAATTTTATACACAAATTAACTTGAAAGAGTCTCCTAAAATCGTAAAATTGTAAAATCTTATGGGAAGAATCACAATTTAAACAACTATGAAGAGATTTTTTTTTTTTTTTTCTCAATTAATAGAGGCATTACATTAAAAGAAGTAGTACATCAGCATTCCTTACACACACACACATCCCGATATCCTTACATCCATATATATACTATAGTGGCTTTAATTTACACAATCAAAAAGACAAAATTATGGTAGAGGCTCATGGAAATCCCTGCCAAAACTGCAAAGGACATCCATAAACATATATAAAGCTAGTTCAATAGAAGGTACAAAACATGCAAACTTCTCTAACTCTTGTTCTTTCCAAATAGCAACAACAAGCTTATCCACACTACTATTAGCTTTATGATAGACAAACAGCAACTTCATCTACTCAAATTAAGACAGCTTTTCCCTACAAGCAATCAACACATTAGAGTATTCATTTAAGTGATTAGAATTGTTAGTAATTAGTTAGATAGCCATTCTTGAATCCATGATTACTTCAATTTTTTTTAAGCCTAATTTCTTACAATAATCAAGCCCTACAATTTTGCTTTGTGAATTTGCATATACCCCAGTTTCCTTGAGAAGCCCATTATCCAAAGCTCCTCCTTACCCTTAATAATGCCTCCTATTGTTGCTTCTTAATTATCCCCAACAACTTATGCATCTGTATTTAGTTTAACAAAACCCTTCAAAGGGGAATCCCATTTCACTTGGATCCTCACTAAATTCCTTAAGGTCTTGTTTTTGCATTGTATTGCCTAAACTTCATTGGCTTTCCATCATACTTTCTATTGAATTGCTACCATATCACTTCCTCAATCGAATTTTTTTTGTTCCTATGATTCTTTATAGTCCATATCATTGAGGCAAACCAAATGTTCTTTAGGATAAGTAAAGTATCCTACACCATGCTATAATCCTTACAATTGGTTTTTAGCCATTCTAACCAATCTATAAACATTTGATTTGGTCTATTCATCTGACTACAAGATAGCCTGAGTCTTCTAATAGGATCACACTCTCACAACACATGGATAATTTGCTCCTCCTCTCTATTACACTAGGGGTAGGTACTTTCCATTAATCCAAGTCTCTACTTCATGTTGCCTTTGGTTGGTAGTTCATTATGTGCTGCTCTTCATCTAAAAAGTTTTATTCTTAGGGGGGTCTTTAGCTTCTAAATCCAGTTTAGTTTAAGCAAATGTAATTGGGTTCCTTTACTAAGCTTATTATAGATATCCTTGAGTTGGATGTTAATCTTGTTTTTTAACCCTAAGGATTGTTCATCTTTCTTATTCCCAGATAGGTAAATAGGCCCCACTTTGATTCTTAACCAATCCTTAATGGGATGTCTAATACAATCCTCCTGCCAAGTTAAGTCATTTGCCTAACAGTCCTTGAGAGTCCTCATTGTTGATTGTCTTTAGTGTGGTCCATAAAAAAATATGGATAAGTGGACCAAGTTTAGACCAAGCATCTTCCGAGAATCTAATTGTTTTTCCATCTCCCACAATATACACTTCCTTTTACTTAAGCCAATGCTGATTTCAAGCAAGCTATCTCTTAGTGGAACTTTCAACCCTTATCATGAGCAACTAATTCCCTCTAACTTTACTTTTGTATTTGCTTTTGCATATATTGGACCAAAATGTAGATGCCCTTTGGAATTCTCATAGCCGTTTTAATTGCCATACTTTATTTCATCTCTCCAAGTTGTCTATTCCTAAGCTCTCATTTGTTTAAGCAAGGAAATAATCGACTAGGTGGTCAAATGAATACGTCTTTGGTTCTCCTCTTCCCCTCATATGAACTTCCTAATAATATAGTCCATCTTCTCTATAGTTATCTTTGATATTAAGACTGTCTACATCACATAAGTAAGACCAGCTTGTAATACTACCCTAGCTAAGACCATTCTCCCTACTATACTCAATAGATTACTTTTCCAGCCACTCACTAGATTTCTAATCTTTCCTACTAACTCTTAGCTTTAATCCTTCCTCTATTTGAGAGCTTTGTCTAAGTTAAATCCCAAATATCTACCAAAGGAAGAATTTTCTGCTATTCCTAGAATGTTGCTCACGTTTGATCTTATGTGCACTAGAGTGCTCTTTGAAAATAGGATTCTAGTCTTCTTTTGGCTAACTCTTAGTCTAACCTATTTCTAGAGCCATGTAAGTGAATCTTTGATTGCATGTGTAGATCTTTTTGTAGCTTTAGCCAACAAAACCTCATCATCTACATTCAATAAGTAGGTAAGTTTTACTTTAGAACCCCTAAAGCCAATAGGCTCCCACCTTCTTTTTTGTACTTTAGATTTGATTGGCCCATTGAACATTTCTATACACATTATAAATAGGTAAGGGGATATAGGATTCCCTTACCTTATTCCCCTCAAAGGCTTAAAGAGGTCGATGGTACTACCATTTACTAACACCTCCATAGTGGAGGAGGAAATGCATTCATTACCATCCTAACAATTCCTAGGGGGAAACCTAATGCCTACATTAACCACATGATGAAGTGCCATTTTAAGGTATCATAAGCCTTCTCTAAATCCATCTTTATTATCATCTAACCACTACAATCTCTCTTCCTCTTACAATTGTATAAGATTTCATTCAATACTACAATACCGTCAATTGCTTTTCTTTTAAGTAAGAAGCTGGATTAGTAGGGACTAATGACTTTTTTTCAAGATTGGAGATAGCCTATTCACCAACACTTTAGTGATGATTTTATATATTGTATTGCACATACTAATTGGTTTGAACTGTGTGATTTCATTTGCCCTTAAAACCTTAAGGAGGAGTACCACTAGTGTAGAGTTTATTTCCTTGGGTAGTCCTTGCCCTTCAAAACAGCTAAGATGATTCTTAAGATTAACCGACCTGTAGTTCCCTAAAAAAGCTTAAAAAACTAACTGTGGAAGCCACCTTTACCTAGTTCTTTCTATGCACCAAACATAGTAAGCATGGTTTGATACTCCTCCTTCCCTAGTGTTCTAATTAGAGAGTACTAGTCTTCACTCACAAAATTAGATTGGATGTCAAGGGGGGATAAGGCTTTGAATTTATACTTCCTTAGCCTCATTTTATTATAAACTATAAAAGTAATTCATGATATAATTCTAGAGTCTACTTAAATCATTAATCTAGTTACTTATAAGGTCGTTAAGGGCCAAAATCCTATTTTTGCTCCTCCTTATAAAGATCGAGGTATGGAAAAACTTGGTGTTACTATGTCCTTATTTTAAGTGTTTAGACCTAGCCTTCATTTTCCATATCACTTGTTCCCTATGTAAGATTAGAGCAAGTCTTTGACATAGTTGTTCCTCCAAGCTAATAAAAAAGGTATTAGGTTGTAACTAATCATTTTCTCTATCCCTTTTAGTCTAGCTAAAAGTCATCTCTTTTCTTGGTATAAATGTCCAAAAACTTACTTATTCCACTCTATGGCCTTGACTTAGAAATCATGTATTGCTTCTATAAAGTTTTTCCCTTTTTTTACCCAAATTTGCTTGACCAATTGGGGAAAGGATGAATGAGTTAACTACATAGGTTTAAATCTAAAAGGTCTGCTCCCATTTCATTATGTCCCTATGACTCTCGAAACTAGCAAAAGTAGCCTATGATCTAAGGTCCACTTTTGCAAATGATATACTATAGCATTAGGAAATAGATTTTTCTAATTATAGTGTTCCCATACCCTATCTATCTTAGTTTGGATTAGTCTACTAAGTTCCCTTTGATTTGATCATGTAAATCGAGGTCCAATGAAGCCTAGGTCCAACAACATACAATCACTCATGCAATCAACATATAGCTGCACTCTTCTTTCATTAAGGGATCTACCTCTCCCACCCTTCCCCCCAACCCCCTAAAAATCGCTTTTCATGTTGAGCAATTATTTCGTTAAAGTCACCAGCTACACATCAAGCCCTCTCCCCTATTTCATTTGCATGAACACATAGGGAATCTCATAATTGTAGTCTAATATTTAGATTAAGATACGTGTAGACTTTAGTAAAGAACCAACTTAAGGTACAATTTCATACCTAGACCATAGTATGTATTTCTTGGTTAGCCTACTTCAACAATACTACATCCAGTACATCAAAGCTCCAAAGTAGCAGCATGCCTCCTCCTTGTCCTTTTGCTTCCAAGCATACAGAGCCCTCATATAGGAGTTGGTAGTAAGGGCCATAAGTAGTGGAGGTATGCAAGTTGTCTCAAATCATCCATGCATATTATCTCCCCTCACATTCCAGATTAAGAACCTCATTAACCTTGTCATAATGAATTGAGCCATGTCTGGTTCCACTTCTATCACAACCACCTTATACGTTGGCATACTAATTACATTAATAAGCCTTTGTACCTCCACTACACTTTGATTTGGAGAAGTCACCATAGCGATCATTGCCTTAATTTCTTCCCTATTTTGAAACAATAAGGGAATGGATGTATGTTTCCTCAATGAATAAATAACTAAGGCCGAATTCAATGGAATTGCAATTTTCCATTAGCTTACTACCATTTGTGCCATGCTCTAATAGGTGGCTTCCCACTTGACCATAATCTATCTTAGGGCCACTTGTAGTTCCCCCCCAAGTGGTAGGCACCACTAGTTGGTAGTCCCTCAAAGTTTGGACTCAAATCCTTACTATTTTAAAGTCAATGTTCCATTTAGTTCTATTAGTTCCAAGCTTATTATAAGGACCTAATTTGTTGGTAGAAGTTCATTGTCAAGAATAACCAACTTGTTGAAGCATATCATCACTCTTACACTTATTTGGTCCATTAGGATATAGAACAAGCAAGATCTAGGTGCCATCCAAGGGAGATCGGTTTCTAGATGAGGCACTTTCACTTTGAAAAGTAGGAGTACTGTCGAGCCTGATTTTTCGGTTTCTTATTATTTAAAATTAATTTCTCATTTCCTGATCTAGGTGCTGCTAATTGTGTGAGTGCTGGCTGAAGATGATGGGCGTATTGCTTGGATGAATTGAAGATAGCAAGTGGCTATGCTAATGCTTGAGGTGTGTGATGATTGACTTATTGCTGTGTGTAGATGGATTTCAACCTGCTTTTTTTTTTTTCCTTTTTACACATGTATGTGTGTTTATAAAGTCTAAATCAAATCCTATCTAATCATATCTATTGTATCTGATTCGATAACAATTAAACTATATCCAAATTAATTTAAATCTAATTTAACAAGATCAAACTAAATTCAAATGATTTAATTACATATGAATCCCATTTTTCTCTCGCTTTTACAAAGATAAAAAAATAAAGACATAGGTAGCTGCTGAGTCTCAAACCCAAGACCTAAAATTAAATCCAATCCAAATACTCCAATACTTATTTGTTAGGTCGTTGGCCTGCGCTTTGACATTTAGTATAATTAAATTGTACTTAAACTACCCAATTCTCTAAAATAATTTTTTGAACTAAGTTAAACTAAAACGATTGACTCTAAAATAATTTTCTTCCTATAAAAATCTTTATATATTTTTTCTTTTTTCATTTTTTTGTATTTTCATCATTTTTTCAAATTTTTATTATTATTTTTATTTTTTGAATTAAGACCCTTTTTGTAAAATAAAATAAAATAAAATAATAATAAAAAATTAGGATTACAAAGGAGCAAAAATTAAGTGTCTACAGCTGCCTCTCTTTATGGTGAAGTTTGAGTAAAACTTTGCCATAAAGACAAAAGAGACAATATTTTTGCCTTGGGATGACTTTATCCTAAGGAACGTTATGTCACTTGATGGGGGTCAGTTTGAAACAAAGAATAGCGAGGGGTAGCGCTTTTGTGAGTTGGCAAAAATCCCTAAAAAGAATAATGAGAACTTGGTCGTGCCCTAATGAACTGACTAACCAAGGCGGTCAAAGCGCCCTTTGAGCTAGCTAAGACCTAAAGATGAGGAAAACTTAGTCGTACCCTAATGAGCTAACTAACTAAGGTGGTTAAAGCGCCTTTTAAGCTGGCTAAGACCTAAAAACAAGGAAAACTTGGTCATACCTTGATGAGCTAACTAACCAAGGTGGTTAAAGTGCCCTTGAGCCAACTAAAACCAAAAGATAGATGAATTAGGTAAGCGCTCCTAAAGCTGGCTAAAACCTAAAGATACGAAAACTTGGTCGTGCCCTGATGAGCTAACTAACCAAGGCGGACAAAGCGCCTTTTAAGCTGGCTAAAACCTAAAGAATGAAGAAAAACTTGGTCGTACCCTGATGAGCTGACCAACTAAGGCGGTCAAAGCGCCCTTTGAGATGGCTAAGACCTAAAGAATGAAGGAAAACTTAGTCGTACCCTGATGAGCTGACTAACTAAGGCAGTCAAAATGCCCTTTAAGCTGGCTAAGACCTAAAAATGAGGAAACTTGGTCGTACCCTGATGAGCTAACTAACCAAGGCGGTCAAAGCACCCTTTGAGCAGACTAATACCTAAAAGATGAGGAAAACTTGGTCGTACCCTAATGAGCTGACTAACCAAGGCAGTCAAAGCACCCTTTGAGCTGGCTAAGACCTAAAAATGCGAAAACTTGGTCATGCCCTGATGAGCTAACTAACCAAGGCGGTTAAAGCGCCCTTTGAGCTAGCTAAGACCTAAAAATGCGGAAACTTGGTCGTATCCTAATGAGCTGACTAACCAAGGCGGTCAAAGCACCCTTTGAGCTAACTAAGACCTAAAAATGTGGAAACTTGGTCGTGCCCTGATGAGCTAACTAACCAAGGCGGTCAAAGCACCCTTTGAGCTAGTTAAGACCTAAAGAATGAAGGAAAACTTGGTCGTGCCCTAATGAGCTGACTAACTAAGGCAATCAAAGCACCCTTTAAGTTGGCTAAGACCTAAAAACAAGGAAAACTTTGAATTAGGATAACGCTTCATGAGCTTGCTAAATCCCTTGATGAAATTTTGAGTCTGGTAACGTTCTGTGAGTCGGGTGACTGGGAGTCTAAGGAACTTTGGATTGGGACCATGTTCTATGAGCTGGCTGACTTGCTAACAAGCTGTCATCCTTAGGGGGAAACCAATTGCTAATGCAATGTTTTATCAGGCTTAAAACCACTTACCTGGTTTCAATGATAGCTCCCAAGTAGTCCAATGTCTTATTGAGCAGTCCGATTAGAACCAACGGTTCTAACCCTTACCATTGCCTTTTCTTGTTTTTGTTCTTCTTCTTCTTTCTTCTTCGTCAATGGTTCGAAGGTAGATGCGGGAGGAGCGAGGTCTCCATTGCATAAGCCTGGGTTTGATTGTGAGCTGCTGCATAACATGGAACTCCTCAACCCGGATTAGAGCGGGTGAAATTTCTCTGATTTCACAATGGACTGGACTACGTTGTGCGATGACACTTGATTGTTGCATTGTATGAAATTAATTGCTTAATAATCTTGTTTGTGCTTGTATGCATTCATGAGTCTCCAATTCAACTTACTGAGCTGTAGTTGCTCATACCCTTATAGATCTTTTTGTAGGTCTTGATTTCTAAACTTTTCAAGTAATATGCCGCCTTATAATTACCTAGAGGTTAGTCCTTTTGAAGCCAGGGGTGTGAAGATCAATTTACTTAGTAATGATAAGTAGCTAGAGTGTCCTTTGCAATTAAGGATGAAAGACTGATAGTTATGATGTAAATTAGTGAACAATTGTGTATATGTAGAATTCCTTAGGAAGTTCTGTGGACTTTACATATAATTATACATGTTTATTAGAAATTTGTAATATTTATCATAATGGTAGTTAAACTTTTAATTGGACTGTTTACTTCAAAATGAGGAGTCGTCGACGCCTTGTGTAGATCATGTCTATGGTAGGCACTGTGAGGCCAGTTACTATCATAGAATGGTTTACACGGCGGGATTGTTGCGACTCTGTGACTTCGGGGCGTAACATCACACACCAATGCACAAACACAATCAAGGGTTAAGCTCAAAATAGGGTTCGATATAACTTACGAACACTAAATGTCTCTCAAGTTTCAAATGAGAGGTTAGAAGCGACTTACTAACTCGCTCACATGAAGGGTTCACCATAATCTTAAAGGCAAGATTGATAAGAACACAAGAGATTAAGGAGTATGACACGTACAATAATTCGAAATGCCAGCTCAAAGGGCTCAAGAATGTCCTTACTTCTAGAAGGAACGTTCAAGTGTAAATTCACTGTATAAATATTCTTCACTATCTGTATTCTTTTGATAATTACAAATGTTGCTATTTATAGCAAGTCCTAAAGCCCTGGTGATAAAACTGTAAATAATATATAAGGCCTTAAACCCTAGAGAATGGCCCATAATCAAAATAAGGAAAATATTTACAAAGTATACAAAACTATGCACCTAACAGAGTGGTCAACATACAGTCATCTAAGCTGTCTATGGGCTGGAGCAAGGGTTGGTTGGCAATCGGGTGTCTGAGCAAGGGTGGGATGTTTGGAAGTCTTATTGTGCTTGGCCAAGCTCCCAGTGAGGTTGGCCCATAGTTGCTATATTCGTGGATTACTTGGCACAATCTCTCCTATGCTATACTGAGCTATTCTTTAGCCTTGAGTGCTCAGCCATATGGTTTTTTAGCTTCTCGATAAACAACAGACTTGAGGTTGAGTAGCTCCTTTTCTTCCCCTTGGCCTTCTGGTATTAACTCAACCTTAGCTTTGAATAATTTAACCTTAAGTTAAGACAGATCGGCTTCAACTTCTGGTAGGTCGGTGTTATCTTGGGATAAGTCGACCTTAGCTCAAGGATCATTATGGACTGATTCCTATTAAAGATGATGTTGAGCTTCAACAATTTACTACGCTTGACGAAGTCATCAGATTAGCCCAATGAGTAGAACGGCAAAAGAGGGATAGACATGTCCAACATCCGTTGAGCCAACTTATTTTGAACAACTGATATATTTTAGGTGGAAACCAAGGTATAACTACACCGATCTAAGTAGAGTGAAAGAAGTCCAATATAAGCAAAAAAGCCGACTTACTAAGAAGGATATGCCAAAGAAGTTTGAGAAGGGCCAATCATTAAGGAGGAAAACTTGTGAAATCAAATGGTTTAAATATCAGGGTTTTGGGTATATGGCCACTCAATGTCGAAACTGATGTACCATGGTCATTAAGGGAAAGGCCCTGACCATCGAGGTAGATAGTGCTAATGAAGAACTCAAAGAGAGGTCGGAAGCATAGGATAATGTTGAGAAGATTTATGGTGAGCTTGTTGAAGAAGATGTATACTAATAGGAATTAGTCCACAATGATCCCTAAGCCGAGGCTGACCTGTCCTAAGACAATGCCGACCTGCTAAAAGTTGAGGCTGAATTATCTTAACCCAAGGCCAAATTGTTCAAAGCCAACGTCGAATAGCTTTTGCCGAAGTCGAGCTAATACCAGAAGGTTGAGGAGAAGAAAAGGAGCTACTTGGCCTCAAGTCTGTTATTTGCCAAGAAGCTGAAAAACCACGCGACCGAGCACTCGAGGCCAAAGAACAGCTCAGCATAGCACAGAAGAGATCACACCAAGCAATCCACGCACACAATAACTGTAGGCCGACCTCACTGGGAGCTCGGCTAAGCACAATAAGACTTCTAAACATCCCACACCTACTCAAACACTTGACTGCCAACTGACCCCTATTTAAGCCTATGGACAACTCGGATGACTGTATGCTAACTACTCCATTAGGTACATAGTTTTGTATACTTTGTAAATATTTTCCTTATTTTGATTATGGGCCATTCTTTAGAGTTTAAGGCCTTATATATTATTTATAGTTTTGCCACTAGGGCTTTAAGACTTACTGTAAATAGCAACATTTGTAATTATTAAAAGAATAGAGATAGTGAAGAATATTCATACAATGAATTTACACTTAAACGTTCCTTCTGGAAGTAAAGACATTCTTAAGCCCTTTGAGCTAGCATTTCAGATTATTATGTGTGCCGTACTCCTTAATCTCTTGTGTTCTTATCAATCTTACCTTTAAGATTATGGTGAACCTTTCATGTGAGCGAGTTAGTAAGTCGCTCCTAACCTCTCATTTGAAACTCGAGAGACATTTAATGTTTATGAGTTATATTGAACCATATTTCGAGCTCAACCCCTGATTGTGTTTTATGCCTTGGTGTGTAATATCCATACACATTCGCAGTTAAAACCTCATTCTCACTTCCCATTCCTTGTTCCCATTCGAGCCCCATTGGCGTCAAAGATCCGTTGTATAGATTACACATCATATATGCTGAAGACCTAGATAAGTTAACCCTAGTTGTCTAACATGTTATGAATGTAGAACCTTCCATTAAGGCTGAACAATGGGAGAATCTACTTTATATCACATATAAGGTCTAGAATCAAGTATGCTCATAATAGATAGTGGGAGTTACACTAATGTTATATCCACCAGCCTATAAAAAAACTAAAGTTGTGGACCCTATCTCATCCAAGACCATACAAATTGCATTAGCTGAATAAAAAGGGTGCAATTCGCGTATTCCAACAAGTGCTCTTGCTGATCTCTATTGGGAACTACTTAGACGAGATCTTCTGTGATGTTTTGCCCATGTACGCATCACACGTAGTACTAGGCTAACCATAGCTCTTTGACCTATGACTTACTTGTTTTGGTTACAGGAATACCTATACATTTGAGAAGGATAGAAGGAAGGTTACCTTGAACTTGATGACTCTAAGCTAAGTGAGTAAGTTATAAGCTAAATTAGCTCAAAGTTCTAAGAAGGTCCTTATCCTTAGTCAATCCAAGCTAAGAGAGGTCATGAGATCAGATTCACTAACCTTCTCATTAGTGTATAAGATATTGGAGTTTAAAAGGCATGTTGAGTTGCCCCAAGAGATCAAGAAGTTGATTGAGGAATTCACCAACTTATTTCCCAAGGAATTACCTAAGGGGTTACCCCTATTCTGAGGGATAGAACATTATATTGACGTGGTACAAAGTGTCACTCTACCCAATAAGATGGCCTATCGGATGAATCTAGAACAAGCTACCGAGCTATAAAGGCAAGTCAATGAGTTGATGGAGAGAGGATATGCGAGAGAAAACCTTAGCCCATCTATAATACAAACAATACTTGTACCAAAGAAGGATGGGACCTAGAGGATGTGGGTAGATAGCTAAGCTATCAACAAGATCATGATCAAATACAAGTATCTCATTCCCCGGTTTAATGACATGTTGGATGAGTTATATAGTATATGGGTATTCAACAAGATTGACCTCAAATCTATCTACCACTAAATTAAGATGAGATTGGGCGATGAGTAAAAACGACTTTTAGATTCTCTGAATGGTTAGTTATGCCGTTTGGCTTATCTAATATTCTAATCACCTTCATGAAGTTGATAAACCGTGTGTTGGACTAAAGTAAAAAAACTGGGTTGTTTACTTTGATGATATTCTGGTATGTAGTTCTAACATATCGAACCATAATAACCATCTCTAAGTTATCTTCAAGGTTCTTCAAATCAACAAGCTCTTTGGAAATTTGAAAAAGTATAGGTTTTTGCCAAGATGAGGTTATCTTTTTAGGATTTGTAGTGAGTGGAGTAAGGATTAGAGTTGATGAAGAGAAAATCCGAGCTATTGTTGAGTAGCTAATTCCAACCTATTGTGCCAGCATAAGGAGTTTCCATGGCTTGGTATCCTCTTATAGGACATTCATATAAAATCTCAACACAATTGTGACCCCGATGATCAACCCTACAAAGAAGAATTTTAAGTTCAAGTGGGGGGAGAAAGAATTGAGGAGCTTTAAGGAAATCAAAGATAAGTGGACCTCTACCCTTATATTAGCTTTGCTTGACTTTGTCAAGTTCTTTAAGCTTAAATGCGATGCATTGGGTGTAGGCATTAGAGTAGGCTCATGCAAGAAGGCTAACTTGTTGCATACTATAGCAAGAAGCTTAGAGAAGCCACCTTGAGTTACTTTATGTATGATAAAAAAACTTTTTGCCTTCATTCAAGCTTTAACGATTTGGTAACATTACTTACGACCCAAAGGGTTTGTCATATACACTAACTATGAGTCATTAAGGTACTTGAGGAGCTAGCCAAAATTATCAAAATGACAACCGAAGTAGGTAAAATTTTTGGACCAATTTTCTTTTATCATTAAGTATAAGCACTGTAAGACAAATGTGCTTATTGATGCCTTATCCCAAAGACATGCTCTTATTTCTGACCTTTAGATAAGATTTCAAGGTTTTGGAAGCATGAAGGAGTAGTACACACAAGATTCTCATTTCGGTCTTGTTTATGTGTAATGTATGGATGGATAAAGAGTGGATATTACTGTAGACACCTAATTTTTGCTTTTCATAGTTCTAATTTTTGTTTTTTTAAGGGTCTAAATTCTAAAATAAAAAGTAATAATAAAAATTGAAAAATGATGAAAATAAAAAAAAGTGAGAAAAGAAAAAATAATAAAAAGATTATTTTAGATTTTTAGGAAATAAATTATTTTAAGGTCAATTAATTTAGTTTTGGTCCGGTTTAAATACTTTTAGAAAGTTGTTTGGTTTAAGTATAATTTAATTGTATAAAAAATCAAGGCATAAGCCAACGTCTTAACGGTAAAACACTTGAGTATTGAATTAGAGTTAGCTTGAAATCACGAGTTCGAATCTCATTAGGCATACATGTGTCTTTTATCTTTTATTCCATTGCAATTTCTTTTTTTTTTCAAACTAATTTTAAATCTCATCGAATCTTTTGAATCTAATATGACAAAGATTCATGTGATTCATATTTGATTAGAAATGAATCAATATAAAAGATTCGTTTCAGATTTTATAAATAAGAATCGTGCGATGCGAGGAAGAATTTTCTTAGAGGAATACTTAAACAAAACATCCTCAATCCTACGACCCTAATCTTCCATTCACGAACAACCCTTTCTCTATATTACTACTATGACAATCCCAAACACACAACCAACGGACCACAACAGACAATAGCAACAACACTATACGCAACACCGTACAAACAACAGCATTAGTACACTGCACTTCGTTACACCATAATATCACACACATCACACTTCACTAATGCATAGTGCTTAACCATCCATGCATCCACCGCATTGGAGTACTATACAGCCACTGACCGTACAGTCTACATGTTGATCACAAGTCCAATCACGACTATTGCACACACACATCACAACATCATTCAATGCGCCTATCCTCTTCGTCAACCATGATCATCGACCAACTCCTTTGCTTACGCTGCAATTCATCGATCACAATAGCAACAATGTGCTATTTTTGGCTAACATCATCAACCATACACCAATCTACATGAACAGTCAACTCCCAAACAATCGTAACCTTCGACGCCGATAGCAATGACTGAACCAAGCTCAAAGCACAACATCAACATTACATGATCAGTCCCTTTCACCCACGTTCGGATTGCACGTAAGCTCCACTGTACATTACAACATACATCCACACGCACACCACAACTAGATAGCATTAGGCTCAGCTGCTTCTCTTTATTTATTTATTTATTATACTATATCATATTATTATATTATATTAGATCCTTAGTTTGTTATAAGTAGTTACATATATTAACTTAGTAGATTCTTTTTATATTAATTTCTTCATATATATATATATACACATTACGTATATTATGTATATATATACACTACGTATATTATGTTAAGTAGTCGTTTAACTATGGTGATATAGATATATATATATATGTATATATTAGCTTAAGAATTTTTTAAGGATTAGGTTCTCTTTTAGAAATCCTCACATAGAAAATCACTTTTAGAAATAAAATTTAACAAAAAGAAACTTTTTAGATTATAATGCTTTAGAGAGTTTTTTTTAAATCACCCAAGAGTCAAGACCCCTTTAGGTTTTTTTTTTGATAAATTGAATCAATTAAAACATAAACTCAATCAATTTTCAAAAATTAAAATAAATCAACACATTAAAGTTTTCAGAAAAGAACTATAGTCGTCTGATCCCGATTAGCGAGTACATAAGCACCTTCGAAACGACAATAAAATCTGTAGAAATTTAGTTTTTTTTATTTTTAATTTTATTTTTTATTTTCTTTTCTTAAAATAATATAAAGAAAATAATAATTTGAAAGAATAAACCTAATTTCAGTAAATAGATAGTGGTACCTATTAGGGTTTAATAGGTTAGTCCTCGAATTCGAAACCCTCTGATTTTTCATTTAAATTGAAATAAAAAATCGGTAGCTAAATCATAAATAATCCACCCAATTGATTACGAGTCCCCTTTTCTTAAATCCAGTCGGGTCGCAACTCTAAAAGCTATTTTTATAATAAAAAAAACCAGAATTTCCCAATTTCTCTAAGTTAAGAATTAATACTAAATGGGTTAAAATTTAGTATTAATCAGAAAGTGGAAAATCAAATTTAAATAAGAAAAATCGAATTTTAAGCTCGACAATTACTTTATACAGAATGGATATTTGTTCTAAAGTGGAAAACTCTATGTACCGACCTATTTCATGAGAAAATTATTGGTTAAGGAAGCCCATTGTAGAGGACTTTCTAACATATTGGAGAGAAAGGAACTTCTAAGCTATTAGGAACTCAATTCTTCCAACCTAAGATGAGAAGAAATGTCCAACGTGTCGTAGAAAGGTATGTAACATGTAGGAAAGCAAAGAGCCGTATAGAGCAAGAGAGAACAATGCCTCTATATGTCCTTACTAGACCTTGGCTTGAATTAAATATGGATTTTGTTCATAGCCTCCCTAAAACAGCCTGAAGCAAAGATTCTATAATAGTCATTATGGATAAACTCAACAAGATAGCACACTTTGTGCACTGTATTAAAACTAACAATACTTTGGCTATTTCTTCTTTTTTTGTAGGAAGCAGTCATAAAGTATGGCATACCAAGGAGTATAGTCTCTAATAGAAACCCAAAGTTTTTGAGCTATTTTTAGAAGACTTTTTAACATTGGTTGGGAACCAAGTTACTATTTAGTACTTCTTATCACCTATAGACCAATGGCCAAATCGAGGTCATCAATCGTACTTTAGGATCTCTTCTCCAAGCTATTGTAGGTAAGAACTTAACTAACCTAGATGTTTGCTTACGTATGATTAAGTTTGCTTACAACTGATATGCTCTCAGCACCAAAGGGCAAACTCCATTTCAAGTCATCTACGGTTTCAAACCCAAGCTATCCCTTGACCATATACTAATGCGAGCAGCCGACCAAGAAGACTTAGAGGCTAAAGATTAAGCTCAAACTCTCTACTGGATCTACCAAAGTGTTACTAAATAATTAAACCAAGTTAGATTGAGGATAGAACTAAAGGGATAAGGAAGGATAATAAGGCAATTTAAGGTCAGCAATCTAGGTTGGTTGTACATAAGTTGAGAACGATCCCCAAACAAAAGGAAGAACCGGTTATTTGCCCAAGCTAAAGGACTACTCAAGATACTTTAGAAGATCAACGATAATGTATATCGATTAAGATTACTCGAGGATTATGGAGTACCTGGTGTATTCAATATTACCTACTTAAGTCCATATCACGTCAAGGAAGAAGTTAGCAAGAGAGCCACTTAGATTTGATCTCAAATCTTGATCAACTGGAGGGGAGGGTAATTAGAATGGACTAGCCAAACCCTTCACTCGATCCTTAGCCTAAGGTCTAGAGATTATGGTGCAGAGAATTCTTACCTCCCATTTAAGTACCAAAGACTCGAAGTTGCTATTCAAGCCCAAACTTCCTCAGCTTTCCACTTACTAAACCATATACATTGACCTTGGTCACGAAATACCAACCTAGAGGAGATCCGAGCAGCTTCTCTAACACCTTAGCAAGTTTATCCAGTAACTGAACCACATTAAAATTGAGGTATCTGACTATATGTCGACATCTTATGGAGAGCCATCCAATGACACTTAACTACTTACAAGACTGATAGCCAATGTCCTTAGGCTAAGCTATCCCAAAGTTGCCAACTAATCTCCTCGATTCTACTTAGTGAAGCCACACCTACTCCAACTACGACATGCATCCCTTGACATATGTACTTATATGGATGCAAGCTGCATATTCCCCTTATATATTATGGATTTACCCCTTCCTTATATATTCTCTTTAGTACTTGCTATTTTAGAAAACGTATCCATTTTTTAAACTGTCTTAGCTTGAGAGTTGTCCTAAAATTTTAGGTATAAATACCCACTATATTATAAGCCACAATGGTAAATCATCATTGATGCAATATGTACAGCATTTTCTCTTAAATTTATCCTTTTTGCAAGTTTTACTGTACTCTTATCTAATCCATTGAGCAAGGTTTGGTGGCAAGTAACCCAACCAGTCTAATTATGCATCATATCAACTAGCTTTAGTTGGTCCACGAAAGTTCCCTAATGCATCATATCCTTAGAGCTATTCAAGGGTTTGCTTAACCTTACTTTGTTTCCAATTCTTTATTTTTTATCCTTTCATAAGTTTGGACCCACCAAATATCGCTATCTTTATCGGTTCTTAGTGCAACATATCAAAGCTCAACTCAAAATAATATATGGCAAGGTAAAGTTCGACCCGATTAGCTTGATTAAGCTCAAATTGTTATAAATTTACCCTAAATAGCCTCGGAATCACTTGTATTCAAAAAAAAAAATTAAAAATTATATCAAGCTTAATCAAGCTAGCTAACTTAATAAGTTTAGTACTGTTAAACTTGAGTTTAGCTTGATTTACTATTCGAATAACTCAAGCTCGAGCTTGACTTAACTGTCACCAAATCAAATTCAAGTAAAATTTAAGCCGAACTCAAAGAGTTTACAAACTGACTCGATTCATTTACACCCCTAACTCTTACTCCAAACCCCCATTTGCTGTTATTTTAGATTTAGGTGAAGTACTTCAATCTACCCTTGACCTTCAAAAGAATCTTGGGAAATGAGTGATAATTTTCTCAATAAGTAGAAGGAGTATATATATATATATATTCAACACAACATAACCAAGATTTTCAATCAAATTAGTTAATCTATGAATAAGCAAGTGCCATTACACAATGTTGTCCAACCTATCATGAGATTAGAGGAATTGTACCCATTTTAGTCTAGAGTTGAAAAATTTAGTGTTATGCATAAGAATGCAACAAGGGCGAGTTTAAATGGAGCGAGTTCAGAACATGCATTATAAAACCTGAACCAGCCCCAATCACATAAAAGGGATCTCGAAACCTATGAAAAACTTTAGGGTTTTTTCTTATATAATTGTAACCTACCTCGCTTAGGTATTATGATACCTAAAACTTGCCTCAACCTGACCCATTATTTTTTTTTTCTTTTTTTTCATCCTGCAAATAAGTTTAATGGTCCTCAAAATATTCATTCAACTAGAAAAAAGGAATAGCATTGATAAAGAGATGGCTGTAAATAAGTGTAATAAGATTTTGCCATCTAAGCTTATTACAAGCCTCCACCAATTCCTCGTTACTTCTAAATTTGTGAATATTTCCACAACATCTTCACATGTTTCATTCATTATCACTTTTTTCTTATAATCTAATAGTAACAAAATCAATATCAAATTTGAATCATTTATCATAATTACAGAAACAAAATTAAAAAATCAATATTTTGCAAGACTTTAATACATAGTCTAACATGTCAAAATCCCCTCTCACTCTTAAGTCCAGTACCAAAAAAGAAATATCATCATCTTCTAAATCCCAATTGCAAAACACATTAGCAAGGTAAAGAAATCAACAACCTCATTTTTTGGAAACACTATCCTATTTCAAGCCAATAATTAATTACTTAACTTTATTTATATCATTTATTTATTTATTATTTTTATTAGATGAGATTTTTCATTGGTTTTTTTTTTTTAATCCCGTAACTCAACCCTATAAGCTATCGGGTTTTAATTCAATTCCAAAACCCAACCATATATAGTTTTTAACAGATTGAATAGGTTAGGTACCTTATTACAACCTACCCCAGTTGCATCTTGAATTACACACTTTTGAATTTAAGCTAAACTAGAGCTTGTGTAATGGAAAATACCTTCTACCCGAGACTATCTTTAAACCATTGATCCCAACCTTATTGCAACCTTCTTTCCTATTATTTAGTTCAATTAAGAGTGGAAAAAGGACCATTTTAGTATCCTCATCAAAAGGTACGTATTTGACCTAATAATCCTAACCATTTCTCTTAATGGGTTACAATGCGTATCGAGTTAAAAGTTAGGCTCAGTTTAAGTTAGTTCATTTTTTGGGAAACAACTAATTTCATATAATCCAATTAAAGCAATAATCATAAAGCAAACATCACATGGAGCTTAACTCCTACAACAGTGGATTAAAATTCAAGTACATTGGCCGCACACACACAAACAACTAAATTACAACTATAATTAAAAAAATACTAAAGCCTCTAAGTATTCTAAAATAATACTCTAAAATACGGTAAAACATTGGTCCCACTTACTTTCAAAGTTTGTTACTTGCTAATAGTCAATGCTATGTTTGTCTCCTTCGATTATCCCTATACATATTATGGAATTAATCAACTTTAGTCTTTGTATGAGCTATGAGATAACAATAATTTATTCATTTTATATGAATTAAGTTGTTGATATAGGTTTTATAGGTTATTTACACTTAGATGTTGAAATTTCAAAGTTTGTTATAAGTGATTTCATCTATAATATCCTTTGAGTTATGTTCTAAGTCAAGATAAGTGTAATGTTTCTAAGTAGAAAACCCTCCAAGTTACCCCCTAAACTGCACTAAGGTTAGATTTTATACTAACTTAACCATCAAAGTTAGCCTCCAATTCTAGTCACTTTTAAGTCTCAAAACAAAATGCCTTCTATACTATCTTCTAAGTCCATTTCATCTTTAGAGTTTTGAAAAATACCCCCTTTGACTTAGCCTTTAAGTACATCCAAGTGTGAAATTTTACCTTAAGAACCCTCTGCATACCTTCTAAATTGACTCTTTTTCATAAGAACTTACCATTTTACTTCATATCAATCTTTATTCCATAGATTTTATAGTAAACTGAAATAGATAAATTCTTCAGAAGCTCATAACAAGTCCTAACTACTACTTTGCCACTCCCAATCACAATTAAGTAAGGCTACTAGTTTTTTTTTTTTCCGTATAACCTATTGTTTTGTGCATACTTACAACAAGATCAACAAGCAAATTCACTTGTATACATCACTTCACTCCATCTTCATAAGATTCCTTACCTATCAACTCAAATTCCCCTAATTCACTTTATAAATATACTCAAAATCATATAGATTCACTTTGGAATTAGCCCTTTTTTATATAAAATTGCTAAGTTTTGGCTCAAAATATATTGTTTTATTTATCATAAAAGTTCAAAAAATTATGATATAACATGGTTACATAGAATCAAACTAAACCCACTTAGGAAAACTCACATTAACCAATTGTTTTAATGAAAATCAAAATTTAACCGAAACTCAACTTCAAAATTTTGAAAAACTATTTGCAAACAAAAAAATATAGTCTTTGAGGAGTTTATACAAAAAAGGAAAGAAAAAAATCTAAGCCAAAACTACATCATTTAAGGTTTTTAAAATTTAATAGAAATTCGATGGACAAGACATTTTGTTTAAAAAGCATATACATGAACTTAAAATTTTCAACATCTAGTTTGATATTTGAAATACTCATGGAAAAATATTTAGGAAAACCAAATTTCAATTTTTTTGGAAATCATTTACTATTTTTGGTAATTTTTTTATAAAAACAAGAAAAATCGATCACTTATCAGAAACCACTACTCCAAACCACAATAAGTCACCTCAATTATGTCTACCCATCAAGGTATGGTGTTTCCCTTTTAAGTGATGATGGTGATTCACCTCCAATAATTACTTGTATCATCGAAGTTGCAAAACCTCATAATTGTACTAGGTTTTAAAATTTTCCTAATTTTTCTTCTCAAGCCTATTTTCTCTCTCACTAAATTTTCTTGAGCTTCCAAATTATCAAACTTGATGATGAAATTGGGTTTATGAATTTATACTAGAAGTTTTTAATAGTTTGCTATTATTATTTAGTAACAAGTGTCATAATCCACTCTTTTAGGTATAAACTAACCCTTTAGACATTATGCAATTCCTATTTCCTCCTTTCCTTTAGCAATTTCCCTGATGACAACTTATTTTATATTATTTATTTATTTATTCCCCTATTTATTTAGTATATTTTGCATATATTTTGTTACTTTCAATAATTATAAGTATGCATTTACTCCTAATAATTATATTTGATACGCAT
The DNA here is from genome assembly GCA_024138015.1 of Lumnitzera littorea. NCBI lineage: Eukaryota > Viridiplantae > Streptophyta > Magnoliopsida > Myrtales > Combretaceae > Lumnitzera > Lumnitzera littorea. The sequence goes on from JAMXBB010000003.1 coordinate 93,713,492, forward strand.
ATATATATATATATATATATGTTTTCTACATATTATCTCATGCAATTTTTTATAGCCATATAATTTATCACTAGAAATCCATTAACTATTGAGTTTAGTCTATAATTTATCACTAGAAATCCATTAATTATTGGGTCTAGTTTGTGTGTTTCCGATATTTATATAATACTATATTAAAATTAACTATTTAAGATATGTTATTATTATTTTATTATATTTTTGAGATTTATACCCATGAAGTCTCTCCGATTGTTTTCAATAACTCACTTGTAAAACTTAGCTTAATCAAGTTACTTTTATAAATACCCTAAATTGATAGCTCAAAACCTATTAGCTAGAATATAGGGTTTACATGTTATTATAATTTTAATATTACTTCATTATTTATATTCAAATCCTAAGCCCTTGTTTCACTTCTACTAATTTTTTCTTAATTTAATGTTAATTTCATACTTACACGCAGGACTTTTATATTCGGCTTAAATTTTAGGTGTTAACGTTGTAGTTGCTAAGTTGCAGAGTCCCACTTACAGTTGCAGGGGGAATGGTAAAATGGGAAAGTAAAAATGTGGATAATATAATACTTGTTAAAATTTGAAATGGATTGTGTATATCCTACTTAATATCCGTAAAGATAGTTTCCAATTTAAAATTCAATTAGTAATGATTATTTTTCTTATTAAGTGTAGATGATACATGTAGATTTTTGGGGAGTTGTCTCTTGTCAGATGTTTTTGTAATAACGGATATTGAGCAGCTGATCAGATAAAAGATGGAAGATGTGGAAGATCAGTAGGAGAAATTGGCAGCCAAACTAGTCAATAAACAATGCAAAAGCAAATTCTCCGATGCCACCTCTTTTACGTTATTTATTTTTTTATTTTTATTTTTTTTTTGTACTCTTTTTTACTGTATAGTCCTCATCTGCATTGGAAAAAAAAAAAAAAAAAAGAAAGTTTCATTTAAGGATAATATCATTTCCGTTATCCTACATCGATAATACCTTTTCTAATCTATAGATTCACAATATAGTAGTGGAACTGCTTTTAAAATATAGAATTTGCTTTTACGTTGTTTATTGACTAGTTTGGTTGCCAATTTCACCTTTTAATCTTCCACACCTTCCGTGTATAGTCCTCATCTGCATTGAAAAGAGGGTTTCCTAATCTATAGATTTACAATATGGCAGTGGAATCGATTATCACGAGTTTTCACTTAATAGAAATACGAACAAACGTGCATTACTATAATGCGAATGTGAAAATAAAATATAAAAATCTAATCAAATTTAAGATATAATTATTGAATCAAAATATATAAAGGACATATAATTTAATAAAACAAATTATGCATAAATGGTTTTAAAAAGGACAAATAATTCTTGAATCAAATGATTCCAATTCATCTTTACGGGTAGTGAAGTTGCATAGTAAAAAATGAAAAACTACAAGTCCATAGTAGAACTTAAAGGAGATTTTAGTGATTTAATAAATACTTAATTCGTTAAAGTATGTAAGTCACCAAAAATGGGCATTAGATTTTAATATTATAAGCAAATTATACCAGCATCCTTAAAAAAAACTTTTAAAATTACATGAATTCCCAATTAAAAAAAAAACAAAAAAAAGGGCATTTAGACCCTCTAAAGCAGTTATGGGACCCACTTTTGGATGAGTTGGCTGCCCCTATGTCTCTTTCTGCTGAAGTGGAACAATAAATCAAGTATAAAAAATTCAAAAATTAAAATATAGAAATATTGTGGGAGAGTGAAATAAATAAATGAAATTTCATTTGCACCTTCTTTCTTAAAGAGAGCACGAATTTAAGCCGATTTAAGTAAATTAATTTCATTGCTTCTTTATCCATCATCCTGGATCTCAAACTTTGAGTGGTAATAATACGCTCGCTACCAAATCGCGCTTTTGTTCAAAATGAGTCTTCTCTTCAAATCGAATTTTCTTTTTATATTTTTATTGCTTTATTTCACTTTCATTGCTTTCAGATCCAAATCACAAGGTTTTTGCTTAATGGATACTGTACTTGGCTTGAATTGATGCCTGTTAAAGTATTTTTTTCCTTTGATTTTTTTTTTATTTTTTTTAATTAACTACAATTTTTCTATTTTCTAAAATTTTTATACATTAATCGATTATCCATGTCATCAAAGAGAGATATATAAGCAGCCGATGCATTAAAAAGTAGGTGCTATAATTGTTTTAGTGTTGACTTTACAAAAAATTAAAAGTCCCTACAATCATAAAATTTTTTACAAGTGTTTATGCAATTTACCTTATTATTATATATGCATAGTTACTATTTACATAATCTCTTACAAAATATCATATCCTCTCATATGTGTTTGATTGTACTGTAATGTATGTACGTTCCACGATCTCTCACAAAATAATAATAATAATCAATAGCCACCCTTCACTTTTTTATTCAATTTTGGATGGTGCCTTTTTCACCTCTACGGAGATATAAATAGTTTATATTATATTGGTTCCCTCAGAATTTTGAAACCAGATGCATTTTCTTTTGGCTAAGATCAGATGAAGTATCTGTTTGCTTTCTTATTTAATTTATTATTCGGTTGATATGATAAGGGTGTGGACACAATATATGTCTATCGGCTTAGAAAAAAAATATTACATAATTATAAAATAAATATTAAAATGTTATCATATCTAACTAATATAAAATTTGGAAAATACATACATATCTGATACTATGGATACTGTAAGCCTTCACACATACAAGATATAAATTGATTACACCAGTTTCCTCTGTATTCAGAATCATAAAAAAAATAGCTTTGCAATTTCAGATAATTGAGCAATCCACCTCATATATGAAAGTTCAGCATTAAGTATTTAACCCGGAAATGATGAGTACCTCTCTGGAAATGCCTTGTCTTGACCCCAAATGGCCAAATGCTCTGTGTAATTGGGTACCATACAAGGAAGAAAATCCACAATGAGTTTATGATTCATCCTGACTTACAAATCCCCAGTAGAATAACGATGTCAATGTTCCCAAGAAGCTTCAGCACTTAAAACAGTTTCATATGATTTTGAACATGTTACACATGAGGCGTCTGCAGAGTATCATTCCGGCATTGGTGCCAGCAGTTCCTGGGAACAGAGGCTAATAACATAAGCGTAGGCTGGTACAAATAACTGAGTGTGAATTATACAATAGGAGAAGTGAGAAATTACCTCAGAATTTTGTGTGGTTTTGCAATGTGCGGTAGAAGTTTCAACAATTCTTTCAGACTTGGAATTTGGAATAGAGCGATTTCGATGCTTGCATTTTGTTGTAATTATTCAAGCCATGGGACAATGGTGCCGCTGAGTTCTTGAACGATAAGGAAGGCAAGGTACGACACAGCCAAGATTCTGCAGGAGATTTTGGCAAAAGTGGGGGTATGAGGAAAGTTGGAGTATTGCCATGAGGCTTTTCTTGATCCCTTGATTGCGCGACCCACTGTTTTACCGAGTCAGTCTTTGCATTGTTGTAGGATTCTTCATCATGTGCATCTATAATTGATTCCTGAGTAACATAGCCATGACCAGAATCCTCGATATTTTTCGGAATTTGTTCCATTCCCATTTCTCGAATCGGCTCCTTGTTATCCAAAGTATCAATAAACTTGACATCTTCAGTATTTTCTCCCGTTGCATTACCTTCTGAGAGTTCTCCACTGTAACCTGGTATTATCTTTGTGTCCGAGGAACTTGTATCTGAACCATGAGATCTCAACTTATGTACTGCATCTACATAGACAGTCTTCTCTGGTTCAGACCCAGTGGACACTGCTTCACCTTCATTTATATCCTGTGCCAATAAATCTCGAAACGTGGTGCAAGGTTTGTGTTGTGGAATGAAGTTATCCACTCTAGAATCATTGGCAGCATAATGAACTCCAGGAGATTTACTCTGTTCCGGGAAATCCCTATTCCCAATCGGTGCATCTGCTTTTTGATGTTCATTGCTGAATGTGGTTCTGCTGGTTTGGCTTGATTTTACTTTTGGCTCAAGCTTTTGTTTTGGTAAGCTAGATGGACAACATCCATAGCCAGAATGCTCCTTGTCTACAATAGCAGCGTGCTGCCGTGAAAAACAAGCATCCAGGTTTAGCATCTGTTAACAATTGGCTGTAGAAATAATGGCATATAGCAGAATGAATTGGTACTGGACTTAAATTTACCTGGCTGACATTTTTACTGCTGCGAAGCATATGTGAAGAGTTAAACTGCTGTTTACGGGATGAAGAAGTAGGTTCCACAGCCTGCATTTGCGCTCCTTGCATGTCCTTCGGTAGACAAAAGGAATTTCTCAGGGAAAGCCAAGGAAATGAGCCACAAACTTTGATGGATGGACTACCGGGTTCATAACTTTCATCCTCTTCACTTTCAAATCCAACTGGATTTGAGGCAGAATTCGACAAAGCACATGGCTTGTATTGATAAAATGGATGTTGCTTATTTATGTACGTTGCCTTCTTTACAAGGCCTGGCTGCTCTCTCGCTACTTGTTGTTTCCGGGGTACATGCGCAGGTGGATCTGAAGCCATTGCCACAGCTGCAGGTAAAAATCTATTCATCATAAAGTCCTGGATCTGTGGATTCATTGACAATCTTCCGGATGATCCCACATCTGAACCATCTACTCCACTCAACCCACTGAAACTGCAGTTTAAAAAGGAGTCAGACCACGAATATGTATCCTGTGCATCCAAGAAGACCTCATCAGCATCCTCTGAACCTGAGCAAACTTCCTTTATTTCTTCCTTGGCACTGGAGTTATCACCTCTACTTGCGATTTCTTTCTTAGAAGCACCATTACGAGCACTATGAATGACATTTCGTTTGTGGAGTTGAGTACTTGAGTTAGTATCCAAGTCTCTACTTAACCCCTGCAGCTTAACATTCAGGTTTCTTCCAGGAGGAAGCTTTGGGATATTCGAGGACAGTTGATGATTCAGCGGATTTTGCAATTTGCCTTCGTTTTTTGGCTTTCCTGGACTCTGCTCCCATGTAAAAGGAACAGTCCCTGGATTTGTTACTGGACCTGATTTTAGATCCGATTTGTATGCAGGAAGAGGAGGTAGTTTTGGTATTAAACTTTCAGCTTTCCTTTTCTCTTCTCCTTTCGAGACCTTAGTTGATGCAAAACGCCTAACTGATAGGAAGGGTTGATTAAAATCCAATTGCTTCTCTCCCATTCCTCAACATGATTCATTCCATCCGCAAAAATTCAGCAGGTCATCAGTTCATGTTCAATGTAAGTTGTCCCTGCTCAAATTGGCTTATGAATTCGAGGTATAATGTCATATCATGACTTTCCTAACAGTAAAGTGATATGCTATTTGCTAAAGGGATGAATCGTGAAAATGTGGAGAAGGTGTATTTTTTATGAAGTGAGAAATTTTGTTTGCTTCCTGAAACTTGCTTCTGATCAATGGAGAAGTGCGCTCTTCATTGGGAGTTGGGACAAAGTTTTCCTATGACATCCCTGAGTTAGGAACTCATATGTATCCACACGTACTGAAATGACTGATCCGAACACGCCATGATAGGATACTTAAGGAGTAAGAAAATTAGCTCCATGTATGACGATTTGCATTGTGCGGGACAAAATGTAATAAAATAGTTCAATAGGATCAATATACTCTGACTTGATATTGTTCAAAAAGGATTCAGATAAATTCATCACGATCAAGTGAAATTGTGTCCTTTCCTTTTGGCAGCTAATGAGAAGTAAAATGATCCACGTTATTTGGATATCATAACTCAAGCAAAAGGGCTCATTAGTAATTATATTTACGAAAGAGATTCTTGTAGCCCAGGATAATATGATTAAAACTTTAAGCAGTCCTAGTCCATCATCCATTTGAGCCATTCAAATTTAATAAAACTTGCATAAACCTGCATCCAAAGAGCTTAAAATTGATCGGACTAACACAAAGACAGCAAAGTTCTCTGCTGATTCTCTTACTAATTGCAGCACATCACATGGTAATAAGAGATAGGTAGGTGCTCATGCAACTTCAATTAACCTTTCAGCAAATAACATATTTTGGCATACACATCGTTCCGTCATTCTTATACATTGAAAAATTTATAAAACTTACATCTATTCTATTAACAACTAGGTCTACCTATTTTCTTTTTCCGTGGCTTATGATATATATATATATATATATATATTATATATATCCGTAAGTATCTAAGTTATTCCACCATCACTATTCATTCAAGAAGTCTGCCGACATCAATACCAACACAAAGATACCATATACCCACAACACAAAACTTAACAAATCTTCAACATGCAAATTACTTTACAACGTAAAACAGAATTACATAGGCAGACCGGAGATTCATGCTATTCCGGAACGACCCTTCTTTCCGATATGCTTGCTTAAACAGACTAACGTAAGAACCAAACCGACCGACATGTCTTTAAACCATACACAAACTATCGACATGGTTCAGTTTTCCTGAACAAATGTCAAACCTAGTCAGATTTTTCTCGTATGGATACTAAGAGAGATGTATATGCTTACCCGTGTCCGTGTGAGATGGCCATGTGCAGAGGTAGAGAAGACAACTTTTCTTCTGTTCAAGAAAACCAGTAAACATGAGGAAAACTGAAGTCAGAGAGAGGAAGATAACAAGTTTGTAGTAATCATGCATTTCAGAGTAAGTAGGCTTACGGAGAGAGAGATAATAGAATAAGGTGTTAGTTTTGTTGGTTTGTGTTCATATTTTTCTTACCCGCCTAATAATGCAGCAATTAATAAGACAATATATCATTATAATTAACTAATGACAGATAAGATAACCAATAATTATTAGGGGCTTTCCTTTTTTCTTAAAAAAAAAAAATCGTAGATATATACTGGCATATCAATTTCTACAAATTTTTTCAAATCGGCTTATAATAATATAGTTTTAAAAAAAAAAAATTGCACCAGATTTTTATAATATTATACTTTTTATAAACAAATATATTGGTGCAATTTTCAACGAAAATTTGATTGGTCATGAGCTAGTGGAAGATATTGGTAGAATTTCGTGCTTAACTTTCTAATTTTCCTTTTATTTATTTTATTAGTAACCAATTTTCAGCTGCTTAAAAGTGTTATGCCCGAACAAATTAGAAACTTAATACGTAGAATTATTTATTATCATATATAATAATTATCTAAACATAATGAATGGAGTATTATATTAATTTTATGTAATTTTTTTTTTCCTCTCTCGGGCATGTCACGACCTATTCATTTCTGCGGTGTGTATTTTCCAGACTGTTCTTACGGATACTCTGAATCGTGATAAAATAATTATGTGGATAACAATTAACATTTTGATCTGGAATATTTGGTAAGTCGGTCTAATATTTAAATGGTTTGATTGAATTAAGGAATGGATCCGTATGGATCTAACCACAACTTGCTTTGAAATTAAATTTTCTTTGGTTTTCGATGGTTGTTAATTCTAGGGTATTGATGAGTTTCTTGGAACTATACGTATGTAGATGAGTCAACAGAGAAGTACGTATATATAGGTCTGTACGTTTAGTAAGTTTAAAAAATAAAATCAATACTGGAAGACTTTATCCAATTAGTAATTTTTATATGCAAAGGATTTTTTAGCTAGCATTTCTCTATGTATTTTTCGTGAGAAATATCATTGTAAAATTAAAAATTTGAATATTATTCTATTTTGTTACTTCCGTAGATGGGATTTGTTTTTACTATATGTTAAATAAATGATTTTTCAAATTCTATTACCTATTGAACACTGATTTCACAATAGGATATATCAAGTTTAAATCTTTGCTTCTCTTAAGTTGTAATATGTGATGGTAAAAAAAAATTATATTATTATATATTAAATAAATAATTTTTCAATTGAAACATTTGTTTCTAAATAAGTAGCCAAAAAAATAATTTAAGTTAGTGTTGATATAATATGTTTCATTGAGTTAAAAATGTTATTTCACTTCAATCTAATCGTTCTTTTCTTATGGAACAAACACTATAAATAACTTCGACATTAGTTTACTCAAGGCAACATAGAAATCGAACTAATATTTCAATGCTTTTATTCGATATCAACTAATTTTGTTTCCTTTATCTTTAGATATTTTTTTATCAATTATCATATGAACCCGATCCATCCGATTATAAAATCACCACTTCGTTATAAATATCTTGCTTGTTGAGAATCACAAAGGTGTAAAAATTTTGAGAGAAGGAAATTGCAGCGTAGTTGTGTCCATCGACCCATCGCAGGTCTCAATTATTGGTGTATGGGGGCAATAAAAACCGACCCATCAGGCCCCTCCAGCTAAAACGTTTCGATAATATCCACCATGCCATGTGGGCGGATGCTGTCTTTTGCATCACCACAAACTTAAATGCTAATTAAAATTTGAATATTAATGCCACGTTTTTAAGTGCATTAAATAAGTGATTAGTCTATTTCTTCTGTGGCTTGAACTGGAATAAAGTTGACATGATTTCTTGTCTTGTTTGATTTAGGTATTCATTCTCGTCTTCTTCCAATTTTAAAAAGACATATAACGTAATATATTAATATCAAAAGATTAAAAAAAGAAAAAACTTTGAAACATTGATGGAAATTTCCAAATATATATTTAAGTAGAAAAGGAAAGTTACCTGTACGCGATGGACCATGCATTGGACCATTTCATATATTCAATCTGTCACGTACCACTTGCTAAAATCCGGTGTACGTGTACCTTATGAAGCGATGGAAAATCATGATGCATTGATGAAGACAAAAGATTCCTTTAAGAATAGTTCCTCCTCTACGGTTCACAAATCGGACGTATGAGGGATTCATACATATTCATTCTGTTCAATAACATGATAAAGTGTGGCAGTCGAATTATTCCAAGTTTTTTTTTTTTTTTCATTCCTATACAAATCAGATACGAGCCCGCATATTACACAAACAACCAAAAAAATCTTAAAATCAATATTTAAATTAATACAAAAAATTAAATTACAAAAATATTATACTAAAATGAAGCTTCAAAAATATGTTGGCTATCACATCGATAGTTTGGTTCAAACGAAAAAAAGGAATACGTATTATATTTTGATTTGCAATGTCTACATCCACCACTGACAGAAAATAAAAAATAAACATTGAAAACTTAGTCTTGCTATATGAAGTAGGGCTTCATGATGTAGATAACAGTACAATGCAACAAATAATAGACGTGCAATATAATCAGTTAAATTCTAAAACGTAATTTGGTTTCTATATCGTGATAAATGAAATATAAACACCATCGATGCTCTATATTGTGAGTTAATAGTCAAGAAGACATTGATGCAAGGGATAATAATTAAGAAGATATTAGAATATAATATATATACACACACGTACATACACCATGTCGTGTAAGTACATGAGTTTAATTATAGGAATTTTTTTTTCGGTGAATAGCAAATATCATTCAAATAAACCAGCAAAAAAACCGCACGGTCCATAGATTCGAGCTTAAGAGCCCGTTACAGCACCAACAATGTCATGAATTTTAGGAAATTTTTGATATAGAATGAGTAACAGCAATTATAATAGCTATGAAGTTTCCATATGGATTTGACAACATTAATTAAAAATGAAACAAACGTATGATGAATTGCTTATTAATATCACTTAATGGGCGAATTACAACATGTGTACTTTGGGGAATGGAACCTCTATTACAACATTCAGTAGCTTTTTTACCCCTCTAATTACAATTCCTTAATGAAGTACATTTTTTAAAAATTATGAACAATCATTCTTTACCCCTACCAATGAATTGCAATTCAGAATTCTTATCTTTACCTTCCCCACAATAACCTCAAATAAATGGAAGTTTTACACATTTTACCCTTCAAAAAAAAAAAATGAAACTATACAATTGAAAAAATCCACCAAATTATCCTCTCACATTCGACTAGAAAAACCTTAACCTAAAAAGCTTCATTTGTCTCTTCCTTCTCTTTGTCTCTCACACAGTTGATCACAGAATCAAAGGAGAAAAAACCCACCACATCGTCCCTTTTTGATGCTTAAGAAAACAACCACTAGGGCATTGATAGCTAACTACTAACCTAACCTCAAAATGAATCCTTAACTTTAATGAAGAACTAAGGAGATAATATAATTAATGGGAAAACATGAGGATAAACAAACTAAAGAGAGCAATGATATGACTCACCATGCTCAATTTAACAATAACTCGCCATAATCCAAAGGATTGATAAGAGTATGAAAATATAGAGTTTAAGACTCCTACAAGATTAGGGTTTCTAATGATCCTAAATGAGGTAAATTCAAGCTATTAAGGTCTAAAAATTAAAAGGGCATTTATGTCATTAAGCTAAAAAAATAGTATAAAACGATTGTAAAATTGCTAAAACTAGTAAGGCATAATCGATGTAAACCCTCCATTTTTGCCCTCTTATATTCCCCTTTGATCTTTAAGATGATAAACGGATCCTATAATGGAATTTATTGATTGAAAGTCATCTAGGATAGAACATACACTAGGAATAAGGTCCTTTGAGATGGAAAATGTTGGCAAACATCAACCATGAGAACAATTACATCAAGGATGATGACTTAGATTGCCAGGGTCAACCAAAATGGTGCAACCACATTGGAAGAAAGAAAGCTTGGCAACTAAGGCCAACATGGATTTGAACATTGATAGAGAAACTTGTAAAAAGCCTTTGTCTCCTCTCTCTCTTTCTTTTTCTTCTTCTTTTTTTTTTTTTAAGAAGTTTACTAATGGGTACAAATTCTTATTAAGAAGTAAAAGCCATATACTAAACCATTCCCCTCCTTAGTAACCATGTGGGGCATTTTATAATCTTCTCGGTCTCTAAAAATATCTTCTAACATTTTAACCTTCTTGGTAAGGCCTTGAATATCTCTTTCCTATGAAAACGGTAACTCGTGATCAGTTTAGTCAAAGAAGACTTCTTTAAATACTCTTAGTTCAAATTTCACTCTTGAATTCTATCCCAAAAATTATGGCTCAGTTTAAAAGTGATACAACTTCATCAATATGTTAGGTCTTTTTCGGTTTAAATTAAGCTCATGGTCAAATGATTTCAATAAGGATTAGTGAAAGAGCTTATTTTGAAAAAATTACTTATTTATTCCAAGCTTACAAGTTCAGAACCCTTTAAGAAAAACTAGAATGTTATTTGTCCTAGTTTCAGAAACAATATTTATTTAAGATAAATTATTTTTTATGATCAAAGGAGCTTTTATTGAGCTTAGGTGATATTATGGGCAGGGAGGCCTCATGTTTACAATTTAAGATTGGTAAGGAGATTTTGTGTTTGTGATTTGGAGTTTGATTTGAATAGGTATGGAAGCTTTGTGTTTTAAGGCTCGGAATGAGGGCTTTTGTGTTTTTTAGGATGTTTGGGCTTTGATTCCAAGCCTTTTAGATGAAATGGGGGGAATTATGTTTAGGTTTACTACCCTTGTTGGGGTGGGCTATACCTTATGGGGCTTTCTTTATTGCATTTAAAGCTAATTTCCAAGCTTCTCATTTTTTTTTTCTTTCTTCTTTCTTTTTTTATCTTTTTCTTTTTTTTTTTTTTTGTTCTTCTTTTTTTTACTTTGCCCTATTCCCTTATTGTTTCTTACCCTTTCTCTTTTTTAGCCCAAAAAGTCACTATCTTCCTAAAGCATTTGGATTATGTGCATAAGATTCTTGAAGTTCTTTTTCATTTTAGAGAAAATAACTTATCAAAAATAAAAATTATCTTTCAATCAATGCTACTAAGGTAAGAACAAACTCTTTTTTATTTTTTTTCTCCTAATTAATGACCCTGACTTTCGAATTGCCTCAATATAGCGTGGTTCTTGATGGGGTTTAGATTTTAAAATACTCCTGGAATAAGCTCAATAAGGTTGTAAAGGACAATCATATTTGGGATATTAGTAATGAATACCTAACTTCATTTTGATTTATGTATCAAGTTCAAAATTGATCTCATTTAAAGAATGAGTCTAAAAATCGTCACCATAAAGTCACTCGACTCTCAAAGTATTTAAATATTAGTATGTGGCATATAGTTTGCCTCTTTTCATTCCATACCTTTCAATAGTAAGTTATTATTTCCTTAGTTATGAGTCTATATTGATTTACCCTAAGAGGCAAATTGACTTTGCCCCCCAGTCTTTCAAAATGTTCCTTAATACATGTCACAATGTGAAATGATATCTTTCATTCGATTTGAGTTTAAAATTAAATTTCAAAGACCTAACGCTGATGGTATACTCTTTTTTATGATGGCTTTTTCTTGTAGCTACATGTCCCAATTTGATTAGATTGCCCCTGAAGTATGCTTGTGTCCTAACGAAACTTTCGTGTTCCTAATGGCTTAAGAAGATAATTGTCCCTAACTTATAGGTCAAATTCCCCTTAGCTTTTGTACTTAAGCTTAGTTTATTCCCCAGATACAAGCCTGGTTCTTTAGAGTTGAATGGACAAGTATTAATGTCCTCCAAACTTCGTGTTTGAAGTGGAGGAGTTCTAAATTGCCTTTTTATCAAGATTGAGGATCAAACTTACAGTGGGGTCTCCTTATGTTCAACTATGTCAACCATCTATAACAAGATTGAGGTGGTATTTTGCTTTATGTTGTTTACCCGGTTAATGATTGGTTTTGGTTTTTTCAGCTACCTTAATAGGCCAGGGTTTGTATTTGTGTCAGTTACCTTAACGTGCCGAAGCTACCTTAATGGGCCAAGAGTTTGTGTTTAAAGTTGTCTACCTTAATGAGCCAATGGTTTGTGTTTGGTTTGATTGCCTTAACCGGCAGATGGTTCGTCTTTGGGTTAGCTATCATAACGAGCTAAAGGTTTGTGTTTAGGTTTATTGCCTTAATAGGCCAAGAGCTCTTGTTTAGATTAATTACCTTAATTGGTCAAGGGTTTACGTTTGGGGCTAACTGCCTTAACAAGCTAAAAATTTTGTTTAGGTTAACTGCTTTAATGAGTTGAAGGTTTGTATTTGGGTTGACTACCTTAATAGGCTAAAGGTTTAGGTTTATCCTTAATCTCATAAGAATTTATAATCGTTAACAACTTTTCTTTTTCTTTTTCTTTTTATTTTCTCTTTTTTTTTGTGAGAGAAAAAGATAAGGCCTCATTTTATTGAAATTGAGTGATCAAATTATAAAAAGGATAGGGGATTACTTACTTAGGACTCTATTTACAAGCCTATAGAATTTATTTACATTTCCTTGAGTAAGAGAAAACAACGGTTTAATGAATGCTATTGAAAGACTTATTTACAAACAAGAACTACTAAGTAAAAAATGAAAGAATGATACTTAAAAGAAAACAAGTTCTTTTTATTAATTTGATATGAAGGATAGAGGAAATGAACAAAGCAAAAGAGCCTAACATTTATGCTCGATTATTATTCAGTGGAACTAATAATCATTTTTAAATCCTATTATTTTAAACAAGGAAGACTATTTAGAAGGTGCTATCTATTGCCTTAAAGTATAATAGCTTTACAAGTGGCAAAAAGACAACTACCTAAAAATTATTTTATAAGCAAGATAGATATGATTTTTTTTCTTTCACTTTTAATTATTTAAGAATAAGTTTTGAAAGTAGTGCAATATTTTATAAGTAGCAAACACGATTATTTATGAACCTAGTTTTTAGAAATTAGGACTTAATTAACAAGCATGAATTTTTACAAATGAATAAAGATAAGAAAAAAAAATGAGGAGACACAGATGCAAAGGACCAACAATTAATAATAATGTGGTAATATTAAGTGTTTAGGATAGCAATTGTATCAGAATTCCATTATTACAAATAATTTGAAATTATAATGAAGCAGAAATAGAATTTACAATAAACCTAAAATATACAAAGATATATATACAAGGATGTAATAAGGAAATACAAAGTATAAGGAAAATTATAAATTTACAAGGAAAAAGTCCTATATAAAGAACTAATGTACATGAAATTACATGAACACAACTGGAATTTAGACATAATAACCCTTGGTTCATGTATGTAATTAAGGTGAGTTCTAAAGGTTTTTAAGTTTTGTGAGCTTGTACATTTTTAAGGAAATAGTTCGTCAATTACATTAAAACTTAAATGGAATAGCCTAATCAACCTTGGAAGGTAGTTACCCTACAACACCTGAAGCTTACACAATGACCCCTTACCTAGGTACTTAAGACAACCTAGCTCTAACCATATCTAACTTACATTTATGATTCAATAAACCCCCTGCATATGCCCTTAATAAATTTGCATGGGTTAGTACAAATATATACAAATAAACAATACATTTACAAAAAGGAATTATGAGATAGAAGGAGTATTTTGAAGAATAAATTCTAATTTTTGAAGATTTAAGTGGCTAGCCCTTTTGATGGTCTCCAGTAAAGTTGCCAAACTATTAAACCCGATCTTTCGATTTTTATTTTCCTTAACTTGATTAAAACTAAATCATATGTCTATTTAGTTTAAACCCTCGACTAAAGTTAAAGAATACCTAGTTTCTTTATGCTTTGAAAACCTTAGAGTCGCCACCTTGCATCGGTTAGTACCACCTTAATTTTCCAAATTTAGTATTATGTTTAAAAATACCCTTTTAAAAATAATTCAAGTAAATAAACAAATAAATAAAATTATATTTACTAACAAAAAATGGAGAAATTGAAAAATTATTTTAAAAAGGAAAAATAAAATATTTTCATGTTTTAAGTCACCCTATAGTATCTTACAAATGTCTACATACCCACTATTTTAGATAAAACCTCTGTAGTTCATTAATAAAACTTTAGTATGTTGGTTAATTTTAATTTTAAAAAATGGTCAGGTTTCGATTTTTAACCAATTTATTTTCTTGATAAAAGTACTAGAAAAATAATCTTAAACCTAGTTGGCGTTATTTTTGGAATTTTTAAAAGGGCCCTCAATTTTTACAAGGTTTATTATTTTTATTTTTTATTCTTTTATTTGTTTATTTTTTTGAAAATATGGATTTTTCCTTAGTGAGAAAAAAAAATATATATATACATATATAATTTAAAAAGAAAAAAAAAAGTTCAAGAGAAAAGAAAACCAAGAAAAAGAACCGTTTTCTTTCTTTTTTTTTTTTTTTTGAGATCAAATACATAATAAATAAAATAAAGGGAAAAAAAAGAAAGAGGCTAAACTTAAAATTGGGCATACAGGTCAAGATGTGAGCAAATCTTTAGGTTGGTTGGAGCTCCATGGGTCGGGTTTGATCTAAGAATAAAAGTCACCAAGAGAAAAGGTAAAGAGCAGGCAAAATCAATTCAGCATAGTAGCTTCCTATAAATAGCAAGTGATCGAAGATTTATGAGTCTATAATTGGTGAAAGTGAGTTTAGGAATGGTGCAATGAAGTTTGGGGGCTGCTTGAGCTGTATTTTGAAATTACTACCGATGGTGGTGGAGTGTTCTTCCTATAGTGCTTGTTGAAGTCAAGTAAGGGCGGTTTTGTGAGCATTGGAAGTTAGTAAGCTGACTTAGGTGGTTGTCTTGACCCTAAGTGGTGCTGTAATGGTGGCTTTAGAAGATGGTGGTTGGAGTTGGGTTCAGTAATGGCAACTAGGGACTCTAGGGAGTGGTTTAAGGTAAGAAAAGGGTGAAACTGTGGGTTTTTGTAGGTGAAAAAGTGGATGGTGATGGTGGTTTTGAAGACAACCACTAATCAAAGGGAATTTTAGAGAGAGAGGAAGGTTCGGTTTAAAGAGAGAGAGAGTTGAAAGTGAGTGCTTGAAGGAGATTGTGAGTGAGCTAATGAAAGCTTATTTGGGGAGTTCCAATTTATAGGAAACAAAGCTTGAATCAACTTTAGAAGGCCATAAATTGCCAAATCGAATCATGATCATCTAGCTCGGATGATCTTTGAATTTGTGAAAAAAGAATGATTTGAGCAGATTGTCCATCAAGCAAGCAGATATCCTTATTCAAAATGCTAAGATACAGCTTCTAATTATACAATTACGTCTTGAATTCATCGAATCATGAAGATGCTAGTGCTAAAGATACAATTTTCTTCTTATTTTCTCAATCCAATTTAGATAGGGAAATGAATGAATATAAACTTAAAATTGATCCTAATGCAAAATAGGCCATGCGATCTTCAAGATTTCACCATTAATTTGGTGATCAATTTTTTTTTTTTTTTTTTGGGGGGGGGGGGGGGGGATTAAAAAGGGACTTAAAGTGAGCTACTTGAAAATAGAAGGAAGAGGAAAATTTGAAGAAAAACTAAGAAAGGGCAAGAATGGGATGGAAAGTGCTCGTATCATCCAATCAGAGGTTGATGCATGGCACTTTGAAATTGAAAAATAATGAAAGGTGCCAAAGGCCTGTGAACAGGATCGAACCTCGAATCTTTGTGGTAGTATCACATGTCTTAACTAACTAAGCTAGCATATTTTCTTGATATGTATGGTAATTCAATTGTTCATATCCTATAAGACTAGCTTAGACTAGTATCAAATAGGACACCTGGTTGAAGCCAAATTCGAGTCTTGATTGGTCGGCTCCTAAAAATTGAAAATGTAAATCCTTCCCCGATTAAATTTAGCACACATTGATTTTCAAATTAGGTACAATTTAACGGTTTTATAAGATCCGGTCTAATGATTGTACGGTTAATTAAATTACTTTTTTCCTATAAATCAACCAATTTAAATCCAATGAAGGCACTTATTAACTTAAATCAATTTCATTTTTACAAACCAAAAATACTTAATATCAATTGTGGTCAGAATATTAAATTTTCAGAAAAATTTTAATATTATAAAATATAGCTTGGAATCATTAAATCATGTATATGCACTTTGATTTTATTCAATCTAAAAATTAGACAACCTTATTCACGTGATCCTAAAATTACCCAAATCTGATTTTCATAAAAATTTTATCTTCTTAGTTCTTTTTTTCATTTTTTAATTTTCCAATTTTTTTTTTTTTACACATTTCTTTATTTTCTATTTTTTGTATTTTTGAATTAAGACCCTTTCTTTATTTTAAAAATTCTAAAAACTATAAGGAGCAAAAATTAAGTGCCTATACCCTAGATACTTACCTTGCCAACTTGATTTCTTCTCCTTTTTTGATCAAGTATCTTCATGATTTCACTAAATTAGTGAAATCATAAGGATAGCATGGTATATTATTGTATTAAGTTAGAAAACATCCCAATTCACTCAAATCAAAGACTAAAATCGACTATGAAATCACCTACAAGTAAGAAGTTTAAGATATGTAAATGGCCATTAATGGAGTTTTTCAAGCTTACTCGAGCTTAGATTAGTATAAATAGCCCCTTCAAGCTCTATTCCTAACATTAATTCACAATTCAAAACACTCAATCAAAAGTCTCTCTCTTCTGCAATCTCTCTCTCTCTCTCTCTAGATTTCCTTCAACTAATTCATTAGTCAAAGGAAATCAACAGCACCACCTTACTCCTTAATAGGAGTTAAGGGCCAATCATACGATATCAAGCATAAGGACTTGTTGCCCTAGTAAGTCGAGCTACCCATAAGAACCTAACCCTAAAAGAAGAAGAAGTCCTCCGAGTTAACCTAATATCTGTCCCTATAGACACCCCATTTTTTGCCTCTCTTTATTTTTCAAAATTTTTAAAATAAGATAAAGGAACTTAAATTAGGAAAAATACAAAAAAAAAATAGAAAATTAAGAAAACCTAAAAGATAAGAAATTTAGAAAAAGCCAAAAAAAAAAAAAGAAATTTAGAAAAAATACAAAAAAATAGAAAATTTAAAAAGTCACAAGAAATTGAAAAATAGAGAATTTAGGAAATATAGATAATAATTTTAGATAGTATGATAGAATAGATTTTTTTTAATCAAGTTCAGAAAAAAGGCATTAGGCTTGGGCTTAGATTCAAATGTAGCCTAAGTAAATCTTGTCTATATGTGCAATTTAATTACACATATAAATAAGGCATAGGCCAAAGCCCTTACGAATAAGTACTTGGACATTCGGCATTGAGTTAACTTGAGGTCATAGATTCGAATCTCATCAAAGACAGGAAATGCCTTTTATTCTTTTTACTTCACAACGCACATGATACATCATTACATATCAAGAGTTCACTGTACCATGTGTCTTGACACATAACACCATCAGATTGGACAATACTAACGTAGCAACTATGTGACATGTCACATTACCTGCTACATGCCATAGTAAGGACAGGTAGCACGCTACGGTTGGATGACATGGTTGACGTAGCGCGACATCAACACTACATCAGCATTTTCCTTTTCTTTCAACCCTCTTTCTTGTGGTTTCCTTTCTTTTCACCAGTAAAACAACTTCGAACCCTTCACTTTGGCTTCATTTTTCACTAATATTCCATATACGAGCCTAGTTGTTTTTGGTTTAATTTCATACTCCACGTGGCCCTTTACGAATTGAATCCAAAAACATGGCCAGATTCACTCGTTTGACCATTCAAAATTGAATTTCAAAAAATGGGAAGAAGAGAAAATTTTGTAATTAGCAATTAAATCCATCTTAAAGTCTCAGCAAAGGAAAAGGAAGGGGGGAAGAAATAAATAAAAGACCTTCATACAGCAATCTAGCTCTAGCTCTCACTTCCAGCCCCGGCCACACACCAAGCCTTCAAACTAACCACACGTACACTGCCAACTGAACACCATCTACAACCATCTCTCTATCTTTCTTAGAAATTCTTCCAACCACAAACGCACAAACACATTGACAACCAGCCAAGTACCCTTGTCTCGCAAGCCCAACATCACAGCGACCACGCATAGCCCCTTTATCCTCACCCCAATGATTAGCCCTCACTAACATCATATACTGTCCAATCCACACCATCACACACATACAATCCCACGCTTAGCTCACTCCTATTGCACGCCCCATGCTAAAGCACACGTACTACACCATCCATGACCAGCTATACGACCACTTATTGCACCGTCCATGGCCAGCTACAGTTACCACTACGACAGACCTTTCCTTTGCAACATCAAACAGTACATTGAACAGTACAACAATACGATACGCCGATCATACGAACACCAACTCCGGTCAACAACTCTAGCCCATACATGTTGATCATACGCAAGCCAACTTCGATCACGCAAGCCACTATCCACACATGTTGTCAACCTCAATCACTTCTCCATCGACGCTTTAGTAGCCCGATGCCAATCGTTGAGACCAAACACAATTGAGCACATCCAACCAATGCCCAACACCACCTATGTTCAACACGCATAAGCACACCCAACCAATAACGTGTAGCACCATAGAACGAACCCATTCAACCATCGTACGCTACTGCAACCAAATGCCACACTCCATCTCTAAACTTAATGTTACAGTAGTCATCTCCACATACGACCTACCACCGTGACAACCATTACCCAAACCCCCATAAAAACCCAAAGCATTGAACCT
This sequence comes from Lumnitzera littorea, assembly GCA_024138015.1. Taxonomy (NCBI): domain Eukaryota; kingdom Viridiplantae; phylum Streptophyta; class Magnoliopsida; order Myrtales; family Combretaceae; genus Lumnitzera; species Lumnitzera littorea. The sequence goes on from JAMXBB010000003.1 coordinate 93,733,030, forward strand.
AACCCTCATAAACCCAATCAGAAATACACAAAAGTCTGAAACACCATCTCCAAGCTACTACGCGCAACCTAAACCGAACCTCAAGCAACCAACTGAAGCTCTGACCCGAACCGCTCCAAGACTTAATCCTAACCCATGCCCGAACTGACCAACCCGTATTGCAAGCTTAAGTCCGGCTCTTATCCTTATTTTTTATTTACGTGTTTTGTAATTTTTTTTTTACTTGTTCCTATCAATTCTTATAATTGTTAAAAATAATAATAATAAAGAAAGGAAAAAAAAGAAAGAAAAAGAAAAAGAAGAAAAGAAAAGCAAGAAAAAAGAGAGAGAAAATAATAGTTTATTTTTATTTTTATTTTTGACAAACGCATAATAAAAATAGATAAAATAAGACAAATAAATAAGATAATATAAAAATAATAAATAAATAAATAGGTTAGTGAATGAACAAATTGTCTTATCACTTAGAAAAACTAATTTTCCAATAAAATAAAAAAATAAATCAACCATTTTCCAAATTAGGGCGCTTTAGAATTTCCAAAAATAAAACCCCAATTAAGACCTTTATAAAATTTCTTTAAATAAATTGAAACAGGTAAAAGCGTAGACCCGATCTTTTCAAAAATTAAAATCAACTTAACTCGCTAAAGTTTTCATTAAACAAACTATGGAAGTTTAATCCCAAATAGCAAGTACGTAAGCACTTGTACATATGGGGCGACTTAAAATATAAAAAAATTTTATTTTCCTACCTTAGTAGTTAATTCTTTAAATCTTTATTTTTTTTTAAATAGGCATAATTTCAATTATAGCTTGTAAATAAATGTTATTAGAAGGGTATTTAAAAAGCAAAATTAAATTCAGAAGATTAAAAGTGGTACCCTTTTAGGGTTTGATAGGATAGCTCCCAAATCCAAATCTCTTATTTTAGAAAACTGTTTTAAAAATTGGTTTTATCGATAGACCAATAGCTAAGTTATAACCAATCCACTTAATTGATTATGACTTAACTCTTTTTTTTTACTATAGACGGGTAGCAACTCTAAAAATGTTTTCAAAGTTAAAAGAACCAATTTTCTTTAAATTTTAGTTGGGAGTTAGTATTCAAAGGGTAAAGTTTAATATTAATCGATTTAAAAAAGACTTATTTATAGAAAACTAAGAGGAAAAAACTAGGCTCGACAATTCCAAGCTCCTTCAACTTGCTCACCATCTCTTGGAAGAAGGGGGTTCCCACAAAAGTAAACAACCCCCATCTACCCGATGTTCGAACTTGTGCTAACCCAATGCCAAACTAACATACTAAAGTCAAGCTTCCAAATTCCAACAACCTAGACAAGTGTCCTACCCTCCAAAGTGTCCTACACTTTGGACCTAGCTAACTCAACTCAACTCAACTCTTCATTTAACATTCATTTGGACCACCAGATCGAATGGTAGACACGTATCTTACCCTCCAAAGTTCGTATTGTCCTTGTTAGAATATTTTATTTCCTACTATTACTATTTTACCCTTACATCATATTTGTTTTCTAATTCTAGTATAAGATCTCTTTAGTAAATTGCAAGAACCTAAGACTTACCTTAATTGAGACATATAAGTAATCCCCATTATAATAGTCACACATCAACAATTATAATATTTAGAACATTTTTCCTTTTGAACTAAATGTTTTACTTACTCTTTTAACTCTTATCTAACCCATTATGAGTATAGATTAGTGGCAAGTAGCCTCTTACCATATTTGTGCGTCATATCAAGTGTAACTTGAGCTCGTATTAGACATTGGTACATCATTTCCATCATCAGTACACAGGAACCCCTGCTCAAATTCTTAATAATTAATTAGTTTTCAAACCATCTTGTGGTTCAGACCTACCCCTAGTTTATGTCATAACACTATTTGTAGGTCCATCTACAGTTGTACTTATATCATAGTATCAAAGCTTGGCTACATTCATGTAAGTTTTCAGGATCTTATATTCTTATGTGTATATGTTGTGGAGTTGTTATGTGAAGTATATTGTGTTCGAGATTAAACTATCATATTTGTAGAAAGTGGGTATTAGTGTGGTCTTCTAAGTATTAGGGTAGTCAGTATAGGATTGCTCTATTTCCCCCTGTTTTTATACTTACGAAACAAAGTATATGTAGACCTATGGATGATCTACAACTGTCTTGAGTATTGTTGATAGTGTTTGGTCTTAATTGAAGCAAGTATTGTTGAGTTGAAGTTTGAAGCTAGATTTCAAAGAAGGTTTTATGTGACTTAGATGAGATTTTGATTGGATGAAGTGGTTTATTAAAGGTTTGAACAATGTTAGATTATAATATTCAAGGAACTCTTGAAAATCAAGAGAGCGAAGCTCGAAATGGTCAAAGCCAACAAAAATGTTATACATCCAAGTTTGCAGATGAAAGGTTAGATAAGCTTACCAACTTATACTGACTTGGTAACTAGTATGGTGATTGCCATACATGAAGATAGGTAGAGACCTAAGGGAGGCTTGAATATTGGCTAAATGAATACAATACCCAAGCGAGGCAATGACAAGCCTAGTTGAGTTAATTTTCTACTTCGACCCCATCAAGCTTGAGGAGTGGATAGAATTGCTCAACGAAGGCCTGCCATGAATGAGATAGAAGAGGAAGATGAGGAATTGGGCAATGAGGAACAAGAATATTATCGGGTAAAAGAGAGAAATATCCGAGCTCCTAGAGTAGAAGGCCTAAAAATGTAGATTCTGAGTTTTTTTTAGTAGTAGTGATGCTGAGGATTACTTTGATTGGATAGATAAAATTGAGAAGTAATTTAAGTGTCATAAAGTTCTTGAGAATGCCCAACTGAGACTTGCCATTTTGGAATTCATAAGATATGTTGTCTTGTGGTGAAAGAATTTGCAAGCTACTGAGCAAAGAGAAGGAAAGAGGGATATTAGAGACTGAGATGAGATGAAGAGAGAGATGAAAAGGGGGGTTGTCCCAAGCTACTATTTACAAGATATGTTTAAGGGGTTACAGGAGTTGAGGTAAGGAAGCTTGAGTGTAGATTCCTATGTAAAAGAATTTCGTATACTAAGAGGTTATTAGTGGATTGAGATATGAGATTAGAGATATCCTAGAGATAAGGGACATTGGCCTGCTAGATGAAGCAACCCGTGTTACTCAAAGAATAAAGCGATGTTGGATGAGCTGATTTTGAGCTTCTACTAGTTAAGCTCCTACTAATTAAGCTCTACCAAGCCGACCTATTTCGAGCAGATTCGAGTAGACCAATGCGATCGAAACTGAGTAGGACTAATGAAATCTGACCTATTTCAGTTACCCAAGCAGAAGAAAAGGAAGTCTTAAGGAACTTTGAGAAAGGATAGAGCTCAAGGAGAAAGACAAGTGAGATTAAGTGTTTCAAGTGTCAAGAATCCGAGCACATGGCAACCCAATGTTGAATAGAAGAATAATGATAGTGAAGAGAGAGGTACCGACCATCGAGGTCAATAACACTAACGAGGAGATTGAAGAGCATAAAGAACCCAAACAAGTTGACTTGTTTGAGGAAGAGGAGGTAATCTATAGTAAAGAAGGTAATTTTATGCCCACAACCATGGTATATGCGAGTAATGAGTATAAGTCTAACACCAACGAATGAACAACATGAGAACTTGTTTTTTATTAGGTGTTATGTGCACTTATTGTTAATAATAGAAGCTGCACCAATGTTACCTCTACATTTATGGTCCAACGATTAAAGTTGTTGACTACACCCCACCCCAAACCTTTCAAACTACATTGGTTTAGTGATAAGGGAGCCTTGCAGGTGACTAAGTAGGTTACAATGCCGATTTGCATTGGAAAGTATCAGGATGAGGTTCTCTGTGATATGTTGCCTTTGAGTGCTTCACATATTCTTCTTGGGAGACCTTGGATGTTTGATCAGCATATGATCTATGATGGGAAGAGAAATACTTGTTCTTTTAAGCATAAAGGAAGAAGGATGAGACTAAGTCCCATGTCTTTCAAGCAAGTTAAGATTATCCAAGCTTAACTTAACTGAACTCTAAAGAAGGAGACCTTAGTAATGACATATGTAAAGCCGACAAGGGAGATGAAGTGTGAAGAGATGACCTTTCTATTGGTTAAGAGGTTGGTTGAATTGAAGGCCTTGAATGTTGAACTACTTGCCGAGGTGAATTGTCTCCTTGATGAGTTTGCTAACTTATTCCTTAAAGAACTACCTAAGGGCCTACCCCCAATCTAAAGGATTAAGCATGCGATAGACCTACAACCAGGAGCTACACTTCCAAACAAACCAACATATTGATTAAACCTTAAGCAATCTGTCGAGCTTCAAAGGTAGGTTAACAAGTTGATGGAGAGAGGATATGTTTAGGAATCCTTAAGTCCAAGTACAATACCGTTAGCTTTATTAATGCCAAAAAAAGATGTCACATAGCAAATGTGTATGGATAGCCAAGTTATCAATTGAATCACCATCAAGTACAGGTATCCCATACCCCGACTTGATGACATGCTTGATGAGTTACGTGGTGAAAGGATCTTTTCTAAGATCGACCTAAAGTTCGGGTATCATCAAATCAAAATGTAGGAAGTAGATGAGTAGAAAATCACATTCAAGACTTATCATGGCTTATATGAATGGTTCGTGATGTCGTTTAGGTTATCAAATGCATCAAGCACATTTATGCGACTAATGAACTATGTACTCTGAAAATTGATAGGAAATTTTATTGTTGTTTACTTTGATGATATTCTTGTTTACTATCTTGACCTAGAGACTTATTGTAAGCACCTTCGAATTGTTTCCTCTAAGCTCCGAGCTAAAAAGCTATATGCTAGCCTGAAGAAGTATGACTTTTTTCTAGCTTGAAGTAATCTTCTTAGGGTTTGTTGTGAGTGGAAGAGGTATACGAGTTGATGAAGAAAAGGTAAAGGTGATTATTGAGTAGCTAGTACTAACTTGTTCAACTGATGTTTGTAGTTTCCATGGGCTAGCATCATTCTACTGCCATTTCATAAAGAACTTTAGTACCATCATAACACCACTTACCAAGCTGTCAAAGAAGAACATTAAGTTTAAATGAGGAGAGAAGGAGCAACGAAGCTTCGAAGAAGTGAAGGAAAGATTGACTACCACCCCTGTCTTAGCTCTTCCAAGCTTTGACAAAGTCTTTGAAGTAGAATGCAATGCACTAGGATTGGGCATAGGTGTTATAATAATGTAAGAGGGCCGACCCATTACCTATTATAGTGAGAAGTTATAAGGACCTACACTTAATTACTTAGTGTATGACAACGGGTTTTATTCCTTGATAATTTGGTAAAATTATCTGTTACCAAAGGAATTTGTGATCTACACAAATCATGAATCATTGAGGCATTTGAAGAGTCAGCCAAATTTATCTAAGAGACAAGCTAAATGGGTTGAATTCATGTAGGGATTTTCTTATGTTGTAAAGTATAAGTATGGCAAGAAAATGTGATGGTTGATGCCTTATCATAACAACATTCCCTCTTAACCAAGCTCTAATAAAGGCTCATTGGATTCTCTATTATCAAGAGTTTATATGTTAATGATACAATTTTAGTACAATCTACACTAGATGTGAAGAAGGACGAGCTATTAATGACTACCACAAAGAAGATGGATACTTGTTCAGAAAATGGAAATTATGCATTCCGACCTATTCTATACGAGAATTACTATTACGTGAGGCACATGAAGGAGGATTATCTAGCCACTTTGGAAATACTATGACCCATAAAGTGCTTACTTTGAGATTCTTTTAGCTAAAAATGATGTAAGACGTGTAATCTATATTGAAAAGGTATGCTACATGTTGAAAAGCCAAGAGTCGAGTTGAACAAGGACCCTATTTACATCTACCTATCCCAACCAAACCATAGACTGAACTAAGTATGGACTTTATGTTGTCATTATTAAGGACATCCCGAGGAAAGGACTCCATCTCCATCATGGTTGTTATAGACGCCCCGAAGGAAGGACTCTATCTTGGTTGTTATGGATCAATTCAGTAAGATGGCACACTTTATGCCATACCATCAAACTAATAACACTTTGGCTATTTCTTTTCTCTTTTTGCTAGAAGTGGTGAAGTTGCATGAAGTGCCAAGGACTATCATAATAGATCGAGACCCCAAATTCTATAGCCATTTTTGAAAGATACTTTGGAAGTGCTTAGGGACCAAGTTATTATTTAGTACATCTTGCCACTTACAGACAGACCAAAGTTGTCAACAAAACCTTAGCACCTTGTTACAAGTTATAGTTGGAAGAAACCAAGTTGATTAGGACCTATGCTTACCAATAATCGACTTTACCTACAACAAACAGCCCATAGTGTCACTAAGATCAATAAGTTATCGAAAGAACAGAAGACATCTAAGCAATGCACTAAAAGGTCATGAAACATCTAACCTAAGCTACTTCTAAGCTTAAGAGAAGAGGCTAAGGATGAAAACCTAGAGAATTCTAGCCTGGTAATCTAATGTGGATTCATCTCAACAAGGATCGTTTCCCTAATCTTAGGAAAAGTAAGTTATCTCTGTGAGTAAATGGACCATTCAAAGTGATCGAGAAAATCAATTCAAATGTTTATATAATAGAACTGTTAGATAAATATGGAGTGTTCGACTCCATCAATGTTGCTGATCTTTACTCATACTTCCCCAAGGATGAGTTACCTAAAGCTAACCAAGATTTTATCTTAAATCTCAAACAATCTAGAGGGAACGATAAGAATCATGGGCCAATCACAAGATCTCGAGCACGAAGACTTACTGCCCTAATATGTCGAGTTGCTTATAAGAACCTAACTTGAGAAGAAGAAGAATTCCTCTAAGCTATCCTAATATGTGTCTTGAGCTCCTCTGACCTATTCACTATCTCTTAGAAGGAGGGGGTTCCTACAAAAGTAGACAACCCTTATCTACCCAATGTCTAAGCCTATACCAACCCAATGCCGAGCTAACCTACTAAAGCTTAGCTCTCAAATTCCAACTTAGATAAGCGACCGTTAAGTTCCCAAGCTACTAATCTAAGCTTGACCTAGCCATACTATCTTTGCTAGAATATTTCATTTCCTATTATTACTATTTTGCCCTTACATTGGATTTGTTTTCTAATTCTAATGTAGGATCTTTTTAATAAATTGTAAGAACCTAAGACTTACCTTAATTGGGACATATAAATAGTCCCCATTGTAATAGTCGTACATCATCAACTACAATATTTAGAACATTTTCCCTTTTAAGCTAAATGTTTTGCTTACTCTTCTCACTCTTATCTAGCCTACTGTGAGTGTGAACGAATGACGAGTGACCTCTTGTCATATTTGTGTATTGTATTAAGTGTGACTTGAGCTCGTGTAAGGTATTAGTACATTATATCCATCGCCGGTGCATGGGAACCTTTGCTCAAATTCTCAACTATCATTTAGTTTTCGAATTATCTTGTGGTTCAGACCTACCCTTAGTTCGTGTGATAACACTATTCGTGTGTCCATCCACGACAATGCCCGTATCACTCCTTAAGCTTCTAACTCTTAGTTGCTACCTCTTTCTCTCTTAATCGAAGCTCCTAGCCCATGCTAACCAACATTTAAGGTTTTAAACCCACTAACCACCACTTCAAAAACCCTAGCTCCACATCTCTTTGGTTAAAATCAATGTCACCAATAACTTTACCACCTTTAAAAACCCATAGCTACACTCCTTGCCCAACTCAAAACACCGTTTAAAGCTCTAACCACCACTACTTGAAACCTTTACCATTAGCTACTACTGGAAGCCACTACTATAGGCCTTAACACTACTTCTATTTGAATTTTCATCAGTGAAAACCATATGAAAGTGGCATTTCCCACTTAAAAAGTGTCCAAAACACACCGAAGTGCTCTAAGCCACCATTCCCTTCCTTCCTCCTTATATACGTACGTAACTTACATGTGGCCCGAAGTCCAACCCATTTCCTACTCCTAACCCATGCTCCAACTCAAATTTGAACAAGGTTATTTTTTCCTTTTTTCTTCTTTCCTTTTATTTCTCTTTTAAATCCAAGTTAGGTAATTGAATAATCTAGGGATACAATTACTAAAAACAATTAGATACTACTCCCATGTATGGTTCCTCGTAAGATCAATACTCAAACTCATAATTCGTTTTATCTATACTATAACTTAATTAAGTACACTTACCTAAGCCGCTTAACCCCACATATCACTTACCGAGTCGATCTGATTAGATTTTAGGCTATAAATAACTCCAAGGTATTAGGGAGTACCTAACACCAAATATATATATTGTATATGTTACTTGTGTGATTCGAGGTCACGAGTTACCCTAAGCTTTGGAACGCCGAAGTTGTGTTGCATGATGGACTCAAATAAAGATAATAATCAGCTGTTAATAACATGTTTCGCTTTCATATGTGAAATGGCTTTTTCATGCTCATACGTATGTGATTGCGTAACTCTTGTATTAGACAATTTTAGTTACCCTTTAGGGATCTTGATTTTAGATGTAAGTAATGAAAGAGACGAAGATTTCTACGATGACCTAGGTCATGACTTGGTGTACCATATGGATGGTGATGACTACACTTACTCTAAGGAATAATAAGAGGGTTCCACTAGATATGTGTTGTAAGGGTGCAAATGTATAGGAGATGTGGACTCCTTAGGTGTTATTGGTATATGTTATGTGATAAGTTGTTGTGTTTGTATTAGGAGCATGTGAGACTCTATTGTTGGCTTCTTACTTTAGTTCAAATTGTTAAAGCTTGACAAACTCCTTTGGTCTATATTGTAGTTTGATGATGTTGTATGGCGAGAATCATAAAGTCGTGTATGTTGTGACATGGAGAATATTATGATATTAGTGTAGTTTATGGTTTTTTTAATAATTGTAATTGAAGATATTAGCAAGCTTTAAGCCTTTACATGTCAGTACTTCAGTATTGACACGTAATGGGCTGTAGCAACTCGAGTCCTAAGGTGCTATAGCTTATACTTCTTTCCTCAAGATTATAGCTAGTAAGTGGTGACATATCTTCCTTAATAAGGTGCATATCTTCTACCATGACAATTAAGGAGGAGTCTTGTCATAGGTGATAGCTATGTGCTTCTAATGCTATTAAAGAGTAATGATAATTGGTCACTTCTCTTGTAAGTCTACATTTTCGGTTGGAAAGTGGAACCGTGTGTTGGTTGGAAGCATCATGGATGAGGGCAATGTAGACTAGTAGGTCTTGTGAGTTGCGAAAGCACACAAAGACTCAAAAGGCATAACTTGACACAAATAGCTACAATCTAAAATATTCATATGGCGTTTGTTTCTGCATATTTTTATTTGGTTTTTCAACGCAATTCTAGATAAGTTCTAAATGATGAATTTTCTATTGATATCATAGTTTTCCTTTTCCTTTTCCAATTATTGACATGATAATTGAAAATTCAATTTTGTATAATCCTATGCTCTAAGTTGCTATATTTGATGGTTGCATGTGTTTAATGGTCTAATCTAAATGGTATATACTTGGTTCATTAAAGTATTCAACTCTTCCACTTTAACATTTTTAATTTCTTTAAAAAAAATTAAAATTTATTTGTAACATAGACTTTAAATTATCTATTCTCTATTAAGTTTTCTATATTATAAATAATAGATGTACACATAGAGATTAATTTATTACTAATTCTCTGCATCATCTTTTGGAATTTTCCTCTTCAATGAAAACAAGAGGTGCTTGGAACTTTTAAGAGAGAGATGAGAAATAACTTTTTTTTTTGTTTTATTTTTATAGTGTCAATGTTGTTTTATGTTGAAATGACCTTTGACCCATTAATTCCAAAATAACTTTAAAAAATAAAAAAATCATGGTATATTCATGTATTCACTTATAGAAAAGTATTTACTCAACAAAAGATATTTTTTTAATATGCCTCTTATACAGCCATGAGCTATGAATTGTTCATTTGGTGTGGATGAGGAGTTCAAATTGTCTCAAAAAGTTTCATGTGCTATAACCTGTGCAATTTTGGAACTTCTAAATTTATTGTATCCTTGCAAAAGCCACTGTGATCTAGTGATATTATCATTGGCTTTCCATTGGATTGGATTAGGGTTTGAATTACCTCTCCCCCAAGTTGTAATATAATTGATTATACTATAATCTATGCAATTTTGGAACTTCTAAATTTATTACATCCTTACAAAAGCCACTGTGATCTAGTAATATCATCATTGGCCTTCCATTGGAATACATTAGGGTTTGAATTTCCCTCTCTAAGATGTAACACAATTGATTAAAGAAAAAAAGAATTATTACATCCTTTAGATGATAAAAGCTAGTAAGAACCTTCCAAATTGGTGAATTCTAGACACAATATTTAATCAACCACCAAAATTTGATTTAACTCATAATTGAAAAAATTGCACTACTTAGGTGTATTATGTTTCCTCATTTACTTGAAGAGTTAGATTAGCCCTTCTTTAGGATTAGTTTTTATCTTAGAAAATGATGTCTTGCATTAAGTTCATCTTAGACTTACAATCTACTTGAAATTGATTAGATTTAACATTGTTTTAGATATTAAAATGTTTTTGCCTTTTGGTACCGATATTTGCTTTATTGTTAAGTGAAACTTGCTCATATGAAATGTTTTCAAATATGGTAAAGTAAAAAATTAATGACATCAACTGTGAAATGTAGGGTTATTATTAACACAAATTGCATATTGGCGACTTGAAAATAAGTTTTATTGAAAACTTAACATGTATTTCGTATTTTTGTAATATCAATGTATACTTTTAAATACAACATTTATGTTACCAACTTTTTGTATTCTCTTATATCAATGTGCTTTTTGATGGTGCTATCAAAAGTAAATGTATTTATTGAGATTAATGTTAAGTTGCACACTTTGAGACTTATATGTAGTACATCCTGAAATCTACATTCAAGTGTGTTTCTTCCTAAACTTAAATTTTGTTTCACTTTATTAAGAAATTTTTATTTCCCATAAATTATATAGATGAGGGGACCAACTGACATAGTCATGTGCATGCCTCGTGTGTCTCCTATTGTACCTAGCCTCAAAGAAGTAACATGGAGATTGAAATGTAAAGGGAAATTTAAATAAAACAACAGAAAAGAGGTCTTGACATTTTGAACGTACAAGGGATAGGTAAGGAGTTTAGGACCTGAGCCTTACAATTTTTAAGCAACAAAGCTTGTTTTTTATTTGAGTAGATGTTTAATCTTTGAGAGCAAAGCTTATGTAATAAAATATTTCTTTTGCTAATCTCATGATTGTTATCAAAAGAGGATGCACGATTGATTAGTCGTAATCCTTTTGATTTGAACACATTGTCATATTTCCTTATGATCAATGGATGGATTTTTTTTTCATTTTTTTCTTCTAATTACCATCGTATTATAACTTAAGGGATGAAGAATCAAACTTGATTCTAGTTCATTAGAGATTAGTGTTTGTACTATTAGACTATAATAGTCTTAAGAAACTGAAATTTACTCATTCAAAACTCAAAAGTTACCTTGATGAGCTTATCATAAATTTAAGGTTTGCAACCTTTTTATTAGGCATATAAGTCTCCTTGAGAAAAGGTTGAGAATACACGAACTGACTTATAAAAACTGTTTTTAACCCACCAAACTTAATCTGTCTATTTGGTATTAGAAATATAGATTGCATCTAACTTAAAGAAGTTGTATCCAAATACTACGCTTAATCTAAAAATTCTCATATAATCAAATTATGAATCTGCAGATTACACGCATGATCATTTTACGAAATTGCATTTTCTTCCGGCACTTAATAAATTGTTGCGACTATTTTATTATTGTTTTTTTCATTCATATATTTTTCTAGTCATAGGTATTATGCGTTTGGACATCGGTGGGCCCAACCTAAGCCCAATCCTATTCTACTTGTTTATATTCATGAGCACGTGATACAACTTCTATAAACCATAAAATCAAATAATATGACGTAACTAGTCATGAAAGCCCATACTTTTATTATGGTATAATAACTAATTTAGGATATGTCAAATGCAAGGGAATGGAAAAAAAAAAGGGAAAAAGAAAAGAAGGAACGATTGAATTTAGCACGTGCATAGCTGTAGAGAAACTTCCAGGAATGACCTAAGCCCATTGACCCCTTTGGTCTACCTTGCTTGCCGCTTTGGCTTTGCACGTGAATCATAATGTACAGCCTCTGCTCTGCTCAACCTATATAATTAACCAAAGTTGATTTAAATTCTCAAGAATGAGGTAAGAAAGTTTTAATGTTCTGTCTGCATTCGTATGTTAAGGCTCTTGGTATCGTAAATCTTCTCGAAAAAATTGCCTTTCATATCCTACGATTTCCAAGAATTTAATTGTAATTTTAACCATTTAAACTTTATTATTTATGTGAATCCTAAAACAAATAGAGATACATCTCTTGAATTATTGATTTTATTAGATCATCCTAATTCCTAATTTTTATGTATTTGATAATATTAATTTTAGCATATGAAGACATGCATATATATATATATATATATATATATATATTTGTTTTATTTGAAGTAGTTGTTTCTCTAAGTCAAAGAAAATATAAGAAATCTTAGAATTTATTTTACTATATGCTAATGTAATATAAGTATAAGAAAACCTGTTAAAGAAATTTTGAAATGTATATGAAATTAGATACTAAGAAAATTTTATAGAGACAACAAACTAATTTTTCTAATTAAATTCATCTAAACTTATAAAATTCTTGAACTATCAAGAATTCAATACCCTAGGGTGATAAATCATTTCAGTAATAAAAATAGAAATGATTAGGTCCAATTTAGGGTAATCAATCATTTCATACAAATCATACAATACAAGTCAGAATAACAAACGGAATCACAACATCACTCATAATCAAGCACATGCATACAACCAACTATCTAACAAATATAACCAAGTATAATTTCAAGCCTCTAAAATACAGCAACGTATTAATCCCAATGTACCTCGACTCCTCACTCACTCACTCGAGGTCTAACTCGCTCAGGCCATCGTCGATCATCCCTATAACATAAACGTAGTTTTAGGTTCGGGCTCAGTTTTCATATCGTTTTCTAAATTATATTTTAATTAGATTTTTAAGTATTGTTTTATACCCGAACCCTAGAAACTTGTCTTAACTCATAATGTGAAATTAATCACATTACTTCCAGATATCCTAAATACTATAATTATCCCTAGTCAGTATTTTATTATATCCAGTACACTTAAATCCTTAATAGTGTACCGAATTTACTCCTGATGTGAGAAATTTTTATATTTTTCATATAATTACATAAATTCAAGATTTTTATCATATTTATTATATATCCCTATTATTTATATAATATCAATTTTTATCCTAATATTTTCTATTTATTATATTTTAAATAATTACATATTATGTACTATCATTTATCATGTACATAATACACATCTAATATTTCTATTACTCTAATTACCTTCTCTCAACATCAATTATCATTTCAAAATATATAAATTCATCTTAAATCAGATTTTACACCTAATTATCCTAATTTACAAAATTAACTTAAAATATACTATTTTTCCTTATTACTTATTTACTACATAATTAACCTAATAATTACATCTAACACCTTAAATGCTACAAGTATCATACTTCATCAGATTTCAACATCTTAAAATATATAATTATTCACTAAATCAGTAATTAACTATTTAATTACTTAATTAACCCTAAATTACCCATTTTATGTCTCATTTTAAGGCCTAAAAATTATCTAAAAATTTCAAAAATTAATTTTTGAAAATGAGCTTCATAGCACTGTTTTATATCATCTAAGTAGTCTATACAAAAATTTTGAGCTCAAAACTATACTCCTAAGGTTATTTATTTCTAAACCGAAATATGTTC
>JAMXBB010000003.1:93751428-94000488 GCA_024138015.1 Lumnitzera littorea
ACAACTACAATATATACCCTAATACTCTAATTCCCCCCATTCCCCACCTCCCGATTACATTGTCAACGCCCTCCCCCTCTTAAAGTGGAGTCCTCCGAAGACCCAACTTGCCCCTTACAAAATTATGTCGATCAATAGTTACCCTCTTCATTAAAAAATTTGCAAGTTGATCTTTAGAAGAAACATAACTAGTGTAAAGAAATCCTTTTACAATTTAATCTCAAGTGAAATGTGCATCAATAGCAATATACTTAGTCTTACTATGATGACATGGGTGATCGACTAAAAGTTGAGCAAATATATTGTCACAAAAAAGTTCAACTAGAAATGTGATAAGAACGTAAAGATCTTGAAGTATATAAGAAGTTTAGAGTAGCTCCTTATCAGCACTGGCCATACAATGATACTTTACTTCAGTGGACGAGGTAGAAACAGTTTGTTGCTTCTTTGTTTTCCAAGTCAAAAAGAGAAGAACCAAATACAATACAAAAACCATATATAGATTTCCCATCTAAGGAAGAAGCACCCCAATCTGGATTAAAGAATGCATGAAGACGGAATGATGAAGAAGTTGAGTAGAAAATTCCTACGTCAATAGTACCTTTGATATAGCAAAGAATATGAAACATATCTTTCAAATGACCAACATATGGTGTAGCTAAAAATTAACTAAGCTTGTGAATTGAAAAACTAATATCTGGATGTGTTAAAGTTAAGTACAAAAGGCATCCAACAAGTCGTCGGTAAAGAGTTGGATCATCTAGAGGTTCATTAACATCCGTATAAAGATTAAACTCGGATGGCAATAGAGTGGTTAAAGGTTTTGAAGCAGTAAGACCAGCATTAGAAAGTATATCAGTAATGTACTTGAGCTGTTGTATTAGAATACTAGCATCAAACTTATATAGCTCAATTCTAAGAAAGTATCATGCTAAACCAAGATCGTTGATTGTGAATACACAATGCAATTGCTGTTTAAGCTCAATAATAGTAAATATGGCATTACTAGAAATTTGCATATCATCAACATATAAAAGTATTATAACAAAACCTTTAGAATTCATGTGAGTGAACAAGGAAGTTTCATGACAAGATTGAGAAAAACCCTACAAAATTAGAAATTTACTTATTTCAAGATTCCACTGCCTTGAAGCCTACTTAAGTCCATATAAAGACTTGAAAAGGTGACACACTTGACTTAGCATCGCTTTATGACAACCAGGAGGAGGCTCTATATAAATCTCTTCATCTAATGATCCATGAAGAAGCACATTATTAACATCCACTTGAAAAATAGGCCATTTACGAATAGCAACAACTACCAATAAGATGTGTACACTACTAAGATGAGCAACAGAGGAAAAAGCATTATGATAATCTTGTCCTTCTACTTGAGTTTAACCTTTAACTACTAGATGAGCTTTGAACCTTTCAATGCTCCCATCAACATGATACTTGATTTTACAAACCTATTAGTAACCAATGGGTCGTTTTCCTTGAGGCAAATATGTAAGTTTGCATGTATTATTTGATTTAAGTGCTTGAATCTCTTGATGCATGGCATCAATCCACTATTTATCTTGAGAAGCTTGAGCAAATGAATTAGGTTCTTTAGTTAGTAACACATTAGCTAGTGAAGTAGTAAAATCTAAATAATAGGAAGCAAAAGAACATGAAGAAAACAAAGGATTACGAATAGAAGAAAAGGAAGGATCAGAACTCTTATGAGTAAAATTAATAGAATGTATGTAATCTTGCAACCACTTTGGAGGATTATGCGATTTGGTGGATTTTTGAATAGGATGTTCATTAATATAGTGACTGACAGGAACAATATTAGAAGAAGGAAGTGAAACTAGAATAGTTAATAAACTAGACAAAGGTTCTATAGATGATGAAGTGAAAGAATGATCGATATAATGAATTGCAATAGGTAAACTAGCAAAAGATGGTGTAGAAGTACTATTATGCATAATAGGAACTAAAGGGTAAGGATCATTGATATGAAATGTAGTAAGAAACAGTATTGGTGAAGGAAATGAAGAAGAGGAACTTGTATTGGCAATTTCTGTATTATGCTTAAACAAAAACTAATCTTCGATAAAAACCACATCTCAACTAATGAGTCTTCTTATTTTGGATATCAAAAACTTTATAAGCTTTATACCCATGAGCATACCCTAAAAACATACATTTAACCCCTTTAGCAGTAAGTTTGTCCTTATTGTTCCTAAGCTTAGGAATAAAGCATAAACATCTCCTAACACATAAGTGTTTGAATGAAGGTTCTTGTTCAAAAATTGCTTCATATGGTGTCTTCTATTTTAGAATCATTGTAGACATTCTATTGGTAAGATATGTCACACTTACAATACAATCTCCCCCAAAATTCTAAAGGTAAACCAACATGTATTCTATGAGCTTGAGAAGTTTCTAATAAATGTCTATGCTTACGTTTTACTCTCCCATTTTATCGACGAATGTAAAAAACAGATTTCTGATGAACAATTCCTAAGTCTTGAAATAAAGTTTTACATTTTTTTAAGATAAAGTCACCACCATTGTCACTTCTAACAAATTGAAGGCAACAAGAGAAATGATTCTTAACATAAGCAAAAAAATTCTTTAAAACTCCAAATGTTTGTGACTTGTATTTCAACAAGTAAGTCCATGTAGCATACGAGTAATCATCCATCAAAGTAAGAAACTAATGCTCACCATTGTAAGTAAGCGCTTTGTAGGGCCCCTATAAATCCATATGCAATAGCTCAAACAAAAATTGTGAATTATTCAAGTTCCTTTAAAATGGAAGTCTACGAGACTTAGCCAAATGATAGGTCTTACAAAAGAAATTGTGAAAATTGAAATGCTTACAACAATTTAATTGTTCTAATTTAGACAAGTATGTGTGTCTAATATAAGCATGTATTAAAGACAAGGAAGAAAGTTTCAGTCTTTCAACAGAATTATAGCAAGAGGAACATGTACTGGAATGAAGTGATTCAAAGTACAACTAAATTGTAAAACATATAAACCAGATTTGATTACAGTGGTAGCAATCACCTTCTTAGACATCTGGTCCTAGAAGAAACAACAAGTCTTATCAACTTTTAGTACAAGAGAAGAAGTGGAAAGCAACTTGGAAAAAGATAGAAGATTTTGTTTAAACCGTGGTACTAAAAGAACATCATAAAGGACTAAAGAAGAATTAAGGATGATCGTACCTATTTCTATAACTTTCTTAATTGACCCATAAGGTAAATGCACAGGGATAGGAGTTGAAAGTGTTTGTTTAGAATGGAAAAGACAAGAATGGGCGGTCATATGTTCAATGGCCCTTATGTTTATTATCTAAGAACATATATCATTTTCTAAAGCAACTGAATAAATAGTAGAATGAGTACTTGCATAATTTACTTGAGCTTGACTCCTTCCTTCGGATTCAGATGGTTACTTGAACTTCATTATCTTACAAACTTCAAAAGCAATGGGCTGTATAAAACTTGGATCAGTCACATTATTAGTAACATCAACATTGTGATCGAACAATATACTATAATTTCTAGCTAGACTCATATTTTTAGTAGCTATATTTCCTTTAAAATTAGTCATTTTTCCTTTCTTTCTCTTATACCAATTAGGATAACCGATTAGTTTAAAACATGATTCAATACTGTGTCCTTCTTGCTTATAATTCTTGCAATAAAGCTTGATTCTTTTAGCATATTTTTTTATAGAGTTGAAAGTCCTTTACTTAACAACAAATGTTGATGCTCAACCTCTCTAAAGCTTGAATTGGTAAATTGTTTTTGTATCTCCATTTGTAAAACCAAGTAAAATGCCCTATTAATTGGTGGTAAAGGATTATTGAAAGAATTTGACTTCTCATGCCTTTGAACACTTCGGATATTCAACTAATCTCTCCTTAAGATCACACTTGCAGTAATTCAGATAACCATAAGTACATGTAGGATACGGTTTCAATGCTTGTAGCTCTTTCCAATGTTTCTTAAGCTTGTTATAGTAAGTAGTAATAGACATATTATTTTCAACACCTTACTATGTAATCACATTCATTTAGGAAACTCATTTGTATTCTCATCCGATTTAACAAGAGAGCCATTTAGAAAAACAGGCTTAAATTTTGTCTTGAGTATCATCTTAATCGATTGATTCCATGCCAAGAAATTCAATCCATTAAAGATTATGCTACCTAATGTCATTGCAAGATTGTTAGATGTAGATATGAATAGAGGATTGAAATTACCTTGTTTAGCCATCTTTGATCAAGCAAGAATTATCAACAACAAGATTAAAAACAAATACCAGTACAAATTGAAGATTGTAACAACTAAGGATACTATCGTTCAGGGTTTAATACCATGTGAATTAACCTAAGTTAAAGTGTTTCCATATTCTGCTAAGTATACTATAAAGGAAATCAAAAGTATTCAAGGAAAATGAAAAGTGGAATTCATTCATTTGATAAGATCAATTCTGCTATTTATAGCCGAAGAAAGAAAACTAAAAACTAATACTAACTAATAATAACTAACTAACTAACTAACAACTAACAAACTACTAAAATTAAGTATGTAACACGTGCAAAAATAAATATAATATACACTCTAATATTCTAATACTATGTGGGTATTGTAATCACATCCTCTTATCTATATCTTCTTATTCACTTAGAATCACTTAGAACTTGTAACTTATATGCAACAAATTTTAGGGTTCACAACTTTTTAATACATATAAGATACATTGGATGCTCCCTATAAAATATCGACAATAAGTATAATTAGACGTAAGAAAAAATTAAGCAATCAAGTTTATATTATGTTTGCTAATTAATTGTAAAAGGAATTGATATACTTTAGTGGCCCCTTCATTCAAATGTACAAAAATAACAAGTCTATAAAAATAATGTATGATAGTTTAAGTGGGAGTTCCAATTTATTTTGGGTAATATTTGTGCTTATAAATTTGGAGATCATTAACTTTATGTGTAACTAGTTGTAATTTCATACATTTTTAGTTAAAATATATGAAATTAGGACATAATTTATGTTTTTCACATTATACACCATTGTATATGCAACAAATTCTATTGGATATAAGTTTTAAGGTGATTAGAAAAGATCATGAGAGGCATATTTCTATTTAAAATTTTTGGAATATATAAATCTATAAGTATGGTACGTGATAAGGCTTTTTACGTACTCTAAGTCTTTGAACCCTAATGGATTTTTGAATTTTTAGAGTAAGTAAATTTCAAATCTCTTTCATGCATATAAACATGTACAACTTTTGATGGTTATTATAGATTAAATCTTGCAATGATATGTTCTTCAAAAATATGTAAACTGTCGGTTCAATCTTTATAATGAATTCGGAGATTTTTTTGTTGCTCTCTTGATAATCATCTAATTTTGTATCGATATATATATATATATATATGATTTTGGAGATATTATAAATCAATTGATCCATTTAAATTAATAATGGTGTTTTTCAAGAAAAAAAAAACTTAATAATAATGTTCATTGAATCAAGCATGCACACTTGCTACATGTAGAAGGTCTTCAAAAAAGACTTCCATATATAATAATAATGCTATTTTTTTATTAGTATATTTTTATACAATACTAAATAAATTCTTTATTTCATTGTTGCTTTGTTGGGTTTGCATATTAGCCTAAGTTATTAGGAAAGATGTCTTAAGATATTGGATTAAAAGTAAAAATTTATCCTATTATTTAGTGGTATAAAAATTTATTTTAGAGTATAAAATAAATATTTCTTTAAAATTTTAAAGAATAATCCTACACAAAACTTCTAAATCATCCACCAACTTCATTTCTTGCATCATGCTATCCAAATATGATGCAAGAGGATTATATAATCCTTTATTATCTATTTCTTGTACCATGCTATCCAAATATGATGCAAGAGGATTATACTATCTATTATTATCTCATATCATATTGTCTAATTCTTTTATATTATCCAATTCTAGCTACCAAAGGCTATCATATTTTTTGAAGTTGGTACTACCTCTACTTGTAAGCACCTATTGGAATGATAGCAGTGGCAGTTGGTGATAGACTAGAGTATAAAAATATCAAAAATAAGAATTTTCTTTCAAATATGACTATGATTTTTCTGTTTTGGAATTGATATATATTCTCTCTCTTGTTTTACTTACGAAGAAAAAATTAATATTCTTTAATGATATTAAACACTCCACTCCATCATTATCAATTCTAGGACACATCAACTATCATGATCTCTTGAATTTATTATGGTAAAAGTTAATAAATCATAAAAAAACTAAAATATAACCTAATATGTCGTGGACTGTGGACAGGTGCATACTAAAGCTACGTTTAAAAACCGTATCAATTCCCATTAACAGTGTGATGGGCCAATACATATTTGCCATATTAGTATATGATTAATGAAAGGTCGTCACATATTCATTGTTTTTGTATGTATAACGAAGTGTCTAACTTGAGAGGACTATGCGGCCGCAAGTTTCGCAATATTAATAATAAGAATATTATATAACTTTGCAAGTCAAATATGCGCATAAGCACGTCAGCCATGCTTAACACGTTAATGTTAAAAGGGAACAATTATAAGGTGCAGTTTCGCAAAAAATAACTATATAATATAATTAAATTTCTATTATAACAAAATATTTCCGATAACAAAAATAAGATTCTTTAACAATAAAGTTTTCAAAAAAACTGTTTATAGTTTCTTTATTTGACCGTAAATCATCCTAAATTACATTAAATAACACCTACTAATAGACAAAAAATGATTATAGTACATTGTGAACTTTCAGTAATTATACCGTAGAATTTACTTAGTAAAAGACAAAAAAAAAAAAGTTATGGTTTTAGGTAGATCTCCTCTAAATCGTGTTTATCATTCAAACCCAAAAATTCATTCTCCACCGGTAGTTGCTTGCTCGTGGACCTCGTGGCTGGTTTTAAGCCAATCACAGACGGTGGGCACTTTTGGTACGGATGTTGACAGGTTCTGATTGTGAAGTTGAAAAATAGCGGGGGTTTTTAGAAAAGGGGTGGTAGGGGAGGGTTTTCATGTCCCTTGCCGATTTTCTCACACCAAGTTCCCGTTGCGTGTTTTGGCCAGCCAACCTATCAATATAGATAATACACCGATAAAATTACGATGGACGTAAAATATATATAATAATATATACATTATTTTTATGTAAATTTTTTTTATTTTAATCTTAAGTGGCCAAGAACCCTTTTAGCATCCGCCTAAATCCGTCCCTTGATAGGAATTACCATATGTTTGTATTAAAAAATAAACTGTAGTGAATAAAAACTCCCTTATAGTGGACAAAACTTGAAACTTGTCTCCATTTTAACCGATGGTACAAAGAGCATGAAGTACAACAATATGAAGCAAAATCTTTCAATAAAATCCAAACCAGCTAGTTGGGGGTGACGGTTTGTAATTATAAGTTATGCTCGTGTTCTATTTTAAGTTAAATTCATGTTTCTATCAAAAGTAAGAAAGAATTAATTTGCAATTTTATCGTGCTTATTTAATGATAATTGTTCTAGTCATATCATGTATTGTGCCACTATCATCTTTATGATATATTATTGTGTTCCTAAGTATATTGTGTTTGTGACTTTATTATCGTATTATACTAAAAAAAATTGCCAACTCTCTTTTCAATTACCACCTCATCACCTTCACTTTCACTGCCACTCCCACACCTCCTCATCACCCTCTTAATCCAACCACCAATAGCGCCACAATCACTATTGTTGTCGTTGGTGACAATGATATGGCACTAGTTGAATAACCCCCACATTATTATCACAAAATCATCATTATCTCTTACATTACTACCATTGCACCACCTTTGCCATCATTATTTCCATCTCAAAAACCTCATAAACCACTGCATAAACCACTATTCTATTATGTCAGTACCATTGTTGTAATTGTGGTCCTCATTACATTTTCAGCACCTCTACTATACTTCTCCATCGTCAGTATTGCTATCCTCATATGGCTGTGACCTCATCTTTATCTTACCACTATGATGCTATAGTAGGAGCATGGAATCAATGATGATATTTGTAATGCAATGGTTATGGTATAATGGCTATTATAATAGTGCTGGTGGTAGTAGTTAGATGATAATAGTACGAGAAAATACATTTGAATAATTTTGATATAAAATTTGCTATTTTGGCATATGAATAGCATGTAACAAAAATATAAAAAAATTAGTGAAAAACTATGCTGTTGGACATAACATATTGAATGTGGCCTGGAAAATATATTATGCTGTGCTGTTTTCATTGTTCAATACTATATTAGGCTCTAAAAGATCACGGAATTGCATTGAAAATGTCTATGCACGGACATGACATGTAAAATGGATTGAAAAGGATGGATCGTTTGCATTTTAAGTTCTCTATGTCTTGTCTCATCCTAATTTAATATTTTATTCTATAAACTTTTTAAGTGAATATATAAAATAAAAATCACTATATCCTTAAAATGTATGACTACCCTACTTGTTGGTAATATAAATGATTATTAGAAATCAATTAATATTTGTATATCATATGTGACTTTATAGCTTGCTATAGTTCCTTTTGATATAATTATTTTACTTAAACTTGGGAACTTAGATAGCAATCAACCTATCGGATATTAGTCCGTCGAGGAGAGCAACAGCTGCGTGTGCTTTAGATGGGAGGCGGATGGAGTCGCTTACTTCTCTTCTCTTAAGTTACTTGCACATGTCATTCGTGAAGAAAAGACAGAAAGTAATTAATTTTCTTTCCATGTTTCACTCGGTGCACTGCACTTTCATGAGCATTGATGGAAATAAATTGGGACTTGAGAGGAAACAATATTGCATCGATCCCAATTGATAGAAGGATTTACATCTACCGTCCTAATTTCTCCATCTCAATAATAACACATTCAATCATGATTAGATGTCTAGTAATTTAGATAAAAAAAAAAAAAACTCATGTTTGATTGTTTAATTTGCTCATGTGTTCAATTATGATTGATTGATGAAGATACAATTGAGACACATATTTTGGTATAGCAAATTTTCATTTGGAACTTTAATGTAGAAACTCCTCAAATTAAGTGCATTTCGTTTCCCTAAAACGTATTTAATGTGAATCGATTATTTGGTTATAAGAACTTTTTGCTGATTGATAAACTTTATAACATCTAGATTAGTATTCTTAACTTTTTCTCATAGATACTTATTTATTTATTTTGCCAACTACTATTACAATTATTAGGGTAGAAGAAATCAAACCTAATTTATCTTTTAAAAACTAATATTTATACTATTGAATTATAAGTCCTTGGCTCATAGATATTGAGTTAACAACTGAAACATTTATCAAGATCCTTTGTTACATATGTTGAGTATTAAACAAAGTAACCTCATTCATATGACTATTTGATCAATCCCTCGTTTGTTCAATTTTCGCACATAGTTTTAATCAATTTGTACTTAATCTATTGTATTAAAGAGGAAAAAAAAAAATAATGTCTTAACCCTATAAAATACAAAACTAATAAAAATAACCGTTACTAAAATTTTAAGACCCTAATTGCTATATAGGTTATTTTCTCATTGATACTTGCAACTAAAACCCACAATCTAAAACTTTCTAATCATAATTGTTCCATAGATTCATAACTTGGATAGTTATTATTAATGTTTTCCAATTTCCATCCATTTACATTCTTTAAACGTCATAACATGTAATTAAGAATTGAGATTATAATTAAAAAATAATATTATAACGATATTATAAGATCATATGATGTTATAAATAAGACGTGAAGGAGTGTGATTATATAATCTCATGTAGCTATGGTTATCTCTAGTTTTCATCAGCGGACCACTGCTATTGGAGTCTACGTTTATTGGTTCATTTTGGTTTGAGTTTTTTTTTTTCTTTTTTTCTTTTTTAACTTAGTAGCTTTTTTTGTTGTAAAAGAATAGCAAATATATATATATCGATTGGGTCTTTTTGCTCATGACTAAAAAAGGGATAGCGGCTCTTTTAGGTGACACAACCCCCGCCCCATGAGTTCGTTGATGCTTCTGGATTTGTCCCCAACCTCCAAATTGATATTCTCGTTTTAAGAAAAGTTTTTATTTGGCAAAAAGAAAAAATGATATCACAAAATCGTTTAAAAATATAAATTATTTCAACCATTAAAGAAGAGTTCAGGTGAAGCATTGATGCACATTTGCCGTTTGAGATCTGAATCAAACTATTATTATTTCAGTTACCTAGATATGCTAATATATATATTCTGGTGTAGGCAGCTCGAGTCTGTACACGCCTGCTCGGCTAATTTAGCTAAATTTGTAGGTACGTGCAAGAAGCAAGGGGCAAATAGATAAAATTTTCAAAGTGAAGGGACAAATCACAATATTAAAAAAGAGAAGGCCCATCACTTTCCTTGATTGATCAACCAATAAGCCCAAAGATCGAATAATCGAATCCATCTCCCTGTCTCTTTCTCTCTCTCTATCGCTGCTCTATTGCCTCGTTTCTATCCCTCTTTAATATTGCGCTCTCTCCCCCCACCTCTCTCTGTCTCTCTCTCTCTCTCTCTGTAGACCTTCACATCTACTCTTTCAAATACCTATTCTAGACGCTTATAGCTAATTAAGTCTCCCTCTTTCTCTCTCTACTCGTTCTTTGGAATTCGCGAAGGATTCATTGTTCATGTAGAAGAAGTGATGATGATGATGATAAGGCGTTGACGTCACTCCAATGGTGTTGTTACTTCCACAGCTCACTGTATCTTCAAATGCGTGGATCTGCTGGCGGTAAATGCTATTATCACCTTCGCGATCTTTCACATGCCTGCCCTCGCTCGATCTTCAATCTTTTATTGTATTCATCGAATTCGTATCCTCGTTCTCATCTGATGCGTTACGGATGAATTTTCGACCAGCACGTTGAGTTGATTTTGTCTCGTGATATCATTTCGATTTTCGTGTTTCAGATTCATTTACTTCTTGAGTTTTTGCCGATTCGGTGATGTGGAGTGCGCATTTTGAGTTGTAATTGGTAGCGGATTTGCGTTTTGATGAAATGTGTGTTGATTAGAAGTAGAATGTTGAATGATAGTTTCTGTTGCATACTGATGTTCACTTGATTGTGTAGTAGTGTATTAATGGAATTTGTTTCAGGAGCTGTAGAAATGCGCAGTTCGAAGTTGATGCATCCATGACTTCATTTATTTTTTATTTATTTATTTTTTTTGCTTTTTCCTCTCCGAATTATGGTATAAGGCTTGACCATTATGTAGAATTGGCAAGTGGAATCACTTAGATACTGCATCCGGATGCTAAGGAGGTTGAAGTTAGGGAGTTCAGATTCAAGGAATAGGATTGGTCCAATAGAAATTTAAGTAGTCCCCTAATTTTTGAGATATGATTCCTGCATTATGCAAATTAATCCAAGATGCTAATCTGATATCAAAGAGGAGAACTTTCATTCTATCTTTCTTATCTTTTTATTATTTATTTATTTTTATGCGAAGGATTCAAGTGCTTTTGTAGGTGCGTGGGATCATGAAATTGCTTAATCTGGTTGCTGTATTTTTACTTGTGGAACTGGCGCACAGTTGGCAAAATTGTTAAACCCAAGGGTTTGTCTTAGGGATTGATGACCAAGAGCTCTCACGACAAATTGCACTACTATTGGAGCATCAAAACCCACTAAGGACACTTTTGGAGCTATTTGTGCACTGGGGTGTGGTCACTAATTCATGTAACAGAGATATGCAGTCTATATTCATATGCCTCTCTATCAACAAAGAGAGAAAAAACAAAAAATTTGGGAAAGTTGCTTGGGGGCATTTGGCAAGAGCTATTTGAAGGAATAATTGATTGGTGGAGAATATTACTATAAGTATGTGTAATCTATTATTAATGAAATTTACCATAAAAGCTGTTAATATAAATCATTACGATTCGGTTGCTTCATTAATTTCAATGTATCAGTATATATAAATTGAACGTGAGTGGTTTTTTGCAACAAGTAATATTTGTTAGATACTTAAAATCACACGTCAGCCCTCTATGTTAAGGAATTCAGTGCTGAGCTGTAGAAATGAATTGATCGAGTTGTTGATTTCTGAGCGGTAGTTATTGCGTTATTGATGCGGTGTGATTTTTTGTGCTGATCTGTTTATTTGAAAAATATCCATGGCGCTAATGTTCCATTGGAAATGGCAACTACTTTTACTGGAAAGGATTTAATGGATTTTGGCAGCCATTGAGCTTAGTGATGTTTTGGCATTCTAACTTGTGGAAATGGTGGGCATTTGGTGAGTATGTTATGAGCGTTTTACAGAAGTTTCCAACTATTTGAATGATATGATGGTTGGGGGAGATATTGCATTTATTTTCCTGTCTTTGATTGCGTCAATCTAACTGGTGATATTATTATGGAGGTTCTTAGCTTGACAAGTGACAGTAAGATGTTATGTAGGTAATACTACGACAAATTTATGTTCAGTCTTCAAGCAGTCAAATTTGAGGTGGATGAGAGATGGTATATTAGAGATTTTTAGCTAAGATCTTCTTTCCCTCAATAGAAGCAAAGCCTCCATCACCAGTGTTTTAATCAATGCTCCTGACTTTGTGGTACTAAGATGAGGTGGTGTTGTTTCCTCTAGGGATGTAATTTTGATTGCATTTCAGCTGTCTTTTGTAGCACTGCTGCATTTATATAACACTAACTAAGCTTAGTTGTTTCTGCTCAACTTTAGACCATCATATTGCCCCCAGAAAAAAAAAAAAAATTTGAAAAAAAGAGATTCAAAACATTACAGTGTTTTGCAGTGATAAGGCAAGTTGTGTAGAATGGTGAACCATGTGCACGGTAGTATAATTGTGTTTCATTCCAGCAATTAGACAATTCATAATTGTGATTTTGAAGGTAGGATGTAGCCTTGATTCTATGTAATGTTGTAGTTTTGAGTTCAGAGGTTTTCTTGCCTAAGGGGGCATTTGATGATATGAGAATTGAGTAATCTATGGTCTTAGGTTTCTTGGCATGTTATTTCATATGAGAGCATTCAAATTGCCCCATTATAAAGCTTTCAAAGCTTTTGTGCAAATATTTTTCTTCTTCAAGAACCTTCCACTTATGGTTGCTCCACCTAACACAAGGAATAGAGACATGTGTCTGACGTTATGACAATTTACAGGTGATTAACTTAAGAGTGGAGGAGACCAGAAAAGACATGCGGCGAAGCAATAAAAACTGATATGATATATTTAGGGATTAATAAGAATATGGTCATAATAGGGTGTGACAGCAAAACAATATCAATGTAGCTGACCCATCTGGTGGGATTATGGGTTGAATAGTTGTTTTTGTTTAAAAGCAAATATGCAGTAACACCATATTATTTATTTCCTTCAAATTAATGATTGACTGTGGCTGGCTGGTGGATGCTGCTATGCCATTTCTCAGTGGGTTACCGATTTGCTATCTTTTATTTCACTTTTGATGCCTATAGAAAAATGTTTGTGTTGCATACTAGTCTCATAGTATATCATTTGAAACTGTAAGTTAGCATTTTGGTGTCTAGAGAATAATTCAAACTTGAACATTAAATGCTGATTGAGGCAGTCGTTAGGTCTACCTTTTTTCATGCACTGTCCCAAAAGAGTGCCCTTGGTAATATTTGAATTCAAAATTTCATACATCTATATCTTAGTGCTTGGTCCAAAAATAGTAGACTAGTCCCTCAGGGTTGGTTGGGTACTTTTTATTTATTTATTTTGTATAAGTAGGCTGTTTTAATCTCCAATCTTGATTGAAAGAAAGACAACCTATTATTGGGCAGTATTGCACTTCACCATTTCATGACCTTATATATGATATAAGTCTGTCCTTCCCAAAGGATGTAGCTTTTGGTGTGTATTAGTGGAAAAACTTTCCTTCTTTGCATTATGAAAAAGATGACATTCGTTTTGGACCTACAATTTTCGAACTTTACATATTCATCCTGAGCCTTTGTTCCTCACCAGAAATAGAACCTTATCTTCCATTGTCCTTTTTCAGGTCATATTGGCCCCAGCTCAAGTCAGACCAGAATATGATTCAGTTTTCTTTTCTTCAGAAAATACTTTTGTGTTTAAAGCATGTTTTCAAGAGTGAGAAGTAGGTGGAAATGGTTTTGAGTTCTATATACTTAAAGCCATGGCGGAGAGACGAGATGATGCTGGGCCGTCTGGGCAGGGGACTTCTAATCTTTCCTGGTGGCCTTCTGATTTTGTGGAGAGATTTGGATCTGTTTCTTTGGGTTCTCAAGATGAAACTTTGAGCAATAGAGGATCACCCAGAAATGCTGAGCAAGATGTTTTGTCATCTCAGACAGCTTCACAGATACTTTGGAGTACTGGAATCCTTTCCGAACCTATTCCAACTGGTTTTTATTCTGTCATTCCGGTAAGAACCAGGTTTCACATAGTTGATTTGGCTGATTACTTACCCCCCAAAAGGGGTTTGTTTGATTGCAAGGGATTAATAGAGTTTTGCTAGTTAAGGTCTTCCCTGGCTTCTTTCATCTCCTCAATCTATATGTGCTTCTTTAAGATTCCAGGTTTCCCTATTGCCTCGAATGTTTTGAAATATTTTATGCACAAATTGATGTTTCTTATTGGAATTATGACATTCATGCTGTTCACATTGTGTTCTGTGACTAAAGAAGCATAAACTTCTTCAAGAACACTTAACAGTTTTCATTTTTGAATCCAGAAAGCATAAGTCAATAATCGACTTTCCATTAAGATGGTAATTTTGAGACTTTTTTGATATATTGAGGTTTCTTATCAACTAGCTGCTTTCTTGTGTTGTGATAGAGTTATCCATGTGTCTCCAAAATGGTAATCCTATCTACCTGGTCTCATTATCTCAAATAAATAGTTCCTCCCAATGATATAGAATGGAGAGGAGCTTTATTCATCACAAATAATCAAACCTAAGCTACCTTGTTCTGGGAAATTTATCTTAAGTGTCAGTCAATCAAGTTTGCTCTTTCTAAGTATAAAATTTCTCTTCAGGATTTGCCTTTTTTGGGTAAGGTCTTTTCATGATTTGTATAATAGCTATTATTCATTACTTGATTGAAGCTTTTTGTCATTCCTATCGCATCATTTTATATACAGGAGAAAAGGCTTAAGGAGCTCTTCAATAATGTACCTACACTGGAAGAGCTTCATGCACTTGGTGTGGACGGTTCTAGGGCTGATGTGATTCTTGTGGATTTTAGAAAGGACAAAAGGCTTTCCATGTTGAAGCAGCTAGCTAAGGCATTGGTGAAAGGACTAAATTCAAATCCTGCTGCAATGATAAAAAAGTTAGCCGGATTGGTGAGCCAATGACTTTTACAGTTGTGATGAGATTATTATTCTTACTTGGTTTTTCCTACATGTAGTTACTATGTTGATCTTTTTCTGTGTCATCTTTGTTGCCACTTTGCAACATAGTGGGCATTATTGTTTGCAGTATTTTAATTTGGTTAAAATGTGATGGCACTATAGATTTAAGGGGTGGTTCCAAATGGTTTTGTGGTTTTAGTCATTTCTTATGGTGTGGAAGGGGAATATATGTATAGATATTTCCCCCTATATCCCGCTATGATCATTAGTTCCTATGTAATTACTCCTACCTAATGAACCTTAATTGATGTGTTAGTTTATATGTGAAGAAGTTAGAAATCATGACATTTTAAAACCCTATATTCAAAGCTATTTTGTCTTTATTTTGAGTTATCTAGTAGAAAGGGAAGAATTCTATTGAGCTTATTTAATTATTTTATTCATGATGGATGTAGTAGATATATACCCATAGTTCAAGAGGAATAACGGATTAAGATAAACCTTACTAACTCTAAGATAAGGATTGTGGAGATCTACTCAATTCTCAGAATCCAATGTTAATTAGACTAACAAAGAACTGAAAGTAACCAACTAGTGCAATCCTAGGGTTCACAGTGAAGTAAATTCAACTATCACAGAATTGAGATGATCACTTGCTCTCACGGATGAATTCTTGTGAAGCAAAACACCCTCAGGTACTTAGCAAGACACTTGCAGCAGATCATAGGGAGAAGAGTTCCTTTCTGCTCAAGTTTCTGACTTTCAAGGATCACTAACTGTCTAACTATAACTCCACCTCAGCTTCCTATTTATAGTACCTACTCAAGTATAATTACTACTTTATCCCTCCTGCTTTACAACACTAGTAGCAACACAACACTTCACAGCATTCCACAACACATATACACCTCCCACTATACACACCACACATACACCAGTCAAGTAAACAACACGGCACACACTACAACACTACAGCGCACAGCACACATGACACCACCACAACATGCACGCACACTACAAACACAACACATATACCAGTCAACTAAACAACACGGCACGCACGACAACACTACAACACGCAGCACACATGACAACACCACAACACACGCGCATACTAAAACACCACAATACACACAGACTACTACAACACACACATACTACTAACGCCTCTTATATACATGAAGTAACGACTTGTAAGGCTTATGGGTTGTATCACCAACAAAATATTTTGACTAACTCTAACTTTTGTCACTCCGCTCAAGTTAAGAGATAGATATCTATTGTTTATAGCCTGTTTAGAATCATTTCACATTATTGCTTCAGTAGTGACTTGGTTAAGTTGTTTCCCTCTCTATTTCTAGTTGAGATGTATTTAAGCTCAATTCCTCCACCTTCAAATTTGATGAAATTTGAATCAATTTCAACATGTTACATGTGATCAATGTTAAGCTGGATTCTTTACTAATTGTTGAATAGCTAGCACTAAATACACATGTAGCAT
Source organism: Lumnitzera littorea (assembly GCA_024138015.1). Lineage (NCBI taxonomy): Eukaryota > Viridiplantae > Streptophyta > Magnoliopsida > Myrtales > Combretaceae > Lumnitzera > Lumnitzera littorea. Next base: position 93,768,393 of record JAMXBB010000003.1, read on the forward strand.
CTGAGGAGGCCTCCATCTATAGATCTTTGAACAACTGTAGGAGCCATAATATTTTGCAGATCTCTTGAGCGATTGCTTTATACTTTGCTTTGGCATTGTTTCTTGCCACCTCTTGTCGCTTCTTCCTTCTCCATGTAACTAAATCATTCCACAATTTAGTAGAATACTCATTGTAGACTTACAATGAGTGATATCTCCACCCAACTTAGCATCAAAGAATGATTTAACATTGGTACTCCCATTTTTCTTAAAGATGACACCTTGTTTGGTGTGCCCTTAAGGTATTATTATGTTTTGTTCTGTCTATGTGGTGCTTGGTAGGAGCTTGCATTTCTTGGCTTACCATGATCATGGAGGAGACTTAATCATGTTAAGGACAAGTAGACTAACCTGCCCACCAAGTGTTGATATTGATCGTTATCAATTGGAGCTTCATCCCCTTATGTTTGACACTTCCAACTCTGAGATAGAGGAGTATTCATTGGCTTATAACCTTAATTAACCTGTTTCATGCAGCAGTCAAGAATGTACTTTCTTTGAGAGGTGTAAATCCCCTTTCTACTTTTTGCTACTTCCATCCCAAGAACTTTAGATCATTGAGCTATTGTAACTTCAAGCACCATTTTTATTTTCTTCTTCAGGTTAGAGGATTGATCGTCCCCAGTGATGATAACTTCATCCACATATGTGATTAGGATAACAAACATCGATTTCTTAAACCACTCAAGAGATTGCTTCAAACCATAAAGTGGTTTCTTAAATCTTTGTACTAAACTATTACTCCTCTTGTTGCAAAGCTAGTTGTGATTTGCTTGTGTACATCCTCTTTTGAATCCCGAGTTAGGAATACATTTTTAATGTCAAGGGAGTGTGCATCTAGTTAAGGTTCAGCTAAGGATAAGGATAGCTCAATAGAATTAAACTTGGCTTGGGGTGCAAATATCTCTTAGTGATCAATGCTATAAGCTTAAGTGTAGTCTTGAGCCACCAATCTAGGCTTATACCACTTTAGATTTATGATAGAACTCTGATTCAATCTAAACTGATTCAAAGTAATGAATATGTTAATTGATAGGAAAATTATGGAAAAGCAACAGTTAAAGAGAAACAAACATGAGCAGATTGCTCATAGGAAGAATAACATGAGCAATTTGCTCATTCAAACACACTCTAATTTTAACGTAACGGACTTTCCCCAAATGGCTACAGCTTTTCCCCACTTATAGCAGCTAACTCTAACGAGGGACACCCCTAGAATCCTATAGAACCTTCTAGAAACAGTACAAACAACAATATAGCAAACTATGCCAGCTAAGTAACTAACTTGCCAGCTGGACAACAAAATATCTAAAACAGTACAATATATCAACATATCTAACATCTACTGGGTTCTATCAATACCACCCCCTTTTGAGAGGGTCCTTGTCCTGACGGAGCCATTAGAGGAACAGCTACAACTATCCCACACCAATGTCATCAAACTTATCCGCACACGGAATGGAAGGAACACCAGTCACAACCAAACACCAATCCACAACTCCTGTTGGATTGTCACCATCGTTTCTCTACAGAAACATAGCGGATAATACTGCAAGAGATGCTGCCCATGGGTCCTTTTTTTCCATGGTCTGTTTGTATGGAGAAATAGTTTCCATCTTACAAAGATAAAGGGTTGTACAACAGCAAAAATTGGGATAAGGAGACCATGTATGATATGATCTATGTTGTATGTGTGTGTTATTGTAGTGAAGTAGGTGTTATGTGCATAGTGTATGTAATATGTGATGTGTTACTGTGATAAGTGTGTGAGTTAGGTTTGGGCTGGGCTCTAAATATTTCTATTTGTTATTCTATTGGTTGTTTTACTATAAATAGGAGGGATGTTAGTTAGAATGGTAGGCAGATATTTGGTTAAGAGAGTGTTGATAGTTGTGCTGAGCAATAGTTTTCATGTGTAAGCTTTCGTTCATGGACCTTCCTCTTGAAGGTATTAGGGTTCATAATTGAGTTTCCTCCATAAAATCAATAAAATTACTTAGTTTTCATTGTAAATCACAATTGGTTCATATTAGTGTACATTGGGAAAGGTTGAAGAAGAAGCAGAAAAGGCACTGGAACCACTGTAGCTGGGCAACAATGAGTGAAGAACACCTTTGATTGTTGGAGTCAATGGTCACTTCTCCATACAAATAAGCCCTAGGAGGTCTACCTTTGACTGTTTGTGAGTCATCATATTGTCACCTCTTTCCATTGGGTTGCTGCCCGCCTCCATAGCAACATATGTTACACCGTGAAACAGAACAATATTGTTTAATACTGTAGAAGACTTGGCCATCACAACCCCTAATGTTCTCCGGTAATTTTTGCTTTGCCATGTTATCCAACAAATTGTTAGACTTCTTGGCAACGGAAACAAGAAGCACTATGGGAGAAGCCTTGGCTTTGGCTTTGCCAGTATTTTCTTCATTAGAACTAGCAATGTTTCTAGTGTCTGCGTGAGATCCAGTGGTGCCTCCATGATGAACAACATTAAGAATATCATAGCCCCTAATTTGATCAGCTTTAGGCCAACAAACATTTTGTTGAACATTGGAAGGTTCGCAGGATAAGTTGCCAGGAAGTCCGCCAGAAAAGTTGCCGGCAAGACTAATAGTATGATCATCTGAAGTGCGATGACAAATTCCAGTGCTCCTGTTTGTTCTCAGATGCAAAGCAATCAACAGTAATTCCTCCACAGCACTATCTCCTAATGAAGCATTATGTTGAATGACTAATGGACGTTGATAAGAACCTGCACCTGAATGACAGAGAGCAGAGCAATTGCCTTGTACAGCTTGAATATTGGACAAGCCATTAGTTCCAGCATTTCGTTGAGCACCAGCACCAGAGTTGCTACAGTAAACACCTTCGTCAGAATGATGATTGATACCATAGTTGTTAAAATTGCGATTTTATCCATGCGATTCTACGAGTTTACGATTTTAGGTGACTATTCCAAGTTAATTCATGTATAGAATCTTTTTTGTATAGAAACTTATGTTTTTAATTGAATTTATATATGAACTCAATAGAAACTTACGTTTTTTATTGAGTTTACCGATTCTACATATCTGAATTGAATAGACTAAAAAATTAAAGAAAAAAATATAACTAGTCTTACAAGCCATCGACTATTAAGGTATTATAACATTTGTCCTATCCTATTTTAATTTTTTTCCTCTTTTTTTCTTTCTTAATCTTTTATTTTATGTTTATGGCTTTTATCTAAGTTTTAGCTCCAATTATAAAGTTTACAAAAAAATACTATATATTTTATTTTATACCGTCAATAACTTAAAATGAGTTAAAATGTTTAGTTTTCTTTAAATTATATCTTCTTTTATAAAAAAAAAGGGAAAAAGTTTAGTTTTAGTTTTATTTATTTTTCTTCTATACATATTAGATTATATATTAAGAATTTTTATTAAAAAAAAATTAACTTTTTTATTTTTTTTTTATTTTCATAATGTATTTTAAGTTTTGAATAATTATTATAAGTATATTCATAATTTTTCAAAACTATTTTACATAAGTTGTAAGTTAAGTGGTATAAACTTATATTTTTAAGTTTCGATTTTATGTACATACTTTTTAACAATTCTAGGTAGAATCATGAATTTAATAATCTTGATCGATACAATATCTCATGTGTTTTGAAGAATATCTGTGTGTGGTTTTGATACAGTGCCCTCATTTCTTCAAGAATAGCCTCTTTCCACTTTGTTTTTACCATTGCTTCTTGAATGCTATCTTAGCACCTCTACTCATCCATGGGGGCTATGAATGTCCTATATGGAGGGGTCAAGTTGTCACATGTCAAGAGATCCAATATTGGGTATCTGATACAAGTTATCATCTCACTTTTTTGATCTACATCCTCATTGTCTTCTTTACCCATGTCATTATTGATTCTTTAATGACCATTATCAGAGGATTCAATTTCAAATTAGCCATATATCATTTCTTGCCCTTTGGCAACTGCATACTCATCATTTGCCACCCATAGTTTATTATTACTATCATATGTGTCAAAAACTTAAGAGAATTGCATGTGTGATTCGAGGCACTTGTGTGGATGATCCAGCTAGCATCTCGAATAGATGTAGATAAAGATACATGAGTACCACTTTGTGCAATGGTGGGCAAAGAAATAGACTCAATAGAGTTATAATTTCTTGCTGTGAGCTTTGACTAACTAAAGATCTGCTTGTGTAAGGCCATTTAATTAGAAATTAGACTCAAACTGGAGTTACATAGCTCATTGGACTATAAGCTTTCACTATTGAATTATTTTAGGCAGTTTTTTTTGTCATCTAGACTTCATTTGTTTAGGTTTTCCATGCAGCATCCAGTAGATGTCTCTAGTGGGGGTAGGCTTTGGTAGTTGTCAAACTATATATTCTGACAAGGTTGTGATTCACGGGTGGTCTCCATCTTTGTTACCAAGGAAGGATTTTATGAACTCTGAATTTAGGGTTGAGTGACTGTCATAACATGCCTACAACTTTTCTTCCTCACACTTAGCGAACGTCTCCCTTAGGAAATGGCTTCTTTCCATTTAAGCATCCACGTACCTCATCCAATGCAGAGTTTAGCACTTGTAGGAAGTTGAAGACACCATCGTTCTTTGTACTTTGTGTTGGCCTATACATAGTTCTGGTCTGAGTTGTAAAATAGGTCCATTCCCAGCAATAGCTTCATTCGGTTGTACAACTTTGTTGCACTCATGGTGCCCTAAGTGGTAACTCGAAGCTTGGGTCATATCTTGAAGCATTGGAATTCATTTGCCATATTGGAATTGATCCATTGTAGTCAATCCTAAATCTCCTTTGGCGTTTCATCAAACAGGTACATGCATCTTATGACTGGTTCCATAGAATTTATTGGCCATGCCATCACCATTGAGTTTTTTGCCTCCTAAGTCCTATAATGTTCTGATGCACTTTAAGGACCTGGAATAGTGCCCTTGAGGTAGCCTAATTTACCAGACCCTGATCATTTGACTAGAACCGTGAATGAAAATTAACCACATTCAATTTATGCCCAGTGATTTAGAGTCAATGCTGGTCTCCTATATATGTACATGGGAAGGGGATTCCAATTATTATGAAACTTTAGTTTGGTCCCGATGATGTTCTCTAAGATTTTGGTGAATTATCGCTCTTTTGTTAAGTAAGGTTGACAAGAATTAACTGATGGCCTGATACCATTAAAAATTTTATCAAGCTTTTTTTTTTTTTTTTCTTTTTAACAGATAAGGATAAATCTTAGTAACTCTGTGATAAGGATTTTGGAGATCTTCCCGATTCTCCTATAAATCTGAATGAGAAGTAAATTAATTAAAACAGAAAACTAAAAGTAAAATATATCTTTACCAGCTCTAACTCTACTGCTGGGAGAAATGAAAGAGCTTTTAAGAATGCAAAATATCATAAGCTCGGTCTTTTAGAAGCTTTCAGCATTTCCTTCATTGCTGCTCATGCATTTATTTATGGGGTTAGCTGATCTTTTAAAACTTCCTTCAGGTTGTGATTGATAGGTTGGTACCCCTCGGTAACTTTTTCCCCCCTCTTTCTCTTTCTGTTAATATATTTTACTATGGGGAAATGAAAACCCCTTGAAGTCACTCATGGAGCTGAATATAATAGAAGTGTCTTCTTTCCGGAAGGGAAAAAAAAAAGTATCCCCCATCATGGTTAACCTCTCCTTGTGATCGGGGTGAGTTCATTCAAGGAGAGTTCAATTGTGCTCTGTCCTCTTCCTTTAATGTTTTGTGTTCTGATCCTTTGTATATTGCATGGTGAAAATCCAGCATTAATCACGGGTTGTCTTGGAAAGGCATGCAAAAGAGATCAGCTGAAGGAAAATGTTCACAAGTAGATGCTGCTTGTTCCATAGTAGTATGGTACGGATTAACCTTATATACTATCAAGAATAAAGCAGAAGTAGTAACTTCCAACTTCCACTAATTGTCGCCTAAATATTGCTGTTGATATCCAGAGCCTTAAAAGAGTTAAAAGTTTTTGCAAGCCACCAACACTGGTCTTCTAGGATTCTTAAAAGCCAAGTGAAAAGGCTCTCAAGCTCCAATCCTTCTGTCCCTCTTTAGGAACAATTGTTGCTTAATCTTTCAAGAAGGTTTTCTTACTTGCCAACAAGATAAAGTGTTCCAATGCTGCTCCTTTACTCACTAATAAATGAATTACCATCTTGCACAAACATGTTGTAGTTTCTCCCTCTTTAGGAACAGTTGTTGCTTAATCTTTTTGAGAAGGATAAGTGTTCTTTATGCTGCTCCTCTACTCACTAAGGAATGGACTACCATCTAGCACAATCATGTTATAGAATCTCCCTTAGGAGAACCGACAGCTCTTAATCCTGATCTCTCAAAATGTTTGCCAACTGTAGCTCATGCTGCTTTTGTACCATAGGAAAGAAAATACCTTCATCTCTCAATCTTGCCATGTAGAAAAGACAAGGCAATGTCAAAAGAGTTCTGCTAAGAGGGAAAAAAAATCATGTGTACGGATTGGAGCCCTTTCTAGGGACTAGCTTTGGAATGTCAACTCCCAATGGGTGAAATCGATATATTTACTAAGTCAGAATGGGGTTCATGATGGGATCTTGCACAGATAGGGTATGATAGGGCTGGCAATTTGTGTTGTGTTATTGTGCTGTGCCTTGTTTCGTGTCCATGTCTAAACGGGTTCGTTTTTAGAAAATCTCAGTCTATAATATGACTCGTTTATTAATCGTGTAAGAAAACGTAAGCCCATAACCCAATCTGCTTAGTAAACGTGTTTAGTATCCGAATTGGATTTGTATATCGTTTAAAAATTTATAAATAAATTGAAAAAGTTATTTTTTACCTTTTCTATGCCCACCTTTTATGTATTTTAACTTAACTTTGTACTAAACTTATATGTACATTTCTACAATTTTGATAGAAAAAAATTGTATAGATTCCAAAAACATATGGAATATTTTTATGGAGTGTACATATTTTTGGACATTTACTATCTAAACTGAATTATAGAGTATATGTATTTTCTAACATTTATTATTTAAAACTAAAGACAAATGAATGTGTTCAATGAAATATGAACCAATCATGAAAGCAAACATATGTCCATTATCATTTCATTTATATTCAAGTTTTGTTACATTTAATGTAGTTCTTTCTGTTATAATAAAAAAATCCGTTATAAATTGTGTGACAAAACTTAATAACATTGTGATGCAAACAAACTAAATAATTATTAAAAAATTAAGCAACTAGGCTCCCAAAAAATGAAAGAGTCAATTAATAGGTGAGGTGATAATTACATAAGCATTATTTATATATATTTTAAACAATTATACTTATTTCACTCTTTCATGTGATTTACTAGCTTTTTTCTTTTTCACCATTCTTACTTTAATATAGCTAGATCGATTAATATATAATTTAATTTATGAATTTGAACTCAAATAGAGTCAAATTCAGATTGTAAAAATGCCTTCTTTTTTTTTTAACTTTGATCTTGACATTTTATCTATATCTTTTTGACTTTTGATGTTTATTAATATGGATCTTATATTAGTAATTTAATAATTTAAGATGGGATAAGTGTAATTTCTTAAAAAATTTTGAGTACTATTTTCTTCAATCTTGGCATTTGTAATGTTTTCTACAATATAAATAATTCTAGTGTTGTGGTTGTTTTAGTGGAGGATAGCAATGCTAAGAAAAATTTTCGTTCTGCTTGTTTTTTTATTAATTGAATATGTTGATTATGAAAGTATTTTAAATTAAAACAAAACTTCATAATAAAAATCCAACGCATTATAAAGATCTTAATGGCCATCAACCATTTGATAAATGTAAGTTAACTCACATTTCTCACAGCAATGCCTATTAAAGTGATTTGTCATGAAGGTCTCAAACTTAAATAGACAATTTGTATTCTCATTATAAAATAATATCAAAGGAAAAAGAGACGAAATAAAAGTTAAAGGAAAAGAAAAAAAAATCAAACCCAAAGTCAAAGGACTTACATTTCAAGTTGACGAAGAAAATGTCCTTGTCCTGTTAACTAAAATTAAAAAGTTGAGACGAAGAGTCGAAAAAGAAGTTGTGACGAAAAGTGGTTAGAAATAGGAATAATAAAAGTTAAAACCCTAGGTTTGTTGAAGTTGAATGAAAAGAAGAGACTTGCTATTTATTTTTTAATCTTTTGGTATGGTATTTCACTGTTTCTCTTGGACTCTTGTTAGATGAAAAATAAATTAAAAGTTAAATATAACGGGATTGTTGGTCAAACCCATATTTGCTTATGAGAGGTGTCTAGACTCGAACCCGGACATGAATTTTACTGTGTTTAAATGGGTCTAACTTATTTGTATCTCCTATCAAATTTTTCTGTATACTAACCCATTTAAATTGTGTCATATTGTGTCTAGATCTTTGGTATCCGGATCCTATATTGCCACCCCTAGGGTATGGAGATAGGTTTTGGTTTTCTACTTGAAGGGACGCTGCTGGTATTGGTTTCAGTGGATTGAGATCTACACATGAAAAGAGAAAAATAAACTTCTCTGTCTGATCCTTCACTTTATTTATCTGCACTTTAGTTTAATTAGATATAGTATTATTGCATGGACAGGTCTCTGATTTTTACAAAAGGCCAAGTTCGGAGAGTCCAGTAAAACCTGTGCTTGACGAGACAACCCATATGTTTGAGAACAGAATCGTCCAGATGCTGGGACAAATAAAGAATGGCTCATGCCGTCCTCGAGCAATATTATTCAAAGTTCTTGCAGATACTGTAGGTCTTGAAAGTAGGCTTATGGTGGTAAGCTTCTGCTTGTTTTGGTTACAAGCCACATTTTCTGCATTTCATGAATCCTAATATTTATTTTCATTGCACATAGCGTTTTAAAAACTCTGCATTTTCAGGGCTTACCAAATGATGGGGGTGTGGAATGTGCAGACTCATTTAAGCATATGTCGGTGATAGTGGTCTTGAACTCTGTCGAACTACTGGTCGATCTAATGCGATTTCCAGGCCAGCTGATCCCATGCTCAACAAAGGCAATTTTTATGACCCATATTCCTGCCGCAGGGGAGAGTGATTCTGCGGAAAATGACTCATGTGACTCACCACTTGAGCCAAACAGTCCTCTTTATGGGTATTCCGAGAGGGTGGATCCTGAAAGGTCAGTTTGTGCTTAATGTTAGTTGGGCATAATTCCAAAATGTGTTTGTCCATGCAAGGTCATTGGTTCAAAATATTGAAAACATGAGAAAAATTTTTCATGGAATGAGTATGCTAATCCCATTTAGTTTGTGGGAAAAAAAAGTAAAAAGAAAATTGATTTCTTGCTTTCTGAATCTTAGTTCTTGCCCTATTCTTGACAGTGCTGAGAAAGATGAGAGCCTTCAATTCCAGAGAAGACTAGATGCATCACCAAACATTCCTGGTCTTTCATCAAGATATATGATGTTGCAGTCTAATACATTCATTGATAGTAAACTGAGGTAGTTGTTACTACTTTCGATTGATGACTTTTTTCCTTTGGCTTTCAGAAGATGTGTTGAGTTTGTCTTGCTTACTTGTTTCTCTTTGTGAGATCAATGCTTATTTTCAGGACATGTGATCCAATTTGTAACCTATACTCTGTTTCTCTTCCTTCTTCAGCTTGTCTCATAGTGAACCCAACATTGCAACTACATTTTGGCGTCGTGGTCGGAGAAAGGTTATTGCTGAACAGCGGACTGCTAGTTCAAGGTTTTACTTTGGTCCTTTACTACATACTCATTGATTGTATCTGATGATATCCCCTTTCTTGCCACTGCAAGTTTTCTGCAGTTAAAGTTTGTTCTGACTATGATAACTGCTCAAGCAAAAAAATTGCTGTTATTTAGCTATAACCTGGCCCTGTATTTGGTGAAATTTTATAGTTTACATCAGGTTCATGATGAAAATTATTCACCGGCTTCTTCTAGGGTTTCAGTAAAATAACCTAACTTTCCATGGAACTTGGCATCTTCTTTGGCTGAAATATTCTTGTGGAAGCATGATTCTTATAAAAATTGTTTGGACGTGGTGTCCTACATCTCATTTTGGAATTCTACTCTAGCTAGATAATTTCCATTATAAGGATCAAGCTCTTTTTGTCACATAATTATCTTTTTTTTTGTTGATAGGTACACTTTTCCATTGATCAATTACCAAAAGAGAAAATATTTATATATATGTTTTCTCTGTTTACTTATAGATGGCAGTCTGTCTGAGGTGACATAGCATGTGAAACATTGACTGGGCCAAAATGTTGTTCCAATCATTCAAATAGAACTGAGAGGAAATTAAGAACAAATGCATGTGAAACATTGGCTGGGCCAAAATGTTGTTCCAATCGTTCAAATAGAACTGAGAGGAAATTAGGAACAAATGCTGTTAGTAGTCCATTATGCTAGAATAATTTATTATGTTTGATTTGTTGGCGCTAGTGTAATTAAGCTTGTTAATTTAATTACTCTCTTACAAATTTTCAGTGTAACTCCAGTGCACTGGCCCTATATCTCTCAGTTTGGTAACATGGTTCTTAATGATTTGCCTGCATCACTTGGAATGATCTTGTAAACAATGAGGCTGCAAGCAGCTGAAATCCCTCTAAGATTAGTATCAAATCTCAGAGGAAAGAATTTTTTCAGGAAAGACTTAACCGTACCGATGCTGTAGTACACTCTTGCTGATGAAATTGAGAGTTTTTAGAGAACTTCACTATTAGTGATTGTAGACAAAAGCTGCTATCTAGTAGTTTGCTCGTTACTTTTGCTCAGGAGAAGTCACATTGTGCTGGATCTTTATAGTTCATTCAAGAATCAGCAATGCAATCTGAAATTTATTTATTTCCAGTCCAGAGCATCCTTCTTCCCGAGCACGTGGACGGTCCATGCTGAGTGGTGATCGGAAATCACATAGAGATTTTGTGGATGATGTATCTTCAACAAGGTTATTAACTCACTCTGTCTTTTCACAAGCTTACCCAAATGCTCTTTTCTGTCTTTGATCTGAAACCATCCCAGATTATCTTCACAATTAGCATAGCAAAATTCACCACATGATTCTTTTCCCTTGCCATGAAATTAGTAAGGTATAACCCCTCAAGAGACTTAGTAAATTTGGCTCATTCTTTGCTTAGTTTCAGTTTGAGGTTCTTTATATGCTCATTTATTTATTTTGGTATTGTTAAAGCTGCTAAGAATGATTCTACTTAGAAAAATCAAGATGTCCCTGATATATATAGTAGGCGAAATATTTGTAAACATCCTAACTTTGTATAGGAACATCATCTAAAGCCCAGGATCTTGCATTCTCTGGAGTGAGTACTGGTTTCATGTACAGTTGCCATTTCTTATGCGGATCTGTTTTCATGGTTACTTTTGCCATGGCTGGTTGAGTGGTTAATCATCTCTGATTGTAAGCTAGAAAAGTTACAGGTCTGATGGTCCATCAACTTCAGATGCTTGTAGGATGAGAAGAAGAAGCATTAGCATCACACCAGAGATTGGTGATGATATCGTAAGGTTGAATTTCGTGCTTGTGATTTTATTTCACATGTACTTCAAGTTGCATTTGTGTGATTAAACTCTAGGAGAACATGTCTTCTTTGCTGAACATATCTAGTACTTATGTTATGTACTTGTTGGCTAAAAAGTAAAACAAAAAAAGAAAAATGTAACTTTATCAAACTAAGGAGATGTAAAGTATCAAATTCAAAAACTTTATCAAACTAAGGAGACGTAAAGTATCAAATTCAAAATGGTAACCTCCTGAATTATTTTTTATTGATCTCCTGGAACTTTATTTATTTGAGCGATGTTTTTATTTTTTAATCCTACAACCAAGAGTCAAAGTGCTTTACATGCTTCTGTTATTACATAGGAAACATGTATAAAGAATGAACTACAGAATCTAGAAATGTATTTGTGGACAGCTAATACAGAGCGGAAATAGAGAATCTTTGGAAATAACAGTAATGTATCAAGATGATTAAATATGGAAACCTCCTGAATTATTTTTTATTGATCTCCTGGAACTTTATTTCTTTGAGTGATGTTTTTATTTTTTAATCCTACAACCAAGAGTCAAAGTGCTCGACATGCTTCTGTTATTACAGTGGAAACATGTATAAAGAATGAACTACAAAATCTAGAAATGTATTTGTGGACAGCTAATACAGAGAGGAAATAGAGAATCTTTGGAAATAACAGTAATGTATCAAGATGATTAAATATTGGCTATTATTTTTTGTTATGTTGGATGTACTTTCAGTTATCATTGTAGATTGCACTTTGACCCTTCTTTTTTTAAATAACTATGCAAGTTATGCACCTATCCCTCGAACTAAATACGAATATTGTTCTGCATAACCTCCAACATGTGTTTTCCTTCATGTTATTATTTCTCAATATGCAATATGTACGAGTAATTTTTCACATGGAGATACAAATGGTCTTAATCTTTGTGAATTTATGAGGTTAATAATAGCTTATGTGAATTGTCTCAGGGCTGTGCGAGCGATGAATGAGAGTTTGAAGCAAAATCGGATGCTAAGGGAGCAAAGCAATGATAGGTCATTTTCTTGTTCACCAAATGACAGGAATATTAAGGATCATCAAAATGTATGCTTCGGTTTTATGGTGTTATGTATATATGTATATTTATGCATTTGTAAAGTAGTACCTAGTATTTTAGCATGTTTATATCTTTCATCCTTAATGGGCAATTTGCTTGTTTTTGAGTTTGATGGCTTTGGAAATCTTTTGGTTACTGGTTTTCTATTGGAGATTGCCTATAGCCTTTAAAAGGTGGCGGTAAAACAAACCTCAATTTGTAAATCAAATTGTACCAAACCCAATCCTGTTTTTCTTTTCCCCTCTTTTCTCTGATGCGTCCACCATTCCGCTTGAAATAAGGTTTCCTGGTTGGACTGTACTGAGCCGTCTCTTCTGGCATCATTCTGGTTTGGGTAGGGCTTATAGTTCTATTTGTGGTCTAATATGAACTGAATCATGTACATTGCTTAATGAATATCATGCATTGCGATTTCTGTTTATTTGGCATTAATGTTAGCCTACAATATAACAATCTAGGAACTTTATTTAGTTTAATATCTTTTGGGTCAGCTGGAATGAAAGTCATAGAGTGTCTTCAATGCTATAGCTATAGAGTAGAAACTCTATATCATAAACAGTGTTTTAGCTTTTGCATGTTTGTTTCACCAAACAGCATTTTTTGATTTTGGGCGTGTCTTGAACTTGACATTTTCTATATCTTCTTTGGGTTCCTGAAGCAAGATTGTGAAAATTGTTTGGAAGGGTGAATGGTTAAGCTTGATTTGGAAATGCCTGGTTAAGTTTGATTTGGAAATGCCTTACTGATTGAATATACAATTCATGCTGACTCATTTATGTAATGACTGGTAGATTATCTTTGCATTTTGAATTTTTTTTTTTTTCCTGAAATTAGTTTTTGGCATCTGTGATGACAATATGTAAACTGCAGATAGTTTTTGCATTAACTTAATGAGGAAATACATGGCAAATAGTAACAATTCTTCACGTAAGTACACAAGATGTCTCACAAACTCTTATGCATCAAACACAGGTTGTGGCATTTTTGGCAAAGAACTGAAAGATACTACATGTCATCTAAACTAGGAATTTATGTATGGAAGTTAAATAACTGCAGTCCGTACATTTAATTAACTGCTATCATCTATACTAAAACAATACCATGCTATCAACAGGGTGGATTTTTATAAGAAAATGTATGTCATGATGAAGTTGGCTTGTTGTCTTAAAAATTCTGTTTTTGTTTGCCCTGTAGATTTGTCTAACAGTCTGAGCTTTCTCTCAATGAAACCTTTTTTCCCTCTGCCTCAGGTTTCAAACTTCCATTTTGATACTCAAGGTGAAATATCTGATGGAATTTCTCCTCTCTATGATCGGGCGAATTTAAATGCACAAAGAGCAATATCATTGCCCTCATCTCCTCATCAATTTAGGAGTCAAACTTTGGAGACAAGAGGTGATGAAATGGTTGTGGCATGGAACAAGGTTCTTGAATCTGCAATGTTCAACAACAAACCTCTGTTGCCTTATCAGGAATGGAATATCGATTTTTCTGAACTGACTGTTGGGACTCGGGTTGGGATAGGTATGCATTACTCAATCTTAGCTCCATGCTTCTAGAGACTCCTAACTTTTAACATGTTCTCTGAGTAGTATCTTCATTTAGGTTGAACTATGTACATTTAGCAACTGATACATCCAATATAATCATCTGGATTTACCCTTTGGTGTTAAGGCCTGTTTTGAATGAAGATTGCCTTTGGCAGGTCATTTCAGCAAAATCTAGCAGATATTAAGATTGGTTTACAAGTTAGTGATTAGGAGCTAATTTACTCATGTTTGTTGAATAACATTATATTTCCACCTAATGGGGGATAAGTATTTTTTTTGGGTAAGGTCAGAAATGTATTAATAACAAAAAATCCAGCTCGGATATACATGAAAAAGCCAAGTTTGTTATCCACATTTTATAAAAAATGGGGGATAAGTATTGTGTTGTTGAAATACATTATATTTCAGCAATTTGTTGATTCTGCAAGTTGGCTCCCTCAAAGTGGTGAGGTAAGCTTAACCTTATAACTTGTGTAATTTGGATACATCCATTTTCCAATAGCTTAATGTGCTTTCTAGGTTTGCAGGCTTTTACTTCAGAAACTTTTAATTCATTCTTTGACTAGCCAAGGATTTTCTTCTCTCCTCTCACTTGCAACTCAGGATTTCATCTTATTTCCTTTTCCCCCCTTTACAGGGATTTTAGTGAATAGCAAAAGTCAATTACAGTTAATGAGAATGAGGCTTAAGTATCGTTGTTGTAAAGGGATATTTCTTTAATGGACCTTCATTAATCTACTTTGAGGCCAAAGTAGTTTGAAAGAACTAAGAGTATGAACTAAGTCTGGAATCTCCAACTGCTTTTCTCATAGAGCTCAGACTTAATTAATGGTTGTAAGAACGATTGTCATCTTGGTTAATATATGCTGTTATATTGCTGATTGAATGTCTACATGTACAGCAAAGCTAACAAGGATGCTCAACATGGCATGACAATAATATATTATAGATATTGTACAATTGTTCTTCACAATAAACTGTGATATAATTGGAAGCTGAACAATAATAAAATTTAAGCTCAAGGATTTCTTGAAATATTGAGGTAAAGGGAAATCAATTTGCACTACCATTGTCACTATCCTCACACTCCAAGCACTCACAACGTTCCTCTAAGAGTCAAACTTAGGAAAAGTTTTAACCTGTATTATTATCAAAACGCTGTCAATGCCTCTTAATCATTCACAAACTTTCTGAATATTTTGTATCACATTGTTGGAATGCATGTTGCCTAGATTCTTATGTACAACATGTATACACCAAACATCCATATATATATCTATATATATATTGTGTCATTGTAATTGATCAAAGCCTGTTAGAGATTACGCAGGGGGGTACCTTGTTATCATAGTGTTCCATCTTTTAGCAGTGGCAGTCCGGCAATTGAACCAGTAATTTTCTGGGCACAATAATCCATGCTATAAGAACCATGCATCAGTTAACTATAGCTTGATCTATGTAGATGGTAGGAAGAAGTGCCATTAGTGGGATGTGAGCATGAGGTCTTGCATTTTGTCATGAAGGTTTCCTAGGCCTTAACCGCAAGACTGAGCCCTATATTGTTACTGCTCCTAATTTGTTGAGGTTGTAATCCTAGTTAGCCTTTGAATGTGTGGAATGCAACAGATTGCATTTACAAACAGATCACTTGTCCAATAAGAGTAGTTCTCACAACAAAGATCACTAAGATTCATAATGTTGCACGATTGGTTTTTATAATTCATTTTCGGGTTCGTTATGAAGAGAATCCGGTAATGTATTTTGTGGGGTTGATTACAAAGAGAATATAACGATCTCTTTGAACTCTAAAAGTTTCTGAATTTTTTCCCCCCTAAAAAAAGGGTCTCCCCCTTTCCATTCCTTTTCTGCATACGAGTATATTACACTAGTGGCAATGACAATCCCCCAATTGCTACTCCACCACTTTCACATAGTTGACCACATTTACGCACCAGCCCATGACCCTAACATCTAGATAAATACCTAACACATGTTTGTCGACCATAACATAGACAAAGTCAACAGAGAAATATAAACACAAACATACATTGACACATGGAAAGTAAAAGACAAACTAACATCAACTGAGTCTGAACCTATATCACTTATACATTCACTTACATGCAACAATTTCAGTAAAAATCTAGAGAAACTAAACAATGACTGGGACAAATTAACAACAATTAATAGACAACTAATAGCAGTAAATTTAACTAGCTCATGCTTGTTCATTTGACTGTAGACATGTAGATAAGGTCTTATAACACATAAGAATGGGAAAAGGGCTGATGATGTGGCATATGATCCTTGATAGATGTAGATTCCACACATTACAAGATACAATATAGAATATGTGACTTTATTTATTTTTTCATGATATAAGAATATCATTAAATGGAAAATTCTATTTGTTGTGGTTACTCTTTTGGCAATATTTGTTTGAAAGAACATGGCGATTTCACATTGGATATTCTAACACTGAAAAGTGTTTGCATGCATATATTGACCCATTAAATGATTTTGATGACCCTTTTCTTCACAAAAGATGTTTAAACTAACAAATGCTGCTCTTACTACACATGCTACTATCATTTGAAACTTAAGTGCTTACATAGTATCATTAAATTTATTTCCAAACTTGATATCTTTCATACTGTAGTCCGATATCTGATGAAAAATAAATTGAAACTTTGATTTCATCAATCATGTGTTATATATATATGTATGTATGTATATGTATGACAATACCAACATTGTCAATGAATGTTGAAAAGTATATGTATGACAATACTTTGATTTCATCAATCAAAATATGTTATATATATATATATATTTTCCATGAATGTTGAAAAGTGAGTTGCTTATGTCAATGACTGTCCCCCGCCTTAATTAAGCAGCTTAAAAAGCTTGGGTAGTTCAGTATTTATTATATAAAAATTTATATATATTTGTTAAGGATATTTATATGTTATATATACTAAGTCCTATATGTTATATTAAAATATAGGGTATCCTGACCTAAAACCTTTGGTGGATAGTGTGACTTAGGTTTCAAGATGGATTAAAGGTTATAATTTTAATTGTTTTCTGCAGAGCGAGTTTCAAAAATGTGGAACCAAAAACTATATTGTGGTGTCTAATATTTGTCTTCAAATCTATTCAATAATGGATGGTCTTATAGGTTCTAGTGTCCAACAGATTCTGATGAACACTCCTAATTGCTATTGTCAGCACATTACGTGGAGTAGACATGATTGACACGATAAATTAGTATGTTCCATTGTCTAGTAAAAGTGCAAATGATAAAAGCTGTTGGAAAAGAGTTCATTAAAGAATGAACATGGATAGTTGTAAATTATTTTGGCAAAGAAGGGATATTCTGTGGAATGTTCTGAGTTGAGGAATCTGCTGATATGACAAAGACAGGAGAGTTGATCATCTGCTTTTGCTTTTTGGGAGGGGCTTGGTTTTTGTGGCTTTGGTCATTGATGCTTTTTTTTCCCCTATCATCTTAAATAGTCATTGGATCAAACCAAATTTTATTATGCAACAACTGTAATTAGTAGCACATAAAAATATCTCATTGAAGTCCTGAAGTGCAAAATCATTTTTTTTCTATGTTGCCTATGGAAGCAGATCAATTTAAGAACAAGGGGAGACCTTTTAAATGTCTACACTAAGGAAGTTTTCAAAGCTATGGAGTCTTTGTATAGATTACGAGTCTTTTAGTTTATTTTCTTTTTCTTTTTTAATTTGTTCATCATATATATACTTATTTATTTATTCTTTTGTTGCTTGTGTACTTGAACCATCTCCTCCAATAAGACATTTTTCTTGCTTATATGAAAAGATATGTTTGCTTGGTGAGAATTTGGATATATGGACCCCTTATATCTAACATCATGCCTTTTGAAGATATAATGGCTCACATTTGAAGTATTTGATTACTTCAGCCATAATAGGAGCTTGAACCTAGTATGGATTTTTGAGTTATGTCAAGGATTCATCGTTTACATTTATCTTGCTTGGGAAAGGTCATAAGATCCCAACAGGTTAGCCTAGTGGATAGGCCTAAGAACTCTCGTGGCGGTGTGTATGAATTATTAGTGGGTTTAAATCCCATTGACACTTCTTTCATCTATCTATACAACGTAGGCTATACTTGATGATGCATGGTTTGTAGAATGGTTCATTTGCCTAGAGGTAGTTGGTCTAATTATATGATCATGTCCCTCCATCTACAAAAAAGAAAAGGTCATGAGGAACCACTAGACTTATATACATTTCGTTAAGTTTTTTTTTTTTTTTAAGGGTAAGTAAATAATTTTATTGATGATGATGAAAAGGATGTACAAGCCGCTAAAGCGGAAAGAATACCCTCATAGGGCCATACAAAAAGGAAACCAGAATAAACTACTCAAATACAAACTAGGAAATATCCAAATAGCTTAGGATCAGCCTAACAAGACCATGAGTGGGAGGGAGAATTTTTCCTAGTTGCACTTCATTATGGACTCTCCAAATATGGTACACAGAAGCAGCTAAAGCGTGAGCCCAAGATTGAACTGAGGGAGGCAGGGAGCCAGAGGATATGCAGGATACCAATCCATGCCAATTAGACAGAACAGGAGAGAGGCCCTTGAGTTGGATAACTTGCTGCCATACTTCGTTTATGTAGCCACAAGAGAAAAAGAGATGACCGTGGTTCTCCAAAGATGCTTGGCAAAGAAAACAAGAGCATTGAGAGGTAATACCCCAAGCGGCTAGCTTGTCTAGAGTGTAGAGCTTCTTTTTCCAAGCTAACCATAGTATGAAGGAGTGCTGCAGAATAAAGGATTTGCACCAGATAACTTTGGCCCAAGGGACTAGGATTACATGGCCTAAGAGCATGATAGGAGCTCTTAATGGAAAAGGATGAGAGCTTGGACAAAACCCAACAAGGGGAGTCCATCCTTGAGCTGTCCGGACATACAATTGCTGGAATATTAAGGTTTTCCCATATAGCACCAGCAGGGAGGCTCCAAGAGGCTCCAAGCGTTAACTTCAATGATGGAGCATAGTTGCACATGTAATGGAATACCTGAATTTGTGATCTGATGCGCACTGAAAATAGAATCCAAAGGGCCTACATGAAGCCAAAAATCTGACCAAATAGAAATGGAAAGGCTGTTTCCTACTTCCACCGCAGCTATGGTCTTGCTAAGTTCTGTAATTTGAGGAGCTTGTGCCATGTCCATGAGCAGCAAGAGGGGAACTTGATGCTCCAAAGCCTCTTACCTTTTAAGAAGTTAGAGCTAATCCAATTTACCCAAAGACCCTCAGCTAGAAGGATCACAAATATTCCAATGTGTTTTAGATGAGCCACTTTATTCCAAAACCCTAGGCATGGGATCTCTCATCCTCCTTCCTCAATAGGAGAACAAGCCACTTCCCATTTGACCTTTGCTTTAGTGGATAAAGAAGGCCGACCACTCCATAAGAAGTTCCTCATCATATGCTCAATTTTTCTCATAACTCTCTTAGGTAGTATAAACACGGATGCCCAATTGATGCCCAATAAACTTGCATGGCAAAGAGGATTGATTTTACAAATTGGAGTCTACCCGTGTAAGATAAATACGGCTCAAAATTTTGGAAATCAAAGTGTCATAGTGTTCTCTCTTCAACTTTGTGGAGATAAGAGGGACACCAAGATACTTCATTGGGAGGTTACCTTGTTGGAAATTTAGGATGTGGAGAATATCATTTTTATCCTGAGGCTTGACATTACACAAGAAGATAGAGCTCTTTAGAGAGTTAGAGGCCAAACTAGATAGACTTTGAAAGTCATCCAAGGCTTTTTGAACAAGCTTAATGGAGGAAGTATCCCCTTTGCAAAAAAAAAAAAGAAAAAAGAAAAAGAAAGAAAGATGAAATGAGACCTATGGGGTGGTTGACCAGAGCATAGGTCTCATTTCGTCATTTTTTCTTTTTGGTAAACATTAGATATCAATTTATCATTTTATACATTCTATTATCTAAGTCCTATACTTTTTTAAAAGTAGGTTCAAATCCTAACTATCCATTCAATTCATCATATGTAATAAAGAGTAATCCAATTGTAATTCAATAGAAATGGAATAGAAAGATAATAATTATTACAATATTCATTACAATGTTTAGTTGACATAAAATAACATAAGAAATTAAATTGGGATAAAATTAAAATATCTATTATATTATCTTTTGTGGGAGTGGTGAAGTGATGTTTACAAGGATAGGGGTGTTTATGGCAAAGGAGCATTTATGGTGATGATGATATATAAATTATTAAATAGCAATTCATGAGGGTAGGGATATGTATTGTGTTCAATATTTTATGTAATAGCAATCCATACTGAGTAGATATTTGGTGTCTGATGTTCAACTAAACGCTATAATAGCAACTTTATATGAAATAGTAGGAGAATGGAATGGTGATTCCACTCAAGCGAACATGTATAGATGTTTTTAAGATATGTAATGAGTACATTTATGATGGAAAAGTTAATGTACATATTCATATTACACATTTTACAGATTTCTAAGACTTAAGTGCACCAGTGAAAAGGTTTGGGCTTTAGATGGTGCAAAAGAATAAAGATTTACAGCTTGTTTTGACCTAATCTTCAAATATATTAAGTTATAGCTTACCCAACCCCCACCAACCACCCTGCCACCACCCCACCCCACCCCCCAAAAACAAAAAAAGAAAAAAAAAATCAAATATATTTTCAAGACCTCACAAGTACTTCCACGTTTTGCAATGACATATATATTAGTATATCAAGGGGTGAGAGTGATCGGATCATTGCATATTTGATGGAAAAACTTTTTTTTGGTAAGTGATCGAAAAACTTCGATCTAATCAAAATCCTGTAATATTCTAGAAGATATGGAAGGGTAAAGTTATAGAACATATATATATGTATTTATTTATTACATTGTTAATTCACTAGAAATGATAACAAATTAATTATTGTGTTGAAAAAGACATTAATATGAACTTCCAACAAAAGAAACTGAGAAAATGAGATATTTTCTATGAATTAAATTGCTGGAAATCAAAATTGAACATTTCCTTTAGGTATTTCAAAGGGCATGGTGATTGCATGATGTGGATGCAATAGATTTTTAATGGATCAAAAATTGAGATTATGGGGAAAAATTCATGAATGCTCATCTCCTTTTTGCACTTTTTGTCTTTCTTCAATATTGCACTCTGGTTGCCTTTATATGATAACATATATAACATGGTACTCTTTTCTATATGAAAGGATTTTTTGGAGAGGTTTTTCGTGGCATTTGGAATGGGACAGAAGTTGCCATTAAGGTTTTCCTAGAGCAAGATCTAACAGTAGAAAACATGGAAGACTTTTGCAATGAGATATCTATTCTTAGGTATATCCTTTATGTCATGTCCATTAGCATTGCTAATAGTATTTAATTTCTGATCCCTTGCCTTTTGTACTTGTGGATGCATGTATCTCTCCAGCTGTCTAAGACATCCAAATGGTAATTCCTTCACTTCCTTGAGCTTATATCATTTTGTGCCTTTTCCATATCTTGCAACATGTGGATGGATTGACATTGGATGTTCTTTGTTGCAGTAATTTTGTTTCTGGGTGCATGCACAAAGCCTCCACGTTTATCAATGATCACTGAATACATGGAGATGGGCTCCTTGTATTATTTGATTCATGTCAGTAATCAGAAGAAGAAGCTTAGTTGGAGGAGAAGGCTTAAGATGTTACGTGACATATGCAGGTGGGCCTTGTTTGTCCCTTTTTATCTCCGTTTACTTTTATTTCAGTAAAGTTTTTCATTGTGCCATGGTTCAGTCTTGCTGTTTTACTTGGAGATTTCATGACTGTTCAGTAGAATCTTTACTCTTTTGATCCTGTATAGTCATGATGGGCCATGAAGTAAACTTTTATTTTAATTTAATACAAGAAAGGTTGAAGCAGATTTAACAATCCATTATATTTCATGTTGTGAATGTCCAAAGGCAGAGCAAACTTCAATCTCTGAAGACCTTGCCACCATTACTTTCACTTTGTTTGTGGATGTTTTTAGTTCGTTGCTTCACAAGGATATTAGAGAAGCCTTGTAACTGACCCCAGAGTTGGATGGGGATGGCATGATTCCGATGTTTCCCATGTTTTTCGATGATTAAAAAAAAATAAAAAAAATGGGTCTGTGGATCTTAATTCCTTTAAATTTGATTCCTCTTCCTTAATATTTATTAAAATTGTAAGAAATTGGGAGCCATGAACTCATATTATTCTATCATTACCATTATCTCTCACTAGAAACATTAGTAAATTGGATCAATGGGACCATATACCATAAAAAGTACCATATCTGAACTTTGATGTGGTAAAAAAGAAATAGTTAAATTGGAGGCCATGTTGTGAGAGCGCATGGGGCTAATTCATTTTAAAAGGCGTTATGCATTGGAAACTAGAGATCTTTATATTGGTAGCAGAGGACTTCTTAGCAGTCTTGGACAATTGATCGAGTACCTCCTTTCTGTTGTTTTTTAGGGGATTGATGTGCATTCACAGGATGAAGATAGTCCATCGGGATCTCAAAAGTGCCAACTGCCTGGTTAATAAGCACTGGACTGTCAAGATATGTGATTTTGGGTTGTCAAGGATAATGACAGAGTCACCCATGAGAGACACTTCATCGGCTGGAACACCAGAGTGGATGGCTCCTGAACTCATCCGCAATGAACCCTTCACAGAAAAATGTGATATCTTCAGCCTTGGGGTGATAATATGGGAGCTCCGTACATTAAGTAGACCATGGGACGGTGTACCACCTGAGAGGGTGAGTTGATTTTTTTTAATTTACGGTATTCCTTTTGAGTAAAGGTTTGGCTACCTTGATGTCTTGAACATATACTCACGGTGGTAATTAGAGAATAGCATAATTTGAGAAAGCTTCTTTACTGCTGCCAGGTAGTTTACTCAGTTGCTAATGAGGGTTCACGGTTAGAGATTCCTAATGATCCACTTGGAAGACTAATTGCAGGTTCAAATAGCTTGTTTAAATGAAGGATACTTCGTGAATTTTATGATTTTCTGTGATTTCTTTAGAGATTAGTTTACTTGGTCTGAATACCACATTTGAATTGCAGATTGCTGGGCAGAACCACAAGATCGTCCGAGCTGCGAAGAGATATTTTCTCGCTTGCTTGACTGTGAATACTCGATGTGCTAGCAATAGCCTTTCCTTGTGTATAGTCAATGTTATAGTAGAGTTCTCAGGTGTTCTTGGCTGAGCAAATATGAAATGTGATCTGCTTTTTCCTAAAACGGAAATAAAAAGTCAGATGGATCATGCAGGGGTTTTCCTGATGCAGAGAATTGCATCTATTTTCTGAATTTGAATCCATGCTTGTGCTTTGCTAGAAGAGAATATATTTTTCCCCTTGTAACGGTTGAAAATTGAACTAGGAGCATGGGTTCTCTTGTGAGTTCTGACATGGCAGAAGTGAAGGAATCAAAAGAATTGCTACGTAAGACATGTCCCGAGCGTTCATGCTTTTCCTTGACATCGTGGGGCTATTTGTCCCAACAGAAAATGTCGTGTGCTTCCTTTTTCTACGATTTGCATGGATTTCTAAGGCATCTCATAGGTATCGACTCAAGACATACTACTATCCGACACCTATCTCTATTCGGGAGTTGCTGGAGAAGTTTGTAGGCACTACAAAAATCTAAAATTCACATCAACATACCGCTAGGCGCTAATGCAAACTTATTAACCTCTGTTACGGAGTTTGTGCTTAGCGTGCGTTTTCATATAACTGAACCACTCTGCATCTCTTTTTTTATACTGTTAACTTTTGCTTTATCAATACATGACTTCATATCATTGGAAGAAGACAATTTATTTGGATTATTTAAAATGAAGGAATGTGCAATGAAGAAAATTTTATCAACCGCATTTGGTTATTTGGTCTCTTAATGGGATGGGATAGATTATGATCGAATTTTCTTTCCCTCAAGTGGTAATATTATTTGGTTAAAAAAGAAAAGAAGTTATCATCTAGATTGACTTTACCATTGATTGATGAAATAGTGTACATAATATAAACTCAAAGCATGAGATTTGAGAAATATAGAAGTACTACAAGGATTTTCTACCCGTTTAAAACATAATTCATTAAGAGTAGCTAATATACGTCTCATACAGGAAATAATTAGATGTAGAGAGAAATTGCTATTATTAGCTGCATAAAAGGCCTCTGGGGAACTTGAATGTCAGCTAAGGATTTCAGTCTAGTACCATTAGAAATTGCTGAATTTTTCGTATTTTTAAGACTCGAACTGTTCTCTCTTTGCTGACCAGTTTGCGACATGAGTTGCTTCTTTGTAGGATGCCCCTGCAAAGCCACAAAAGAACAAAGCACAGAGTACAAGAGAGGGAATGGGCGTCTTCAATATAGGAGCTAGACACTATATGCGGCATCTAGTTCTACGTGGACTCTCCAAGCTCATTTTTCTAAGCAGTCCCCCAAGATTCAAGAGAACCCCACTTTTAGGTAGCTCATTAACACTCGTGAGAAGACCCCATAATTCAGCCAATATCGAGTCAATCAAGCCTACTCCATGAGCAAAGCCTATAACCCCTTGACCCCTCCCTCAAGTCAGGTCACGGATCACTCCTCTTGTCCTTGCTCTTTGAGTTTAATGGTGGACTGTTCCACTGGTACTTGCCTTGTGGAATTCTGGAGGGAGGTTGTCCCAGACAATTTCAGTCTCAATTCCTTTTTGTTTTTTTTTTTTTTTTAAATTTTTTCTCTTTGGATTAGATTTAGATTAAGCGCAAGCCCTAACACATCTTCTCATTGAATGCATGTTTTTCTCTCCTTTAGAGATTATTGCTTTTTCTTACCAAATATTTTTTTTCACAAGAAGGAAAGAGAAAAATCATTATCAAGTTCTCGGGCAATTGAGACAACCCCCCAAACACAACTCAATCTATAATGAGCTAACTGAGCCTAATCTCTGAGCAAAGCCTTTTAAAGTTTAACCCATCTATCCATTAAGCCCAATTCATTGTTTTATTTTTCTCTTTTGTTTAGAATTTGTCTAAAATTCCAAGCACATGAGCTAATTGAGCTTGCCTTTGAATGCATGCTTTTGTTTGCTGCAAAGGTCATTGCATTTCTTTCTCACCAAATCTTTTCAAGAAGGCTCAAAGATAAATGTAGATGACTTTTTCAATTAAGTTCTTAAGTAGTTCATGGAAGATTTTTTTGAGTTTTATATGAATACGAACCATTTTTTGAAAAATAATATAGGAAAGGGCTCCTTAGACTAAATATTATCAATACAATGAAGGCACATGCTATCGGCTGTAGGCTAAGAAGGCGAAGAAGGTGCATGTACCTTTACTGTATTAAAGGTGCATGTACTACGTAATCCATTGAAGACACACATAGTAGATGTGCTTTTAGTATTTTTCCACATCTATTAAAGGCGTATACGTTGAATGCACTTTCTTTTGTTTTCACTTGTAAATTTCAAACAAAATGATTAAATTAACCCAATATATATTGTTTTGTACATATACTAACACAAGATACAAAATATCAAACTATCTAATCCAATTGACCATCTCCAGTTTTAACTCTTGATGCCAATAAGCATAAGAACAAAACTCAGCGCAAAGAATGGACATCCATTTCCTAAAGGAGATGATTAGAGTCAAAAGTAATTGAAAATGTAGTGCATTGACAAAAAAAAGCTTACCACACATTATGATGTTCGATGAAAGTTAAACTTAGGTTTGAATAGTAAGTATATGTATAGAATATATGTTTTCTTTACGTCGATACAATAATATATGAATATCACAAAACCTATATATTCTCTCTTATGTCTGAGGAAGGTTTTGATGGTATGGGACAAAAAGGAAAGCCTTTGGTTGTCTAGTAATTGCATAGGTTGAAGCAGTGACTTAAGATCATAAGGAGGCATTAGATTGATAGGAAGGGCAAATTGTAGCTAGGTAACGCCCTCACCTAGGGAAGACTGTGAGTGGTTCGAATGCTACTACTAAGGGCTCGGTAGAATCATGAAATCTAGCTAACATTGGAACTCAAGAGACATGTAACAGCTGGTTTTGATTGTCGAGCTGAAAGCAACTCCAAATTCGGGGCATGTACCATACTTTGAGCTGATGTATTTGAGATCCATAGAATGTCACCCCTATGATGGCACATCGTTGTCATGGTTACCTCGGTCATGTCCCGATCAAGCCTTGCCTCCTTGAACTCGGGCTCTATCTTTATGTTGTAAATGAGGAACTAGCATATCCTTGTCTACAAGTAATCCTTGCTCCCCACTATGGTCACTAGGGTGTGGCTACTACAACCCCCTGTGTTGTGAGTAGAGGATGAGGCTATTGTGCTACTTGATGAACTACAGCACTCCATTTACAATACCGAGTGATGTCAAGTAGTTTAATACTAACCGTACATCCTCAAAACGAGTCCACTTGAAACAAATAGATATGAAGCTGTTAGTATAGAGAATAGAAGGTACGTATGAGTATAGAAACTATGGGACGATTGTGTAGGCACTTACTAGATGATTGATGATAGCTCTTTGGTGTGTGACGTAACAACGAGTAATTAGCTGGTACCATGCCCAGTAGCTATGTTGACTCCACGGAGACTTTGGATATTTACTAAGAATCTATGTCTTTATCCTCAAGCTTAGATGTATGTAGTGTACATGTTAGTCCATTCAACATCCATCTTATTGTAGAGATTTAGCTAATGCAGCTACTTGGAGGTGTCAATGTCCTATAACAGGTATTGGTATCCACCAAACTGTTGAATGACGCGGTCAGGAAAACACTACTTAATGATGTGAAAACATATGAGTGGTACCTATACCGTCCAAATGTGCTATCCAGCCTTGCAAAAATCTAACAGCAACTACTTTGCGTATGGCTCTTAAGCCACTTAGGGGAAAAAAAAAAGGAGTCAATGAATGTTGATAGTTAGGTGTAACAATAGAAGTAAATAGAAGAAGAGTTACCATATTGTACCTGTTACGCCGTTTGTACGTCGAATGCTGTGCGATACGCATCTATAACAATGTTCGTTGTCATATATCCAAAACGGTAATACCCGTTATATGCAAGCATCCACCTGTTCAAGTCCACATTCTCAAATCACTTGGGAGTGTCTTCTTTAACTTGTCCCAATTGCCCCATAAAGCCTTTGAATTTCTTCTCTTATGCTTGAATACCTGTAAACCACATAAGTTTCTTGTATAATTGGTTTCTATGGGCTATGTTGAAGTTGCTTGTAATGTGCTGTAAGCAGTATTTCCAAACTACAAACAGAGGCTGTCACTCATTTGATGGTTCCTTATTGTGGAATTGATGTCAGATGCTCAATCGGAGATAAGACACAAGGTTTCTCCCTTTTGGCCAACTACAAGGTTTTTAAGTTTCTAAAGGAACCACTTATGTTTCTGCCCAATCTGTATCAATTAGCGTAAATACTAACGAAACTATTGAATTATTTCCATCCATGCTACATGTGATCAACAACTTATGACTATACTTACTATATAAGAAAGTGCCATCAATATAGACCAAAGGTCAGCAATATTTAAAGGCTTTCATACATCGCCCAAATGTCTTGAAAACCCACTTAAATTGAGACTCACCTAGCCTCGACGAAGTGCTCCACCTCCAGTCTACATGTGTCCTGAGATTACTTACTTTCATTGCATTCAATAGTCTTGCTAGCTCATTATATAACTTCTCCTAATTACCGTATACTATCTCAACTACCTTTCTCTTGGTATCAAAAACCCTTTTATTGCTTATAATGCATCCGTACATGTTTTGTGCATTTGTTACAAGATTAGGTATTTTCACATCGAGGTTATTCCATGCACGATTGATGAAGAGCCTTGCCATGATGTTGCTATTAATCTAAGGGTCATCCTGTTTAATCATCGAGTTCACACAAGTGTGCGGTGCCTCTAGAATGGTGATTTTGAAAAGTCTCTCCACCTTCTTCAGGCATGTCCATAGCCTCCACTTGTAACCCTCTTCCTTCTTCCTACAATAGACCACGTATACCTTCGGCTTTGATATCTCAACATGAAAATTGTAGTAATTTCTTATGTGGAACAACTTTATTGTATCTATGAGATCCTTCTTGGTGTTGAACTACATGCCTACACTTAAGTCATCTGATGCGCTAATGTTGCCGTATATTTTGTTAATGTCTCATTCAAACTTTACATATCTATTGCTGTTGTACTATTTGTTGTAAAATGGAATAGGATCTCTCACAACCTTGTCTGCTGTCTCATTTAATTGTGGAAGATGCTCAAATCGACTAGTAGGAATTGTTACATGTATGGGTTGATGGGGCCTGTTTGGGCCAGCCTTACGAAGAGGCCGGACTGGTACATTGTTGGCAATAACATCTAGTCTCGCTTAAGGTTCTCCCAATTCCTCTTGATCCTCACCATCATCATCTTCGAGTCCAACATTATCCCCATTATCATCACCAGCTACCTCCTCCTATCCTTCATCGTTGGCATTTATGTCCATATCTATTCTCTCTACATACGAATCATAAGACCCTTTGTGCTCGATAATTAGACCTAATACTTCATCAAACTGCTCTTCTGTGATATCGAGGTGGCCATAGTAAGTGAGATCCATGTATGTTTCATTTGACACATTCAAATTTTCTTGCTCCACATCGGTCATCTTAGATTGCAAATGAGGTGTTGGAAAGGTCTGATTGTCTGAATGTTGTAAGTTATGCTCGACTTGAGCACTCGATTCCCTATTGTGCCTAATGTATACTTCTTGGGTACTCTATTTCTTAAAAGACTCGGCCATCTCAATGAAATATTCAACATCCTTATCATCTTTAATGGCCATCAACTTATACGCAACTCTTGCATCGTGAAAAAAAGGATACCTGTGCATAATTTCAACCCCATTCGGATCAATTCTGGTGCTTCCACAAATTCTTTGAAAGAAAAAATAGAAGTTGACATCCTTTCTAGTCTTCAATTTCTTAATGGACTCCTTGTCATGCTCTGGCCCTGAGTTGTCCATTACAATGTTTCCATTCACACATACAATAACTTTCGCATAATAGACCATTTCTACCCTAGTAATGTCACCATCAACTGAAGAATTAAATTAGATAAAATACTTCAACAACATACATTGAGTGGCAACTTAGCAAATTGGATAATATCATCTCGTTATATTATATTGTACACTGCCTAACTTCTCTTATGAATTCTACCGACCACATTGCGGTACTAAAAAAAATATAACAATTTCAAAATATGCACTAATATTTTCCATAACAATATTCGTACAACTTATTTACTGAACAACATAAACACCTTAATCTACACATTGTATAATAAATTCCCATCAAATATAAACAAATTGGAAAACATAAGGTTTATGCATGTTTAAATAGTATGCGTAAGATATGATCAATTTTTTCCAAAAAAAAAAAAAAGAAAAAGGTAAAATGGTGTAAAGAGTTGATTATTACCCCCCTTTTGGATGTTTACTAGCAAAGAAAATGGATAGGTGCTCTTACTTTGTGTTTCATCTCATTTCCCCTACATTTTTAGTGTAACAAATTGTGAATAATTATAAATGAGATCAGGTCATGCGGAATTAGGTTTATATAAATGGGTCGTGGAAGGTGTTGGCACTGCATGCTTTTTTAATTATTTTGAATAAAACTGATGGTGTACACATAACATGCGCCTTCAATGTACTAAAAGCGCATGTATTGCAAGCGCTTTTTGAGCCACAATTTTGTCAATTATAAGAAGTGAAGGCATACCATATTGGTAATATTTATTTCGAGCAACCCTTTTTAGCATTATTTTTCGTAAAAAGGCCTATATTTGTATAAAACTCATATTTTTCTTTAGCAACAGTGGAACTATTGTATCATTCCTAGAGGGTAAATGCATGTTCAATTATTTTATGTTTGATTGTAATTCCTTTATAAACCAAGGAAGCCTAGGAAGACAAAACTAATCACACATATCCAAATGAGTATATCCACCCTAGTTGGTGTTTTCACTTTCCAAATCTTCCTTCCATCTTTAAAAATAATATAGTAGAAATCAAAATCTCACCCACCAACCCTCTAATCCATAGCAAAACTACCCTTGTTCACAAGTAAGGACCTAAATTTATTATTTATGTTTACTTCAATTTGGGAGCTAAGCAAATCCAATTTCCATTCATATCAACACCACCACTAATCAAGCGAACCTTGTCATCTCGTTAAGAAGACACTTAACCTAAAGATCTAATATTTTCCTTCCGTCTGATCATCAATTAAGAAGTTTCTTGATATGCCATTTTGCACAAATACACTTAGCCCCTTCACTAAAAGTTTCGTCGTCTCCTTAATGTTTTTCTCGAGATCCGGAGGTTCGGGCTAATCTTGCAACCGGCATTTTTACTAATAGTTTTAGGTTTTTGCTTTGCACTTAGTAATGCTTATTCGGTTTCTCTTTTGATTTTGACCATCGATGCAGCTTTGCCATGGAAGCTTTGTTTAATTCAAATGATCATGAAAGAGTACGGCTCCCATCCTTCTTGAACTTTTTTTAATTATCAATTTATTCTGGTGCAGCCGATGAATTTTTCCACTCTCCTCAATTGATCCTCAAATAAAATTTCTATTGATTTTGTTAATGTCTAACGAACATACTCTTGGTAAAGTTGCATAAGAATCGCTTCCACGAGAAACTTAACCAGAACCACTCTTTCTGCCATAGTGAGCATCCTAGCCTTTTTGGCTCGATAGTATGCTCTTCATTTTTCAATTATAATGGAAAATTTTGCTTTTCTTTTTGGATTCCCTTTTCAAGATTAATTAAACCTATATTTCTTCCAATTCAGAGTCATTCCCAATTCCCGAATCTCTACCGGTCTGATTGCAACTTACTTTTTTCGCATTGTCCAATAAACTAATCTTTGACTTATTTAGATTTCCATTTTATTTGAAAGATATTAAAAAAAAAAAAACCTTAATAATATTAATATATCACGTAAATTGATGAATAATATGTAAGTATTAATTATAATACTTATTTCTAAAGACTAGCACATACTGAAATTTTATAGGTACTATATAAGTTGGCAGCCAATCCTTTTACAATGTTTCTGTTATGAATTGTATTTTCCGATATATTTCCTCCATAAAGAAAAGGTCGTCTTCAAAAAAGTAACTTAGATGATTGGAAATTAGCCACCGAAAATGCAAGGGCCATGAGGTCTCCTTGTCCAATAATCCTTTCAAGGACGGGAAAACTCTTTTACGCTTATATTAAGAGCAATGGCTGGACTTAAAACGAACATAATTAGATTAACTATCATTATGAAAACCTATAATTCTGAGAATATTTCTATCAAAACTTTATTTTAGCCTATCATGCACCTTCTCAAGATTCATTCTAGCTGTGATCTATTCTTTTTCCTTTACATTGATAGACCATGTTACTCTTCTTTTTATTTAATAAACTTAGATTATAAGGATGTTTTTGTAACTTGAAACCCATTTTCACTTATTTCTACCATTTTCTCCCCATTTTTTGATAGAGATGTTATGATTTCAATTGTGGAGAACTTTTCGCTAAGTTCTCTTCATTTTCTTTGATTTCCACTTTATCTTTAATTAACCAAACATAAAAGTTCCACTCATTTGCGTTTATTTGTCTAGATTTTCTTCCCAATTCTAACCAACCA
Organism: Lumnitzera littorea; assembly: GCA_024138015.1. Classification (NCBI taxonomy): domain Eukaryota; kingdom Viridiplantae; phylum Streptophyta; class Magnoliopsida; order Myrtales; family Combretaceae; genus Lumnitzera; species Lumnitzera littorea. Next base: position 93,800,485 of record JAMXBB010000003.1, read on the forward strand.
AACGTAGAGTTAGATTGCTACTCTCAATCATTTATGAACCAACATAATGACTGCCTAATTAAGGTTTAGGGGATTACAATTAGGTTAAAAAATTTGGTTTAAGAAGATGACTACATAGCACTAAATAAATCTTAATTAGCTTAGTAGAAAGTGGTATGAAACTATTCACCTTAGAGGCCTTAAGACTGCCCAATTTGAAAATTTCTTATATAGCTTCTTCACAAGTTATAAGTCCCATGAGAATTTTTTTTCTCAAAGTCCTAGATCACATTATTGTCTTATTATTCATCAATAATAACCTAAGTATTATTGGTTTGCATTGACTTGAATTGATTTTTGAAATGGTTAGAGATCAGCATTTCAAGATCAATAGTATTAATCATGAATTCCCATTTTATCAAATCAACCACAAATTCTCTTCTTATTACATCTTGTAATATTTTTTGTTACCTTCCTCAACTTACTTCATGCTAATTTCTTCATAATAAGTCAAATCATTAAATTTTTTCTTTTTCATTTGTTGGAAGAACTTCTTACGTGTGTGGCTTCTTCTCAGATAGAGACTATCTTATCTTAAGCACCCTTCGGATGGAGAGTACCAAGGCAATAGGAAGCTGTATCACTCTCTACTTGATATTGGATATTACTAGCTAATAATGGACCTAATGCTTTTAGATTTGCAAAAGACGTGTATCACTTATTAGCATTATGGATCGTGCTCTTAGTAGTTCTCTCCATACCTTGAAAACTTTGTAGCCATTCAATACATAGATGTTTTATCTGATTTGCTTGATACATCTACCATCCTGAAGATGCACATGGATTTTGGTTAGAACATGTTTCTAAGTGGATAGATGTGGTTCCACTAAAGAAGCTAATAGGATTAGCACTAAAAACTTCATGAAGGAGCATAACATATGTAAATTTGGGATTCTAAAGCATATTCTCTCTAATAATGGAACTCCTTTCATCAAGTCACATGTAATAGCTGCTATAGTATTGATTACATGAAGTTGGCAACTCACTACCCAAAGAAAATGTCTAAGTAAAAGCAATAAACAAGGACCTTGCAAAAGGTGCTTAATTATACGGTACATGACAATCATAAGGAGTGACATGATAAGTTGCCACTGGTACCATGGCTTATAGACTTTCCAAACACATACCAACATAAGCAAGGCCCTTCTTATTAGTATTTGAGTCTAAGATGATGATGTCGATCGAACTTTTGGTAGCCTCACCATAGTTAGCCATCAGTACAAGTTAGAATTGGGCACTTTATGTATATTAAATCTTAAAGCATCAAAGGAAAAGCGAGATACCATTAAATGCAACATTGCAAACTATTAGCAAAAATTCAAAGTGGCTTATGATTGCTGAGTTAGGAAGCAATCCTCTTAATGAGGTGAATAACACTTCATATGGTAGGTTATGTATAGTGAGGTATCCTAGCATCGAAGTTCACACACTTAAGTAAGAAGGGCTATTCATAATTGAGAAAGTCTATGATAGTTGCCATAGCAAGTCTTGAATCTAAGGACAAATACTATCAATGATCTTGTAAATTTCCATTATATCAAGAAGATTCATCTATAAACATATCTATATGGAAAAAGCTATTAATGAAAATATTTAGCTCACTTTACATGAGTTTATAACATGATTGTTTCCTTTGTCCCTTTGTTGTGGTAAAGTAAGGCATAGAAAGCTAATTAAAACTTAATAATGCAAGGGTAATGTTAAAACAACACTAGTGATTAATGAAAGCATTATTTCTCAGGTGCATGGTAGTACATGTGGCTTATGCATTGTTGATTAGTAAGAGCTTTGTCTCTTAAGCATATGATAAGTCACTACAGCCATGTAAGAGAATAATCACATGAAGTTCAAGAACAATGATTTTTTCATTTTCTTTTAGAATTCCTATATTAAAATATTTCCAATCTAAGATCCCCTTAGTAAGTTATGCTTGTCAGTCAAGTTAGTGGGAAACACCCTTTTGGTTAATGAATCTTCTTGATCCTTAATAATGAATGCTACTATTGTTGTTTAAGCATGATTTATTATCATCTCAAAGGGATCTATTTGCATCATAGCTATTAAGTGAATGTCACTCATAGAGCGATGGCATTAACATATTATCAAAGCCCTCTTATACCACCGAGAGTTAAAGTAGTTTTACAGTTATCCTGTAATGTAAATAAGGATGAGAAAAGTGGAAGCGATAGGAAAAAGTTATTGAAATTATTTAGTTTTTTTTTTATTACAATATGTTACAAGAAGATCATAATAGATGATGCCTAACAACACTAAGCTAAAAATGGAGGTTTGAGTCTATAAAAGATTTGAGATCTTTGTCACTAATGATTCCTTTTGTTGATTGTGATTAAACCAACTAAGATGTGTTGATTCGAATGGGCTTGAGCTTTGTCTCTTCTCTTACTTTTCAATACCTACAAAAAAGCCCTTTAGGCAAGGCTATGGGGGCCCTTTGATGCTCAAGTTAGTGAGGAAGACCAAGGAAAGGGGAGATAAGTACTAAGGACTTTATGGACCATGCTTACCTTGTATGTGGGTGATAGGTGTTGAACTTCTGCCCTCATCGAGAAAGGTAGAAGAAGAGTTCTTAGAGAGAGAGAGAGAGAGAGAGAGAGAGAGGGTGGGGTGGGGGGAGGGGTGGTTTCCCCCCTACTTACTAGTGCTTGGTACCTTTTATATGAGTTGCTTGGACATGTGTCGATCAAGCACTCACTCATACTAGTTGTTGGTAGATAGTGTGCTTCACAGTAGAGTTTAAACATTACTGCGGGCGGCATATTGTAGTCGACTAAGCCACTAGATAAGCAACTTAATGATTTGGTAAGAGTGGGGGTGCTGAGCGAACTATGGATATTAGATGCTCATTAATGAGTTGTAGTGGAGTATAGGCACAAAAGATAAAGTCAGGCTGAGATGTTAGAAAGGGGTCAGCTGATGCTTGATGGGGGCGAGTTGAGCCCTAAGTTTATGCCATATGATCGATGACTGTTAGCTTGATGGCTAGGGGGCAACTTGCTCAGGATATTGTTATTTAGCTTGCCAAGGAGGTCGTGATATGGAAGATAGGCTTGCCATCAGTTTGCATCATCATCGGCATGGGCTTTTGGCTTTACGAGGGGGTCACAATGCGACATGCAAGCATACTGTTTATTTAGGCACCATTCAATCCTCTTTATGGTGGGCTTCATTTGTTAAGCCTTGGTTCGGGCGAGAATCCAGTATTAACACTTGTCCCCCCATTCTCATCAAAGTTTGAGGTGCAAGGAGAGTAATCCGTATGATGTAAGCAGGCTAAGGCCAGGCCCCCAAACTAGTGACTAGTTTTGCTACTTGGGTTGTAGCAAATCATTTTCCCATACATCGAGTTACTGCATTATTAATGTGATTGTTGTATTGCTCAATATGTCATGATGGCTGACATTGGGAAATGTAGTGTACATTGACGGTTTATGAAGAATGGTGCACATTTGGGATAATTTGCTATCAGGCTACATCATGGATCCATGTGCGAGGATTAAAAGGGGCCTTAGCTAAAGGAGTAGAGTACATAGATGGTAGAGATTTAGCATACTCCTATTATGGGTTTATGTTATGAGAAGGGAGAAACCATTTGCCTTCTCCGCTTGTTTGTCTCTATAAAGGGGGCTTGGATTTTCATTTTTCACTTTGCTTTGCTTACTTAGGAGAAACTCTGCCAAAATTTTGATTTGCGAGCTAATTATTTTTTCGTATGCTTCTAATCTTTGTTAATCACTTGCTGGCTGATTTGATCATAAATGATAACCAAAGTGAGTCTTCCTATCCTTTTATTTTAAGGGAGATAGATAAGGGTTGCAAGGGCTTGTCCCAAGTAGGGGTGATAGTCCTACTCCCCTTGAAACGGTGGTGGAAAGAGAAGAAGACATGATATTACTCTCTTGGGAGGAGGGGAGGGAATGTGTACGGCAACATCCTCGTGATACATACCCTTTGGATGGCAGGAGGGCAAAATTAGGGAGTTGTTGCGAACAGCGTGAGTGAACGAGCATGCGTGTATGCGTATTCTTTATGTCACAAGCAAGGAAAAGTTAAGTTTGGTTTGCCAGGTGGTAGGAGCAATGCTTGGGTAGTGGAGGAGCCAATGGATGGGCAGTAGGCATATGACATAGGGGATGATCGATCGTTCAGCACTTACGTGAAACTGTTCGATCTCGGTCCTCACATCCCTTTTTTGGAGTTCTTGCATGAGTTCTTTTGGTATTTTAAAGTTGCACTAAGCAGTTTGAATGCAAATGCGTGGATTCAGTTGCTCACTTTTGAGGCACTATGCATTTGGGAGTTGCAATGGCCGATTATGTAACTTTTTATGCGCTTCTTTGTAAGGTTGGTGGCTGATGGGTCAGTTTACATTGCTACTTAAGGCACGAGCTTGAGTATAATTGATAAGCCTCCAAATAAGGTGGAAGGAATTCTTTTACTGCATTCATGCTATTGAGCCACTTGATTTTCTGATTGAGTAGAGGTAACCTATTCAGGGTAAGAAGTTGAAGGCATTAGGGGATGAGGATACAATGGTGAGCATTGAACTCTTAAATTTGGCGGGTTAGAGAAAGCTCCAACCATTGTTGATACGCGAGAAATAGAAGAAAGGAGCGCTATTGTTTGTGATGGAGACATGTATATGTTATGGTCGATTGAGGAAGGGTGGTTGATTGTTTGTAATGTTGTGTTGTCTTATTGTTGGAGTAGGGGACATCAGGTTGCTTGTCCTCGACGTAATAAGTGCTTTATCTTCCTTTTAGTCTATTTTTCTAAGGAGTTCATTTGTCCTTTTACAGCTTCTGTGTTAGTTGTAGAGAAGGTGAGGGCCAAGCTGTTGGTTGTGCAAACTAGACAACTTGAAAGTGCTTTGAGGCCTAAGAAGAGAAGGCGGCTTGAGTTGAAAGGGGAGAGGGAAACTTTGTGTTGCCCCTCGAAAAAGTCTAAGAAGAAGAGTGGAAGGTAGCAGACCCTTCTTGAAGTTATTTAGCAAGGGGGTCGACATGTGTTGACGGGAGTACCTTTGGGGACTTTGGTCGCAGGCATAGGTACACTTGCTGGGGGTACGGTTCTAGTTAGGGTCGCAGTTGTTGAGCGAAGCCCTATGCAGCAGGTGCTTGAGTAAATTTAGATCAAGTAAGTTCGAAGTGAACCCCTAAAGCTACTACTTTAGATGCTATTAAGATTCTCGACGATGAGTGTGCTAAACCTTTGGTCCATTGAAGCAGGTGACCAACTCCTATGTAGCCTGCGGATCAACCTGTTCAGAGGTTTGAGTAGCTACAAGCGATGGTTTAGGTGGCTAATCATTAGTAGAAATGAGTTAGAGGCTTTAGTAGAAATGCCAAGGAGGTGCAATGAGGTAAACTGCTTGTATTTTTCTCTCGAATTGCTTAGTTTTAGCTTGATTACTAATTGCTTACTATGCTTGCAGCTGTATGACTTACTAGATTTCATTATAGCTTATAATCTCTTAGTTCTTCTGTTGAAAGGAAGTCAGGCGAAGATCGAGGTGGAGAGGCTCCAGAAGGTGTTGGAGGAGGAAAAGAAAGTGCGTAGCGACCTAGTAGCTACGTTTAACAATCTAGAATGCCAGCATAAGGAGTTGCTTGGTGAAGTGGATCGGTTGAAGGATGAGTTGATGAAGATTGAAGAATCCAGCAAACTTATAGAAGGTAGATTGGTTGTTGAGCTAAAGGCCAAAAAGGAGGAACTCGACAAGGTACAAGTAGACTTCGGTAGGAGGAAGGTTGATGAACTGTTGACTATTGGTCCTCTTACTCATGTACGACTTAGAGGTCTCCAATCCCTCACCTAAAGAATTCTCTTTCGTCAACCTATCGATAATGAGAAACTTTGCACAGAAGGTGGATGGTTGAACTCCTTGAGCGCTCCGTGTTGTTATACTATGCTCTGCTCTTTCAATTGTGTCGATATCGATTATTTTCTAGTTAAGGGCCCTATGCCGAGTGATTCGACCTTCAACTGTCGAGAGGTTCTTGTCAAGTAACAAGACGCTCTCCTACTAGCCATGTACTTCTTTCTTGGCCTGCTATCAATTCTTACGGCACCTTTCCTTCTCATCTCGGCTTCCTTGTGACTGCAACATCTTGACTCCACGGGGTTATTGTAACTAGAGAATCTTTTGTACATAACCAATGTTGCGTTGTTACCTATTCATTTCATCTGACACTGTATTATATTTCCCTTCTTGTCGTTTGTCCTTTTTGCCATTTTTCGTATGTATTGGGATTTCCTTTTTTGTATGCCTTTTTGTAATTTTTTTATTTGTAACGTTGCCCTAGGGACTTACTGTAAATAGTCCTTTCTCCTTATAAGCCGAAATTATTTTACTTTATACATAGACATTGAATATACTGGTTCTTGTGAGATGACCCCCTTCAAGTCTATTTTCATACAATTTTATCTATTCTTGCCTAGTAGCTTAAGATTAGTGGCGGGTGGACCTTGATATTAGCTTGTGTATCATATCAAGTAAGGTGTCAAGTTGTGTTGTATTTGTAGGTGGGTCATATCCTTCGAGCAGCTTTACGTTAGCTACTCTAGTCAGTTCATCGACCTAATCACTCTAAATTTCTTCGATATTTTGAAGGACTCATTAGTTCAAATCTGCTATGGTAAGTCTTAATGATAGTTAAGCTCCTAGGTACATCATATAATCTTGGTATCAGAGCTTGAGGTCAAAGTCAAGAGCTTTGTGGTGATAGTCTCTTCTTGTTTGCTGTTCGAGATACTCTATTTTCATTTAGAAGAATAGAGTAAGTTTACAATTCGCGCGGTATTTGTGTGTGTGTATAAGGATTTCTTATGCGAAGAGTATTTTCTAAAGCATCGTTTTTGAGAATGTTGAATCCTAGTGTTCAGGTAGAGATTAACGATGCTGAGAGTGATGCTCATGGTTGTAGTCGAGTTACCCAACAAACACCATGTACTACTAATGAGCAGAGACAAAACTTTATTGCTATTGTAGCCAATTTAGTTGTCTCAGTATAGAGAGTCTTAGAGATTGGGTTGCATGAGAGAGTTATTGAGCAGGGATAAGAGATGAGAGATAGGCCAAGAAGACAGATGAGTGAATATTGTGCACTAAAGCCCATTCCCATGAATGTAGCACCACCTTGACGTGCCACTAGAGGCATGGGAAGAAGGTTGGAGTTGGATGATGAGGAAGAGGATCTCTATGTTGGAATTAACGAGCATGAGTTTAAAGCTCTCAGGGGAGCCGAACACCTGAAAGTATAGATTTTGAGTTTCAACGAGTCTGGTAGTGTTGACGACTACTTAGAATGGGAGGAGAAGATCGAAAAGATATTCTACTTTTACGATTATGAAGATGCTGTTTGTATTGCAGTGGCTGCGTTGGAATTTTTTGGATATGCGATAATGTGGTGGAAGAAGCTACAGTATGTTTGCCTGAGGGCCTGACATGAAATTTGAACATGGAATGAGATGAAGAGAGTTTTGAGAAGTAGGTTTGTTCCCAAACACTATGAACAAGAAACTTTCCGACGTCTCCGAGACCTGAGACAGGGTAATAGATCGATGGACGACTATGTTCGAGAGTTTCAATTACATATGATCTAATGTGATGATGATGAACCTGAGACGTAGATTATAGCAAGGTTCATTTTTGGATTAAGAATTAAGATTGGTCATATTATGGAATTACAGGGGTTGGGAAGTTTAGATAAGACCATCCGAGTGGCTTAGAGAGTCGAAAGGCAAAGGTAGAACCAAATTAGTCAAATGCCAAGTAGCTGGCTTATCTTGCCAAATAGGAGTGGCATGCCAAGCCGACCAATGAATGACTGAGCACCAAATAGCTACGAGGTCGAAAATCGAGGGTAAGTGTTGATCTGACTAGAAGAAGGCTGAGTTAAGGGCAAGGCCGAGGAGCTTGAGGTTCGAAGAGACCAGGGTTAGAGCTTAGGAAGAAAGACCCAAGAAATCAAATGCTTTAAATGTCAAGGTTAAAGGCTTTATGTAAATCACTACCCACGAGATGTTCCTATTTCATTAATATAAGGAATAAATTAGGCAAAACTTAAAAATGAAAATCGATCTAAGGTTGGGGGCTTGATGTAAATCGATGCCCGCAAGAGGTGCCTGTGTCATTAGTGTAAGGATTGACTTGGGCAAAACTTAGGGATGAAAAGCAGCGCAAGGTTGGGGGCTTGATGTAAATCGATGCTCGTGAGAGGTGCTCGGGTTGTTAATGTAAGGACTGACTTTGGCAAAACTTGGGCATGAAAAATCGACCCAAGGTTAGGGGCTTGATGGGAGAAGAGAGGCACATGTAGGAAACTTCATTATTTCATTGCATTTGACTATGGTTACAAGTGCTTTTGATTCTTGTCGCTATACTTAAGGAAAGTAAGGTCTTAGATTCTAGACATTCCATACCCTAGGGATGGGTTATTCTTCTAGCGTCTCGAGCTTGTAAACACCTTTCCCATATCATCGACCACTTGCATAGGGTCTTCCCAATTGGGGGCAAGCTTACTTAGCCTTTCTTCTGAACTGGTAGCCTTTAACTTTTTGCACACTAAGTCACCTATATTAGACATTGTAGTTGTAGTATCAGGCGGTCTACTATTGATAGGCCACTGTATATGCTCGAACAGCATCGTAAACTTCATAGATGGTGTCAAGACTTACTTGTAGGGCCATGTGATTAGTATTCACGTCAAAGTGTTGTATCCTACTAATGGGCAATTCTAACTTAATAGGGAGGAAAAATTTTGTTTTGAATGTAAGATGGAATAAGGTTTCTCTAGTCGAGGTCTTATATGTCATACGGTAACCCCAAAGTATGTTGGGAAGCTCATTGGCTTACCTACCTCCTGTTGGTTCTACCCTCTTCTTCAAATTATTAAGAATTATCTTATTGATAGCCTCAACCTAGCTATTGGTCCGAGGATGGGCTATTGAGGTGTAATGTAACCTGATGTTATGCTTGTTGTAGAATTCCTTGAAACGATCACTGTCAAATTGCCTCCCTTTGTTAGTGATCAACTTATATGGTACTTCGAAGTGAGATACTATATGGGTGAGCACAAACCCTTCGGTGGCTTGAATTGTAATGGTCGCGATAGCTAATGCCTCTACCTACTTGGTGAAATAATCCACTACTACTAGGATGAACTATCGGCTAATCGAGGCTTTCGGGAAGGGGCCAAGGATGTATAATCCCTATCACACGAATGGCTATGGGCTTATCAGGGGGTGTAACTTCGAATTGGGGGGCATAAGCGATTGATGCATGCTTTTGGTAGGAGTAACATCTTTGGACTATGGTCTTGGCGTCCTCCTTCATCATGGACTAATAATAACCTAGCCTTAGTGATCAAAGGTATAGTGCTTGCGATTAGATATGATTGTTGCAAATTCTTGCATGGAGCTCTTCGAGGACTCGAGTTCCTTCTTTTGTTCAGAGAAATTTAAGGACCAGAGTGTTGTGTTCTCGTTTATAGAGTACATCATTGATTAGCATATAGTTGGCTGTGGCTTAGGCTAGCTTCTTCGCTTCAACTTGTTGCTTAGATAATGCCCTTGTCTTAAGGTATTACACAAAGGAGTCCATCCAGGAGGGCTTGGGAGCTACTTCTGACGTTTTGGTGACTTGTTGCTATTGTACCTCTGTACTTCTTTTAGGGAGATATTGTATGAAAAGTGGCTTATCACAGTCATGCTGTGAGACTTTACAAAAACTAGTAATTGACTCACAATCAGTTGATTTAGAGATAATTCGTAAAATTTAAGGTAATCGCCTAAATTATTAGATTAAGCTCAAATTTTATGATGAAATTAAAAATATTGGTAGAGATGATCCCGTAAGTTTAGAATTAAGAAAATAAAATAATAAAATATTAAATTATTAAGTTATACATATTTTACCTGTTATTTATCGAAAACTCATAAAGTGAGTTTCAATAATTTACGAATTGTTAGAGATAAATTATATGTAATTATATAAATTAATAAAAAATAAAATGAAAGGTTTAGTGCTTAAGAAACTCTTTAGAAATTATGAATTATATTGACATTCTTAGGATTAAGTTGAATCCTTATGATGAAGCTAATAAAAATTAAAAGAAATAACTGCATAGCTTTAATATCTCAAATTAAGTTTATGTATATACGATTTTATTAAGATTATTAAGTTTATTAAGTCTAATGATTATATCGTAGAGTTTCATAATTTTAAATATAACTTATAATAAATCTTTTAAAATCAACTACATGATCTTAATAATCAATATTAGTAAGTAAAATTATATATAAGATATATATGACTAAGTCCTAGATAATTAATGGAACTTATCCAAACATATCATATATTAATGAAATGTATATTTAAAGTCTTATCTTAGAACGGAAGATCAATAAAAAAGTAGTTCTGAATAAGATCAAATGGTAATATGAGTCTCTTAAAAGTTATAAGGAATAGTTCTGTAAAGTTAGATTTAAAAAATAAGTTGAAATATAACCAATATGGATTATAATGTAAAGTCTATTAGGTTAAATTTTAATTAGTTTAGAAATAGAAATTTTAGATTAGATACATAATATAATGTTCTATTATTTCTGAAATATATTATGGAACTTTATAAATAATAAATCATGATAAAGTTATAGTTGAATAGTCATATAAAATTAGACCAATAAAAAAAAAGTAATTAAACCGCCTTAGTTAAGGCAATGAAGAAATTGTGGCCTATAAATGGCCATCACGCCACAACATTGTGGCCATAACAAGAGAAAGAAAGAGAGATGTCAGGAAGAGAGAGAGAGAGGATGAGAGTGACAAGAGAAAAAAAAAGAGAAAAAGAAGAGGAAAAAAAAGAAAGAAAGAAAAGAAAGAAGAAAAAGAGATTAGAAAGTTTAACTTTTTTAGTGTCTGATATTTTTAAGTAACTTTATTCTTGTAATTATAAGTATTGGTTTTTTTTTAATTAATATTTAATAGTTGTAGAAAGGATATATTTGTAATCCCATTATCTGCCTTAATGCAGTATTTTATTTATATAATTTCATAATTTTTATTCTTTTTTGATTTTTGAACTTAGAATATTAATAGTTATATTTTTATTGTTTTCATTTAATAACCCATAAAGAAGCTAGTTAAATATATATTTGTATGAATTATCTTTCCCATATATATATATATATATATATATAATCTAATATATACTTTTATAAAGTCTCTCTTATTAAACATATCTTCACCTGGGTGCTCGTGTTGGTATCAGAGCCACAGAGAGAGTATATAGTCAGTTTAAGTAAGTCTGTATTTTCTTATTGAGACGATTTTTTTGGTGAAAATCTAAATCTTATATTTGCTAATCACTTAAGACGAATCCTTTATGGAGAAATCTTAGTACTGTGATAAGCCTGCTGAGGCCTGGCATAAATCCCGATTTGGTTTACGGGTAGCAAAAAGGTCGTAAATTGGAAATCACAATATTAGATTTAATTTAATCTTGTGAATTAGACTTATAAGATTAGATAAATTAGTCTTTTTTGAAAATATGAATTTACATAGAAGAACTATGTCCTTTTCTAGCTTTGCTCCTTCTGAACAATCAGAAGAATCTATGCTAAATAATAGAGATGAAATATATGTAAAAGACTTTGATAAAGCAATAGATGAATGGAAAATAACTAAAACTTCTTATGATTAAATATACCAAATAGATGAATGGAAAATTTTTGGGAAAAATGATTATGTGATAGCCATTGAAGAAAAAGATATGCCTATTTCAGATGGCTTAACAATAATAAAACTTTTGAATACAGATTCAATAAAAAAATATGCAAAAGAATGGAATTATATGCATCTGGGTTTAGTCCAAGTAGGAGCAAAACCTCTCACTAAACTAGGTCTAGATACTTCTGTCTTCATAGTCCTTAGAGATGCTAGGGAATTGGTGTATGAAAGGTCAATACATGCAATAATTGAAACCAATCTTAGCAGTGGACCAATCTAATTTGAATGTCATCCGAATATTACTCTTGTTCTTAGAGATAAGACAATAATGAGCTCTTTAATCCTTCAAATTAAAACCCATAATTACCGTATGATAAAAGGATCAATACCTATGGTCATAATATATAGAATCTATTTCAAATTAATGAAAACTGTTTTTAGTTCTAAGGCATACAAAACAGATAAAAGAGGATAAACTCTTCTTATTTAAACAGACCCGACCAAAGCTAATGTCTTAGTCCCAAGAATGATTAAATGGTCTCAAGTCAATTTGCCTGAATATTGAGAAGTAAAAAACCTAATTCTAAAACAACTAATATACAATACTGAATCGTCAAATGTGATTCAACACCCAGATGGTAAAGTCACCATCCAATTCAATAGAAGATCTTTTGATCAACCAAATAAATCTTTGGAAATAAGATCAATGTTATCTTTCTCTATAAGATCAGTAGACCTTCCAAATCCTCCACTAATAATTTATACACCATTCCATACTCAATCCAATGACTAGTCAGATAGACAACCAAATATTCAGGATAACCCATCAATTTTAGGAATTGTTCATAACAGGTTTGGTATAACCTAACCAGTTTACCAACCTAATGAACCAGAATATGGAGAACCTTCACTATCAGAAATAGGTGATTCAGAACTCAATGTTATAGAAAAACCTTTTGAGCCTGATATAATTCTTTTAAATAAAGAATTTAATTCACCCAAAAATGAAAAAAAATTAGAAAATGGTCTTTTGAAACATTCAATGAGGTTAAAATGCAAATAAAAGATGAATATTATAATTTTATAAATGAAATTGGGACTTAGATATATTTCTTTGAATGGTTGGAAGAATATTATTTGAAACCCAAAGAAATTAATGTAATTAATGGATGTTTTAAATGGAAACTAATTGATGGACAGATAATATAATCAAATCATTCACCACTTAGTAATGTAAAAGCTATTCATAAAAATACTGAAATCACTCTCACTCCCTTAAAAAATGCAACAGAAGAAGAAGGCTCAGGAAAAAAAAAAAGTTAAAATAATTTTACTAACCAACATTTACATACAATAGGAGAACAATTAAATAGAATGAAAGATACAATTAATACTGAGATTAATAAGATTAGCGAAAAACTCTTAAATAATAAAACCAATAAAAATACACATTTATTTAAACCTTTTGAAATGCTTAAAAATCCTAGTAGTGAATTTTTAAAAGCCTTAGAAGATAGGAAAAAAATACTAAAAAATAAAATAATAAAAGAAGAAACTTCCTCTTTAAAACCAATAAATTTTCTAAATATGGATACGCCGACTTTAATTAGGAAGGGTATTGTCATTGATGATACACCTTTAGAAAAAATTAATGTTTTAGACAAAATAGATACTGAATCAATAAATGAAACAATACCCAATATTTATTTGAAAGATTTAAATATTAATGAATCAAATGATGAAGTTAATAAAATTAATTGGAAAGAACCTCAAAAGTTGTATTATCAAAGACCAATGCCTCCTGACATACTAATTGAAGAAAAAAAATGATAATTATCAAAATAAGTACTCTATAGGATCTACATATGAATGGAATATAGATGATTACTCAGAATAGAAAATTCTCAATGTCTTTAATCAAATGATAATGTTCTCAAATACTAATAAAATTGTTCCAAATATTACTGATTATCAAGCAGTACTTTTTTTAATTTCTGGTTTTATTGGACAATTAAAAGGATGGTGGGATAACTATCTCACTGAGGAGCAAATAATCAATATACTTACTTCTTGCAAGACTGATGAAAATGATAGAAGAATATTAGATGATAATAATGAACCAATTCAAGACATGGTCAATATTTTAATATTTTCTATAAGCCAACATTTCATAGGACACTCCTCACATATTAGGGATAAAACCTTAAATCTATTATCTAATATGAAATATAAATCTCTAGGAGAATTTAGACAATAAAAAGATATTTTATTTCAAAGAGTTTTCCTTAGGAATGATTGTAATCAACTTTTTTGGAAAGAAAAACTTTTAGCTGGTTTACCAAAATTGATAGGTGAATAAGCTAGAAAGATGCTTAGGGAAGAAAATAATGGCGAAATTCTCTATAATAATTTATCATATGGAGAATTAGCATCATATGTTAATAAAATTGGAACCAATTTGCGCAATATAATAAGATTGCAAAAAACAATTAAAAAATGAACAATACTTAAAACGCCAAAACTTTGGTGATTTCTGTACTTAATATAATCCTTTTTTTGTCAACGAAAAATTGAAAAATAGTAAAAAATTCTCTTATACTTCTTCAAATTGTCCCCAGTATTCACATAAAAAACCCCGAAGAAATTTTAAGAAAAAATCCTTCAAAAAACTAGAAAGTGAAAAGAAACTTGAAAATAAAAAATATAAAAGAAAATCATACAAACAGCTAAGATATTGTAAATGTAAAAAAATTGTTATATAGATAATTTTTGCAAAATAAATAACAAACTTAATAAATTAAATTTAGATGAACAAATAATAGAAAATATTTTACAAATATTCTGCGATAATGAATCTTTTTCATCAGAATACAATTGTGATGATGAAATTTAAGTCAATGACATGAACTCCACTTTATTTTTGTCAACTGAAGAAAAAGATGAAATTAATACTTTAACAAATGAAGAAGAAGAAATTCTTAGGAATATTGATCAACTATCTAATGACAATGAAAAACTTGAATTCATAAAAAATTTGAAATCTAATTCAATTCTTATACCAAATCTACCATATAATCTTAAAGAAATCCTTGAAAAAGGTAAATGGAAATATAAAAAATTAATGATCTACAAAATGAAATTAATATTCAAAAACAAGAAATAAAAGAATTAAAATTAATGCAAATAAAATTTCAAAAGGATCTTTTTGAACTAAATAAAAAAATAGTAACTCAAAAAAACAACTCCAAAACCTCAAATGAAAAAAGTCCAAAAGTTTTTGACAATAATCATTACCTAATGCATCTTGTTCAAATAACAAAAAGAAAATGGCTAATTAATATTTCAATCAGAATTAATAACAAATTCATTTTACAAACACCTGTGTTATTTGATATTGGTGCAGATTTTAATTGCATTAGAGAAGGATTAATTCCAACTAAATATTTTGAAAAACTAAACAATCTCTAAGTTCTACATCTGATAGCAAATTATGCATCAATTATAAATTATCCAATGTTGAAATATTAAAAGATGAAGCTTCATATAAAACTTCTTTTATACTTGTAAAAAATTTAAATAAAAATGTTATCCTTAGAACTCCTTTTATAAATCAAATTTAATCATTTCTTGTTGATAAAGATGGAATTAAAACACAGTATTTCAAAAAAGAAATTGTGTTCAAATTTATCACAAAACCACAAACTAAATATATAAATCAATTAAAAACCAATTCAATCTCTGAATTAAATTGTTTAATTTAATGCAAAGAAAATCACTTGATGTATTTGAAAAATGATCTTGAATTTAAAAGAATTGAAGATCAACTCAACAATGAAAATTTGAAAATAAAAATTTCTCAATTAGAATCAGAAATAAAATATTCAATTTGCTCTATACTCCCAAATGCATTCTGGAATCGTAAATCGCATATTGTAGATTTACCATATGAGAATGATTTTGATGAAAAAAATATTCCAACAAAAGCTAGACCATCCTAAATGAATAGTGAAGTCTTAAATCTTTGTAAAAATGAAATAAAAGATTTACTTAATAACAAATTAATCAGAAAAAGTAAATCTCCATGGAGCTGTTTTGCTTTTTATGTTAATAAAAATTCAGAAATAGAAAGAGACGTCCCAAGATTAATAATCAATTATAAACCTCTTAATTCTGCCCTTAAATGGATTAGATATCCAATACCTAGTAAAAGAGATTTACTAAATAGGTTGAATAATGTCAAAATATTTTCAAAATTTGATATAAAATCTGGATTTTGGCAGATTTAGATTAAGAAAAGTGATAAGTATAAAACTACCTTCACTATTCCTTTTGGTCAATTTGAATGGAATGTGATGCCATTTGGATTAAAAAATGCTCCTTCTGAATTTCAAAAAATAATGAATGAAATTTTTAATGATTCTACCAATTTTATAATAATCTATATAGATGATGTTTTAATATTTTCATCTAATATAGATTAACATTTTAAACATATAAAAATCTTCATTAATATAATAAAAAACAATGGCTTAGTTGTTTCACCTTCTAAGGTTAGTCTTTTCCAGATTAAGATTAGATTCTTAGGTTTCAATATCCATAATGGAACAATAATCCCTATTCAAAGATCTATAGAGTTTACAGAAAAATTTCCTAATGAAATTAAAGACAAGAATCAACTCCAAAGATTTTTGGGGAGCTTAAATTATGTTATAGATTTTTTCCCAAATCTTAATATAATGTATAAACCATTATACCAAAGATTACGGAAAAACTCACCTCAATGGTCAAATGAACATACTAACACAATCAAATTAATCAAACAAAAAATAAAAGAAATTCCTTGTTTACATATTGCAGATCCTTCTTTACCAAAAGTAGTAGAAACCGATGCTTCTGATATAGGATTTGGTGGAATTCTAAAACAGAAACAAAATAATAAAGAACATGTTATTCAATTTATATAAAAAATTGGAATGATTGTCAACGCAATTATTCTACAATTAAAAAGAAAATTTTAGTAATTGTCTTAACAATTTCCAAATTCCAAGGAGATTTGTTAAATAAAAAATTTCTTTTATGAATTGATTGCAAAGCTGTTAAAAATGTTTTATTAAAAGATGTTCAAAATATTGCATCCAAACAAATTTTTGCTAGATGGCAGTCAATTTTTTTTGTATTTGATTTTAAAATAGAGCATATTAATGGATTCTCCAATTCTCTTTCTGATTTCCTTACTTGTGAATTCTTATAGGGAGATGCCTCCCAAGAAAGAAAAGGATAAAGGAAAAGAGAAAATTCCTTTAACCTCAAATAAAGGGTTGACTAATATCAAATCATCGTTAGATGTTTATAAATTATCTAACACTCCTTTAACAATTAAAGAGGAATCTTCTTTTAGAACCTCGATACCAATATCATCAAATAACCAATCCATCTCCAATATTCAATCCAATGATGTTCTTTCAAAATTAGCAGATATAGAACTTACTCCTAGATTGCTTAAAGCAATTTCAATGGTTCTACAATCAACAAATGAAATTCTAATGTTGCTTGAGATTTCTTAGCAAATAGAAACTCAAAGAAAAAATCAGAATATACAAATAATAGAAGTAGCAACTTCTGCAATAATACCTTTAAATCAAAGGTCAAAATTTTTCATAAAACCTATTTCTAGATATGTTTTCTCTGTAAAAGAAAACTTATTAGAAAAGGACCCCTTTGAATTTGTAAGAAAAATTTTTACAAAAGATTTTTATTATGTACCATATGATGTTTACAAGCCAATTTAGTTTTATGAAAAGGTCTTGATTAAAACTGGATCAATAAGATTTAAACATTTTAAAAAAGAAGGGATGATTAGCTATTTTACAGCTAGGATTTTGAGAATAATCAGTTTAAAACAACGGTAAACTCATCCAACAACCCTAATAAAACTCAATATAGAACCTTTTTTAGTACAGTTATGTCATCGAGCCACTTATAATTGTTATGATTATAAGCAAGCTTAGTGGAATGTTTTCTATCAAATGAATCCAAAAAGATAATATACTTGGCTAATATGTTTTTATAATTGTTCTTCCACAAACATACCCAATTGGTTTATACACTAGTGGGAACAATTTGGTGTAGTTTCTGAAATTATTCATGAAAATGCCAAGGAAGGATTCAACACTTTCATGAAAGAATATAAACCAACATCTTATAAGAAAAATTTTCAAAAGAAGATGTTATATTTTGTTCATATTGGAGTATCTTGGGTCATGGCATGGTGGTTCGATTACAAACTAGATTAGACATCAAATACAACCAATTTAGTTAGAATGTATAAAGTCAAATGGTGGGATAATTTCAAAATCTGGAATAGACTCGAAAAGCATACAATTCTAAATTGGATCAAAACCAATTCTTCAATACCGCAATCCAAGGTCTCAATCCCACAATACTATAATAGGGGATTTTTAATTTCTTCTCTAGTAAGTGCAAGTTCTCTAGATTAAATGAAGCAGATTCTGGAAATGGCATTAGCAAATATCAACGAATCAACCTAGGGATCAAGTTCAGAATCGGACTCAACATCTCACCATAGTGGAAATACAAATGAAGATGACTGCTATGGGATAGATTTAGGAGATCCGTGAATATTGTAATGTAATATTTGCACTGTAAAATATAGATACGATACTTGTTTGTACTCATGTACCACAGTGTACAATGTTGTCAGCATCCACTATCTGACATATTATTGTTTATACAGTAAAATGTCTCAATAATTAATCATTTCCATAGTACCTTGTTAGCCACAATATTACTGTTCATAATAGTAACTGGTCATAATTTTCCATTATAAAAGCAAACCTCATTCATCATTTGAAGTAGGTTGGAAAACAGACACACAACCTCTTCTTCTCTCTCATCCTCTCTGCTCTCATCTCTTCTCTTATCTCTTCTCTTCTTTTCTCTCTCTCTCTCTCTCTCTCATCTCTTCTTCTTTCTTCTTCCACAATGTATCTTTTCCCACTTCCGATCTTGCTTCCAACAATCAATTTTCTTAATCAAATACTTTCCTAAGAAGCATAATTGTTTACTTCTCTCTGTTCTTGAGGTAGATACGTTACTTCTTAATATTTCCAAAAATTTTCAATATTTCTTTCCAGTATATGCTCTTATATTTTGTACAAACCAGTTTCAATTAATAAAATTTCAGTTTAATTAATTCTTCTTTTACATTACATCTCATGTGGGGAATCTCCAATCAATTTAGGTATAATTCCACAAGATCTTATAATTTGTCTATTTAATTATCAGTTGAACAAAACTCCATAATCGTAACACGAGCACCAAGGTGAAGAATGGTACATATTTAACATATATATATTTAATAAAATGATATATATATATATTTAATAAAGTTTTGATTATAAGTAACATAGAACTTGAACAACTAAGTAAAATTATAAATTTTAATTTAAGAATAATGATTTGAAGCTTATATGTAATAAGGGTATAAATACTAAAATGATATTTATATTATAAGAGCAAGCGGCGACAATATGACTCACATCAAACTTTAGTGAGCAAATAAGAGACTTTAATTAAGTTGGGATCCATGTTTCGTGGCATATTGGATTATTGTGTTATAGTACTTAGAGGCTTGGGAGTAGTTTTGATTATGTTTGTAACTTAGTTGAATGCGTGCATGCTTCGTGTATGATTGTTACTTGAATTGTGGACTTAGAGTGTAGCTTTGTATGTTTATATTTGATTCATTTTGCTTTGAGAAATGGTTGATCATCACCTAATTGGACATAACTAAAGATTGATCTTTTACTAACTAGACATGCATAGCAACTACTAGGGAAAAACGACTAGGATTTTTAAGCCAAATACGGACCCCTTTTAATGAGGATAATTGAAATGGTCATTTCCTTACCTTAATTGAACTAAGTGATAGGAGAGGAGGTCGTAGCAAGATTGGACGATATGTTTCAAAGGGAGTCACGGGCGAAGGATGTACTTCATTGTAAGCCCTGTAACTGTAGGATCGGATTTAACATGTAAAGTTTAGGGTAATCGGTCAAAAGATCTAATTGAGCTTAAATTATAAAATAAAGTTAGAAATATTAGTAAAAGTAATCATATAAGTTTGAATTTAGGAAAATAAGTAATAAAATAATAGAATAGTATAATATCAAACTTTAAGTATATTACCCCATTATTTATTAGAAATATGTAAAACGAGTTCCAATAACTAATGAGTCGCTAGAGATAAATTATATTTATACTAAAAATCATAGAATAACATAAATAATATTTAGGAGTATTTACTTATACTCCATATATATTTACATGTAAGTAAAAATATGTGAATTTACCTTAAATGCTTGAAAAATACTTAATAATTAAAGAAAATTATAAAAAAATCAGAAAAGTGGGGAATGATCTAAATCAAGGTTGTGGCAGGTAAGGGGAAGAATGAAAAAATCTAACCAATTAAATTAATCCACTTAGAAAGTCACTTTGGAAGAGGATAAGACAATTGTCAACTTAAATTAATGCACAAAAAATTCCTTAGAGCTCTATAAATAGCCAAATTTCTTTAGAAGCCCATTTAGGCAGTTTGTGAAGTGAGAAACTTAGAGAGAACTGAAACAAAAGAGAATTAGGGATTTTCCAAAAAATTATAAATAAATTGTGCAATTAGGGCAATTGGACCGAACCCACGACCTACCACCAACTGGAATTGAACTGCTGCTACGACCATACCCTAGACCTATCGCTTAGACCGATCGATACCCTTAAGATTGCCGTTGGTGGCCAAAAGCCTAACGGCTAGGTGAGTCTAATTCTAACTAGATTTTGTGTAATTTATTAAACTTATTAATTTTATCCAAAAAATTATTAATTTTATTATTTTGATATTTTAATGTATATAGATTTAGGAAAAAATGTTGGTTAGATTTAATTATACCTGTAAATATATGGTGCTTAAGAAATTGTACAAAACCAAGTATGTTTTGATTTAGAATTATATAGCCTTAGGAAATATAGTTTTAAGCTTAATAAGGTGATATAGAGTAGTGCTATGAAGCCCTTTTTCAGAAATTAATTTTTGAAAAATTTTAAGTAATTTTTAGGCCTTTGAAATATGTAGATAATTAAGGATTTTAGGGTTTAATTAATAGTTAATTGAATAATTATTGATTTAGTATACAATTAGGTATTTTAAGGTGTTCATATTCGATGTGGTATGATAATTGTAGTATTTAGGGTGTTAGATGTGATTATTAGGAGTATTATGTAGTCAAATATGTAGTTTAAGAATATACGAAATTGGAATTATAATAACTATAAAATAGTAGGTTAAAATGGATAATATAATAATAATAGTAAAATGCATTAAATCCGGTACGAAATATAAATTTAGGTAATTATATGAAAAATGTAAAATTTTTTCACATTAGGAGTAAATTTAGTATACTAATAAGGATTAGAGTGTATCAAGTAGAATAGAATGCTGATTCAAGACCAAAAGTGATAATTAGGATATTCAAGCCAAATGTGATTAATTTCACATTAGAGTTCGGAATGTATTTTTAGGATTTGTGTATAAACCTATAATTGGAATTGATTTAGAATCTAATTTAGGACTGGATTCGAAAACTAAACCCTAAACTAACCTAGGATGAATTAGTAATAAATAATATGCATATATGAAGAATAGAGTTAAATTATAACCTAAAGTATATATATATATATATATATATATATCAAGATATAAATACTAAAGGCGTATTTATATTATAGGATATATGGAGATGAGTCAACCTACAACAAGTAAATGAGCAAACTAAGGATTCCAAGTAAGTTGAGTTTGATACTTCATTGTGTTTTGGATTACTATTTTAAAGTACTTAGAGACGTAAGACTGTATTTGATTGTGTTGTGAGTAGTTATGCGCACATGTGCTTGTATATCTGATTTTGTACTGAATTCTGTGTTGTGTTTGGTGATTGATGTGAGTTGAATGGTGTGAAATTATTTAATCACCTTAATTTGGACCTAATTATGACCAACCTAAATACTTAAATTAGACATGCATTGAAACCCTTTAAGGGATTATTAGGGTTCTCCAACTATTCGAAAAAGATAGTGTTGAATAGCATAATGGTCTTTTCCTCATCCTTAGCCGAACTAAATGATAGGAGAGGAGGTCGCGGTAAGGATAAGTGTACTACTTCGAAGGATAGTTTTGGAGGGGAGTAGTATCTTTATTTCATAAACCGGGGTTTAGTTGTGGGTTGTTGTATAAATATGAAAACTCCTTAACCCGGATTAAAGCGAGTGGAATTATTTTGATTTCACAACAAACCGAATCACATTGTGTGATGGCACTTGCTTGTTTCATTACGTATAATTAATTGTTTGATAATTTTGTTTGTATTTGTTATACATTCATAAGTCTCTAATTTAACTTACTAAGTTGTGGTTGCTTATACCCATATAGATTTTCTTGCAAGTTCTGACTTCTGATTGATATGTCGCGTTATAATTATTCTGAGGTCAGTTTTTTTTTTTTTTGAAACTATGGGGGAGTGAGGATCAATCGGTTGAATGATCAAGTTCTTTAAGGTTGTATTAATATTTCTAGGTTATGAACTAATACATGATATGTAAGTTAGCAGATTGTTGTAATATGCAGAATCTCTTGGGGATTCTATGATAATGTGAATGTAAATATATATATATATATATATGACTTAAGGTTATAGCTTTTATGTAAATTCTAGCTAAATTCTTAATTGAGCTGTTTACTTTAAAGTGAGGAGTTGTAAACACTTTGTATAAATTATATCTATGATAGAGATTGTGAGGTTAGTTATTATTATAGGTTTGTTTATATGATGGGACTGTTGTGACTCTATGGCTTCGGGGTGTAACATCTATTACATAAGCCTCGATTTGGTTTTGATTCACGAGTGCGCTTTATCGAACTCCTTAACCTAGATTAGAGCGAACACAATTTCTTTAATCTCATGACAAATCGGATAACGTTGTGTGATGACATTTGCTTGTTTGCATTGCATTTCATTAAAATAAGTTGATTGAAAACTATGTTTGTGCTTGATGTGCTCTTTTGTTTCTATCTTACTTACTAAGTTAGTTGTGCTCATATCTTTATAGACCTTATTATAGGTTGACTAATGATTAAGGAAGCCACTCCATAACTACCATCATGATAGTACTTAGATTAGGGAGTGAGGACAGTTAGAGACCTACAAGAGCTAGACTTTTGCTTAGCCATCTTTACCTTTTATGAAAACTAACTGGCATATGATACTCTAGAGATGCCACTGATTTACAATGTATTGTATGTAAATGCTAAAATTTGTGGTTTTTGTAAACATTTCAAGAATGCTAGAAACTTTAGATGTATGAAAATACAACTATTTTACTAATTTGTAAACTACTAGTGTTCTTAAGTAGGTATTTCAAAAAGCTCTAACACAAGTTTCACTAATAACAAGTACAAAATTGGATGCTTTAAAACAATTGAGTCGAGTGCACCTAGTATGAATTAGGTCAACTATAACAGTTGTAAGGCTAGCTTTTACCCTATGATAGTTCATAAGGTAGGGTTGTTATGACTCTATCTCTTTAGGGTATGACTTGTATGGATGAAGCTATCCTGGATAGTTTATCCACTTTTGCAATTTCTACTCAAGGAATTTTGTTGGCTGCCCAAGAAGCAAATTTTGCAAAGTTCCTGCACTAAATGTAAGTACTTGACCATTGTTTTTCCCTTAGTCTCGTATTCTCCCTTGACTTATTATACAACCAGCATGGAGTTTGAGTTTATGCTGAACTTTTTTGCTTCGATATCTTTGGCAATTTTTAAGCCAACAATGAGTGCCTCATATTCGGCTTCATTGTTGCTTGTTGGGAAACCAAACTTGAGGGCATAAAGGATCTTTGTTCCGTGCAGGCCTTGTTTTGTGATACCAACCCCACTCCCCCTTTAGTGGAGGAGTCGTCGACATGGAGTGTTTAGACTGTTATGGTGAGCTCAAGTCGAGGCTTGTTCGCTCTAGTATATTTCGTTATGAAGTTTGTGAAGACTTGTGCTTTGATTGCCTATCTTAGGCAGAATTAAACTCTATGGATGTTAAGCTCGAGGGAGTGCTTCATCATCTAACCTAATGTATCGAGCCTTTGTAGAGTAGTTCTGAGTGGTATAACTATTAGTATGACAATTAGATGTGATTGGAAGTAGGGCTTGAGCTTATAAGTTGTGATGACAACCGCAAAGGCAAACTTTTCTTTTTTGGTGTATCTAAGCTTGGGCCCTTAGAGGATGTGGTTGACGTAGTAGAGTGGTTGATGGTCATAGCCGTAAGCTTAGACGAGTACTAAGGAAAATGCTTTATTACTGACTACGAGGTACAAGTACAATTCCTCTCTAGGTATCAATTTGGAGAGTATGGGTAGGGTCGCTAGGAAGTTCTTCAGCTCTTAGAAGGCTTTTTGGCATGCTGGTGTCCATTTAAACTCAATGGGGTATTTAAGCAAATTGAAAAATTCAATGCACTTGCCAACGCTTCGAGATATGAAATGGTTGAGGGCAATTGTCCTTCTTGTTAGTCACTGGACCTCTTTTACCTTAGTCGAGGCTTGCATGTCTTAGATTGCTTTGATCTTATTAGGGTTGGCCTATATCCTTCGCTTTATGACCATGAAACTAAGAAACTTGCTCGAAGCAATTCTAAAGATGCACTTCTGGGGGTTAAGTTTCATTTAGAATTGGCGGAAGGTTTTGAAGATCTCTTGGAGGTTGTTGATGTGGTCTTTTTGGGCTTTACTCTTAGCGATCATATCATCAATGTAGACTTAAATGATCCTACCTATTTGTGGCTTGAAGATGTGGGTCACCAACCTTTGATATGTGGCTCCAGTGTTCTTTAAGCCAAAGGGTATTACTTTGTAGAAATAAGTTCCGATGTCTATGACAAAGGATGTGTGCACTTCATCTTTAGAAGCCATCTGGATTTGGTTATATCTAGAGTAGGCATCCATGAAACCGAGAAGTGCGTGAACGGATGTCGAATTGATGAGCTAGTCTATACATCGTAGGGGGAAATAGTCCTTTAGGCATGCCTTGTTGAGGTCAGTGTAAATGATGCACATGTGCCATTTTCCATTCGCTTTCTTGACAAGCACCATGTTAGTAACCCAAGTGGGCTATTTTTAGTGCTGAATGAAGCTTGTGTGGAGCAGCTTTTGTACTTCCTCCTTGATTGTAGCCTAACATTTGGGTATGACATGCTGTTTCTTTTGCTTGACATGTTAGATGGTAGGATAGATATTGAGATGGTGAGTAACCTCGGGTATATGGATGATCCCTGACATGTCTTTTGGGGTGGATACAAAGACGTATGAGTTTTGCTTAAGGAATTCTATTAGTATGAACTTGTTGTTTTTTGGCAACTCGACCCCTATTTTGGTTATCATTCTAAGGGTGCTAGATATTTGGACTTCGATGGTCTTTTCTGCAGGTTTGCCCCATAGTGTTAAAGTAAGGGGATTGTTTGACTAAATGTTCGTGACATTGTTTCTAGATTGGGCTTTGAGGTAGAGTGTTCTAGATAAGGCCTGATCACTTCCAGTCTCACCAACTCTAATGGGGGTCATGAACTTTGCTTTGAGGCATTTTTGGCTAATAAGCCTATCGAACTTTGTTATGCTTGGTTTGTTAAGGATGGTACTGTATGGTGACCATATGTCGATAATGATAAAGTCTATTGATTGGGTGGTGACGTGTTCACCATCACCTAAACAATTGGGTAAGGTGATGATCCCCTTTATAAGCACTAGTCTATCGCCTCTAAACCTTGCAAGGTTGTATTTATATGACTGAAGGGGCTTATCGAGTTGCTCTTTCATTTGCTTGAATGTGCTATAGAAGAGTATGTCTGCTGAACTCCCACTATCGATGAATGTCTTGGGAATGTTGAAGTACCCATTTTCGGCGGTTATGATTAGTACATCACTATCGGGCAGGTTGATTCCCTGTTCGTCTTCATTGATAAAGGTTACCACTGTATTGGTCTTTAGTTTCTTATTTTTGATGATATGTACCACATGTTTAGGTGTAAGGGTGGTTTCGCTTAAGAAGAGGTTAGGTTTGTCAAATATGGTGTTAACTTGACCGCGTTGCCCCCTTCGGTTCTTGTCATTTGTAAGGGGATTGGCATGTTGATTATGGTGCTATTGTTGGTTATCTACTTAGTGGCATTGGGTGGGCCTTTGAATTTGGTTTTTCTCGTCTACAACCAAGTGGTTGATGCGGCCTTTGCGAACAAAGCCTTTGACTGTGTTCTTGAGGTGGTGACACTCGTTGGTGTTGTATCCATGTGCTTTGTGGTAATCGTAGTATTTTCTTGAGCTTGCCACTTCTAACTTCTCGTGAATGCTTAGCGGTCTCAAAAGTTGCTCTTTGACCTCATACATGATTTTGCTAAGTTGTTGGGTTAAGGGTGTGTAGGATGTATAGTCTTGGAATTTGTGTCTTTGCTTTTCATGATTTTCTTGTGCATAGGGTTGTGGTATAAGGTTGTAAGGTCCTAAATGATCCTTTGCTAATATGAAGGTGTTATTTTCCACCTCAGAGTGAGCTTTAGTAATGTCTTCTTAAGCTATGTATTTCTCAGTGACTTTCATAAACTCGTCTAAGGATTTAGGCTTATCTAATGATACCATGTTGAAGAGTCTTCTATCTGGATCTATGCCTATTAGGAATGCCTATAAAGTGGTTCTTCTGTCTAGCTTGGAAACTTGTAGCTTGGTTTGGTTGAAGTGTTCAAGATATACTTGTAAGGTTTCATTGAGGCGTTGCTTGACATTATAAAGGATGGAGGAATCTTTTCGTGGGATTTGAGAATTGATGAAGTGTTGTTGGAACGTACTTCCTAGATCATCAAATGAAGTGATGGATGTCTCATAGAGGGTGTTAAATTAAAGCAAGGTAGCTTTTGCTAGTGTACTAGGGAAGGCCTTGCACATTATGGAATTTGAGAAGTTATAAAGGCTCATCATTGTCCAAAAGTAGATGAGGTGGTTGTCTAGATCGGTAGTACCATTGTAAGTGTTGAGATGTGGTAACCTTGTGCCTGTGGAGAATATTTCTTCAAGGATTGAAGAGATGAATGGGCTCTTTGTCAGCATTGACTGTGATGCCCGTGCTAACGACTAGACTTTCTTCTAATGGCGTGCATTAGAGGTGCGTTGGATGTATTTATTAAGCTTGTCCATGTTCATGTCTTTGTAGTCTTTTGGCAATAGCCTTGGTGATTAGCTATCGACTAGCTTGCTTTTTGCTATGAGCTCACCTTCCGTGTGTGTTTTGCTGCGGTTGTGGTTCTACTGCTTGCATAGGTCCTCGTACAGTTAGTGAATCTGATCACATGAATGCGTGGGGCATGTGTTGTGCTAGTTGTCATTTTTGTTGGGCTATAAGGAGGAGTCGACGGTTACCTCCTTGTTTAGACGTTTTTGAGATGCATTTTTTTTTAGTAATGTTACGTCTTTGTGCAAAATTATAGTAGATTCATGGTATTTTTTGTTTTCTTTCAGCATGTGCTAGACGAGTAACTTGAGTTGTTGGACTTTGGTATTCTCATTTTGTGGTGGAAGCATTTGATAGCCTTTGCTTTGTTAGGAGGTATTAGTATTCTCAACATTGGAAGCTTAGGCTTATGAGCTATTGTTTTTGCTTTTAGCCATTGTCATTGTGGTAGCCTAAAAACGTAGGCGCTAAAATGTTGATCATGATTAGACTAACTAGGATGTGTTGATTCGAATGGGCTTGGGCTTCGTCTTTTTTCTTACTTTCCAATACCTACGAAAAAGCCCCATGTGAGCGAGGCTACGAGGATCCTCAGATGCTTAGGTTAGTAAGGAGGACTAAAGATAAGGAACTGGTGGACCATGCTTGCCTTGTGTGTGGATGATAGGTGTTGAACTTCCACCCTCCTCAAAAGAGGGAGAAGAAGAGATGTTAAAGAATGTGAGAAGAGAGAGAGAGAAAGAGCGGGGTCCATTACCTATTGATGCTTGATTCCTTTTATGTGAGTTGCCTAGACACGTATCTACTAGACACTCGCTTGTATTGGCTGTAGATAGATAGTGCGCTTTGCAGTAGAGTCTAAGTGTTACTACGGGTAGCATGTCGTGGCCAACTAAGCCACCAGATTTGCAGCTTAGTGATTTGGCAGGAGTAGAGTTGTTGGGCATGTTAGTCATATTATGGACGTTAGATGCTCATTAATGGGTTGTAGCAGAGTATAGGTGCTAAAGACAAAAGTTGGGCTGAGATGCTAGGGAAGGGGGCAGTTGATGCTCGATGGGGGTGACTTGAGCCCCAAGAATATGCTAGGCAATTGATGAATGCTAACTCGATGGTTAGGGGATGACCTATTCGAGATGTTCTTATTTAACTTATTAGGTAGGTCTTGATGTGGAGGATAAGCTTGCCATCAGTTTGCATCTTCATTGGTGTGGGCTCATAGCTTCACGAGTGGGTTGCATTGCAACATGTGAGTGCGCTGTTTGTTTAAGAGCCATTCAGTCCTCTTTGTGATGGGCTTCATCTATTGGGCCTTAGTTTGGGCCAAAATTGTGTGTCAACACCTTTTATCTTACCCTCCATTACTTCAATACTATTCTATAAAGCCTCCATCTCAACTCTAAGTTCATTACAAAGCTTCAAAATTGATGGCAACTTAGGATTTCTTATCCATGGCACTGACAGGCTCTATGCTCTTAACTTTGGAATCAAACAAAAGAGACTTAATGTGTAGTGCTTGAGTGTTCATATATTTTGTAATCTTAAGAGAAAGAAAAGCACTACACTAAAGATTATTGTGTATTTGCAATCAAACAAAAGAGACTTAATGTGTAGTGCTTGAGTGTTCATATATTTTGTAATCTTAAGAGAAAGAAAAGCACTACACTAAAGATTATTGTATGCAATAGTGATTGTGTAGCTCTTTAAGCATTGTATTGAGTGATTAATAAAGCGGTGTGAAGTCCTTGATTAGAGATGTTTGTAGGTTCGTAGAGACTAGGGAGCAATCCAAACTCTACGTTATATCCGAGCTTGAATTTCTCTATCCCAAACTCTTTTAATTTCCGCTCTTATTATTGTTTTATCATTGTCTTGATCATTCTTGTTATTGTATTTAATCGGTAATTTCAAAAAGAATTGCAATTTGTCTTATAAACTCAATTCACTCCCCCTCTTGAGTTTAGCCTAATGTTCTTCAGTTATTAAGAGGATGGTTTATCCTTAAGTCATATCTTTAGGAAGAGACGAGGAGGTTATTAAGGTAATAGTTTATCCCTTAGTCTTACCTTTAGGACACCTTTGAGAGGCTATTGGAGCATAGGTAGGGTAATCAAATTGTTGATGAGTATGTAAGAGAATTTTAGATGCTAATGATCTAGGGTGATATGGATGAGCTAGAGCTACAACCTTACAAGCTACATTGGATTCATGATAAGTACACATTGTACATGACTGAATAGGTGACAATGCCATCTCAATTGGCAATTTGTAGAGAGACGAAGTAGTCTACGATGTTTCTCGAATGGCTACTTCACATTTACTCCTAGAGAGACCTTGGTTGTTCGATTAACAGGTTATACATGATAGCTACAAGAACACTTATGCCTTTACGAAGGGTGGAGGGAAGATAGTATTACAACCCATGACCCTCAGCCAAGTAAGTGAATTACATAGCTAACTTACCTAAGCTATTAAGAAGAAGGCCCTCATACTTTCTTAAAGATAGTTACAAGTAGCTGAGGAAGCTGATGAGCTTATGGTCCCATTACTTTGATGATTATTGGAACTTAGAGACCTATAATCTATGCCAGAAGAGGTTAGGAAATTGATAGATGAATTCTCTGACTTGTTTCTTAAAGAGTTACCTAAAGGACTTCCACCAGTCTAAGGTATTGAGCATTGTCTTGATTTCCAGCCCGTGCTATTTTACCAAATGGACCTGCATACAAGATGAATAATGAACAAGCAGCCAAGTTGAAAAGGTAAGTGGATGAGCTAATTGAACATAGT
The DNA here is from genome assembly GCA_024138015.1 of Lumnitzera littorea. Taxonomy (NCBI): domain Eukaryota; kingdom Viridiplantae; phylum Streptophyta; class Magnoliopsida; order Myrtales; family Combretaceae; genus Lumnitzera; species Lumnitzera littorea. The sequence goes on from JAMXBB010000003.1 coordinate 93,830,403, forward strand.
TACGTAAGAGAAAGCATGAGTTGATGTGCTATACCTACTTTGCTCGTACTACAAGAAGGATGGTTTATGGTACATGTGCATCGATATTTGAGCTATCAATCAGATAATTATGAAATACAAATATCCTACACTGAGACTCAATGACATGTTGAATGAGCTCAATGATGCTCGAATATTTTCTAAGATTGATATCAAGAGTGGCTATCATCAAATTTGCATAAGGTTGAAAGACGAGTAGGAGACCACCTTTAAGATATGGCATAGCCTTTAGGAATGGTTAGTCATGTCTTTTGTCTTGATAAATGCGCCGAGCATGTTCATGAGAATCATGAACCAAGTAGTGAGAGCTCTAATTGGGAGGTGTAGGGTTGTATACTTTGATGACATTCTGGCGTGTAGTGTTGACCTGATCAGCCACTTCAGAGCTATTTTTGCAATGTCTATGCTGAGAAGCTATTTAGTAAACCGCAGGCATGATTCTTCTTTGCAATTAAAACTCTTGAAATTCTTAGATTAGACATTCATGGCCAAAAGCACAGGTATGATCTTCAACCATGATCTTCTTTAGATTGCAATTCTCAGCTAAAATTTCTTCATTTGAATGCAATAATAGATACAATCTTCATCAAGCCTTCAAAATTTCTCCAAATTCTTCAAAAGTCTATCAAAGACTTTTCAACATCTTACAAATGAAATAATTCACAAATAAGTTCAAATTACTTCAAAAGTAACATGTACAATCAATAAATCTTTACAAAGCAACAACAAAAAATATATGCTAAATGAGTGTCATCAAATCCCCCTCATACTTAATCTTTTGATTATCCTCAAACAAAATAATTGAAAACTAAAGAACAACTTTGGAAGGACAAAATTCTACTTCTTTTTTTATAACTTAGAAAAACACATCCTTAACTAAAAAAAAAAACATACACACAACAACTTCTTTTAAAGTTACCCTTTCTTCCTTTATTAAACAATACCCTTAGAATGCTTAAATTTTAACATTAGGATCCATACTAGATTTCAATAGCCAATCCAGATAATCCAAAGTTAGTCTTATCAATTAAACAAAAAATAAACTGAAGACTAAAATAAGCATTAACAAACTAAGGAGTTATAAGCATTTCACCACTATAACACAAGATGATAGTGATCTTCCTCGTACTTTTTATTGCACAAAAACTCATATTAAATGCATGGTACATCAATTCATCCTCTAATTATCTCCTTATTATTGATTTTCATTAGAGGAATTTTCTTCTCATTCATTATTTTTCAATTGAAATGGAGCAGTTTCACTTGGTTAATAAGTCCTAGGATAAATTACCTTTAGCTATTAGGCATTAAAATTCCCTTTCGAACCATCCATAAACTCCACCCAATTTTTGATTATTTCACTTTTATGCAATTCTAGCCTTCATATGGACTTTTCTCTTGATCTTTGTAACGAAATGTTGGTTGACAATCCTAAGCTTGTCATGCAAGTTGACAAGAATTATTCCATATGAAGGAGGCATCTTGCAGGCTTAATTAGTTGAGTCAATGAGGCACATAGCTAGATTCTTTAACATTTTAGCAATTTTATTCATTTTTCAATTTTAGGCTCAACTTTGAACCCTTTTTTATTCTATTTATTTTATTTCGTTTATTTTCCTCCAATTATTTTGATTTTTCATGAGACTTTCAAAAGACAAATCTAATTTATTCATTCAATTTGAAAACCTTTAAGGAAAGTTCTAGAGATAGAGAAACACCTTCTTAAATCAAGCTTAGAAATATAGATAACTAGTCCTTAGCTTATTAATATTTATTGAGGAATGCATCCAAGTGCGTTCCTTGAAAAAAAATTTAAAAAAGGGGCTTACTGAGAAAATATTATGCGTAGGGGGCAGGGAAGGCCCTTTTATGAAAAGCGCCTTCTCTTTTTTGGAAAATATAGAAGAAGGTGCTTTTGGGGAAAGTGTCTTCCTTTTAACCTTATAAGGGAGAAGATGCTTTCTAGAAGTGCGCCTTTGTCAAGGTGCTTCTAGAAAGTGCCTTCTTCCTTATTAGGTTAAAGAAGGCGCTTTCCCCAAAAGCACCTTCGTTGCACTAAAAGTCTTCACTATGCATTTTTTTTTCAAAACGCGACCTACATAAACACAAAGTCCCTCAACTTCTCTCTTGACTAAAAAACCCACTTCTACTACAATCCAAAGTTCCAAGCTTTTGTTTTTTTTTTTTTTTGCGATTTTGTGACTAGGAATCGAAGCTAAACATCTCTATTTACCGATTTCATAGGTTTTTTACAAGAATCATTTCCTTACATGTGCAATAGATGAAATCAATGTTACGGTTTCCTTTTCTTATCGAAATTCTAATATGCATGTTTTGATATTGGTGCTGTAAGTTAGTATGATGTTTGAAGCGCTTAGTTGGGTGATTTGTTTGTAGATTAGCAACTGGAACATGTATTACCTATTGTGGAGCTCAATTTAAAGCATGTTAGATAGCAAATGTAAGGTGTTTGAGGAAATGCTATAATGGGGTAATATGATAATATAGTGCATATTCATGTGAATGGGTCGTTTAGTTATGTTGTAGTTGTTTTTCTGTCTATTAGAAATTGTTGAAATGTATAGTTAGTTGTTTTTATTTTTATTTTTTTGTTAATTGCACAATGGTACATATTATACTTGTTGTAGTGCTAAGAATTGATTGAGGAGGATATCACACAATAGGGGATTAGTAATATAAAAATTTTAGATTAGAGAAATATTTTGTATGAGTTAGGAATAAGAATTGCACGAATAAGCAAGTCGAAGTGCATGGACTATCACAAGCTAACTAAGGTGCTCATGTTGATGTGGAAAGGTTGAAAATGGTGGGCATGGTGAAATTTATGGTTTATGGCCATGGAAATATTGTGAGGAGAAATTCTAGCTGGGAGTACAATCAAGACCCGGTTAAGATGTTAAAAGTAAGAGCAAATGTGAGCTTCTTGGAATTATTGGAAAGGGTTTGCCAGGGGGTTGCAATCAATTCAAGTGAAGGGGTTGAGATATTGTACCAATATCCTAATGCTTATTTTGGAATTGTGTCTTACACCTTAATTGCCATTCATTATCCTGATGTAGGGACCATGTCGAGCCCTCCATTTAGCTCCTTTGAGACCCCCTTATGTAGATGTAGCTTGATCCAATGCTTACACCGAGGGAGGCGCTCCATGAGTTATCGAGGTGAGAGTTCCTCCTAAGCTCCGGTAGCTACTCCACCTATGTTTGTAGAGCTACCCCTTGAGCATATTTAGACATATGAGTCATAAGCTCTACCCACTATTAATGATAGTGGGTTTAGGCAGGGGTTAGCTTTTAGGGTAGCTTGTGTATTCACAAGAAGTAGGAGAAGAAGGGACTAGCCCTATACATTATTTTGTTTTGTTTTGTATGAATTACGACCATGTCATTTTAGGTTATGTCCATTTACATATGAGAAAGCTTCTTTGTTTGCTTTGGCTGTGTTATACTTTTTGGTTGGCTTCTTATAGGCGTATATGTAGGTGGTTATTGAGAGGATTAGTGACAAGTTGGGCTAAATATGATGGAGTTTAGAGATGCTTATTCGAGATTGAAGGGAGTGTAGCTGTTTAGCCTGTTATTATTTTGTTTTTCACTTAAATTTTTACACATTAAACTCATTTGTATATATGGACACCTGCTACACTTGCTAGTTGTTGTGTGGCAGACGTTTAAAAAGAAGGCGCTTTTCGTTTTAAAGAAGAAGATGCATTACGGAAACATAAAGGTGCTTTTTCTCGAGTACTCCTTCTTCTTTAACTACAACAAAGGAGAAGGCACCTATTTGGATTACGTCTTCTTTATTATTGTATTAACAAAGAAGATGCTTTTCTCAAAAGCGCCTTCCTTGTTATTTTGAAACAAGTTGAAAGTGCATTTCAGAAGTGCACCTTTGCTATCCCCTAGTTGTAATATATTTATGATAAGCCCTTTTTAAATTTTTTTTTTTTTTTCAAATGGGTGTGTTCCTCAATATCTATCTTAGTCTTGAGTCTTAGTTTAAGTTCAAATAACAAGAAACTTTACACCATAGGGATGCAATTGCTCAAATCTAGTAAAGTGAACTAAGGTCATATCATTATCATAGGCAACGAAAAAACTTTTCAGATAATCATAGAAGTTGCTTAATATAATCGGATGTAAATTTCTAAAGTTATGCTTTACAAAAGCCCAAATGCTTAAGTATAGAATACTCCTCATCTCATACTTATTATACACATATATAAGATTTAGTTTCTCTAATTCTTCCTCCTATACTTAAATTGTACATTGTCCCTAATGTATACGATCATTAAAGCACACATGAAATAGTAAAGTGCAAAGAAAAGAAAGCAAAGAGAACTAAAACTTCCCTGGTTTTGATTTTGCATTGAAAATAGAATAGTCCAAAGGCTTCAACAAGAATTTCTATCTTATCTAACAAATCCAAGTTCCTTGCAACACAAACAAGAAAAGTAACACTAAACAAAATGTTAAACTAAAAACATTAAACTACTAAACTACTAGATCACTTAGTGTGTCTAACTTCTTGAGAGAGCTTCCTCTGCCTCTTGATTAGTTACCTATCATTTTCTTTAATTTGGCCATCATAGACAACCTAAGCCTCTAAGAAGAAGAAGAAGGATCTCTATTTGAATCTTAGGCACATCAGCACGAGCTTTGGTATCTCGGATCTCCTCAACTACTCTAGGAACATGGGGGTAGTAGTGGCAATTTCATGCCTTGATGGAGTTGATAGTCATAGGTTTGTATTTAGCAAGTAGTTTCATCTAAGGGAGATCATCAAACAAGCCCAAGTTCTTTACGATTTTGGTGATAAAGGGTCTAGCAAATAAATATCCTGCTTTGCCTTTAGTAGCCTAGCTTTTGAAGAAAAAATCTAACCTAACCCTTAAATTAATCAAACGGCACTATGCCAAATTGTGAAAATAGACTATGTTTACTAAATTTACTACCCCAGTGCTAAATTTTTGGCCTATTAGCAATAGGAATCAATCCTCTGGACCGATCATAAGAAGCCAAGCTAGAGAACTTCAAGGGCTCGCACGGAAAATACTAGCTCTAAGCTATAGCCGAGACGGGGACTCCTATCTCAATCTGACCTCCTGCTGACCTGTTTCTAAGATCCTTACGTGTATCTAATATGCTCTTGCCCAATAGCGAAGTCCTAATCCAGAAGATAGCCCTGAACTAGCCGAGCTGAGCTACCAAACTGACCCACTGGCATCTGACTTCAAGACAGCTAACCTTTTTGTCAGGTTGATTGACTCTCGACTTGATCCAGATCAGGTCAGCCCTTGACTCCCGGTACTTCTTGCTTTTCCTTGTGTATCATACTCTTGATGTACAACTATCAAGTGACATGTACCTTCTAACATAACGTTCTAAAATAATTCTTTCTTTTTCGTACCGTATATTCTTTGTCGTTTTTACCCCTTTTTAGTATGATTAATGTAACGTAATTGTAAAATATCCTTTTGTCTTTTCATACGTGTAAAATAACCCTAGTGAGCAAGTATATAAATTCCCACTTTCCTTATACACAGACATTCATTCAACTTTCAATATAGAATTATTCTCTTGAGCAACCTTAGTGTTCTCATTATTATTCAACTCTTATCTATTCCCTTTAGCAAAGAGTAGTAGTGAGTAACCCTTCAATTTGGACTAGTGTGTCATATTCGACGGGTTATTGGCTAAGTAGGATTGGGTGGTGTGTCATATCCATTCAGTAGCTGCCTGGTCTTGCTAGTTTCTTTTCTATTTCCTTTTCGGTTCATTTGTTATGGTGCTTCTCCATGTGTATGACCTCGGAGACGCATCAGCTTTATTGGTATTAGAGCACGGTTCCGCAAGAGAGTGTGTGAAGTTGCAGTAGAGTTTTTGTTCACCTTACTGTTTGTGGTTACTGTGTCCCTTCTGTAGCTATTGTAGTGTGTTGTGTGTGTTCGTAAGTATAGTTTCATTGATACTCTTTTTTACTCTATTTTCCATTACGACAATAGAGCAAGTTTGTTAGTAGTTTGGTAACTTGTTTGAAAGGGTATTACGCTATGTTAGAGTCAAGTGTTAAAGGAGTTATTGGTGACTACGGTAGTGGTGCTCAACCTGGTCATGGTCATAATGGTTGTAACACCTCAAGGTCTGTTGATGACAAGCTTGACAGACTCACAAACCTCATTGAGAGTCTAGTCACCACAATACAAATTAATTGGCAACAACCCCAAGGTGTATAGCAACAAATCCCGCAGGATGGTGCCCTTGAGAGACATTATGTCCAAGGTAATTGAACTAATCACCTAGTTTAACCCCCTTAAGCTGAAGGAGCTGTTAGACAAAGACTGGAGTTAGAGGAGATTAGTGAAGATGACGAGGAGGTGGATGTTGAAGAGTTTGGTGAAGAAGAAGTTGATTATTACCAAACGTAAGGACAAGGACGATGAGCTCCTTGAGGGTTAGACAATGTTAAGGTGCAAATCCTGCCCTTTGATGGAAGTGGAGATGCAGGTGAATACTTGTAGTGGGAAGAGAAGGTCGAGAAAGTATTTGAGTGTTATGGGTATGAGGATGCGATTAAGGTCCAACTTGCTACGTTGGTGCTACCATGTGGTGGAAGAATCCGAATGCCGCCAGAACTAGAGATGGGAGATGAGGTATTAGAACTTGGGATGAGATGAAAAGGTTGTTAAGAGGTAGATTTGTGCTTAAAACCTACTTGCAAGATACGTTTGCAAAATTGCAAGAGCTTCGCTAAGGAAGCTAACTTGTCGATGACTATATTAGAGAATTCTAAATGCTTATGATCAGAGCTGACGTAGAAGAACTAGAGGCCTGTATAATATTAAGGTTCATTTCTAAGCTTAAGTATGAGATTCACAATGTCACTCATGGAAGTACAGAGATTTTATACCTTAGACAAGGCTATTAAAATCACGTAGAGGGTCGAAAGGTAGAGGAGGAATGTTTCAAGCCGACCTGAGCAAACATCCTCCTGAGCTCTTGTATCATGCCGACCTATTCAAGCTAAGCCAATGAGGCCATATTGAGCCGAGGAAGGGAATGACCGACTTGATGAATGCCGAGCAAACTAATTTGGTCGAGTAGGACTGTTGAGTCAACTCGAGGCTAGGTTGCACTCGAGAATGTATGAGAAAGGATAAACCTCTGATCAAAAGACCAACGAGGTAGAGTACATCAAGTGCTTAGGCTTTAGACATATGGTCGCTAAGTGTTAGAACCGACGCATCATGGTGCTTTGAGGAGATGTAGTAGATAACATTGATAAGAGTGAACCTAAAGAGGAGAAGGAGGTTTGAGAGACCGAAGCCGAGGAGAAAGAGGAGACCTATGTCTACGCTGACCAAGGAGAAGTAATGGCCTTAGTCTTGAGGTGGGTACTGAGTTCCCTACCAAACTCTAAAGAGGACTTGAGAGAGAACTTATTCCATACCAAGTACAGAGTCAAAGGCCAATTATGCACGATCATTGTGGATGGAGGGAGTTGTATTAATGTAGTTGCTTAATTCTTTGTGCATAGGTTAGGTCTACTGACCTCAAAGCATCCTCGACCTTACAAGTTGCATTGGCTTCATGATAAGGGTGCTTTCTACATGAAGGAACAAGTGACTTTGTTGTTCAGTATTAGGAACGTATACAGGGATGAAGTAGTTTACGATGTCGTTCTTATGGGAGCTTCACATCTATTGCTTGGGTGACCTTAGTTGTTCGACCGACGTGTTATTCACGATGGATATAAGAACACCTATACATTTGTCAAGGATGGAAGGAAGATTATGTTGCAACCCCTAACCCCATCCCAAGTAAATGAGGCTCATAACCAACTCACTTGAGCTAGTAAGAAGAAAGCTTTGGTGATGAGCTTAAGGGAGCTCCGATTTGCTAAGAAGGCTGATGAACCCATGTTCCTATTGGTTAGGAGATTGTTAGAGATGAAGGAATTAGAGAACGTTCCAAGAGAGATCTAAAGCTTGCTAAATGAGTTTTTTAACCTGTTTTCGGAAGAGCTGCCTAGAGGACTGCCACTAATCTGAGGCATAGAGCACTACATCAATCTATAGCTAAGCGTCACCTTGCCAAACCGACCTGCATACAGGATGAACCTTGAGCAAGTTGGCAAGCTAAAAAGATAAGTGGACAAACTTACTGAGTGAGGATATGTGAAGAAAAGCATGAGCCCTTGTGCTGTACTAACTCTGCTTGTTGTGAAGAAGGATGGATCATGGCACATGTACATTGACAGCTGGACAATCAATAGAATTACTGTCAAGTACAGATACCTGATACTGAGGCTTGATGACATGTTAGATGAGCTTCATGGATATTTTTAAAGATTGATTTATGAAGTGGCTACAATCAGATTTGTATGAGACCGAGGGATGAGTGGAAGACTACCTTTAAGACTAGGTACGGACTCTATGAATGGTTGGTTGTGCCGTTCGAACTTACTAATGCACCGAGCACATTCATGAGGTTAATGAACCATGTGATGCGCCTTATGATCGAAAGATGTGTAGTCATATATTTTGATGACATACTAGTATATAGTGTCAACCTAAACGACTATGTTCAACATCTTTGTGAAGTATTTGACATTTTGTGAGCGGAGAAGTTGTATGGCAATGTAAAGAAATGCATGTTTTGCTAGAGAGAAGTGATATTCTTAGGGTTGGTAGTTTCAGGGGAAGGAATTTGAGTAAATGAGGAAAAGATTCGAGTTGTTTTGGAACGGCCGACGCCAAAGAATGTCACTGAGGTCTGAAGTTTCCATGGCTTAGGTTCTTTCTATAGGCGATTTATCAAGAACTTTAGTACAATAGCCACCCCATTGATCAAGCTGACAAGAAGAATGAAGGGTTCAGGTAGAATGACCGAGCTAAACAGAGCTTTAGAGAGATCAACAAGAAGCTCACCTCGGTACCTGTCTTTTCACTACCAGATTTTGACAAGCCCTTCTAATTAGAGTGCAACATATTAGGAGTTGGAATTGGCACTGTCTCGATGCAGGAGCGGCGACCCGTCACCTTCCATAATGAGAAACTTAGTGGTCCTACCCTGAACTATTCCGTGTACGAGAAGGAGTTGTACTCCCTTTTCCGAGCCTTTACTGTTTGGTAACATTACTTGCTGTCGCAGGACTTTGTTATTTATATAGACAATGAGTCTCTAAAGCCTCTGGGGAGTCAGAACAAGCTTTCAAGGAGGCAAGCCAAGTGGTTGGAGTTCATGAAAAGTTTCTTGTATGTCATCTAACATAAGAAGGGAAGTGTAAATGTGGTTATCGAAGCTCTATCACGATAGCAAATATTGCTGACCACTTTGTAGACAAAATTATTGGGATTCTCATTGATTACCAAGCATTATGCTCATGATTCTCATTTTAGCCCCATTAGAGAACAATGCAAGGCTATAATTGCTGTTAAGGGGTATTATCTCAAGGACGGCTACCCGTTCAAGGATCGACGGTTGTACGTACCAAATTGTTCCACGCGTAAGCTGTTGATTAGGGAAGCTTATAACGAAGGATTGTTTGGTCATGTTGGGGAAACCAAGATAGCTAGTCTATTGAAGGAGAACTTTTACTGGCTTGGTTTGGCCAAGGATGTCCATAAGATGGTTAGTAGTTGTGAAGTGTGCAAGCGTGCTAAGGGGAAGAGAGAACCTTACAAAGATTATATGCCATTGCCAAAGCTAACTTTACCTTGGGCCGACCTTAGCATAGACTTTGTCTTAAGGTTGCCTCGGACATCTAGAGGGAAAGATTCCATCTTTGTTGTAGTGGACTGCTTCGGTAAGATGGTACACTTCATTCTTGTCATTGGACTAACGATGCTCTATCTATTGTCGATTTGTTTTTATAGGAGATTGTTTGACTACATGGAGTACTAAAGACTATTGTCTCAGATTGGGATACAAAATTTTCAAGCTATTTTTGGAAAACTCTTTGGAGAAAACTTGAAATTAAACTCGTATTTAGCTCTAGTAGCCACCCTTAAACTGATGGCCAGACTGAAGTGGTGAATAGGACATTAGGCAATTTACTCAGAGCTGTTGTGGGAAAGAACTTAAGGGATTAGGATTTGTGCCTACCCGTTATGGAGTTCGCTTACAACCGAACTGTTCATAGCATTATTGGGAAGACCCCATTCATGGTCGTCTATAGCCTTAACCTTACCATTCCCTTGGATATGATCAGTACCCTAGCAATTACTGAAAAAGGTCAATCCGAAGTGGACTGAGCCCAAAATTTACATGAACTACACTAGTTTATCATGAGGAAGATAGCCAAGTTCAATCAGAAACAATAAGAGATTAGCAGCCAAGGCTGCCAAACTATTTCTTTCTAGCCAAGGGACTTAGTATGGATTCACCTTAGCCGAGAGCGATTTCCACAATTAAGACAAAGCAAACTATCTCCTTGAGCTGATGGCCCATTCAAGGTCCTGAAGAAGATCGACCGCAATGCCTACCAAATCGAGTTGCTTGATAAGTATAGTGTTTCTCTACCTTCATTGTATCCGATCTAATTCCTCATCAACCAACAGAAGACCCTATGAGCGCCTTAGAAGAATGAGTAGAAACTACTTCAAATTTGAGGACAAATCTCTTTGACCCCCAAGCAAATGATAGGAATTAACCTAGTGGACCGATTACAAGAAGCCGAGCTAGAGGACTTCAAGGGCTTACATGGAAAGTACTAGCTCTAAGCCATAGTAGAGATGGGGACTCCTATCCTAATCCAACCTCCTGCTGACTTGTCTCTCAGATCCTCACATGTGTCCAACATGCTCTTGCCTAATAGCGAAGTCCTAATCTAGAAGACAGCCCCGAACTAGCTAAGTTGAGCTACTAACCTGACTCATTGGCGTTTGACTTTAAGGCAGCTGACCTTTTTGCTAAGCTGATTAACTCCTGACCTGATCTAAATCAAGTTGGCCCTTGACTCCCAGTACTTCTTGCTTTTGCCTGTGTATCATACTCCTAACGTACAACCATCAAGTGATACGTACTTTCTGACACAACGTTCTAGAATAATTCTTTCTTTTCTGTACTAGATATTTTTTTGTCCTTTTTACCCCTTTTTAGTATGATTAGTGTAACGTAATTGTAAAATACCCTTTTGTCTTTTCATACATTTTAAAATAACCCTAGTGAGCAAGTATATAAACTCCCACTTTCCTTGTACGCAGACATTCATTCAACTTTCAATATAGAATTATTCTCTTGAGCAACCTTAGTGTTCTCGTTATTATTCAACTCTTATCTATTCCCTTTAACAAAAAGTAGTGGTGAGTGACCTTTCAATTCGAACCGATGGGTCATATCTGGTGGGTTATAGGCTGAGTAGGATTGGGTGGTATGTCATATCTAATCGGTAGCTACTTAGACTTGCTAGTTTCTTTTCTGTTTTCTTTTCGATTCATTTGTTGTGGTGCTTCTTCGTATGTACGACTCCGGAGACGCATCAGTTAGACTCCTAACTAGAACCTAATGAATGATTCTTAAAGCATGATCCCTCATATTAGAAGCCTTAGACTTCTTTGGACCGTAAATGGAACCTTCTATATTGTTCCTATTTTAAACCTAAGCATTACTAAATCTACATGGTAGCTTAATTAGTGTACAAACTCCTTAAGATAGATACTAAGAGCCACTGGAAGTCTTTGGAAATGGCATGATGATATCCTTGCCATATACCTTGAAATGCATGGTATTTCTCACTCTGTTCGCTATTTTGCCATTATCCAAGCTGAATGTGCTAAGGAACGAGTTCCTTGTAAACCAATTCATTGATAGTTAGTAGCTCATCCTATCTACCAAACTCTAGATATCTTCTAACTGATTATTCATAACCCGCTTGTGCTAAATTTTCCCCATCGATAAAAGTAATATATTTTTTTTCTTTTACCTTTCTTGTTGAGCTTGGTATGTCTCTTCTTATGAGCTTGTTCATTAAATTGTAGATTAGGTAAGTCTGAAGACGAGCAGAAGTGCTAGTGCCACCCTTCTTATAGGTGTGCTTCATACTAGCCATATTTGAAAAATAGAAAACCACAACTATCATAACATGATGGCTCCTAAAGTGTTTCTTGAAGATTGTCCATGCTTCCTACAATCTCAACACATGAAGAATTCCAACATTGCACTTCTCATATTTAACAAAACTAATTTCATAAACTATCCTTCATAAAGAAGAACACAACAAAATTCGTGGTAGCTCATGATCTTCTATATTCTAATTTCAAGTATGAAATGGGCGTTTATGCTATCACTTTCTAAAAGCAAGCATGATCATCCTTATCCTAGCAATTTAAGAATATGTGCTTAGTGACAATATTTCAACAACATGGTTTCCAACATGGTTAAGTTAAGGAAATCAAACACTCTATTAAAACAAACCCATCATCAGCAACTACAAATCCTTAATCATGTTCTTTCTCACACCCCACTTCAAGATTGAAACTCTACGAGAGTTTATCATCAAATAATGATAAACAATCAATTATCATAACTCAAATTATCAAAAGTTACTTATAAAACTAAAGATTACATTATGTGTATATTTAGCAATTCTTGATCAAACCTTAACAAAACTAAGCAGTAACTCTCAAATCAACAAGTAACATAAAAATGTAGAGCATAGATCAAAGTATACATACCTTTATTACTTGAGAAAGTGCAAGAAATCACATAAAAATTACAAGAGTAGGGTGAGTTTTAGTGAGAGAAAGTGAGAGAATGAGGGTTTTTTTGAGAGAGAGAGAGAGAGAGAGATGGAATGGAGAGTGAATAAAAGATGAAAGGCCATAATATTCAAATTAATGAAGGATCATGGTTAGGTTCATGGTCGTCTAAGATTCCAACCATGTTATGCACCTTACCTATTTTTGTTCACTGGCAAGGATCATGGGTATGATCCTAATCATGATTTTATTACCTCTTTTTACCTTTTTGTCTTTGTAAAGATTGTGCCTAAGTTCATGGGTGTGAACCTTAGCTGTGATTCTTACTGACTTTTGAACAAAACATTTGTTGAATTTGGTGCCCCTTAGTTTTATTTAACTCCTTAAAGAATAAAAAGGCACTATTAAATAGATTAACAAAGATTAAATTTGATTTAGAACATAACTTTATTGATAAGACTAATTTTCTAAAATGAAATCATAGCAATTCCAATATAATTAACTACTTAAGAGAGAAAATTTACTCATGTAGGGGGATTGACAATATCTAAAAAGAAATAGTGAACTAACCTAACTAAGGAAATTAAAATAAGTAAAAATTTGAAAGAAACAAACTAGAAACTTAGGCTATCTCCCAATGAGCACTACTGGTTAACATCATTGGCTTGATGAAATCATCCTTCCTCTTTATTTTTAGTCAAATCCCATAAGTCTGGGGTTCAGTTCAGTGTTTCCCAATAAACTGCCATGTTGCCTTTTTATGATAGTTCTAGCTAGTTGACCTAGTTGATTCTTCGAATTTTAGAGTGATGTTGTTGTGCTCTTTATGACAGCTTTAGTAGCTTGAGATATAACGTATGAATTACTTATGTACTTATTTAAAATTTCTTCCATGTTGGCATTCTTACTCTGTTGTTGAGCTTGAATATTCTTATTCTACTACTAACCTCTCTAAGAGAAATTAGAGTGATTTTGCCAACATGAATTAAAAGTATCGCTGAATAGATTATTTTGTGGCCTATTAGCAATAAAATTGACTTTTTCTCAATCATCAGGTTGGGTCTCTTCTTGCACCATATGTGTTGATTTCATTAAGCTTTCTATTTTATTATTGAGATTTTCCACTTGAGCTATTAGAGTTATAACTTAATCAACTTCAAAATTTCTAGTGATTTTCACTTCACCCTTACATTATCCCACTAAGAATTATTCACAACCATTCTCTTAATTAGCCTTTGAGCTTCATCCGATTTCCTAGCACTCAGAGTGCCTGCTACTACATCATTGATCATTAGCCTGGTAGGATAATTAAGGCCACTATAAAAATTCTGAATTTGCATCCATAACAAAAGTCCAAGGTGTGGACATGCCTTAGGAGATCCTTAAATCTCTCCTATGTGTCGTATAGTGTTTTACCGTTAATTTGAGCATAAGACGATATATCATTCCTGAACTTAGTTGTTTTAGCGAGCGGAAAGTATTTTCCTAAGAAATTCTCAACGGATTCATCCTATGTAAAAATTATCCTCTTATTAATGAATTTAGCTATTGCTTAGCTTTAACTCTAAGTGAGAATGAAATAACCTTAGCTTAACTGCATTATCCGTTATCCCATTGATCTTAAAATATGATGGTTTGGATCCTCATCAACTATCCCATCAAATTGAATAAACTACTATACCATCTGAGTCACATTTGGTTGAATATGAAAGTTAGGTACTTGAACTTTAGGTCTAATAATGCTAGAGTTAGCCCTAATCATCATTGGCTTGGCATACTCTAACATGGTTTTGTTAAAATTCTTGTTATTTATAGCCATCCCTTCTTCCAGTTCCTTTTCTAAATCTTCCTCTTCCTTGAATTGAAGCGGAGATCCTTGATTTATTAGATCTATGAATTTACGTACTCTCTTGTGTAGAAGGCAAGTAATTTTCTCAATTTCAAGATAAAATTCTACCAATTCCCTTCCACTACTTTTGGTCATATATTGAAAAACATACATATGTTAGAGGCAACTAAGAAAATAAAATGACACAAGAAAAGAAGGATGTAACATCAAAAATTAGTTAGAACAATTGGTCAAGGAATTTTCCTAATATCTTAATAATTTCACTCAGTTACCTCTCTAGAAACAACACCAAAAATTAAGAGGCAAGTGCACCTGTTAAGTTATAGTGTAGTAAATAGATTTTGAGTTCAAGTTGTTGATCCCTCAAGAAACTATTGAAATAAAGGAAACATTAGTTTGTTAGTAATTTTCCTCAGTTTCCAATTATCTAACTCAACAAGTAAGCTAACAAAATCCTAACTAATAAAACAAATAAGAGAAACAAAAACAAGAAAAATAAAAGAGAATCAAATTATTAAAGAACACATAAGTGTTAGTAAATTTATGATTTACTACCTAACCTTATTCAACTTTCAATTCTTAATTACTTATTGGATTGTGAGAACTCTTAATACGAGTTAATCAGATTTACATCTCCAATTAACTCCTAATCTTAAGTATATCTTACCTAAATCGCTTTTGCAGTAAAACATCTTAAGATCGCATTATACTCTTGAATTCTAGTATTAGATTGCCTTATTCTGGAGAAACTAAATAGCCGAACCTCAATCTCTTTAATAACTTCTAATTATACTAGTCTATTTATTATAAGATCTTATAAACTCTATAGCAAACTTAAATAGTAAATTGATAGCTGATAATATTGATTTAAAGGCAATATGCATAATGTAATTAGATCACAAAAAGTAATATCAGAGATTGAAAAACAAGATAGTGTCACATGAAGGAATTATAGTTCAATAATAATTTACTAAGAACAATTGAATCAAAACAAGCAAACTAAATCAAAGAGTACAAAAGGAAGAGCATAATAATCCTAAACTCTGCTTTACTATACTTATTCTTCCTCTTTGCTCTCTCTTGAAACTTAACCTAGACTCCTATTTATAATGCTCTAAACCTAAGGTTACAAGGAAACTTTCCAAAAATAGGGAATTCTTTTACTAACATCATGTTTACACCTCAAGATCATGGCTGTGATCCACAAGCATGATTCTTCTTTGCAATTGAAACTCTTGAAATTCTTAGACGAGAGGATTATAGCCAAAAGCATGGGCATGATCTTCAACCGTGATCTTCTCTAGATTGCAATTCTCAGCTAAAAAATCTTCATTCAAATGTAATAATTGATATAATCTTCATCAAGGCTTCAAAACTTCTCCAAATTCTTTAAAATTTCTTCAAAGACTCTTCAACATCATACAAATGAAATAATTCATAAATAAGCCTAAATTACATCAAAAGTAAATCATTAAAGACTCTTTAACATCCTATAAATCAAATAATACAAATAAGCTCAAATTACTTCGAAACTAATAGGTAGAATCAATAAAACTTTACAAAAAAACACCAAAAATATATGCTAAATGAGTGTTATCATGGAATTTGTCTTAAGGTTGCCTAGGATACCTTGAGGATGGGATTCAATCCTCATAGTCATAGACTGTTTTAATAAAATGCACACTTCATACTATGCCATTAAATTATGATGCTTTATATATTTCTAATCTATTTTTGTAGGAAATAGTTCGATTGCATAGGGTTATGAAGTCTATCATTTCAGATCAAGATGCGAAATTTTTGAACTATTTTTGGAAGATGCTATGGAATAGACTTGGTATAAAGCTTGTATTTAACTCCACTAACTAGCCCTTGATTGATGAGCAAATTGAGGTGGTGAACCAAATCCTTGGTGTGTTGCTCTATACTATTGTGGGAAAGAACCTAGAGGATTGGAACCTATGTCTATTGATTATGGAGTTCGCATACAACTATTTACTACATTAGCAGAAAGACCCTGCTTGAAGTTGTCTATGGCTTTAATCCAACCATTCTACTTGACTTGGTCGAGGCCCCAGCCGCATTTGAAGAAAGCCAATATGGAGTCAATCAAACTTAAAGAACACACATTTGGCACTAGAAAAGTAATAGAGTAGATTGCTAAGTTTAATGAAAGACAACAACCAATTGATAGTTGTGGCCGATAAGCTATCAATTTTAATCTAAGTGACCTAATTTGATTCATCTCAACAAGGAAAGGCTTCTATACCTTAAGAAGAGTAAGTTATCACCCCAAGTTGATGGATTATTCAGGGTGTTGAAGAAAATCAACTGCAATACCTACTAAATTGAACTGCATGACAGATATGGTGTCTTCTTAACTTTTAATGTATTAGGCCCAATCCTTTACTAACCCAAAAAATAAGAAGAAAAGCTTATAAAAGAGCAAGTAGGTGAAGGGAGGATTGTGGATTCGAGGTCAAATCTTCCTGACTTTAGGGAAAAGGATAGGAATCTAGCCTTTGGATTTATGACTCGAAGCCAAGCAAAGAAGGCTTTAAGGCCTGACCTAACATATCCTAACTTAGGAACAAATAAGGGATGGGTATTACTGTTAACTCTAAGGCCAATTGCATTTCTTTCGAGTAGAGCACAAGACATTAATTGTAGCTAAGATAGTTCCCAACCTATTAAGAATAAGTCCACAAGCCATTGAAAGGCAGATGGTTTGGTCCTTGACACAACCCAATTGGATGCCAAGTAAGTCTAGCACCAGTTGAGTTATCCTTCATCTTAGCTCGATCTTACTCAGATCAACTTATCTGATCAATCTATTTGTCCAACAATTGCTAAGCTGTCTAACTTAGTTACTAAGCTATTAGAAGACTAAAGCTTCCATTTACACTAAAGGATAGTTGGACGTGTTTCTTTACAACTTTTGTTAAAGTTACCAACAAACAAGTGATACTCATCCCAAGATGCATGATGCCATAATGATTCTCTAATAAATTCTTATACTAACAATCCATTTTTACCCCTTTTATGCATATCCTAAGATTATACTTGTAATTTACCCTTTCAATCTTTTCCTTTTCAATCATAACCTTAGTAGCTGAGCATATAAGGCCCTCTTTGTAAGTAGTAGACATTTGGCTTTTTGATTAATTGAATATGTTTCCATGGAGAGTATTTTCCTCTCTTCTTAACTCTTGTCTAACTCCTTTAGCAGGAGTTAGTGGCAAGTGACCCCTTGCATTTGTTTTTGCATCATATCAAATGTGTGTTAAGCTGTGTAGATTAATTGGTGAGTTATATCCAATTGATTGCATTCAGATTTGCAAGTCTTTTCTCCTTATTTTGATTGCTCATTTGGTTCCTTATGTGTTGGATCTTGAGACATATCAACTTGCCTCGACAATGGGTGATCTAGATTAAGTTTCTCTATCTATCATTCAAGATGAGAAGTAATCTCTTCTAATGCTATTGCTATTGCTATTGCACTAGGAGGTGCTACCTTGTCAGTTGTCATGTTGTGACACATTAGCAATTGGAGGAGGAAGGATATTAGTGGCAGCGATATGTAGGGGAGCCTTGATAATGTGAAATTAGCATACATATTCTATAGTTATTTTGTGCTATTTTGGTTATTAATCTAGTTAATTTCGTAGTATTTTAAGCTTAATTAGTTTAAATTTCATTTTTAGGGACTTTGGAAGCATTTTTTGAAGTTTAAAGGTTTTTGTTAAGTTTTGGAGTATTTGAAGCAAAAATGTTGATTAAGGATTGAAGTGGAAGAATTTCGAGTGAGAAAAAAAGGCTAGAAAAGAATACGGTTGAAGACTATGATTGTGGCCCGTGTCTATGTACCTTACATCCACAAATTCCATTGAATTTTCGAAAACTTTGAACAAAGTGCAATTACATACCTAAACTCTATGCCCATGTACCTTGCTTGTAGACTTGCAATGCTTTTAGAATCTTCTACCTTTGTTAGGTTTTCTTCATAAATCTAGATCAAACTCCTATAAATAGATGCCAAGGCCTAGGTTTATAAAGGGAGCCCCCCTTAGGAAAGAATTGTAAGTAATAATTATATTGGGGGTCTCTCATAGTTCTTCTTTCTTTTCATAATGTCATTACTTTAAATCATTCTTAATGAATCGTTATTGAACTCTAGTTATTATTGCAACAATTTATTTTTATCTAATCTATAATATTATTCTTTGAAGATCTAAATTCTAATTATACTATTTATATTATTTTCAAACTAGTATTTACCTAGGTGTTGAGCCCTATTTCAGTTTTCTTTAATTTAATTTATATTAAGCGCAGCTCGCTGAATATAAATTACTAGACATAAAATTAAGGAAATGTTTTTCTTTTAGAAAATGTTTAAAAAAATATTTTAAAAAATTTTGGAGTTGCTAATCAATTAAACTGGTAAAAGGTGAAATTAAGGTTTTTTAAACTGGTAAAAGGTGAAATTAACTACTAGTTTGCAAATATTTTAAATTTTTTTTTAGAAAATTAAATTAGAAAATCTAAGCTCAAGGTTTAACTTATTAAGACTAAGCTATAATATAAAGGTAATGGGCTTTTATTTTTATAAATTTTCTAAAAATGCTAAGCTATGTACATATATGCAAATATGCAATCAAGATGAATTTTGAATATTTTTTTATTACGAATTTTCTAAAAAGAAAAAAAAAATTTATATATTTTTTACGGTTGTTATGGAGGTACTTACGTACTTGCTAACCGGGATCAAATTAATTTAGTTCTTTTTTTAGAAAAGATTTAATGGGTTTGATTTTTTTAAAGAGAAATCGAGCCAAATTTACATTAGTTATCAATTTATTATTTAAAAAAAAACCTAAAAAGATCTAATTTCATGAATCTACTTTTTTTAAAACCCTAACTAATTAAATCTTTTCAAAACTTTAATTAATATTTTTATGAAAAAAAAATTACTATGTGTTAAAATTAATTTTTCTAAATCCTAAATACAAGATATACTAAGATATGCAATTCGGATACATATCTTCTTAAAAACTATGAATCATAGAGAAAAAGATATACAACTTTTTCAAAAAATGCAATTTTGATAAAAAATACAATTTAACTAAAAAATTAAGATTTTTCTAAAAAATTGCAAAATTGCATGACATATAGTTTATGTTAAAATTTATTAAAAAACCTACACTAGAAAAACAAGTTAGGAAAATAAAGTGATTAATTAAAGAAAACAAAATAAACAACTAACTAAAATGATTTACTCAATTACCTACACGAGTTGGATCGTATACGTGATTGGCATGTTTGTGCCATGAATTGATTGTAGACAGTGGATGTGCATCGTAAATTGTTGCTGGATCAGACGTAGCTCGTGTGTGCTGATTATGTGAAGGTGGATGTGAACGTAGATATGTATGTCTTGCGGTGTACGTGTGTGTTTGAATAATAGAGTAGATCGTGCATGATTGATGTATGTTGGACGTAGCTTCGTGGATGTAGAATGTGTAGTGCTTGTGCAATCAGTATATGAAGATAGTGACATGAACAAGGGATATGTGAGTGCATGTGGATTGTGAATAGTAGACTTGAATTGTAATAGTGGCGTGAATTAGGAAATTGTGCAAGAGATTATGAGATGTATATGTAATGTGAACTGTAAAACATGTCTTTTTACAAGCTAATGTTCATTATTTATAAGCCCTAAATTTAAATCTTTTGGATCTTTTTGTTATAAAGATTCAATCTTAACAAATTTAATATTCAAAAGAAACGATAATACCTGATTTGCATTTATTAAATCCATTGAAGATTTAATCAAGTTTTTAGAAACCCTACATTTATTTAGACTTTCTATTTTAGGCTCGATTTTGTTCATCTTAATTTTGCTTAAAATATGCTTTAACTTATTTAATAAATCCTAAGTTTATTTTAGGCCAATATAAATTAGATAAAAATCTGTTTTATATTAGACTAGATTAAAAATATTTCTAATATAGCCCAAATATTCAATGATTTGGAATTTATTAAATTGAATGTACACCTTCGACCATTATCCGATCCGACTCTAAACAATTGACTCGACTCGACTCGACTCGACTCGACTCGACTTGATACTTTTATTATTATCATTTATTTTATTTTTTATTTTTTCATTTTTTTATTTTTTTAATTTTCGTTTATGTTTTATTTTTATTTTTTACTTTCATTTATTTTATTTTATTTTCAAATCTAGCTTAATAAGTAAAAAAAATCTTAAGGGTGGCAAAAATGAGGTGTTTATATTAGGTTACTAGTTTGATGTCTGAGTTTGCCATTTGAGATGCAAGTCCTTCGATGAACAAACCCCTGTAATTAGGGTGAATTGAGTATGTTAAGAAATTAGGTATTGATTTCTCTAGATTAAGGTAACTTAGGACAACCAACCTAATAATAGGATCCAAGTTCTTCACGCGATCTTAAGACACTCTATTTAGAAGTAATTCAGGTAGAGAAGGTTTTAGGATTAAGAATTAGTTGGAGACTTGAATTCGGTCAATTTAGATTAGGTATCTCTACGGTCTAAAGAATAAATGAGATTGAAAAGTTATATAGAACTGGGTAATAAATAACAATGATTTGTTAAGGACCATGCATTCTTCAATTTAATTGAATCATGCTTATTTATTTACTTTAGTTAATTTTATTGTTCATGTTTGTATTTTATTCATTATTCCTAATTCACCTTTCCTTCTTAATTATGACTATCTAACATAGTTAAGTTAGATAATTGATGTATTATGGTAGATTGCTAGTAATCTAGAGTTCTCACATGAATGGTTCCTTATGGGATCGATATTCTGACTTACATTTGTTTTAACTATATTAGAACTCGACCAAGTATACTTGCCTGACATATAAGTACGACAATTAAGTTTTTGGAAATGTTGTTGGGGAACCAAAAGAGTAACCTAGTTAAGCTATTAGCAAAATCTCTAATCTCCTGATTATTTTGACATTCTTATAATAAATCCTTTGTATAGTTCTTTCGGTGTTCTTTTCGATTAGCATGCTTTTAATTGGTGAAGTGTTGTGGTTATTAACTAGGAATCGCATTATGGGATGGATTGAAACATCAAGTCAATGATGTAAAATTATAGTGCTCTTTGGGAGGTAACTCAAGTTTGGTTTGTTTTAATTTTAGTTCTTTTCATTAGTTTGTTTATTTTGTGTCTTGTTTGAAGTTAATTCAAGTATAAAGTTTTAAGACATCAGTTAGTGTTTTCCTGCTTGAACAATTTAATTTTAACCAAAAACAGTTATTGAATTTGCTTATGTGATAGTAAAATTTGAGTTGTCATTCAATTGATGTGTCATTTGATTTCTTTTCGTGCCTTAATTCATTTTAATTTGAAAGTTTTGAAAGCAATTTCAGGAACTAAGTTAAGGAACCAAAGCGGCTTGAAATTCAAGAATTAAGGGTAGAACACGACCAAAGTTCACAGCATAAACTTGGACCATGCTTCTTGTGTGATTTATTTTGAAAGGAATTCGAAGAATCGTTGGATAAGAGGTCTACGGATAGGACTACTCCCGTGGTCCTTGACCATTGTCTTACTAGGTTTGTAATATTGAGGCAATGGTGAAGACCATGACCCTACTCCATGGCTGTGATCCTTAACCATGGTCTTTTACGAATTTAAAAACCACAATTAAAAGCCTTCTCAACTCATTCTAACTTTACTTTCTTTGTCGAAAACACATTTTCCTATCAATTTTCTCTCCACACTTGTATTAAAAACTTACAAAACTTTACATTCTAACACCATACACTTCGAATCTAAGATCATGTTGAGGGTTAAGCCCTTAGTGTACAAGAATTCAGGTGCCATCCTTATGGATATCATGGCAAAGGAAGCACTATCTCCGACTATCAGAAAAGGGATTCTGCCAGATATCTTATTTGAGCTGGGATTCACTTATTAATGACAATCAATGAGCTAATGTATAAAAAGTCAACACTGGATGTGTTAAGCACCTTGAGGTTAGCTTTTGATAACCTTGAGAATCATAGGCAAAATATTCTATACTTTAGGTGCAATAGTCACTAAGTGACCATGCCATTTGGTGATATACCTATTCACATGGGTATACATCTTCAAGACTATGTGATGACTCAGGAGTATATGGAGTTACCTTATAAATTACCTAAAGGAGTGTATGAATCTTTTGACTCGATGGATTTGACTAGTGGAGAACGAGCAGCTTATGACTTGGGGAGGTCTAAGGCTTCCAAACTAAGAGATTCATCTCTTAGGCTGATGCATTATGTTTTGGCTAGGGGTTTCACTAAATGGAAGAATAGTTAGGGGTTGTAAACAAGAGGGGTATCATATATCTACATAGTATTGCTTACTGATGACCCAAAAACTTGGAAATTAGGATAGCCTAATTCCTTATGAACTAAGCTACCAATTGTCTTTTAAGTTTCATTTTTGTAGGTCCCTTCATCATTAAGTTAGTAAGAAATTAGAACCTCCCTCGCATACAAGCACCAGATCCTCTTGCTCCCTCACCTTATGATTCCATTAATGCCATGAAGCTTCCTCCAGCACCTGAGGGTCCACTTCCTGAGCCAACTGGTGAGGCTACTTCATCATTTCAGCGGTGATTTGATTCATCTTCTTCTTCAGCATTTGGCATACTTAAAGAGGATCATGAGGAAGATATTGAAGAAGAAGAGAATTCTAACACATAAAATTGATTGAGTTGAGGTCAAATAGGATGTTCTTTTTACCCACCTAGGAGTTCAACTACCACCATCACCACCTATGCTAACCTCAGGCTCGAAGGAGAAGTTAGCAAAAGAGAATGAGGAGGAGGATAAAGACGAGGATGAAGAATGATTTCTTTTGCACTTTTTATTTTTCTTAAAAGACTTTGTTTGATTTTTTTGTTTAGATGACTATACTCGAAACTTATTTTCTATTGCTCTTTTCCTTTAATTGTTTAATCTTTTGACGAATTGTAAGTTTTGCAAGATCTTAACATTTTGTACTTGAATTAGCAGCTTTATTTAGTTTATTCTGTTTAATTTAACTACTTTTTCCTTTTTCTAGTTAGTTTGTTTTGTTAGATGCAAAGAAAATCATGCACTTAAATGGCTCGATGGAATTCGGATTCTGGACTTTAGTTTTTCTCAAGGATTAATGTTAAAAACAGGAGGAAGTCCCAATTCTTTTCTCTATTATTTTACTCCCACTTTTGATTGTTGATTTATACTGCTATTTTGTACATTGAGGACAGTGTACAATTTAAGTATGGAGATAAATGTTAAGTTATGTATGTTAATAACTTAGCTATACACTTAAGCTTTTACAATTTTTCTCAAATTAAAAAATTTTAGAAATTTGCATCCCCTTATACATTAAGCAAGCAAATTTTTTTCGAATTAGCCCAAATCATTTATGAATTTAGAGAATTTTGCTGGATTTGAGTGATGAAATCCCTATTATTCAAAGTTTCCTTGTTGTTTAAGCTTAGATTTAGACCTAGGATTAGGATAGATATAGACGGGTTAGAGATTAGTTATTTTGATTTTTAAACTTAATTCTAGAGAATAGTAATCTATCCCTTATTTTCAAAATTTTTAAATTGGATGAATAGAAGAGATTTGTCCTTTGAAAGTCTTTTGAAAAATCAAAATAGTTAGAGGTATTAATTGAACTGATAAATTAATTGTAAAAGAATTAGTAAGGATTGATCTTAATTCCTCCTATGAGTAAGTCTCTTTCTTGCTACCAATTTGCAAAAGGTAGATTTAATTAGTTATTAAGGAGTGGCCTTGGTCTCTTGAAAGAGTAAGGTGCTTTCTTATTGATAACTACTAAATAATTAAAAAGGACTAGATTAGTAAAGATTAACCTTGGTTTGTTAGAAGAGTAGGGTTCTTTTCCAATGATAATTAGCTTCATTAAAGGAATTAGATTAAACTTAATAACTTCCCAATGAAAATTGAAAGACGTAGAAAGACAGTCAGATGATGAATTGATGTAATATGTATTTAGTCTAGGTATTAAAAAATAAAAATAGTCAAGGAAAGATTCCCTTCCTCTTAAGCTAAAGTGAGGAAATTTCTACAAATTTTTCTAGTTGGTTGATGTTTATTTTTATCTTTAGTTTAGTTTTTGTTTAAGTAATATGGCTAATTGTGAATTATTTAGATTGATTATCGAAATTTAATGGATCCTAAGGTGTTACTATCTAAATGTTCTATTAAGTTAAGGAAAAAAGGGTGATTTTGGAAGAAATTTTGCTAAGCTATTTGAATTTGATGATGTACTTTTCTGAAGAATAATTTTTTAATTATTTTATCCTTAAGATATTTTTGTTTTTGTTTTTATTACTTTACTTGAGGATAAGTAGAAATTTAAGTATGGGGGTGATAATGTGAAATCAACATACGTATTCTATAGTCATTTTGTGCTATTTTGGATATTAATCAAGTTAATTTTATAGTATTTTGAGTTTTATTAGTTTAAATTTTATTTTTAAGACATTTTTTGAAGTTTTGGAATATTTTGAAGCAAAAGCGCTGATTAATTACTAAAGAGAGAGAATTTTGAGCAAGAAAAGAAGTCCAGAAAAGAATACAGTTGAAGACACCAAGGCTACGATTTGTGCCTGTGTAACCTACGTCCTCAAATTCCATTAAACTTTCGAAGATTTTAGACAAGGTGTTAGTATACACCCAAATTCCATGGCCATATACCTTGCCTGTAAACTTGTAATAATTTTAAAATCTTTTATTTTTGTTAAATTTTCTTTATAAATCTTGGTCAAACTCCTACAAATAAATGCCTAGGCTTAGGTTTGTAGAGAAAGCCTCCTTTAGGAAGAAATTGTAGGCTAGAATTATATTGGGGTACTCTCATATTTATTGTTCATTTCTTTTTATTATGTTGTTACTTTGAATCATTCTTAATCAATTGTTATTGAAATTTTGTTCTTATTATAATAGTTTCTTTTTATTCAAGCCATGATATTATTCTTTGAAGATATAATTACATTATTTATATTGTTGTCAAATTAGTGTTTACCCGGGTTACTAGTTTGATGTTTGATTTGCTATTTGAGATGCAAGTATTTTAGTGAATAGACCCATGTAATTAAAATGAATTGAATATGCTAAGAGATTAGGTATTGATTGCTTCGTATTAAAGTAACTTAGGATGGCGAACTTAATAGCAGGATCCAAGTTCTTTATGCGATCCTGCAAAACTCTATTTAGAAGCGATTTGGGTAAGGAGGGTTTCGAGATTAGGAATTGTTTAGAGACATGAGTTTAATTAATTCAGATTAGGCATTTTTATAGTTTAAAGAATAATTGAGATTGAAAAGTTCTAGAGAACTAGGTAGTAAATAACAATGATTCGCTAAGGATAATGCATTCTTCAATTTAATTGAATCATGCTTATTTATATGGTTTTATTTATATAGTTTAGTTAATTTTATTGTTTTTGTTTGTATTTTATTCATTATTCCTAATTCACCTTTCCTTCTTAATCAAAACTATCCAACATAGTTAAGTTAATAATTGGTGTATTAAGATAGATTGCTAATAATCTAGGATTTTCACATGAATGGTTCCTTATGGAATCAACATTCGAACTTATATCCGTTTTAATTATACTATAATTTAACTATGTGCACTTACTTGATACATTATACACTTGTATTGTAATCAAGCCCCAATTGGTGTTACTTTCATTTCATCACCATAAGCGCTCAAGCAAAGTAACATATCAATATGTATCTTAATTTCCTATTTTTTAAAATATTGATAACATATAAAATTATGCATTATTCCTAGTTTAAATATTATCCTTGTATATTTTAATATGATTTTATTTTGAAAACTTATTTAAAGTAACAAAATACACTATCGAAATTGGTTGGATCACCCTTGATATTTGTCAGCAAGCTCCTGCGCTCAATAGGATTAGAATATTGAGTTTAGAAACTTAGATCTCAAGAACAACAAAGTGTATGCTATAAAGAAAAGTTTACTTATAACAAGTACTTTCGTTTACATAAATTGCTTATTTTTCCTCCAGGAATCCACTCCAATCGATTTCAACATACCTTAGATATCGCCCATATCAGTACTTTGCGGTCATGTCAAGCGCATGCCTCATGCCCTAAGTACTTGCAAACATTTATTAGATTACCCATTTTGTGGAAATAATATGCAGTTACACTGTATCCAAGTGACATGATGAAAAGTGTTTTGTTAATGGATGTATTGATTCGGTTTTTCCCGTTGTAATATGATAATAAGTCGCCGTGGGAAAAAAAAAAAGAAAAAATTAAGATGAAAAGTTTATTTATGGAGAACGGTCGGCATGATAGCACTCGTTTGAAGTAACGTTCCGCCCTGCACCCTCCCCGTCCGTCCATAAGTATCCCCGGTTTTTACCTTTACCATATCTCTCTCTCTCTCTCTCTCTCTCTACACACTTCCATGGACACCCCGAACGGCCGGCCCTCACTAGACACTCCGTCACTGTCGCATTCACCATCACCAGCTCCTCCACGTCCTCCGTCACGTCCGTCATCCTCGACAACCCCTTCACCGTCGCCTCTCCGTGAAGACTGTTGGACCGAAGACGCCACCTTCACTCTTGTCGGAGCCTGGGGACATCATTACCTAGCCCTAAACCGTGGCAACCTCCGTCAACCTCAGTGGCAAGAAGTCGCCGACGCCGTCAGCGCCCGTCACTCCCGTCGCACGGATATCCAGTGTAAGAACCGTATCGACACCTTGAAGAAGAAGTACAAGCTCGAGAAAGCTAGGGTTTTGGACTCCAATGGAACGTATACTTCAGCCTG
Source organism: Lumnitzera littorea (assembly GCA_024138015.1). Taxonomy (NCBI): domain Eukaryota; kingdom Viridiplantae; phylum Streptophyta; class Magnoliopsida; order Myrtales; family Combretaceae; genus Lumnitzera; species Lumnitzera littorea. The sequence continues at coordinate 93,857,894 of JAMXBB010000003.1, forward strand.
GCCTTTCTTCTCCTCTCTCGATGCCCTAATTGGTTCCAATTTTCCCGCCAAAACCTCTTCCTCTTCTTCTCCGGCGACGGTGTCGGAGAATCAAGAGAAAGAAAATCCGAAAACAACACCTCGTCCGGCGTTGAATTTCTCGTCTCCGGTGCCGGTGCGTCCCCGGAGCAGCAAAAGAACCGCGCGAGAACAGTTTCCATCGCCTTTACTGGTGGACGATTCGAATCTCCGGCGAAGGATTCCGGCGGTGGAGAAGGGTAAAGAGTCGTCGGAGCAAGGTTCCGGTGAGAGGAGAAGCAGAGAGGGGAGACTGAGAGGTAGGAATGTGGAGATGGAGATGGAATTGGAGTTAGGGTTTAGGGAATTGGCGGAGGCGGTTGAGAGATTAGGGGATATATACGAGAGAGTGGAGAAGAGGAAACAGAGAGAGATGTTAGAGTTGGAGAAAGTGAGAATGGAGTTCGCGAAAGACTTGGAGGAACAGAGAATGAGGTGGTTTGTTGAAATGCAACTTCATCTTCATAAGATGAATAAGAAGTCTAAAGGACTTTCAATGGCTGGTTAGTCAAACGTAATATAAGTTTAACTTGATACGTTACATGATCTTATAATGTTGTTTATGTATTGTTAAAGTTGTGATTTTTACTGAGCTTGACTTGTTGCATCCGGCATACGATGCGGCTGGTTTGTTTCATATGGCTGGAATTAGCTGAATTAATCATGCTGGTGTCACCATAAATTGTGAGCTTATGGTGCTCTGCGGTTTGATATGACTTCTCGTGTTTGTTGGATGGCATGTGTTCGTCCTGGTTGTGATCTTCTGGTGTTCAACTAAGTGGTTTGTCACACGGGGACATAAGTGTAGTTGAAGATTGTTTAAATATGGGGAATAATAGTTGTGAAGCGCGCAGACACGGTTGCCCCAGAATGTTTATCACTACCAGCATGAAAATCTGGTATTATTTGTTTGACCAAGGATACGCTTAGAAGAAAGCAGATCCTTCCTGTGACTTATCCCAAAAATATTATCCAAGCTGAAGAGGCAAATGACGAATGAAATCTTGTGACAGGTGACTTAAAGCAAAATGTAGGATGAGGGATTATTCACCATTTGGGATGCTTTCTGTAGGGTTCTGAAGGGGTTGAATTGACAGGACACATTGTTGGATTTATGCTCGACTGAACTTACAGTTTTGAGCTCAATCTCGATTTAATCAAGCTCTTGTAGGTCTGATTATTTAAAAAAAAAAAAAAAAAAATTATTTTTCTTCTAATTAAAATCATACTGATATTGAAATGTGGATTTAAGTTTGACTAGCATTTAGGCTGGACTTGCACTCAACTTGAGTCGTAAGTTGTTTGAGCTAAATATTACAAAGCTCGAGTTTGAGCTAGATTGGATAAATTACACTAGTGATTCGAGCTCAATTTGACTTTTAACTCTAGTAATTGTTGAACCTTGTAGATTTAGGTCATTTACTGCCTTAGTTGATAGGGAATAGGATATACTATCCTTAATGGTAGCCTGTCTGTATATTCATGCATGGAGCTAATAGCTTGGCTAAATAATTTTTCTCTTGCTAGTAAAATGACTTTCTACGTTAAGGATAGTGTGTGGTTCTCATCAAGACTTGCAATTGAGCTTTGGGTTTGTCAGACCCGTGGTAGATTCCTGAACCCTGGAGCATGGAATCATTTGTCCTTAGCTTTTGTTTCCATGCATTTCTTCCTTCATTTTCTTTGCTTGGAGAAGGATTACGATTAACTCCCTTTGATTTAGCTGCTCGATTTTAGTTTTTCTCGGGTGGTGGCTGTTGTGTTGGTATGGGTGGGGGTGGGTGGGAAGATGCAAGTAACCCCGAGCAAAGATTCTTTCTGGCATTTCAACTTTGTTTGTGCTGCATTCTGCTATAAGGCACATACCCTAGGACGTTAACGGAATCTGCTTTTAGCCGGATGGAGCATAGGAAGATTCTGATTAGTAGCTCCCACATCATAATCACCAGTTGTGCCATCTTGGCTTGTCTCCTGCTGTGTGTTTCTACAGTAGATCGTGAATGAGCACCGCACAGAAGATTGTTGTATCAGCTATCATGCTGTTAATTAGTCATTGTATTTGGTGCTTCCCAGTTATCCTTTTTCTTTTTTTTTTTCTTTAGATCGAAATAAGATGAATTTATGCCTTATTTGCTTTCTTTGCTTTGAAAATTACCACGGTATATCACTAATCGTTATTATGCACATATCTCTCACTTTTGCAACCATGCGAAATTCATGAATTGTAGATGTTATGCTAGCTAACTTGTAGATTTCCATGTTGCAGATGCTTACTCGTGGATGGCAATGTGAGAAGAGTCGTGCTAACTTTAACTGGTTAGTCCAGCAGACTGAATAGGTACGTTTTCTTGATGGGAAGATACTGAAGATTAGAGTAGATAGTCAATGAAACACTGGGGTAAAGTTATAATAGTATTTGAACGACTGAGTTGTTGCATGGCTTTTCTTTCTTTCCTTGGTTCAAAAGGGAACAAAGGAACTATGTAAGTAGTTCACAATGTCTGTCTTTAGCATAATGCAAAACTCTTCTTTTTCTTCTTCTTCTTCTTTTATATATATATAACAAACTCAAGATTTTTTTAATTAAAGTAACACTCGAGCCTTATTTTTGTTAGGTGGGCTTGACTTGACATGTGCATCCTGTTTCCGCCATTTTCGCTCTATTGTAAGCCATATAATTTTGGAAAAAAAGTGCTTTCAGGTAGTTCGATAAATTTTAACATAATCGTGTCGGAATTCTTAATCATTTATATAGGTCTAAATCGAGTTTTGACTTCCTCAATAGTATTAATTTGGTCTCACATCTTGCAGTTTTATTGCAGGGATAATGAGCAAAAAATTATTACAAAATAAAATTTTAAAGATTTGAAATGCTCAATTTTATCAATTAGGTCAAGATGAAAAAGTTTGTAAGAATTCCATGTTTCCCTTCCAAATTACATAACAGTCTTTAAATTATTTTTGCAGACTGTTAATGTGTTTACTTCGAGGCACTTTTTTTTCTTTTTTCCCTCAAAGGATAATTTTCCATGCTTTCTATTATTTATTACGTTTTTTTTTTTTGTACAAAAACAAGATATGAACGGGTGAAGAGTTTAACATTTTGATAGCGTTCCAATAGCACGTGTTAACTCTTCGATTTGTAATCTGAATTTCTCATCCTCAATAGATTTAACAAAAGTTATCAAAACAGAAAAGAAGACTTTAAAAAAAAAAAAAAAAAAAAAAAAACAGAGTACACATGGAATGTTATCCTTTTCTTTTTGGCTATTAATCGTCTCTTATTTATGATTTGATTTGTCGGTGGCACCCATTTGCTGATTTTGTATCACTAATCACAAAAAAAAAGAAAAAAGAAAAAAGATTGTTATTAGGCATGCAATTACAAGGATTCTGCAAGAAGAAGAGACCGAGCATTTTAATAGAAATGGGTAACCCATTGAACTTTGTGGATTTGGGTTTAGTTAAAGAGTTGAAGTGTGAATTAATGTTACACCATCGTTGATAATGACATTGGCTAATGTGTTAATTATGGTCGACAACTCTAAAGTTCCTCATTCCCAATTGGTGATGCAAGAAAGTCAATTTGAAGTTGAAGTTCACTTATTATCTTTATCTAGATGTAACCTAGTGTTAGGAATAGCATGGCTGATACTGTTGGAAACTATTAATTGGAATTTCCAACAACTGAAGACGGAATTTGAGTGGAATGGACAACACTTTCAACCAGAATGGAGACAAAAACCGTTATGCACTATGAAAGTCAAAATTCTATCTAAAATGCTTGCTAAATTTGATCCTAGAGCAAGTGCTCAATGTTGGGTTACTACAGGTTAGGACATGAAGGATGAAGCAAATTTAAGGTCCAATTGGTCCACTCTTATTAGATTTATTGGAGGACTTCTATGACTTGTTTGAGGAGCCTTGGCTTACCCCTTTACCATGAGTATGACCATCTAATTGACTTGCAAGAGCAAGCCGATCCTCTTTACTTGAGACCCTATAGGCATTCGATTACCTAAGAGATATATTTTGGAGGAGATGGTGAAGGAATGCTAAAGAATTGGGTTATTAAATGCAATTACAGTGTTTTTTCTTCTCCAATAGTATTGGTGAGGATAAGGATAACACTTATGGGAAATGTGTGTTGATTATAGGAAAGTAAGTCAGCTTAGTATTATGGATAGGTTTTTTGTACCATTTATAAAGGACTTTATGGCTAACTATTATTTATTTATTTATTCATTTTTGGGCCATTATATCTATGTAATTTGAAATTTGAACTTAGAAATTAGGTTACCACCAAATTAGAATGTGTTAGATTACAAGGTTCTTGATAAATTTTAATAGGATGAAAATATATATTGAGAATTTAAATAAGTAATTTTTGATAAAGAACTTGGTATATATTTCTTTTACTTGTAAAATATTATCTTGAAATATATAATTGAATGCTATAGTTGATTTAAGTTGTTTATGTGTTCAAAAATAAAAATGTATTCTAGAAAAAGAAATATTTTTAATTAATGAATCAAGTTTGAATAACCTTAGTTTAATAAATGAACTTAAACTCGATTCCTGGCAAAAATGGTCCAGCGTATTTGAAAGAGTCTAGACCTTTTGTGTTTTCTCTAATACTTTTCAAATGTCCCGAAATGATCAAAAGCATCTGAGAAAGAATCTAGACCATTTCATGCCAGGAGGAATGAGAGCTGTAGGATTCAAGGAAGAAAGCATGTATAAAGAGTCCGGACCTTTCCATAAACAGAATGCGAACATGTTCTAGGAAATGCGAGTGTTCAAAGCATTGGATGCACTTGTAAAGGAATATTCCGTGTTAGAGATACTAAAACAAGTCTCTTTTATGGTAAATTTGAAAACTTTAAAGTGGAAGTTAATGAAATTATTTATGAAATGCTTAACATCTCCATTGGTATTTCCTTGCAATGATTTTTTTTTTCTTTTCTTATAAACATAAACCATTTTTTAATTTTTCATCTTCTATTTTGTTTTTTTTGTATTTTTCCTATTTTTGAAAATTTCCTTATTTTGCACCTTAGGGACTTTACATTTTTTTCCTTCCTAACTTTTTTTTTTTTGGTCTTTCCTTGTTCTCATTTTTTTTTTGGAATTTTTTTATTTATAGCGATATCATAAATTGATTTCAAAATTAGGGACGACAAAAAATATATGTACATAGTTCATTTCATATGTCATGTGTCAGGATCCTTTTTTGTAAAATACTTATAATAACAAGGGACTATTTTTTTGTACATATTGTAACATAAGAGAGGGGGGGGGGGGGAGGGGGACTTTATTTTTGTGTAAATAAAGCCTTACTATTATTAGAAATTTCCACTTTTAGAAAGTGGTGCCATTTCACTGGTTTTAATGTTTACTCCTGTCAGGCTTAATAATGTCCATAAAGCTCTTTACGGGGATGTAAGTACTTTTCTGGATTGAAGCTTTTAGTTACTACGTTGGTTGATCACTATTAGCGGCACCTGTTACATACACTGTACCCCCGTATACACACATTGTAGCCTTATATTACTGTCCGAATTAATAAAAGTGTGCTATTCTTTTTTCCATTCGTGCCTGTATCCCTTATAATCTGTTAGCTTTCTTCCTTGGTTGTGTTGCTTACAGGTTTAGGCCTGGTTGGCTAGCATTGCGTGCGAGTTAGGCTTGCTTACTACTATAGAGGCAGGATAATAAGCGCCGCACGGTTTATTTATGTGTTAAAGAAAGCCTCGAATCGTGACAGTTGGTATCAGAGCCTAGGTTATTCCAGTAGGAACGATCATGACACGACAAGAGGAAGTGAGCAAAAGGCTAGATAGCTTTGAGGAAATCTTTAGGGGAGTATCTAAGCAGATAGATGATTTGGTCACATTGTCAATAAGAGTGGCTGAAGTTGAGACTAATCATTAACAGATGAATGCTAAGATGATTGAGATGGCTGAAAATTTTGGTGTCACAGTGCAAACTCTCAGAGAGGAAATGCACATACCGACCGATGAGGCAAGATAGCACTTAGAGACTCAAGTAGAAGACGTGAGAAGACAAGGTACTACTCGTGCCTCAATCGAGACTGTTAAAGAGCTACGAGCACAAGTAGCTGTTTTAACTTGGGCTGTAGGAAATGCTTCTATACCTACCTCCATTCATGTTCCTGCTCATGCAGGATATCTAAAGATGCCTAAGCTTAAGGCATTCACTGGTGTGAGGGATGCCAAGATGTTGGAGAACTTTCTATTTAATATGGAGTAGTACTTCGCTACTGTGGGGACAAATGATGAGAAATCAAAGGTCACCATGGTTACAATGTACTTAACTGGTGATGCCAAACTGTGGTGGCGCACCAAATATGAGGATATTCAAAATGGCAATGCTCATGTAGATACATGGGTCTAGTTGAAGGCTGAGTTGCGGACTCAGTTTTTCCTTGAAAATGTTGAGTACAATGCTCAAAAGAAGTCGAGGGAACTTCGACAGGGTGATGACATTAGAAAGTATGTCTGTGAGTTCTCGACATTGATGTTAGACATTAAGAGCATGGTTGAAGATGATAAGCTATTCTATTTCCTAGAAGGATTGAAGCCTTATGCTAAGAATGAGTTGCAGAGGCAATGAGTTACTAACTTGGCTACAGCATAGGTAGCAGTTAAGCGCTTGACTGACTACACTCATGACAATAAAGGGAAGAATGTGTTAACAGGACATGAAGGTGGAAAGTCGGTCAAGTCGGGCAAACCCAAAAGTGGGGGAGCCCCAAGTTCAAGTAGCAGCAGTAGCAATACTGGAGGGATTCAAAGGAAATCCTATAACTCTCATCAGTCCGGAAAGAGTAGGGCAACCAATGGGGGTAAGAAGCCCTCATTCTCGTGTTTCTTGTGTAATGGCCCACACAAAGTAGCTGAGTGTCTCCATAAGGCAGTACTCAATGCTATGGCACAAAAAGTAGAGAATATTTGCCAAGATGATGAGTCGGGGAGTGATGGAGAGGATCAACCCCGAATGGGCGCATTGCACATGTTGTCGACTGTTGGAAAGAGTTCCTCAGTGCGACGTAAGCCTAAGAACAATAATGAGTTGATGTATGTCCAGTTGAACATCAATGGCAAGAGTACCAGTGTAATGGTAGACTCTAGTGCTACACACAACTTCATTGATGTGCCTGAGGCGAAAAGGTTGGGGTTAGTGCTTGTTGAGGACACTAGCCAGATTAAAGTTGTTAACTCCAAGGCTCGCCCTATTCGAGGAGTTGCTAGAGGAGTGAAAGTGAGGGTTAGAGATTGGAGTGGAAATCTTAACTTCACAGTTGTTCCATTGGATGACTTCAGCATAGTCCTTGGAATAGATTTCTTGAGACAAGCCAGAGTTGCTCCCATGCCAGCAGCAAATTGCTTGTTATTCATGGGTGAAAAGCCTTGCTGTGTGACAGTTTAGAGGAACAGGGCAAACAACAATGGCAAGGAAGGGAAGAATATTGGGGTTGTGATGTTATCAGCACTTTGATTCAAGAGAGGCCTCAAACATCAAGAGCCAACTTTCTTGGCTTTCCTTACAGAGAAAGAGGAAGCAAGAAAGACGGAGATACCAGAGGAAATAGAGAGGGTCCTAAAGGAGTACGACCATGTGATGCCTAATAAGCTCTTTAAGGAATTACCTCCTAGAAGGTTGGTGGACCACGGGATTGAGTTGATTCCTGGTGCCAAACTACTAGCCAGAGCTCCTTATAGAATGTCGCCTCTCGAACTTGCTGAGTTGAAGAAGCAATTGGATGAGTTGTTAGAGGCAAGCTTCATTCGACTCTCAAAAGCACCATACGAGGCTCCTGTTTTATTTCAAAAGAAGCAGGATGGAAGTTTGAGATTATGTATTGACTATCGGGCTCTAAATAAGCTGACGGTGAAGAATCATTACCCAATTCCTCTAATTGCTGATCCGTTTGATCAATTGAGTGGGGCTAAGTATTTTACAAAATTGGAACTTTGCTTAGGCTATCATCAGGTTCGCATTGCTGAGGGGGATGAGCCCAAAACGACGTGTGTAACCTGGTATGGCGCTTATGAGTTCTTGGTGATGTCCTTCGGTCTCACTAATGCTCCTGTAACATTTTGTACCTTAATGAATAATGTATTTCGTGAATATCTCGACAAATTTGTAGTCTTATATCTAGATGACATTGTTGTGTATAACATGACATTACAGGGCCATGTAAAGCACTTACGAATGGTTTTTAAGAAGCTGTAAGAGAATCATTTGTATGTGAAGCGTGAGAAATGTGCCTTTGCCCAGAAGCGCATCAACTTCCTGAGTCATATTGTTGAAGAAGGGTGGATCCGAATGGATATGGCAAAGGTGGAAGCAATTAGGCAATGGCCAGTGCTTAAGAGTGTAATGGAGTTGTGGTCCTTCCTTAGACTCGCAAATTACTATAGAAGATTCGTTGAGGGATATTCTTGTCGAGTTACACCCTTTACAGATCTATTGAAGAAGGACTAAGTATGGTCATGGGATGGGATATGTCAAAGTGCTTTCGAGGAGTTGAAGCATGTAGTGACGGAGGAGTCAGTCCTTGCACTTCCTAACATTTCTAAGCCTTTTGAAGTTCACACGGATGCCTCAGACATTGCATTAGGGGGAGTGTTGTTGCAAGAGGGTCATCCAGTGGCATATGAGAGTAGGAAGCTGAATTAAATAGAGTGCAGGTACTCAGCCCAAGAGAAGGAGTTACTTGCAATTGTTCATTGTCTAAGGACTTAGAAACATTATTTACTAGGATCTAAGTTTCTAGTGAAGACAGACAATTTTGCTGCCAGCCATATATTGACTTAACCGAAGCTTTCAGCCAAACAAGCCAGATGGTAAGAGTTTCTTGCAGAGTTTGATATGGAGATTGAGTACCGTAGTAAACGGACTAATCGGGTGGCAAATGCTTTAAGTAGGCAAGTTGATTTAGCATCTTTAGCACATATTGCACACTGGTCGGCGAGTCAAATCTCAACTTCAATTCAAGAGCGGATCAAGCAATACATAGGTTAAAACTTGTTGGCCAAAAATCTCAAGCAATTGGTTGAAGAAGGGAAGACGCCTAGATTTTGGGTAGAAGGTGACCTCATTTACACAAAGGGGCACCGATTTTGTGTAAATAGGGCTTTACTATTATTAGAAATTTTCACTTTTAGAAAGTAGTGTCATTTCACCAGTTTTAATATTTACTCCTGTCAAGCCTAATAATGTCCGTAAAGCTCTTTACGGGGGTGTGAGTACTCTTCTAGATTGAAGCTCTTACTCACCACGTTGGTTGATTACGACCAGCGGCACTTGTTATATACACTGTACCCCCGTGCACATACATTGCAGCCTTGTATTACTGTCGGAATTAATAAAAGTGTGTTATTCCTTTTTCCATTCGTGCCTATGTTCATTATATTTTGTTGGCTTTCTTCCTTGGTTGTGTTGCTTACAGGTTTAGGCCTGGTTGGCTAGCATTGCGTGTGAATTATGCTTGTTTACTACTACAGAGGCAGGATAGTAAGCGCCGCGCGGTCTATTTGTGTGCTAAAGAAAGCCTCGGACCATGACACCATGCAGCTATAGCATTTAACTAGATGTTAATTGAGAAGGACAAAAATTTAAAAGTAAAAATAAGATAAGATAGGTTAAGCTCATCCAAAGGACCCAAAGCGTTTGGAATTAACATTCCAATTCCCAATTTCTCATTTACATTTGTTGAGGAGTGTTGCACATATCTACTTTTCTCTCATGTCTATAAAAATAGTGTCGAGTGTTAATATTTCCACTTGTTCTTTACTGTAAAAAGTTCTTCATAATGCCGTTATCGTAAGCAAATGTTAGGTTTTTTTTGGTTATGTAATTGCTACTGCCTTTCCTTAATTCACCATTGATCATTATGCTTCAAATATGGGTACATATGGGAGCGATGCCGATTAAGCCTTTGTTGAACGATGTAGACGTTGAAGTAGCTGAATGAAGGGAGTGAAAACTACTTGAATCTAATGTTTATTTTAGTTTCGATGCCAGTTTGTAAGGTACAATACATATCTATCGATATTTAAAAAAAAAGTTTACACAATTATAAATTTTTTTTAAAAAATTATTAAAATATTAATACTATCTCGCATTTTAAAGATTCAAGTATTGATACCTAAAATGTAATATCTCATTTTATCCGATATATATATATATATATACTAATATCGTATCGACATAGATTCATATGTACTATATATATAAATTTTAATGTTGCATATTCAAGATGTAATACAGTATTAGTATTTTAATAATATTTTTTTATACAATTTATAATTATGTAATATTTTAAAATTTTGATAGTAAACCTACAATTTTCTTTGGTTTGTAGTTATGAACTTTAGAGGTACATTTAAAGTATAGATGGACAATATGTATTCAAGTCAGTTTTACCATCTCATACCATCTTAGAACCCAAATTTGTTGCTTGATGTGTAAACACCCACTATTTTTTGTTTGTTACACATTTTGATACAATTTAGTTTGAGTGTAAAAGTTGTCACCAAGTGTATTGACCTTGCAAGTTTAGATTAGTAGAGAGTACTCAATATCATGATCTAAAAAGAATAGTGTGCTTGCTCCCAATTATATTAGTCTAGTCTATAGCTAGACAAATCATAAAAATTTCAATTTTACACTTCTATTAAAACTAAACTATTTTTACAAATATAAATGTCCTGTCTTTAATGAATATGATTGTGAACAAAAAAGGGTTGGTAAAGTAATTTTTGTTGTGACTATGATAATAGCTTGACTTATTCAACATGTGTCAAATTATCATTTAATATAGTTCTCAACCAATTAAGAACTAGGTGAAAGCCCATTTTCCAAAGTGAATCAATACTCGAGATTACCCAGATCAATCCTTTTTATAATTAGATAAATGATTAATTATCTAAATCCTTCTTGAATTCTTAAATCCTAACCACATTAGATTGTATACCATTATACCAATTTCTAGTCCTAGTTGACCAATCATGAAAATTAATTAGATTTTGTCTTCTTGAACATAATCCTAATCCAACATCCATTTTAATTCAATCAAAAGCCATTCTAGGTGATAAGAAATTAATATTTTAACATAATAAAACAAGATAGGAAATAACACAATAATCCACTAACTAATAATAAAACATCAAATATTTAGTTTATAATATTAATTAAGCATAATATAGAAAAAAAAAAGGAAAAACACATTTGATAACAAGAAATAAGAGGAAAGGGGAAAACTTTACCTTAGACTTACCATGCAATGTGCCTCTACTTATTCTTTTATTGGAATCTATAAAGAAAAAACTAAAACTAGACTAAAAATGAGGGTAACTCTCTTATTCAAAATGCTAAAAGCTCAGCCTACTCTCCTCTTTGTCAAAGAGATGAAAAGTGTAAAAGGAAAGTAACCCCCTTACCATGTTGTTTAGTCATTTTTAAGAGAAAGAAAAGCAAGATATGGTACCCTCTAAAAACCTTCTTTAGGTAGCCACTCAATGAGAAACTGAAAGCATGGTTTCTCATATAATTGTAGTAGAAAATGAAAAGAAAACCCCTATCCTTACCCACCCGCAAAGTCGAAATGATCTCTTTATGATGTATTGTCCATCTATAATAAAATGGATGACTATGGTATTCTTTGTACTAGAAACTAAAATGGAAAATATATCTACCACAATTGGAGAAAATTGCATATTTATTGTTAAAATTAAGAAAAATTGCATAATTATTAATTGTACCAAAAGTATTATTAAAATACCAATACTATATTGCATCTTCAAAATGCGACATTCAAGATGTGACATTTGTATATATGTCATGTTTTTAAGATACGATATTACTTTTGGTGTACCAATACTATGTATATACAAATGCTAATGTTGCATCATCAAGATAATGCTAATGTTGCATAATATTTTTTGTATAATTTATAATTATATAATTTTTTAAAAAATGTCGATAGACATATATTACACTCACCTTTGTTCTATGTATCTAAGCTCTCGTTCTTGGGCATGAGCAATTTATTTTATTTTTAATTGGATTAGTCGTGTAATTCAATATTGGGCTTTAATTCTTGAAGTTAGGCTTCCTTTTCTTGTGTATTTTTATCACTGCAATATATCGTATGTATATCTTCTAAGTTTGAGCATTTTCCTATTACAAGTATAAAAATTCATATATAAAAATACTATAAAAACAAAGCTAAAACATGCAAATAATGTATGAGCCATTTACATTGTGTTTAGGATGAGGGATGGAATTAGATAGGAAAGAATGTGAGAGGAATGAAAACGGAAAGAATGAATTATGAGGTATTTAATTCCTTTTCATGTGTTTGGAAAATGAGAGAAATGTTAATTATTAGAAAAGACAAAATAGGTGGTGTAAATTTACTGATATACCCTTTAAAAATAATAATAATATTCATAAGGAAATTAAGAAGAAATGATAAACAAAAGAAAGACAAATTTGAAAGTTCATTCCCCCCCCTCCCCTCTTCTTTTCTTCTTATATTGGAGAGAACAAAAATTAGTAGGACTAAAGGAAAATTTTCTTTGCACATTCCTTCTCCTTTACTTTTTCTTTCTAACCAAACAATGGATTTGAAAAGTTTTCCTTCTCATTTCCTCCCCTCCCCATTCCTTCCCTCCCTTTTCCCTCATCCTAAACATAGTGTTAAGCTCACTTTTTGTTCCTTTATAAACTTTTATGTGTTTGATCAATTGACTATACATTATATCACTTTTAATAAAATTTCACAATAGAATTACCTGAAAAAGCACATGATTGTAGTTTTTAAGCCAAGAATGAAGTCTAAAATTACACTTTATTATTTTTATGGTACAAATGGTCGTTAGCTCCATCTTTCAAGAATTATCTTTTCCCTGGTATGCAACACTCTAGCCACTTTTTTGAATATCTATATCACTTAAGAAAGTAGTTGAAATGGAGGATTTAGGGTGGTGATGATTCATGGGTGATAAGGTTACAACTACTTGTACTACGCTGGTAATGATATGGAGTGAAATAGTAAAATTGATTGTAGTATGATATGTCCCGAGTCGATAACCATCGGTTTATAATAAATTGGCAAAGATTGTATTTTAATGGTTTTGTAATTTTATGGGATATAAAGAAAAAAACAATGGACATGAATGGCTTTGGTTTATGTACCATAAAGAATTGAAATATGATTTTTAATTAGGAAATGATTCATACAATTAACAAATAGTTTGATCACCACAATTCCATATAAAGAATTGATAATATCTATGTTTTTAAGAGAAATCTTAAGAACCAGGTTAAACTTTAACTAATCATGAATCATAATGTTTTCCAATCTTTCATAATGCCTAATTAAGGCAAAAGAAGGGTAAAAACGTAATTAAAAGAAAGTTTATAATGTAAATAATCAAAATAAGCAAAATAAAGGTCAACATGATCAATATGGTGGTAATACACCCTTATTGGTATTGTGTAACTTTCTAAAGTTTTAGCTATCACTTCAATACGCTTGTGTTCCAATTCAACTACCTATGTATCTAATGTGATTGCTAGCATGCCCATGTTAGATTATGAATCTCTTTGTAACACAGTCATATTGAAACCATATAACCCTTTGTGTACTTCTTTGAGCTCTCTTCTTGTTTCTCCTTACTTTTAGCTTCTACTTCAGCTAAAGTGATTAATATGCAACCTATCCAATCCTAAAAATGTATTATATGATTTTGGACATTGTTGATCTCACTAACAATCAGCTCTTCCTGAAGTATCCTTAGAGTTAGGTTATGTAAAACCTTATGCTTTGGACAATGTGATGACTTCTTTAGCCTCAAGGTTCCCATTGTTACCTTAGGGGTGCTAAAGATTTGCTCTTAAATCTTGCTTGACTACTTTTCCTCATTAGCAATGCATGGTAATAAATTAGACACATTAAATGTAGCTGATACCCTGTAATCTCTCGATAACTTCAATTTATAAGTATTGTTAATGCGCTTGAGTAACTTCAATGGATCGTCAACCTAAGGAGCTAATTTTAGGATCTCTCTTTTAGAAATCTCTCCTTTCTCAAATAAACTCGTATAAATTACCTGGCTAGAGAATCATTAGCTTCTAGCATTTGCTTCCTCTTTTGTGATATCCCTGATGTTTAGTAAGATACTCAAGTACATTTTTTGAATCTTCTGAATTTGTTGGGCTTTGTATACTCCACTCATTCTCTTATCTTTAGTTGCCGACATATGAATCATGTCCATTGGTAAAGTATGATTATATTTATAAATTACCTCAAATGGTGTTTTCCTTGTTAAATTGTGAATGGACTGATTATATGCTAACTTTACCATTTGTAAGCACATCTCACAATCCTTCATATTATTACCAATAGTAGCTCTTAAAAATGCTTCCAAGGTTCTGCTTAGTTTGTGGATGACATATAATATCGAATAATAGCTTGGTGCCAAGCCTCTTTCACAAAGTTTTCCAAAAGAAGCTAAAAAATTTGATGTGTCTATTAGACACAATGTTATTGAGTAATCCATGTAGCTAGACAATCTCCTACAAAAACAAGTTAATAATATATAAAGTATTATTCATTTTATGGCATCAAATGGAATAAGCCACATTATTGAAGAAATTCACTACCACCATAATCTTATCCTTGCCTTTAGCAGTCCTTAGCAATCCCAATACAAAGTTCACAGAAAGAACTTCCCAATTTGAGGAAGGAATGGACAGTCGCATATACAACCCATTGGCCTCATACCTATACTTAGCCTTCTCATATGTAGTATATCTTCTTACAACCTTATCGACATTGCACTTTGTAGGCTAGAAAAATGTTCTTTCAATATCTCCTTAGTCTTTTGCCACCTAAAATGCCTAGAAAGGCCACTTGCATGAGCCTCATTCACTGATGACTCCTTGACAGAACCTTCAGGAACACATAACTACCTAGATTTAAAACCACCAACAAGATAATAATTATCATAAGTGAAGCCAATAGAACATATTTCTACTATAGGAGAAAAGTAATTATTGCTTTGGTATTGACCATCCTTCAAAAACTTAGCAATTTCAACTGTAAGGTAGAAATAAGAAAATACTTATGTGACAATGTGTCGGTCACTATGTTAGAACCCTCCATTTTATATTTGATAACATGGTAAAAGCTCACTAGAAATTCCATCCATCGCACATGCCTCTTAGACAATTTGTTATGCCCTTTCAAATGCCACAGTAACTCATGACCAATATAAATAATGAATTCCTTAGATAGTAAATAATGTTACCATACTTTTAAGGCCTTCAACAAAGAGTATAACTCTTTATCGCAAGTGGAATAACTAAGAGTTGCACTTTTGAGTTTTTCACTGAAATAGGCTATTAGCTATCCCTCTTGCATGAGAACAATGCTAACACTAACCTTCAAAGCATGGCACTCCAATTTAAAGGTCTTATCAAAGTTAAGAAGAACTAAAATAGTGTAGTCACCAACTTTTGTTTAATCAAATTAGAGCTCTACAATGCCTTCTCATTCTACTCAAACTCCTCTCCCTTCTTAGTTAGTTCTATTAATGGTACTACTGTAGTACTAAAGTTTTGTACAAATTACCTAAAGTAAGACCAACTCATAAAAATTTCTAACTTCAAAAGTTGAAGTCAGAACAGGCCACTTGAGAATAGCCTTAATTTTCTCCTCATTAACCCCTATTCCCTTTCTAGAAATAATGTAGTCAAGAAATACCACTTCATGTTGACAAAACATACATCTACTCAAATTTCCATATAGCTTCTCCTTCCTCAACACCAAAAACATCGCATGTAGATGCTTAAGGTGACTTTCTAAACCAAGGATATACATTAAACAATGAAGTTACTAATGAAGTGTTGCAAAACGTAATCCATTAATCGCATGAACATACTAGGAACATTGGTTAGCCTAAAGGGCATAACCATTCATTCATAAAGCCCTTACTTATTTTTGAAGGCTATCTTCTACTCATTTCCTGACCTCATTCTAATTTGGTGATAGCTACACTTTAATCCACTTTGGAAAATATCTCCACTACATACAATTCATCAAGCATAACATCTAATCTTGGAATTGGACATTAGCATTTGATTGTGATACAATTAATCACCATACTGTCCATACACATACATTAAGACCATCCTTCTTGAGCACTAAAGAGCCTAAAGGGATCAAGGATCAATACTCTCATGTATATACTCATACTCCATTAGCTCATCCACTTGCCACTTAACTTCTCAAGCTCTTGAGATTCATTATATAAGTAGGTTTATTGGGTAACACTTAGGTAATAGGTTGATATTATGCTTAATGCTCCTCATTGGAGACAAACTGTTAGGAAACTTAGTAGGAAAAACATTAACAAGCTCATTTAATAGCCTCTATACCACCTTAAGATAGGATGTAGTAGACTCTATACCTAATATAGTGGTAATATGCTCTTAGGTATCATATAACCTTTTAAACTTTTGGTTATCACTTCAATACGCTTGTATTCTAATTTAACTACCCATGTATCTAATATGATTGCCAACATGCCCATGTTGGGATTGTGAATCTCTTTGCAACATGGCCATGTTGAAACCATGTAACCCTTTGTGTACTTCTTTAAGCTCTCTACTCTTCTTTCTCTTCACTTTTAGCTTGTCCTTTAGCTCGAGTGATTACTATGCAACTTGTGTAATCCTAAAAATCCATTATATGATTTTGGACAATGTTGATCTCATCAACAACCAGCTCTCCCCGAAGTATCCTTTGAGTTAGGTTATGTAAACCCTGTGCTTTAGATTGCATGATGACTCCTTTAGTGATGTGTCTACAGAGTCATACACATGGACATTGCACCACAATGAATAGAAGGGAAAGAAAGAATAAAGGGGTTTAGCAAAATTAGAGTAGCTATTAGCTGGATATGACACTTCAATGAATCCCACTCATCCTAACTTTCACTTAATATGATATACAAGTGAGGATTAGGGTCACTTACCACTACTTTTTGCTAAAAAGCTAAAAAGAATAGATAAAAATTAAGAAAGAGAAGACATAGTTAGTTCTCTCAAAGAAAATTTCTATATTAATTGTGTAAGAAGTGATGTCTACACTATAAGTAAGTGAGGCTTATATATGGCTTCCATAGGGTTACATTTCTAAGAAAAGACAAAAGTGGGCAAATTACATATTAGATATAAAGATTCCTAAGACAAATGCTAAAAAGGGTAAAAAGGTCATTGTATAGAACAATGTACGGAAGGGGGAATCATTTTGGAACATTATGCCAGTAGGAATGTATCAAATTATGGTTGGTAAGCCTAAAACTGTATGTGTTCAATTGTTCTTATGAGTGTTAGATCTCTGGAAGCTCGACAACTGATGGTGTCATCTTGGTGGAGGTTACAAAAGGAATGGATGAATTGGTCGACTTGACATGGGTAAGATCGGAGCTCAAACATTAGGTGCTGTTATGAGGTTTCGGCTGGTTGGATGGCTTGTCTGCTTGACTTAGAATGACATGTGGTGTTTGCTAGCTTGGGAAATATTCCTATCATGACCATAACTTGGTATTCAGGTCGGATGAAGTGTAACATAGCCTGGTTAATGTCCAAATCCTTGTCATTAATGAGTACTTGAGCTAGTACTCATTGGGCAAGTCTTTGTAATCCCTTATCTCGGCTTTTGGTAATAGGTTTAGGAAGTTGATTCTTATCATTTAGCCTTATGGTCCCCATTGTTACCTTAGGGGTGTAAAAAATTTGCCCTCAAATCTTACTAAAATACTTGTCCTCATTAGCAATGTATGGTAATAAATTAGACACATTAAATGTACTTGACACCCTGTAATCTCTTGGTAACTTCAATTTATAAGCATTGTTGTTAATGCACTTGAGTAACTTGAATGGACCATCGACCTAAGGAGCTAATTTTTGGGATCTCTCTTTTGAAAACCACTCCTTTCTTAAACAAACCCACACTAAATCACTTGGCTAGAAAATCATTAGCTTTTGGCATTTGCTTCCTCTTTCATGTTATCCTTAATGTTTAGTGAGATGCTCAAATACCTTTTCTAAATCTTCTAAATCTGTCGGGCTTTGTATACTCCACTCATTCTCTTATCTTTGGTTGTCGAGATATGAATCATGTCCATTGGTAAAGTATGATTACATTTATAAATGACCTCAAATGGTGTTTTCCTTGTTAAATTGTGAATGGATTGATTATATGCTAACTTTACTATTGATAAGCACATCTCACAATCCTTCATATTGTTACCAACAGTAGCTCTTAACAATGCTTCCAAGGTTTTGCTTAGTTTATGGATGACATGTAATATCGAATAATAGCTTGGTGCCAAGCCTCTTTCACAAAGTTTTCTAAAAGAAGCTAAAAAATTTAACATCTCTATTAGAGATAATGCTATTGAGTAATCCATGTAGCTAGATAATCTCCTGCAAAAAGAAGTTAATAATATATAAAGCATCATTCATTTTATGGCATCGAATGGAATGAGCTACATTATTGAAGAAATTCACTACCACTAGAATCATATTCTTACCCTCAGTAGTCCTTAGCAATCCTAATATAAAGTCTATAGAAAGATCTTCCTAATATGAGGAAGGAATGGGCAGTCACACATATAACCTATTGGCCTCATGCTTATACTTAGCCTTCTTACATGTAATACAGCTTCCTACAACCTCATCCACATTGTAGTTTATAGGCTATAAAAATGTTCTTTCAATATCTCCTTAGTCTTTTACCCTTAAAATGCCTAGAAAGGCCACTTTCATGAGCCTCATTCACTAATGACTCCTTGACATAACCTTCAGGAACACATAACTACCTAGATTTAAAACCATCAACAAGATAATAATTATCATAAGTGGATCCAACAAAACATATTTCCACTATAGGAGCAAAGTAATTATTGTTTTGATTGATCAACCATCATTCAACAACTTAGTAATTTTGATTGTGAGGTAGAAATAAGAAAATACCTATATGACAATGTGTCGATCACTATGTTAGAACTCTCCTTTTTTATATTTGATAACATAATAGAAGCTTTCTACAAATTCAATCTATTGCACATGCCTCTTAGACAATTTTTTATGCCCTTTCAAATGCTTTGGTGACTCATGACTAGTATAAATAATGAATTTCTTAGGTAGTAAATAATGCTACCATACTTTAAGGCCTTCAACAAAGAGTACAAGTGGAATAACTAAGAGTTGCACCTTAGAGTTTTTGACTGAAATAGGCTATTGGCTATCCCTCTTGCATTAGAACAATGCTAACACCAACCCTCAAAGCATGGCACTCTAATTTAAAGGCCTTATCAAAGTTAAGAAGAACTAAAATGGTGTGGTCATCAACTTTTGTTTAATCAAATTAAAGTTCTACTATGCCTTCTCATTCCACTCAAACTCCTCTCCCTTCTTAGTTAGTTCTATTAATGGTGCTATTATAGTACTAAAGTTTTATACAAACTGCCTATAAAACAATGCCAACCCATAAAACCTTCTTACTTCAATAGTTGAAGTTAAAATAGGCCACTTGAGAATAGCCTCAATTTTTTCCTCATCTACCCTTATTCCTTTTCTAGAAACAATGTAGTCAAGAAATACTACTTCAGGTTGACAAAACATACATCTCAAAATTTCATATTGCTTCTCCTTCCTCAACACTAAAAACATTGTATGTAACTTTTTAAATCGAGGCTATATGTTAAAATATCATTTAAGTAGTTAAAGATGAAGTTACTAATGAAGTGTTGCAAAACATAATCCATTAATTGCATAAAAATGCTAGGAACATTAGTTAGCCCAAAGGGAATAACCATCCATTCGTAAATCCCTTACTTAGTGTTGAAGGCCATCTACTACTCATTTCCTGGCCTCATTCTAATTGGTGATAGCCACACTTTAATCCACTTTAGAAAAGATCTGTGCTACATGCAATTCATCATGCACAACATCCAATCTTGGAATTGGATATCGATATTTGATTGTGATACTATTAATCACCACACTATCCATACACACTTGCTAACACCATCCTTTTTAGGCACTGAAAGAGCCAAAAGGGAGCAGGGATTGATACTCTTATGTATATAATCATACTCCACTAGCTTATCCACTTGCCATTTAACTTCTTAGGCTTCCTTTAGATTCATTTTGTATGCACTAAGCAAGTTTATTATGTAGCCTTGCTCTAGGCAATAGGTTGATATTATGCTCAATGCTCCTCATGGTAGACAAACCATTAAGAAACTTTGTAGGAAAAACATTAACAAGCTCATTTAATGGCCTCTGTACCACCTTAAGATAGGATGTAGTGGACTTTATACCTAATGCCTATTGTATATGCAATAATAGTAAAGGATATCCACCTCTTATGACCCTTTTAACTTCTACTTAGTCATTGACAAAGCTTCCTTTTGTCTTCTCATGATAGAGAACTGTATTCTTCTAACCTTGCTAGCGCTCATTAGCTTCAAGATGAGCTTCTTTCCTCCCTTTGTAAAAGAGCAAGTGTCCTGTAGTCCATGATTTACCATATCCAAATTGAAAAAACTTAGCCTACTTAATATGATGTGCAAAGTGTTCATAAGTACTACATCATACAAAACTTCATCTCGGTAAGCTCCAGAGATGTCAAAAAGGACTTGTACCTACTTAACGTCACAGACCATTTCTGTGTCATTAAACTACTGGAGTTTATACAGTATGGGATGGTAAGTAGTAGGAATCTTTACCTGTTCAATTGATATGCTACAATAAGGATAGTGTAATAACCTAAATTTTTAATAATAAATTCAATTATTAAATAAAAGTTATAGAATAATTAAAAAATTTAGCAAAGTGTGAATTTAATAAAAGGGTCAGGGGAAAATTTTTCATGGAAAAATCTAAGCAAAACATTAGTTGGGTGAAGAGATATGTACATTTCAAAACATCAACCCTATTTTCTCTCTCTTCCTCTTGTCCAACTTAACATTGCCTAGCATCAACAATTTTAAACCTTCGCTGGAAATAACTATAGGAACTGAAGGTAAGTTGAAAATTATTTGGTTTTTCATTCATTTGATGATAACATATGCAATCATCCCTGGCTTGCTAATTGTCGGAACATAGGAGTTTGGTTCGTTTCTTAACAAGAACAACAAGATTAGCGCTTGTTGGGTAACACAGTTTGGTAAGCATATAAATTTGTCTTGTAATGTAAAACTTTGCAAAATATTGATTTCGAAGTTCCATTTCGCTAGCTTGCTGTGGTGGTGTAAGGAACAAGTGATCTTGAAGGGTGCAAAGAAAGATTTCAAGAAAGTTTTTTAATGCTTGATTCTACATGAAAAACATGTTTAAACTTGATTTTAGGTGTTAGGAAAAGGATTAGAAAGTATAGAAATTGTCAAGAAGTGGAACTTTGAATGAAATGGAAGTTAGAAAAAGGAATTACAAAGATTGTTGTTGGTAAGGGGCCTTCTTTTGCAACTTCATTTCAATTCTTTTCTAAAATATGTCTTAATGGTATTACGCCATGCTAGCTAGACAATAGTTGAATTATTTCAACCTAAACTTGTCTAATTTGATCCTAAACTATTTGTAATAACCCAAAACAAAGATTAAGCTTAATCTAACCTAGAATCGAGCCTAGAACAATAGTTTAGGCAATACTTAGAATCATATACTCCTAAGTACCAACTTATGGGAATTGAACCTAGATGACTCTAAATTGACTTCAATAAGAGGATAGTTACTTAATGTGAAGTGAAAGGTATTCTTCTCTTAGATTCTAGAGTTGAAACTAGTTGCTACAAAATCTAACGCAAATCGAAATTGTTGGTTGTACGAGTTTACATGCTTGATGTATGTGTTTGCTAGCTTAACTGAAAATAAACTTAACTGTATTCAACTATAATGCTTAACGTATGGAGTGTGCTTGGCTAAGCTTACAAGATCAGGAGTATCGATGATCTTAGGGTGGCACCTAGGGATTAGTATGTGGTGTTTTCTCAAATGGAGTTGTATACTAGTTGATTTGGTTAGTTTTAGGATTATTGTTGACTCTAGGGTTTTAGGAAATCCCAATACTAAATACCTATATTGTATACAATAATTATGTGACTTGGGCTCATGAATTACCCTAAGCTTTGGGATGCCAAAGTTGTGATTGTCATTACACTTAAATTGAAGATAATAATTGGCAGTTTGGTGCATGTTTGCATTCTTATGTGAAATGAATATTAATTGCTCATGCATGTGTCATTACGTAACTCTCGTATTAGGCATATTTGCTTACCCTTTAGGGACCTTTGTTTTTATATGCAAGTAATGTAGGAGATCAAGACCTTTAGGGTCGGATACACAAAGAAGTATCACAACAAAGCAGATAGAAAGAAACAGAAGAAAAGTTAGTAAAGTTTGGGCGACTACTAAATGGGTATGACACACTACTTGATCCTACTCGACCTACAATCTACTAAATGTGACTCACCAGTCCAAATCGAAGGGTCACTCGTCATTACTCCTTACTAAAGGGAATAGATAAGAGTTGAAGAATAATAAGAACACTAAGGTTACTCAAAGGAAACATGAATAATTTCTCTATTAATGACTTGTTGTCTATGTATAAGCAAGTGGGGATTTATATACTAGTCTACTAAGGCTACTTTACGTGTATGAAAAGACAAACGGTATTCTTACAATTAGGTTACATAAGATATTCCAAAAGGGGTAAAAGAGACAAAGAATATTCAGTACAAAAGAAGAAAGAATAATTTTGGAATGTTGTGTTAGAAGATACGTATTGCTTGGTGGGTAGACATTAGAAATATGATACAAAGTAGGCGGAAGCAGAAAAATGTTGCAGTTAGGGGTTAACCTAATCTAGATTAGGTTGGGAACCAATTAGTCCTATAAAGAAGTCAGCTGAACTAGAGTTAGATATCTATGGTCAGTTCGGGAGCTCGGTTCGGCTAGTCTTAGGCTGTCTTCTAGATTAAAGCATCGCTGTTGAGTAGGAGCAGATCTGACACATGTGAAGATCTAACAGCTAAGTCGGTAGGAGATAAGCTTAGAATAGAAATCCCTATCTTAGAGATGGCTTCGAGCTAGTGTTCTCTGCGTGAGTCCTTAAAGTCCTTTAGCTTGGTTACATGTGATTGGTTTAGGGGGCTGATTCCTATTATTTGCTTAGGGGTAGGAAAGATTTTCTCTCAAATCCGGAGTGGTTTTTGCTTCTTCTCTTAGGGTGCTCGCAGGGTCTTCTTTTGTTGGTTGGTGAGGGATTAGATCGGATACATTGAAGGTGGAGGAGACACCATAGTCATTAGTTAACTCGATTTGGTAGGTATTGTGGTTGATCTTCTTTAGGACCTTGAATGGACCATTAGCTCGAGGAGATAGTTTGCTCTATCTCAAGTATGAGAATTGTTCTTGGTTGAGGTGAATCCATACCAAGTCTCCTGATTGGAAAGTAACGGTTTAGCGACCTTAGCTACCAATCTCATATTGTATTTTATTGAACTTGGTGATTTTCCTGGTTATAGACGGGTGTAGCGCTTGCAATTCTTGAGCTTGGTCAATTCCAGATTGACTCTATTTAGTAGTTGCTGGGGTACTGATCATGTCCACGGAAATTGTTGGATTAAGGCCATAGATGACCTCGAATGGAGTCTTCTTAGTGGTGCTATGGATAGTTTGGTTGTATATGAACTCCATAACTAGTAGGCATTGATCCCAGTCCCTCAAGTTTTTTCCTACAACAGCTTTGAGTAAATTGCTTAGCGTTCAATTGACCACTTTAGTTTGGCAATTAGTCTAAAGGTGGCTAATGGAGTTGAACACAAGTATAGTTTCAAGTCTTCTCCAAAGAGTTTTTCAAAAATAGCTTAAGAATTTTGTGTCTCTATCTAAAACAATAGTCTTTGGTACTCTATGTAGTCAGACAACTTCATGTAAAAACAAATTAGTAATATATAAAGCATCATTAGTCTGATGGTACGAAATGAAGTGTACCATTTTGTTGAAGTGGTCTACTACAATAAATATAGAATCTTTCCCTCTAGATGTCCAAGGTAGGCAATGGATCATTGCTCTTACATCAGGATAGTTCCAATTCCAGCTCTTGATGCATCACATTCTAACTCAATGGGTTTATAAAAGTCTGGTAATGATATAATAGGTGTTGAGGTAAGCTTCGCCTTGATCTCCCTGAAGCTCTATTTAGCTCGTTCGTTCTATTGGAATCCATCATCCTTCTTTGTCAACTTGGTCAAGGGAGTGGCTATTATACTAAAGTCCTTAATAAATTGCCTATAGAAAGAAGCTAAGCCATGGAAACTTTGGACCTCAGTGACATTCTTCAACGTCAGCCATTTTAGAATAGCTTTGATCTTCTTCTCATCTATTCGGATTCCTTCCCTTGACACTACAAACCTAAGAAAAATCACTTCATCTTAATAGAACGAATACCCTTTTAAATTCTCATATAATTTCTCAATTTGTAGAATGTTAAATACTTAGTGGAGATGTTGAACATGGTTATTTAGGTCGGCACTATATACTAGTATGTCATAAAAGTACACAACCACACATCTTCTAATTAAAGGGCGCATCGCATGGTTCATTAACCTCGTGAATGTGCACAACCCATTAGTAAGTCTAAACGGTATAACCAACCATTTTCTAATTAAGGGGCGCATCGCATGGTTCATTAACCTCATGAATGTGCACAACCCATTAGTAAGTCTAAATGGTATAACCAACCATTTATAGAGACCATGCCTAGTCTTGAAGGTAGTCTTCTACTCATCACTTGGTCTTATACAAATTTGGTGGTAGCCACTTCATAGATTAATCTTTGAGAATATTTTTGCACCATGAAGCTCATATAACATTTTATCGAGCTTCGGTATCGAGTATCTATACTTGACAATAATTTGGTTGATTGATCGATTGTCAATGTGCATGTGCCATGCACCATCTTTCTTTGGAACAAGCAGAGCTAGTATGACGCAAGGGCTCTTGCTCGCCCTTACATATCCTGGCTCTATGAGCTCATCTACTTGTCTCTTTAGCTCAACAGCTTACTTAGGGTTCATTCTGTATGTAGGTCGGTTTGGTAGAGTAGCGCCTGGCTATAGATCAAAAAGGTGCTCAATGCCTTGGATTGGAGGCAGTCTTCTAAGTAGTTCTTCAAGAAACAGGTCGAAAAACTCATTTAGTAGGCTTTGGATTTCATATTGAATATCCTCTAAATCTTTCATCTCTAATAGTTTTCTAATCAATAGGAACATAGGTTCTTTAGCTTTTTAACAGCTTAGAGCTCTCTTCGGCTCATAACTAAGGTCTTCTTCTTACAAGCTCGGATGGGCTACTCATTTACTTGGGATGAGGTAATAGGCTGCAACACAATCCCTTTTCCATCCTTAACAAAAGCATAGGTGTTCCTGTATTCGTCGTGAGTAACACATTGATTGAAAAACCAAGGTCGTCCAAGTAACAGGTATGAAGCTCCCATAGGGATGACATCGCAAACTACTTCATCCTTGTACATGTTCCCAATATTGAATGGTACAGTCACTTGTTCAGTCATATACAAAACACCCTTATTGTGAAGCCAATGCAATTTGTAAGGTCGATGATGTTTTGAGGTTAGCAGTCCCAACCTTTGCATAAAGGATTGTCCAATGACGTTAGTATAACTCGATCCATCCACTATAATGGTGCACAATTGTCCCTTTATGGTACATTTAGTATGGAACAAATTTTCTCTCTGGTCTTCCTCGAAGCTCGACAGGGAACTTAATATTAGTATCAGATTTAAGGTTATCACTTCTCCCTAGTCGGCATAGATACATGTTTCCTCTTCTTCTTTGGTTTCTACCTCTTGAACACCCTTCTCCTCCTCAGGCTTGCTTTCGTCAACGCTATCTACTACATCTCCTTGGAGAACCATGACATGTCGGTTCGGACACTCAGTGACCATGTGTCTAAAGCCTAAGCATTTAAAGCACTTCACCTCGCTGGTCTTCTATTTGGAGGTCTGTCCCTTCTCATATGTTCTCTAGGTTGGCCTAGTTGACCTACTCAACCTTACTAGCTTATTTGGCTTTCATCAGGTTGATCATTCTTGTCTTCGGCTTGGCTTGAAAAAGTTGGTAAGGAACTGGTTTCGAGAGAATGTTGGCTTAGGTCAGCTCGAAGCATTTCTCTGTTTTTTGACCCTCTGTGCTATCTTAATCGCCTCTTCCAAGTTATAAAACCTATGCACTTCCACAATGTCATGAATCTCATCCTTGAGCCTAGAAATGAATCTTGATACTATACAAGCCTCTGGTTCTTTCACGTTGGCTTGAATAATAAACATTTGGAACTCTCTTACATAGTCATCAACAGATCGGCTTCTTTGGTGAAGTTCTTGGAACTTTGCAAATGTATCATGTAAGTAGGTCTCAAGTACGAATCTACCCCTTAACAACCTTTTCATCTCATCCCAGGTCCTTACTCCTCATCGTCTATCCCATACCCTAGTTGCTTTTAGATTTTTCCACCACATTGTGGCATACCCAGTAAACTCTAGCAAATCGAACTTTGATAGTATTTGTATACCCATAACAATCAAATACCTTCTCAACCTTCTCTTCTTACTTTAAGTATTCATCTGTATCTCCACTTCCATTGAAGGATGAGATTTGAACCTTGACATTGTTTAACCCTCAAGGAGCTTAGCATCCTCGTTTGTGTACTTGGTAATAGCTAGTTTCTTCTTCTTCTTCCCCAAACTCTTTAACATCCAGCTCCTCATCATCTTCCTCAATCTCCTCCAATTTTAGTCTTCGTTTAGTAGCTCGTTCTACTACTCTTCTAGCTCATTATGGTTGAGCTGGGCGATTGGTTTGGTTATCTTGGCTATATTGTCTCTTAGGGGCATTTTCTCGTGGGTTATGGTGTTGTATACCTTGGGGTTGTCTGTTAACTTGCATTACTGTGACTAGACTCTCAACAAGGTGTATGAGTTTGTTGAGTTTGTCCAGTTTGTCATCAACTGACCCTGGGGTGTTACTATCATTATGACCATGACCAGGTTGTGCACCATTACTCTGGTCACCAACAATATCTTGAACACGAATCTAACATGATATAATGTCTCTAAAATAGATTAACAATACAGTAAATAGGAAACAATTCTTTTGTGTTTCTCAAAACCTTAACTAACACAGCAATAATCTTAATACCCAATTATAACTTGAACAGAATATAAATGAACTTGCTTTGCTTTCGTAGTGAAAAGCAGGGTAAGAATAGAGTAACAATGAAATCACACTTAATAACACACAAATCTTCACTACATAGCTCACAATCCCAAACTTACTCTACGTAAACACATTGTAGTAGCTACGGAAGGAATATAGTAGTAGCTACGGAAGGAATATAGTAGCCACTAATAGCAAAGTGAACAAAAAACTCCACTGCAACTTTACATACTCCCTCTTAGAATTGTGCTCTGATACTAGTGAAGTTGATGCATACCCGAGGTCGAACACATAAAGAAGCACCACAATAAAGTGAATCGAAAGAAACAGAAGAAAAGTTGGTAAAGTCTGAGCAGCTATCGAATGGATATGACACTCCACTTGATTGTACTTAGCCTACAATCTGCTGGATGTGACTCACTGGTTTAAATTGAAGGGTCACTCGCCATTACTCTTTACTAAAGGGAATAGATAAGAGTTGAGAGATAATGAGAACACTAAGGTTACTCAAAGGAAACATGAGGAATTTTTGTATTGCTGACTCGTTGTTTACATATAAGCAAGTGGAGGTTTATAGACCCTTCTACTAGGGCTACATTACATGTATGAAAAAACAAAAGGGTATTCTTACAATTAGATTACATAGGATATTCCAAAAGGGGTAAAAGAGACAAAGAATATTCAGTATGGAAAAAGAAAGAATCATTTTGGAATGTTTTGTTAGAAGATATGTGTTGCTTAGTGGCTACTACAAAGTAGGCGGAAGTAAAAAAGCGTTGTAGCTAGGGGCCAACCTGATTTGGATTAGGTTTAGAGCCAATAAGTCTTGTAAAGAAGTTAGCTGAATTAGAGTTAGATGTCTATGGTCAGTTTGGGAGCTCGGCTCGGCTAGTCGTGGGTTGTCTTTTGGAATAAAGCATTGATGCTAAACAGGAGTAGATCTAACACATGTGTGAGGATCTGATAGCTAAGTTGATAGGAGATTCTAACACATGTGAGGATCTGATAGCCAGGTCGATAGGAGATTGGCTCGAATTAGAAATCTTCGTCTTGGATATGGCTTCGAGCTAATGTTCTCCACGTGAGTCCTTGGAGTTCTTTAACTCGGCTTCGTGTGATTGGTATTAAGGGCTAATTCTTATCACCTAAAATACCATCTCATTTATGGCCTTGATGATGGAGATGATTATACCTACTATCATGCCCCGAATAAGAGAAGTCGTAACAATCTTGCCGTGTAGGCTAACCTGAGATAGAAGCTAACCTCACAGCTGTTATTGTAGATATAGTCCACACAAGGTGTATATGACTCAACCAGCTTGAAGTATCCATTCTAATACCTACGAATGATCAAACCTATGGTATAGCTTTACAAAATACTTGTTTTATATAACCTGTTGTCTCATAATACAATAGTACTTATATAAACATTTTACATCTAGAGTTATAATTTATAATTATAGTTTACCAAAAGTTACAGGTCTTGAAGTTTGTTTACAATAAGATTGGAAACTAGTAAGCATCCTAGGGAATTCCCAGTTAGTTTCCTCAGAACTCAAAAGAAAAGTGAAAAGCCTAGATTCAGTGGATTATTCCTTTGCTCACTTTCCTAGCTAATAGCATACTAACCTGTAGGTGATGGTATTTGAACATCTTAACCTTTACTCGTCACCTGCAAAAGAGTCTTTAGGGATATAATCGCAACTATCTTAGTAAGTGGGACGGAGTCAGAAGAGTACTAAAAAATCACAATCAAGGTTATTAATTATGATGAATTGTAATGTAATTAATGACTTGAAACATCACACAATGTTATCCAGAACATTGTGAAATTATATCTGCTCCAACCTAAATGGAGGAGTTTTCTCACGACTCAAATCAAACCAAACACGAGCTTGTATAATGGAGAACACTCTCCTCCTGTGACCACCTTCGAACTATGGACCCTATCCTTGTCATGACCCCTCGTCTATCACTTAGTTCGACTAAGGATGGGAAAGGACTAATGCAGTAATTCTTATCGAAGGGAGTCGAAATTTGGCTTGACACTCTTAATTGTTCTCTTAATGATTACTATGCATGTCTAGTTAAGTTAGTAGTCATATCACTCTTTGTTTCAATTAGGGGTGACTAGATAAACTCACATAATACAAAAATGATGTAATCATATAGAACAACGCGCCAAAGAGTTCAACTTCTATCATAACAGAATATTAATCACATGTGTTGAGATTGATTTTTCTCCAAGTTTTTAATATTTTCCTTAACCCGACCAATATTAAACCCTAATACATTTAATATTGGTCCTTGACTAAGAGTTAAAGAAAATTGGTTTTTTTTTTTTTTTAAATTGATTAGAATTGCCACTCAACCGGAGTTGGGAAAAAGAGTTAAGTTATAATCAATTTGGTGGATTGGTTATAACTTAGTTATCGGCCTTTTGATAAAACCAATTTTATAAATGATTTTAAGAACCAGAAATCGAGTGCCGGGGTTAGGATTTTTAAACCCTTACAAGTGCCAATAACTTTCCAAATTTAGTTTTAATCTTAAAAATCAACTTTTAGAAAACTACCCTATAAAACAAAACTTAATTATTGGTTAACGAATTGAATAATTTAAGTAATTTAAACTAAACAAGGAAAAATGGGTTTTATCATTTTTTACTATCGTCTCGTAAATGCTCACATATTGGCTATTTGAGATAAGACATATGTAGTTCTTTTTTTTAGCATGTTGGTTATTTTTACTTTAAGAAAACTGTCAAGTTTAGGTTTTTTATTTGATTTTTTATTTAAAGAAAATTTTTAAAGGGTTGTAATCTATTTAGTTTTGGAAAATTCTAAAATAGTCTTAATTTGGAAAATGGTTAATTATTTTATTTACTTGAAAAACAGATTTTTCCAAGGTATAAAACACATTTTTAATTATCATTATTGTTACTTTTCTTTATTTTATTTTATTTTTACTTATGCATTAAAGAATAAAACTAAACTAAGTTTTTTTTTTATATATCTTTTTTTTTATCTTCTCTTTTCTTTTTGTTCTCTTTTTTTTTTTTTGTTTCCTTTTGTTTTCTCTCTCTTTTTTTTTATTACATTTATAGATACAAGTGAAGTAAAAAAAAAAAAAAAATGCAAAATGAAGCAAAATTGGACTAAGGTATAGCAAGTGTGGGTTGGGTCGTCGATCTGAGTTAGAGCTCTACTTGGGTTGAAGAAGAACTATAGCAGCCTTAGGGTTGACTCAGGTTGATTTGCTTATCAAAATGAATAGGAAAAGTTGGTTTTGTAAGTTTCTAATTGAACTTAGTGGGGGTAGCAATGATGCCTTGGTGTCCTATGGCTGTTTAGGTAGTGATCAAAGCTTAGGTGGTTGTGGTTAGATATGGGTGGCTACGGTGGTGGTTGCTAAAGATGAAAGAGAGGTTAGCTCTTGGTATTTCAGGGGTGCTAGAGCTCATAGTGTGGTGGTTTTTGTCAAAAACTGCCATGGAGGATGCTACCGTAGAGAGAGAAAGAAATCGTGCTAGAAAGAGGAAGCTTAGTTTTGAACTTATATAGAGTGTTTTTGATCGAGCTCTATGTTGAAAACGAGCCTACAAGTCCTTATTATACCAATCTCTACTTGAATGAGCTTGAAAAGCTCATTAATAGAGAAATCGGCCATGAATGAGGATGTTGGATTTTGAGTTTTTTTCATTTCTTAGAGCCAATTTAGTGTTGAATTTTGACTGAATTTGGATGAAGTTTAGGATTTACTCAAAACTAGGCCATGTATTCTACATGATTCCACCATTAATTTGGTGGAATTGTGAAAAAAAAAAAGGTAAAAAAAGGTCTTCAATTGACTTGCACAAAGAGGAACAAAATTGGAAAATCAGCCAAGAATTAGGAAGAAGAAGAAAGAAAAGTAGTTGTGTGGTCACATGCTATATGCGCGTATTGCAAAAAAATCAAGCGTGCAAAAGCACATCCCCTTTTACAGTCTTCTTCAATCGAAGGGCCTTAGGCCTTGATCTAAATCTTATAGACTAGGTTCAAGTTGGGTTCGATCTGCAATGTGCTCTATTTTTTAAAAAAATAAAAATAGACACTAATCTTAAAATTAAGCCCTAAACTACTTAAGTCTTAAAAAAATTTTCTACGTTTTTGTGATTTTTTTTCTAATTATTATATTCATTATTATTACTTTCCTAAAATTTTCTATTTTTTGTATTTTATAAAAATTTTTATTTATTTTTTATTTTTCTCTATATTTTTATTTTATTTTCTTAAAATTTTTTAAATTAGGACCCATTACCTTATTATAAATTTTTTTTTTGGAAAAATAAAGAAGAGGGGGGTAAGGGTGGGGCGCAAAAAAAATGGGATGCCTACAATTACCTCTTTTTATGGTACAGTTTTAAAGTTTGAGTAAAACTTTACCAAAAAAACAAATGAGACCCTAGTTTTGCCCCAAGAGTGGAATTTGTCCAAAGAAGTGCTACAACTAGCTAGCTAAGATAGGTTTGGTTAACTGGGAATTTGACGATTGGTGAAGGGTGAAAGAGTGAAGAAGGGCTCTAAGAGCTAGTCAAGTGAGTTTAGGAATGTCTAGTGCCCTAAGAGCTTAATAGAAAGATTGGTTTGAAAATTAGTTGTGCCTTTTTAAGCTAACTAACTTAGATGAGAGCATCTCTAGGGGACTAGCAACCTTAAATTAGAATCAATTTGGAAAACCTAGTCATACTCTTTTAAGTTCACTAACCTAAGTAGTAGCATCTCTAAGGGACTAGTAACCCTAAATGTGAATTGATTTAAAAAACTTGGTTGTACTCTTCTGAGCTCACTAACCTAGGCATGCAGGTAAAGTGCTCTTAGAGCTGGTTGAGACCCTAAGGATAGAATTGAAGCCTATTTGTGCCTTATGAGCTGACTAACTTAGGCAGGTAAGGCTGAGTTAAGACCTAGTGTGCTCTAAGAGTAGGCTTATTCGAGGTAGACATACTTCAAGTGCAATGAAAATTTAAAGAAGGAAAAGCATGCAATCTAAAGGCTTCAAGCTAGGATAGCATTTTGAGAGCATGCGACCTAAGGGTTACAACTTGGGATAGCACTTCAAGAGCATGTAATCTAAAGGCTTCAAGCTTAGGATAATGCTTTGAGAGCATGTGATTCAAGGGTTTTCGCTTAGGTCAAGATAATGCTCTGAGAGCATGCGATCCGAGGGTTTCAACTTAGGATAGCGCTTGAGAGTAAGTGATCTAAGGGTTTCAACTTGGGAAAGCGCTTCGAGAGCATGCGATCTGAAGGTTTTAAGCTAAGATAACGCTTCGAGAGCATGCGATCTTTGGATAGCATTCTAAGAGCATGGGATCCAAGGATTTTAATTGATTCAGGATGGCACTCCAAGAGCATGTGATTTTAAGGTTTTAACTAATTCAGGATAACGCTCTAAGAGCATGCAATCTAAAGGTTTCAGGATAGGATAGCGCTCTGAGAGCATGCAATCACTATCATTTTTACTTCATAGACGGTACTCTAATGAGCAAATGGTTTGTGAGAACTAAAGCAAAGAGAGCTTATTACAACTTGAAGACTTTAAAACGACAAGTTTGTTAATTGAGAGCTATCTGGGATGAAGCGGATTTTAAGGAGAAGTCCCTCGATATAAGGGGATTGGGTAACATTAGCCATGAGGGAAATCATGTTAAAGAGGTGATTCTAGCCTCTAAGGCCAACTTGGGAGCAATTTTTATGCAGGAGCAGATGCTTGAACTTTAGGCAAAAGGAAGTGAAACCCTTCGAAAACAATAGTTGTTGAAGTAATCACATTTAAATGACATAAGCTTACTGCTAGGGTTGATTTTGGAGAAAATGACTCATGACCACTAGGGTGATACGAAAAAAAGAAAGAACTGAAATGAGAAAGAATGGAATTTATTTCAATTTTTAGACTTGCCAACAGGTTTAGATTCTCCCAGTAGTGTGTAATCTTTTTAGTGACATAATAACTTGATCTTCTAGGCTACCTTTATGTAAGAGAACCTTTTCTTTCTTTTAGGAGCCAATAACTTTCCATGATTTCTTTAAATTTCTTCTTATCAAAAGATATCTCATTAAGGATAGGTTGAATCTAAATGGACTTCCTTACACTCTCAGCTTAAATTCCTCTCTCTTTACTTCGATTCCAAAAATTATGGTCCATCTTGTAAGTGATACACTCTTAATCAATCCATTAGGTCTTTTTTGGACTATAATGTAATAAAGACTTTTGGTCATTGGTTTCAAAATGGATGAAATGGCTTTTTATGAAAGAATTGCTCTTCGACCCGAGTTTATAAGTTAAGAACCTTATAGGCAATATTATGCTTGCCCTAGTTTCAAATGTAATTTTTACCAAGGATGAGTTATTTCTTTTAATCGAAAAGGCTTTTAGAATGGGTGGAGTTGTAGGCGGGCCATGAGCCATGTGTTAGTTGCAATTTCTTTTGGGATCATAATTTTTGGTTTGTTACTTGCCCTGGCTTCTTTCAAGCTTAACTACTTTGACTATGTTTTTGAGGCCCTTTACTTAAAATGTGGGTCTTAATTCAAGAATGGGTTTCTATAGCCCATATCCTTTTGGACTTTAGGGCTATAGACTTGATTGCCTTATTTGTGTCGAGCACACTTTTCATTTTTTATTGCACATTTTCTCATTTTTCCTTCTTCTTTTTTTACTTTCTTCTTTTCTTTTTCATTTAAGGAAAAGATGATTATTCTTTCTTTTGGCTTGTAACTCAAAACGTATGTAGTTTGTGTTTAGTGTTTAGAATGGATGCCTTTCTTCATCTTAGAGGAAATTAGTTATCAATGGTGACAATTACTCTTGAATTGATCCGACGAAAGTAAGCACAAATTAGTTTTAACCTTATCTTTTAATAGGTGCTCCTAAACTCCTTTTTGCCCCATTGTGAAGGTAGTTCTCAATAGGGTTTAATTTTGAAAATACCCTAATAAAAGGTTTAATGAAGCTGACAAAGGATTTTTTGTTTAGGATATTGAAAAGGATTGCCTAACTTCATTTTGATTTGTGTATTAAAAGTAAGATGGACTTCCTTTAAGGAATCAGTCTAATAGTCTCATAATGATGTAACTTGACTTTCAAAGTGTTTCAAGGTTGGTGTTTAGGATTCGTTTTGCCTTTCTTCATTCTAAACCTTTTAACTAATAAGATATCTTAAAATAAGATAAATGCATACAAAGCACTTTATTTGAATTACTTGTCTTTTACAAACATTATGAAATCTAACCCTATCCTTGAATTGAGTCCAACTAGAATGCCCTTACATCTATTAGGTCTTGAACCTTATTTTTCAATTCCTAGTAGTTGTCAGTAGAATACCCTTTTTGACCCATATGATATTCACCTTGTATATTTGGGTTGTATTTCCTTAGCTTATATCTTGGCATTGGGGCTTTCTATTGCAATAAGCCTTTGTTTCTTAGTTGGTCAAAGACTTGAGATAACGAGGCAAGGATCTGAGTGAACTTTCTTTTTGGGTATTTTTGGGCCTTTTTCACTTGGTGCAAGTCTTGACTTTATAGTATTTATATATGCCCCCAAATCTGGTGGGGCTGGTCTTTTTCCAACCAGCCTCTTTATCCTTATGGCTTCTTCAATTTAGCTCTCGACAAGTAGAATGTCCACAAAACTTGCCATTATATTACCTAACAAGTGCCCATAATATGGTTCTTCTAATGAGTTAATAAAGATAGATATTAATTCTTTCTAAGAGAGAGGAGGAAGATTTTAGCTACCTTGCGCCTCTATCTTTGGATATATTCCTTAAATGACTCATTTTTCTTCATTCTCATTGTGCACAAGTCCTAAATTGAAGGAGTTATCTCAATGTTGTACTTGTATTGCTCATAGAATGCTTGAGCCAATTTCTCCTAAGTGTTGATCTGGCTAGGATCGAGCTGGGTGTACTAGGTTAATGCAAGCCCTGTTAGACTATCTTGGAAAGTTAATATCACGAGTTGATTATTTTGAACATATCTACCCATCTCATGGATATATAATCTGGTGTGTAGCTTTGGGTATCTGGTCCCATCGTACTTCTTAAACTTTAGTATTTTGAATTTTTCTAGGTAGGCTATGACATTATTTATAGAAAAGTCAATGATCCTAGCTTGCTTGAATCCATCATCATTCCTAAGTGCTCTCATCTTTTCAATTATTTGCTGAGTTAGCTTCCTTTCTAGTTCCTTAACACTTTCTTGACTCGGTTCTAGGTTAACCAAGAAAGAATAAGTCTTAGGTTGGAAAGCTGAATGGATCTTTTCTTTAGGAAGAAGTGCTTCAATAGATTTCTTCTATTGGGCTTCTAAGTGCTCTTCATTTGATGACATCATGGCTCTAAGTAGGACGATGTTTTAAATTAGAAAATTTACCTGTTTAGTTGTTTTTCCCACTATTTGCTCTAATGAACAAAACCTTACTTTTGTAGGGTTGGTGCCATCAAGTTTGTTCTTATTTCCACTTTGGCCATTACTCAATCCTCACCTGTTAGCAACTTCTTGATTTTATTTTCTTTTTTGAAAGAATACTCTTCTTTTTAAGGGAGAGAAAAGGACTTGAAAAAAGTGGAATACAAAGATAAGACTTATTTACAAGTTGTAGGGAAGGAATAGAAAAACATTTCTAAGGGATTGAGAGCTTGAATATTTACAATCGATCATTGTAGGTAACCTATAAGAAATATAAACCTAAGGATGTATAAGAGAAAATATTGGAAGGAGTTAGAGTAGAAGGTACAGAGAAAAGGACCTATAAAGAAACCAAATATTTAGAAACTTAAGGATACGATTGTCATGATGGTATTTAAACAAAAACTAATGAATATTTACAAGCAAAATAAAAGATGCAATATGAGGGCATGTAGATGCAGAGAGGGGAGCTGGCAAATTGACTATGATGTGGCGAGAAAAAGATTTTTATTGTGTCTTTGAAGTTTCCATCATATTATTCAAAAAATTATTACAAATACTCTAAAGTCTAGATCTTTTTCTTCTTGTGGTGTCTTAGCTCCTCTTCAATCTTTGTCCTTTTCTTCAACTCAGCTACCTCGATCCATTTGGCAACCTAAGAGATATGTTCAACATGGAATTTCTGGAAAGCTTTGACCTAGTAATAGGTAGCAACATCTTTGGGGAGTTTAATGATAGTAGCAAATGCATTAATAGGATTCATCTTCTAGGTATCTTTCCTATGAAGAAAGTCATGTTTATGGCTAATAAA
Organism: Lumnitzera littorea; assembly: GCA_024138015.1. Taxonomy (NCBI): domain Eukaryota; kingdom Viridiplantae; phylum Streptophyta; class Magnoliopsida; order Myrtales; family Combretaceae; genus Lumnitzera; species Lumnitzera littorea. Next base: position 93,894,562 of record JAMXBB010000003.1, read on the forward strand.
CCAAACCATGAGGAAGGCCATATTGGTTGTTAATTCTCTATTCTTTTCTTCTTGGAGGAAACTGAGCAATTTGGCTTATGTCGCTAGCAGTGTTGGGATGTAAGACTTCCCTTAAAAAAATTGGGTTACTAGCTCTATAATCCTGTAATGTATGTGAAATATCCCATTAGAAAATAAGGTAGTCTCAAATGCTGCCAAGATATAGGCATTGATTTTATGTTGTTGCTAATCTTCAAAGCTACCACAAAGGAGTTTCTGGTTGTAGTTGGATGGGGTTGTGAACTAAGTAAAAAGATCGTCTACTCAAATTATTCTCTAATGGGGATTTGCCCATATTTTGCATATTTTAGATTCATGGAGGCCTATAAGCTTTTTGAAAATCTTTGCAAGGCTAGTCATGATATTTAGGACTTATCTTTCATTTTCGACAAATGGGACTCCTAACATATAGGAGTATTATTCAACAGTTAGGCTTAGTTGGCATGGGCCAAAATGAAAAGATTGACTCTAAGGGTCCCAGAAGTGGACCAAAGACTATACCATGTTGATATTAGTTTGGACTTTGAGCAGTGAGAGGATGGGCTTAATCTTGTTTTCGATGAATTTCTATTGGTCTGGATTGAAAAATTGGAACCATCTTTCAAGTATCCTATTGGGCTTTAGAGGCTTGTGAATATAGACTTCTTTGGAAGGGGCCAGTGTAAGAGAGGACCTAACCATTTTCTAAGAAAAGAAATTACATCAAAACTATCTTATTTGCATGGGAATTACATTTATATCCTAAAGAAAAGAAAAGAAAAGAAAAGAAAAGAAAAGAAAACATTTACATGGAAAAGACTAGGAAACTTCATAGTTTATCTTTTTTTTTCTTGGTCTTGCTACATCGTGTCAATTTACCAATTTTAGGAGAAAGGTTCGTGAATGCAATTAAGGTAGTTTTTAAAAAGGTTCTTTAAGCCTTGTGACTTCACTTGTTAAAGAATACATTCATTGGTTACATTAAGCTTAAGTGAGGGTGGTCTAATCAACTCTAAGTGGTGGTTACACTATAACACCTGAAGCTTACACAATGGCTCCCCCATCCTAGGGTCTTAAGACAACTTGGGTTTAACTGTTTTTATCATATATTTGTGTTACACAAAGTAAGTTCTCTAATAAATTTGGCAAATTTAAATAAGCCTAACCTTACAAGGATGTTAGTATAATTAAAAAAATAAGAATAAATAAATAAATTACAATCTAAAATGCAATGTCTTAGAGATTAATTCAAAATTTGGAAAGTTGAATAGTTAACCCTCTTGACGATCCCTAGTGGAGTTGCTAAGCTATCGAGCTTAGTTTTTCTCTCGGTTTTTAATATTTTCTTTAACTTGGCCAATATTAAACCTTAACCCATTTAATATTGGTCTTCAACTAAGAGTTAAAGAAAACTAGTTTTTCTTTAAAAATTGTTCGAAGTCGCTACTTGACTAGAGTTGGGAAAAAAAGTTAAGTTATAACCAATTGGGTAGATTGGTTATAACTTAGCTATTGGTCTTTTGATAAAACCAATTTTATAAACAACTTTAAGAATAAGAAATCGAGTTTAGAGGTTAGGATTTTTAAACCCTTACGGGTACCAACAACTTCTAAATTTAGTCTTAGTCTTAAAAATCAACTTTTAAAAAATTACCTTATAAAGCGAAACTTAATCATTGGTTAACGAATTGAATAATTTAAGTAATTTAAACTAAAAATGGAAAAATAGGTTTTTTGGTTTTCTATCTTTGCTCCGTAGATGCTTACATACATACTAGTAATTTAAACTTATAATTTTTGTTGGTTGTTTTTTCTTTAAGAAAATGTTTGAGTTTACGTTTTTTATTTGGTTGTTTATTTAAAGAAAATTTTTAAAGGGTCCTAATCGGTTTATTTTTGGAAAATTCTAAAATAGTCATAATTTGGAAAATGGTTGATTATTTCATTTACTAGAAAAACGGATTTTTTTAAGTTATGAAATACATTATTTTTAATTATCATTATTTTTACTTTTCTTTATTTTATTTTTACTTATCCATTAAAGAATAAAACTAAACTAAGCTTTTTTTTATGTCTTTTTTTTTTTTTTATCTTCTCTTTTCTTTTTGTTCTCTTTTTGTTTTCTCTCTCTTTTTCTTATTACATTTATGGATAAAAGTGAAGAAAAAATAAAATAAAATAAAAAAAATACAAAACGAAGCAAAATTGGACCAAGATGCAATAGGCGTGGGTTGAGTTGTTGATCTGGGTCGGAGCTCCACTTGGGTTGAAGAAGAACCACAACAGCCTTGGGGTTGACTTAGGTTGATTCGCCTACCAAAACGAGCGGGAAAAGTTGGATTTGTGAGTTTCTAATTAGACTTAATGGGGATAGCAACGATGCTTTGGTGTCCTATGGCTGTTTGTGTAATGATCGTAGCTTGGGTAGTTGCAATTGGATATGGGCAGCTAAGGTGGTGGTTGCAAAAGACAAAAGAGAGGTTGGGTCTTGGTATTTCAAGGGTACTAGAGCTCATAGTGGTGGTAGTTTTTATTGGAAACTGCCATGGAGGACGCTATTGTAAAGAGAGAAAGAAATTGTACTAGATAGAGGAAGCTCGGATTTGAACTTGTATAGAGTGTTTTTTATTGAGCTCTATGTTAAAAATAAGTCTACAGGTCCCTATTTATACTAATCTTTACTTGAACGAGCTTAGAAAGCTCATTAGTAGAGAAATTGGCCATGAATGGGTGATGCGAATCTACGAACACGAGCTACGAATGGGTAATCGTCGTTCAAGTGGGATAAGGAATAGGAAGTGAAAGGGGGTAGGTTTTGACGATGAATGTGTATGGATATCACATACTATGACACAAACACAATTAGGGGTTGAGCTCGAAATAAGGTTCGATGCAACTCACGATCGCTAAATGTCTCTTGAGTTTCAAATGAGAGGTTAGATACGACTTACTAACTAGCTCAAATGAAGGGTTCACCACAATCTGAAGAGCAAGATTGATAAGAACATGAGAGATTAAAGAGTAAAACACACATAATAATTTGAAATGCAAGCTCTAAGAGCTCAAGAATATCTTTACTCCAAAAGGAATATTTAAGTGTAATTATTGTCTGTATATTCTTCTTTCTATCCTTATTGGCTAATTACAAAAGTTGCTATTTATAGTAAATTCTAAAACTTTAGTAGCAAAATTGTAAATAATATACAAGGCCCTTAAGCCCTAAAGAATGGCCCATAATTGAAATAAGAAAAACATTTACAAAGTATACAAAACTACGCATTTAAGAGAGTGGTCAGCATACGGTCATCTGAGTTGTTTGTAGGATCAAACCCGAATAGGGGATGGTTGGCAATCGGGTGTCCGAGCTGGGGTGGGATGTTTGGAAATCTTATTGTGCTTTGGCCGAGCTCCTAGTAAGGTCAACCTATAATTGCTACACTCATGGATTGCTTGGTGCTAGCTTTCCCAAGTTGTGCCAAGCTATTCTTTGGCCTAGAAGCCTCGGTCATCTGGTCTCTTGCCATCTCGCTAGATGACAAGTCTGATGCTGAATGGTTCCTTTTCCTCCCTTCGGCCTTCAATCATCATTCCACCCTTGGTAAGAGTAGGTTAATATCGGGTTAGGATTAGTCGGCTTTACCTTCTAGCAGGTCATCCTTGGCTTCTGACAAATCGGTCTCAACCTGAGGGTTGTTGCGGGTTGATTCCTATCATCATCACGAGGTTGAAAAGAAGTCATCCTTGACTTTAGGTTGTGAGCACGGGCTTGGATACTGAACGAGCTCCTCTTCCCCTTTCTCTTTACTATGGGCATTGGGCTATTCTAGATCTCCTCTACACTCGTAGGGGTTAAGTAATAGCTCTTCCCATCTTTTTGAACCATGTAGGTATTGTGGAAGCCATTGTGGATTACTTTCCGGTCGTACTCCTAAGGTTAGCTAAGAAGCAAATTTGCTGCATTCATAGGTACTAAATCAAAGTCAACTTTGTCTTCATATTAACCTGCCTTGAATGTTATCTAAGCTCTCCTATGTATATGGACTATACCCTTATCGTTAAACCACTTCAGTCCATATGGTCGGGGATGTGGGTAGGTTGGTAATCTCATCTTCCCCACTAACTTGGTCGAAACGATGCTGGTGCAACTACTTCCATCAACTACTAGGGAACATGTCTTCCCATTTACCAAACAATGGATCTGAAATAGGTTCTCCCTTTGACTTGGGTCTTCTTTAATGTCGGCTTGTCTGCTTGTCCGGGTTAGGGGTTCTCTTATCTCAAGATAGGCATTAATTGTTTCCTCACTCTCAGAGCTCTTATCACTTTGGCTCTTTACTTGAGTGTCAGGTCCTTCACCCTTCAAAATCATTACCCTCTTGTTTAGGCATTGGGAGGCAATATGTCAGTAACCTAAACATTTGAAGCACTTAACTTCTCGAGCTTTGGTATTGGGCACTCTCTCCTTCTATACTTTCTTAGCGTCAGCCTCATCAAGTTGGCTTGACTCTCCTCTCTCCATTCTTTTCTTAGATTTGTTCTTCTCTTCATACCTCTCAAGCTTAGGGCTGCCTTATTGAGGTCAAATGGTTGGCCTCTGGTGCCTTCTCCTCTTTTGTCTCTTAACTCTTAATGCCAAATTAATTTGCTCGTCCAATGAGTTGAATGGTTGTAGTTCGATTACATCGGCAATGTCATCTCGGAGTCTACTTAGAAACCTAGCAATGGTGTAGTCCCGTAGCTTGGCAATCTCACATCTAGTCATCAAGGTCTCAAACTCTTGCAAATATTCTTCAATAGTGTTTCGTCTTTGTCTTAGGTGTTAGAAAGCATAGAGCATCTCTTGTTTGAAGAAGGTTGACATAAAGCACGGATTCATCAAATGCTTCATAAGCCTTCAAGTTTGAATCGGCTCTTCTCCTTTGGCATCTTGCTTAGTGACTAACTTATCCTACTAAAGACTTGTATATTCAACAAGGGATAATGAAACCAGCTTAACCTTTGTTCACTCATTACACTCATAGTACTCGAACAACTTCTCGACTTGGGGAACCTAGTTAAGGAATTCTTTAAGTTGGTTACTTCCACTGAAGGTTGGTAGTTTAATCTTGATATTATCAAGTCCTCGGCCAGGTGTTCAGGGTTCATCCCTTGCATTCCAAGTTGGTCTATTCACCTTGGATTGGCCACTTCTGTTGGAGCTATGCTCGGCTACATCTCTTCTTGGCCCTAGCTCTCTTCTTCGAGCTTCTTAATTCACCTTGGAGTCAATATTCCTGTCATTTCTTCTCCCCGATACGAGTGGGTTTTCTCTTCTTAGCTTGGCAGCTCTTTTCAGCTGTTGCTCATCATTATCTAGCTCATTGGAACTACTTCCACTTGTGGGTGTTCGTTCCCTTTTTTTGTCTTGGCCATCATGTCTACAGCCTCTGACTAAACCAGTGAGTTCTTGGATAGAGTCAGTAAGATTCTAAATCTGATATTCCAAGTTATCAATACATCTCCTCAAGCATTTGCGAGGACTATCACCACCACTGTTGATACTATCTTTCGACATTCTTATATGTACAGTAATTTCCAGAAAATTGAACAAACATGTTTTACAACAAAAACACTACAGCAACTTAAAAACCACTATTACTTGGCTTCTGTAGCTACCCATAATTGACAAACACTTCTACAATAACTAGAATCAACTACTAAAAACTATTGTTACTTGACTTAATAGCATAATACTAAAATTATTAAAAATATGAACACACTATACTATAGAATGATAACTAATAGAAATGTTCAAACCACGAATCAAACTTTGAAGAACACTAGCATGCGTGTCTCCCCAAAGCTCTAATACCTGTGAAGCTGATGTGAATCTACGAACATGCATCGAACATGAGCCACCAATGGGTATTCGACACTTAAGTGGGATGAGGAATAGGAAGTGGAAGGGGGTTTTGATGGTGAACATATATGGATATTATGTACCACGACACAAACATAATCAATGTTTGAGCTCAAAATAGGGTTCGATACAACTCACGAATGCTAAATGTCACTTGGGTTTCAAATAAAGGGTTTACCATAATCTGAAGAGTAAGATTGATAAGAACGCGAGAGATTAAAGAGTAAAGCACACCCAATAATTTGAAATGCAAGCTCTGAGAGCTCAAGAATATCCTTACTCCAAAAGGAATATTCAAGTGTAATCACTATTTGTGTATTCTTCTTTCTATCCCCATTGGCCAGTTACAAAAGTTGCTATTTATAGTAAATTCTAAAGCCTTAGTGGAAAAATTGTAAATAATATACAAGTGCCTTAAGCCTTAAAGAATGGCCCATAATTGAAATAAGGAAAACATTTACAACTTATACAAAATTGCGTATTTAAGAGAGTGGTCGGCATGCGGTTATCTAAGTTGTCTATAGGATCAGACTTGAGCAAAGGATGGTTGGCAGTTAGGTATCCGAGCTAAGGTGGGATGTATGGAAATCTTATTGTGCTTTGGCCGAGCTCTTAGTGAGCTCGACCCATAATTGTTGCACTCATGGATTGCTTGGCACTAGCTTTCTTATGCTATGCCGAGCTGTTCTTTGGCCTAGAGGCCTTGGCCATTTGGTCTCTTACCGTCTTGGTAGACGATAAGTTTGATGCCGAATGGTTCCTTTTCCTCCCTTCGGCCTTTAGTCATCATTCTAGCCTCAGTAAGAGTAGGTTAGCCTTGGGTTAGGACTGGTTAGCTTCACCTTCTGGCAGGTCGTCCTCAGCTTTTAACAAATTGGTCTCAGATGAGGCTTGTTACGGGCTAATTCCTATCAATGGGGATGCTAGATTTTGAGGTATTTTTTTTTTTCATTTTTTGGAGCCAATTTAATGTCAAATTTTGACTAAATTTGGACGAAGTTTGGGATTTATTCAAAACTAGGCCATGTATTCTATATGATTCTACCATTAATTTGGTAGAATCGTGTACAAAAGCAGTAAAAATGGTCTTCATTTGACTTACATAAAGAGGAAGAAAACTAGAAAATCAGTCGAGAATTAGGAAGAAGAAAAAAAAGTAGCTGCGTGGTTACGTGTTGAGTATATTCTATAAGCCCTGTAATTAGCTACTCGAGGTTCAGTTTGTAGAATTTAGGGTGATCGAACATATTGTTCGATCTAGCCTAAATTTTATGATGAAGTTAGAATACTAGTAAAAGTGATTCTGTAAATTTGAATTTAGGAAAATAAGTAATAAAATGATTAATTAATATAATATATTTTTTTTAAATTGTCAATTATTTATCAAAAACACTTAGAACGAATTTTAATAACTAACAAATTGATAGAGATAAATTATATATACACTAAAAATTATAAAATAACTTAAATAATATTTAGAAGTATTTATTTATACCATATATGTATTTAGTAGGTAAAAATACATGTAATTACTTAAAATATGCGAAATAGGTTAAAATAATATTAAATAATTAAATAAAATACCTAAATATTTAAGGAAAAATCAAGAAAATTATGGGAAAATATGGAAATCTCCAGAAAGTAGCCGTGACAGTTTGGAAATGGAAAAATAAAATTAACCAATCAAAATATAACAAATAGAAAGTGAAAAAAAGATAAGATAAGGCAATTATCACATCAATTTAATGCATAAAAAAATCCCTAAGACCTCTATAAATATCTAAAATTTTATAGAAACTCATTTGGGATGTTTGGAATTGTAGAAAATTAGAGAGAGTTGAAAACAAACGAAAAATTAAGGTTTTAAAACAAATTACAAAATTTTGTGCATTTTCAAGTCCAAAATTTTTGTATAGACTACTTAGGGGTTATAGAATAGTGCTATGAAGCCCTTTTTCAAAAATTAATTTTCTAAATTTTTAGATAATTTTTAGGCCTTAAAATGATGCATAAAATGAGTAATTTTGGGTTAATTAGGTAATTAAATAGATAATTACTGATTTAATGCATAATTATATATTTTAAAATGTTGAAATCTGATGAAGTATGATATTTGTAACATTTGGGTATTAGATGTAATTATTAGGGTATTAGGTAGTATATATATAATAGGTAAAAATAGTATATTTTAAGTTAATTTTGTAAATTAGGATAATTAGGAGTAAAATCTGATTTATGATGAATTTATATATTTTGAGATGTTAATTGATTTTCGAAAATGATATTTAGAGTAAAAGAAATATTAGATGTGTATTATGTACATAGGTAATAATATATAATATGCAAAAATTGGAAATATAATAAATAGNAAAATATCAAATGTGTATTATATACATAATAGATAATAATACATAATATAAAAAATTGAAAATATAATAAATAGAAAATATTAGAATAAAAGTTGATATTATATTAATAATAGGAATATATACAAAAATTTGGTTGGAGACTTAAATTTAGATATTTATATGAAATATATAAAATTTTTTTATATTGAGAATAATCTTAGTATACTAATAAGGATTTAAGTGTACTAGGTAGAATAAAATATTGATTAGGAGTAATTATGATATTTACGATACTCGCAAATAATGTGATTAATTTCACATTATGCGTTAGAATGATTTCTTAGGGTTTACGTATAAAATCTATAATTGAACACCAAGCTGAAAATCTAATTTAGAAACTGAATTAGAACTCAGCTCGAAATTAGGAATCATTATAAAAGACTTAAAACCTAAATAAATGAGTATATAAAACCAAAGATAAGAATAAGTGCTATAAGATAAAACCAATCTTTAGTAATTATGTAGAAAACTGAAATAATATTTGTATTATAGGGATTTTTGGCGATGAACTAAACAAGTCTTACTTAGAGTGAGGAAGTGAGGAGCTCAAGTAAATTGGGATTAATACGTTATTGCATTTTCAAGTACTAATTTGTAGTACTTGGAGGCTTGAAATTGTATTTGATTATGCTTGTTAGATAGTTAATCATGTGCATGTGCATGTGCTTGTTTCTAAGTTTGAAGATATGATTCTGATTACTGTCCTAGCTTGTATTTGTGTGATTTGTTGAAATGATTGAACATCTTAAATTGGACCTAATTAAATATATGACTTGAAATTCTAAATCAGACATGTATAGCAACCCATTAGGGGAATATTAGGATTCTCTGGCCAAATACCGACCCCTTCAAAAGGGATAGCATTGATTGGCATAATTGGTCCCTTCTTCATCCTTAGTTGAACTAAGTGATAGGTGAAGAGGTCGCGACAAGAGTGAAGTCAATGGTTTGAAGGTAGTTGCGAGAAGAGCGGTATCTCTATTGCCCAAGGTTGGGTTTAGTTATGAGTTGTTGCATTAATGGAAACTCCTCAACTCGGATTAAAGCGGGTGCAATTCCTCTAATCTCACGATGGGCTGAACAATGTTATGCGATGGCATTTGTTTTAACATGCATTACACTTAATAATTTGATTGATAACCTTGTTCATGTTTGTTGTATGGTTTTAAGTCTCCACCCCAGCTTATTGAGCTATAGTTATTCATATCCTTATAGATGTTATTATCGGTGTTAGCTAGGAAGCGGCTTATATCATCCTTGAAGTTAGCAACTGTTGGACCTTAGGGAGTAAGTATATAAATTGAAGACCGGATACACTCTCAAGTATAGATTATTCTTTAAAGCTTTTAATATTAATTTACGAATTACTTAAGTAGATTAGGATTAAATTACTAAATCTTGTAAAGATATTCAGGTTATTTCAATATAAGTATGTATTTTGTTTAAGATTATAAGTAAATCACTTGTTTAATTTATGAGCTGTTTATTTCAAAGTGGGTTAGTCATAGACGCTTTATATAAATCAAGTCTAAGATGTTTAAGATATTAACTATATGGTTAGTTTCTATCTTAGAATGGTTTGTACAGTGAGATTGTTATGACTCTACTACTTCAGGGCATGACATATGCCATGAGCATGTGCATTGCAAAAAAATCGGGTGCGCAAAAATGTGCCCCCCTTTGTAATCTTCTTTGATTGAAGGGCTTTAGGCCTAGATCCAAATCTTACAGACCAGATTCAAATCGATCTGCAATGCGCTCTTTTTTTTTTAAATAAAAATAAACACTAATCCTAAAATTAAGCCCTAAACTACTTAAGCCACAAAAAATTTTCTACATTTTGTGATTTTTCCTATTTTTGTATTTTTTATAATTATTATATTTATTATTATTACTTTAATTAAATTTTTTATTTTTTTCTAATTTTCTCTAGATTTTTATTTTTATTTTTTTTTTCATTTTTCTAAAATTTTGTAAATTAGGACCTTTATCCTATTCTAAAAAAAAATTGAAAAAAATAAAAGGGGGCGGCGCAAAAATAGGGTATCTACAACATTTATGACATGTATATAAATAACTAATTACAATCATAAATAGAAGTGCTCTTAAGTCTTCAAATACTCTGATACGATTCCAACAAGTGGTAAAGCTACGATCCCAATTTATCTATCCAAATACTTATTGTGAAAGACTTGTGTTTTCAATGCTCTCATCATAAGGAGATCCTATATATATACAAAACTTAGATTTAGTTTTCGTAAGAGTTACGAAAACATTAGAGTTCTATCTAAAAGTATTTTGTTAAACGGTTATAGATATAAATATAAATATATATATGTATATATCTAAAGTATATTTTTATTTTCCAGTTTTATTATATAAGTTAAGTTAAATTATTAAATATTAATAATACATGTACTTATACCATTATATATAATATTTTGTTTCAATTATATTGAAACGTACTTTTAATTAGTTAAATCACGTTTTAATTATTATAAGGTTATCGTAGTATATAAATTCTTATAATATCATAAAGATATAAGTTATATTACCTAAGATTGTCTGATTTTAGTAAAAGTAGTGTCATTAGGTTTATGTGAGACTTATATTGGCGCGACTAGATTCAATAGCTAATTTAAGACATTCGGGAAAGAAACCTTATTAAGTTAGAAGTTTACAAGGGGCTTCGTGAGATTAGTCGAGGAATTATCAGACTCGGAATTTAAAAATATAATAAAATATTAAAAATATATCTAAAATTCTATAAATTTACTCTATTATTATTATTATCGGTAACATATGAATTAGGTCTCAAAAAATAACAAAGACTTAGAAATAAATTATAGGAGTAATATAATTAATATTGTACATAAAATAATATATAAAAGACATGTATATACATTGGGTGTAATTATTATATAAATATATGTACTTGTAATTGTGGAAAATACTTGAAAATATGCAAAAATTACTAAATAAATAAATAAAAACGAGTGAAAAATTATAAAAAATTACCAAACCATAACACAACTAGGAGACATCCCTTTAGGTGTACAAAAGCATCTATATATACAAATGCATACTTGAAATAGGAAAGATACCTTAAGATATTTGCTAATTAAATTGAATAAAAAAAATAGCAAAGGGATACCTGGAGAATCATTTTGGATGTGAGGGAAGCGTGGCAAACTCATGTACAGAGAATTGGTGAACTTATATATAGGTGAAGAGGACACATGGTATGAGAATTAGGTAGGAAATGGACATTTGGCCTTTGAAAAAATCCTTCCACCAATCAAAGCATTTTCTAAATTCCTAGGAGTACTTTCAAAGTGAAGTTTGATTATTTTGAATGTGGGGAAAAATCTATAAAAGCTTAGGAAGAGTTGAAAATGGTCTTTACAAAAATGGCAAGAAAATAGTACAAACTAAGATGATTTTCTATTTCTTAGGCTAGCCACCACTTGGGAGCAAGCCAAATTACATGGAGATAGTGGATACAATGCCAATGGAAGACAAACCCCCACCCTTAAATAGATGCTGAAGTTGTAAGTAGCGATGAGTTTTGGCTATTTTGTATTTGATTTTTCTAAAAATAGTAAAAAAGCTTAAAAAATTATAATTTTTGGTTTCCCTTAGTAATCTTTTGTGTAGAATCCAAAAATGTAATTAGATTCTTCAAATTCTAAGTTGAAATATGTGTTTGTAATGAAACTAGACAAAAAACGAACCGAAATTCTAATTTTTAATAGCCTAAATGATGTTTTGATCCAAAAATTTATGTATGAACATTTCAACATGACTAATTTGATTCCATGAAAAGAGTTTTCAAAAATTCAAAAGTTGAATTTTAGGGTTTTTCTTATCTAATATGCATGTGGTTGAAATCTTTTAAAAAAAGGTCTTTGATTTAATAATTGGATCATTAAGTGTTGATTTATAGCTGTATTTGACATTTGGAGTATTGGGTTAGAATGTTGGAGTAAGCAAATAAGGGTGTAGATGCTACAATTGTGTCATTTGAGAATTCAAAGTATGTTTAGTACAAGTTAGAAAGTAAGTTAGAAGGTATGTTAGAATGTATCTGGTGTGAATATGTTGAATACATTAGGAAAATGGAATCTATACTCAAGAATGGCTTATATTTGGACTGTACTTTATTTCTTGAGACAAGCTATAAGTTAGGAACTTCCTAAATAAGAATCTAACTTTGGATTGAGTATCAAAAACTTCATCAGAAGCTATGTTAGAATGTTGTTTGGTGTTGAATATTCTTGACCACACCAGGAGTTTGACAGTAGATTAGCTAGTGATTTATATATGAATTATATACCTATATCAGAGTCAGAAAGTGAGTAAAAAGGCACTTGCACTATAGCCATACTATAAGGTTGGGTCAAAACGCAAGTTAGAAACTTAGTTGGAAAGTAGTTTGATGAAAGATGAGAAATATAGGGGCAACTGGGAATTAAAGACGGTTGGTACTAGATATCGGACAATTGGAAGTCGGAGAGTAGATTAGAAAGTCGCTTTATCACTTCTAAGAATTTATTGAAGCTAGAACCTAGATCAGGAACTATTAGGCAACAATCTGTAGCAGTTTAAAACCTTGGTCAGAATATATTTTGCTTAACTAATATCTAATAAACACCTTAAAAAAAACTCACCTAACACAATTAAGGAACATATTTAAATGTCAAACCGAACTCATATACTATATATATATATATATATTATAAAAACTAAAGATGTTATGTTAATTTTAGGGATAATAAGGGAAAACGAGAACAACACACGAGGAGAATGAGCATCAGTATCCAGGTAAGTGGGATCGATGTTTCATCACATTTTGAAGTATTGTTTAAGAATCCTTAGAGACTTTGGTATATGTCTTGTTTATGGTTGTAAGTTAGTTGCTTATATGCATGCAATATGTATGCTTAAATACTATAGTGTTATTTGAGTGTTGGATTGATGTGTTGATAGCTTCATGATGTTATATGTTTTGAACTGTTTGAATTTGCTTGATCACCCTAAAAGTTATTTAACACAAACTCGGCTTAACCATTAACCGGACTTATATCACAACCCACTAAGGGAAACAATTTGGAAGTGTAGGCTAAACATGGACGCCGTTGTTGAGGATAACAGAAATAGTCCTCTCCCTACCTTGAGTTAAACTAATCAACAAGAGGGGAGGTCGTAGCTAGGTTAGGGTCAATAGTTTGAAGGTAGTTTCGGGAGCAGCGTGTTCTCCATTGCATAAGCCTTGGTTTAGTGATCAAATTCGTGAGGGCATGATGTTAAACTCCTCGGAACCTGGATTAGAGTAAGTGTAATTTCTTTGATCTCTTGACAATCGGTCAACATCGTGTGATGTCATTTGTTTGATAATGCATTATATCTAATTAAATTGCTTGAAAACTCTAATTGCTTGGTGTTAGATATGTGCTACTATCTACGTCTTACTTACTGAGCAAGTTTTCGCTCATTCCCCCATAGCTGTTTTGCAAGTTTTCATAGTAAACTTACCAGAAGGCTAATGAATGGGATCGGAAAGTGAGATTCAAGATTTACTTGATTGCATTTCTATTCGGTTTATCGATTATATTAACTTGTAAGAAAATTAATAGGGTCTCCTTAAGTGACATTTGTTTTCAGTTAATGAAATTTATTCCATGCTCTGCAAGCTGGTGGATTTTAGTGAAGTTTTAGCTGTAAAAATTATTTTTCAAAATCTAGTTTTAAAATTTATACCACAGGTTGACTTATAGTGGGTACTGAAGGGGTACTTCTAAGTATTAGAGTGGTGAATGCCTTATGTAGGCTATACCTATGTTAGTAGCTAAGGCAGCTAGCTTAGAGCATAGGTTAGTTTATACAGCGGGATTGTTACAACTCTCTGGTTTGGGGTATAATAGTTTGTACATATCTAATGATATGTATTACGGGTTCTTTTTAAAGAGATGACTTTTAAAGCGTATTTCAAGTTTTTGATATACCTATAGGCACTTATAACGAATATTATCATATTAAACCTATTTTATGTAGTTAAACTATTTTTTATATAATTTGCCAATATAACTTAATAATATAAGTATCATTTAACCCTAATATGTATATGACATATCTCGGTTGTAAAATTATTATTAAATATATTAAAATTTCACTTTTTTTTTTATCAAATTTGACCAGCATGCATATATGTAGTTTTTATTTCATTATTTATCACATTTTAGCCTATTATTACAAAAAACGAGCTTTGGTCACTAAATAAATTTATATAGACTCTCAAATAAATTTATAATAAATAGCTCAGGTGACCAAATAATTCCCCAAAAATTTATATAGACCCCTAAAAATATGGGGAATTTAGTCATCACTTGGATTCATGCTATTGGTTTATTGCCTATATACTTGAAATTACAATTTTACCCCTAAATTGCATTTAATTACCTAAATATTATTCTTTTATACAAAATTATTTTCAATATATCCTAATATCATTATAAATCACTAGAAGTTAGTATGTATCATTTCCATCAATTAATTACATAAAAACTCATTTATTTCACATTTTCAACTTAATTCTAATTATTTTTAGGGTTAAAAATTATGTTAAATACTAAAAATACTTAAATAAAAAATCCAGCTACATAAAAATCAAATATTATCATGTATATTCTACAAGAAAAAAAAAATCGAGCTAGAAACTACATCATTTGATATATTTATTTTGAAAATCAAATTCAAATGAATAGTGATTTAAAAGCAAGTGTATAAAATATTCTAAATTTTACAAAAATAAAAATATCACATGATAGCCTATCTAAAATAACATAAATAAAATTTTCTTCATAATTTTCTAGTTTGATTTAATAAGATTTAAAATTTAAAGAAAAATAAGGTAGAAATTTAAATTACTTATTTGTCGGTGCTTTAGTGGTCGTAGGGTGGTAAGTGGTTATCAAAAGGGCCAGACGCTATGGGTGCTTCATGGTGGTGGAAGGGTTTCATAGCATATCAAGGTTTGGTTAGGGAATTACCCTAGCTTGATCCTTGCTCTATTTTTGTTGAAATTTTTATATTTTCCTACGATTTTTCTAATTTTTTTCTTTCTCTAGTTTAAGTTCCTGAAGGTGTATTTGATGTAGGGGAGTTTTGTTTATAGTAGTTTAAGGCAGCCAAGTTTTTTTTTTCTTTTAATTTTTCTTCATTTTTCCCCTTAACTCCATTAAGTGCCCCAATTTACTTAATCTACCTTTTTTATTAAGAAATTCTAGTTGATAGGGAGATGTTACAGCAATTTCTAGCAAATTCTAGGTTGTTTCATTGCAATTTAGATAAGTTTAAGTTTGTTTTTCAATGAATTTATTAATAATATATGTATTATGTTAGTATTTGTTGCTTATTTGTTACATACATATATATATCTTATATATATCTCACATGTAATGAGTATTTGTACTCAAATAATTATATTTCTAATATATCTTTTATTTTTAAGATATATTCTCTACTTAATTTTATGAATTTAACAATTATTATATATAATTATGTAATTTCGGATTAATTTACAAATATAACTATTATATATACTACGTATACTCATAAAAATACGTGTATATTCATATAGTATATTTTACTATATTGTTTTATTTTATAGTTTAATTAACTTATCTCTAAGTCCTTATCATATTTTGAGCACAGTTTTAGGGGTTTCAATTTTTTTTACACTATATTGAATAATTATATTTTTAAGGGTCAAATTAGAATTTTGGGTCATATCTACCTTATTAGGTCACTTTAAATAACTTTTTTATCTTAGTTGTAAAGTTTGTACTCAATTAGATAAGTTTTCTCAGAGGCCATAAATCTAGGTTTGGTTGCCCTGATTGCAATTTTAGGGGTTCACACATACTATGAAGTATGAGTGTTCCATTAGTTATATGGTGTGATGTTTATGTAGTGAATGTATTGGAGATATGGACTCCACTTGTCAATGTTAACTGTGGTTGTTTTTCAATAGCTTGAAGTTGTATGAGGAGTAGTTAAGATTCCACTAATGGTGTGATATCTTAGTTCGTATCACAGGAGCATGTTAACTCCTTTAGTTGATATTCTCTGGTTTTGTATGTGATGGAAGGTGAGACTCATAGGTTGCTTATGGTATTTTTTGGAGAATTATGTTATAATAGTATAGTATATGGTTTACTTATTAGATGCGTTTGAGGTTATTAAGAGGTACTAAGCCTTTGTATGTTAATGTCTTGGCATTAACACGTGTTGGACTATATTGTCTTAGGTTTTGAGGTGTAATAAATAGAAAAGTGAGGCAACATTAAGGGAGGGATCTAACAAGGCTATAAACAAAATAAGAGATGGAAATTAGTGAATGGTTTTAGTGAATTCATGAGTTGCTTGGTTGGATATTATGTACTAATGAACATAATACGGGCCTAACTTACTACTCAATATTATACATAAATGAGAAGCTAGGCTGCTTGGCACAGTCCTTACTAAAGGGATTGATTAGAGCTAGAAAGTTGCACTAAGTAGCTAAAGCTAGCTTAAGGACCACAATGGAGGGTAAAATACATAATATTCAAGTGTATTTATGATTCAACTAGCTTGTGGCTTGTACAAATGAGGGTATTTATACCTATCTTTCTAGGGTAACCCTTACACATGTGACATTTTACAAAAAGTGATAAAATACCTTTAAAGGAAAGTCTTATGTAATGTACAAAAGGAAAGGACAACAATGAGAAAAGAAAAAGGAATATTTTGACATTATAGTTCAGTACAAATAAAAAATAGAGACATGTGTCACTATCCATTTGGATAGAAGTTTAGCTAGGTTTAGTGGCTTTAAAATATGTTAGAAATAGGTTAATGATTGGTTAGGCTGGAAGAAGGTTGAAAAATGTGCCATACTAGCATCTATCATGTGTAGCTCAAATACTAGTTGGCATAGGGAAGGTCAACAATACTCTAAGTAGGTTAATAGGTGGCATAGGAAGCTTAGAATCATGACAATCAAGCTCTTGGTCCGACTTGTTGAGCTATTGGGTAGGTTAAGCTATCGTTAGGTTGGGTTGGATCAATATAATATAGCTGTAGCATGGAAAAGGGAAGATTAAGCTGCTCGTATCCAATCAACAAGGAAGACTCTTTAGGTCTTAGTTAGATAGAGATGATTCATTGTTCCATGCTCTAAAGTCCCTTAGCTCAAGTACGGGGGAGGGGACCTTAAGTTTGATTCCTATCATCAATGATAATCACAAATAGTACTCCATTAACATGACAATTACTATGGAAAAATTTTTCTCGTTATTCATTCTTGAGGACAACGTCAACACTCAATACTCATTGCATGGCTAATGTTAAGGGATCACCATCTAACTTATCTACTCCATCATAGTCATCATCATACTCTTATAAGACCTCTTTGATGTCATCAAGCTCTTCTTCCCCTTCAATCATGGTCATAGCCCTTTCGTTTGGACATAAGTAGCTATGTATCCACACTCCAAACCTTTGAAACATTTAATTTCTCTTCTTCGTTTGCCCTTTGGTGCTTGTTTAGCCCCTCTATTATTTGGAGTAATAGGAGCATTCCCTTTAACTTCTTCTTGCTCTACTCTTTAAGTATTACTCTTATTCCATATGCCCCTATCAATTCTTCTATCATCATTACATGACAATCGAATAGATTCTGTTGACCTTCAATGCTACTTATATAGCTTCTTTTAATGTATCAATCTTCTATAGCTCTACAATGTTAGTAATTTCATATTTTAAATAGGTAATGGATTGAGCTAAAGTGTTCTTCTTCACCTTTACAACGATCATAAGCATCTGGAACTCCTTAACATAATGTTCTATAGTCAATCCACCTTACCTTAAGGTATGGAGTGTCATGTACATCTCCTGTTTATAGTATTTTAGCACAAATTGACCATAGGGTAAGTGTTTCATCTCACCTTAGGTAGATATATCCCTTTCACCTAACCTCCTCCATCATCCTTAAGGTTTCTCCACTATAAAGCGGTGTGTGTTAAAAATTTAAGGATTGCTAGTCGTGCTTTATTATCTTCACTATATTCATAGAACTAAAAAACTTTCTATATTTTGTGCTCCTAATCTAAGTATGTAACACTAAAACTGCTAATAGGAATCTACTTCCAAGTCTAATCACACACTTTTGAGCTCAAAGCTTAATAAACTTAGAATGTTGGATGCTCATTAGCCAACCGTTAAGGTAGAAACCACTCTCCTACAAAACTTTGAGTTGCATAGCTTCTTGAGCTATCACATACCATTAAAACTTTCCAAAATATAAGAATCCAACCACTTGGTGGACCTTAACAACTTGGTGCTCACCACTATTAACTTGTTTGATCTATTTTTGAGCTCTACCTAGCTATTCCAACCATTTTGGAAGGATTCAAGCTACATGGCCTTTTTGTACTAATTTGTCTTATATGCTAGTAAAGCACCAAGTAACTTTTTGATATGTGTCTTTTACATTGTCTTGGTATACTATTTTTTAGAGGGATATTCATTTTATCTTTCTCCATTTTGCTCCCTTTTTAGTATGTACTAAGAATGTGTATTTTCTATTTTTCTAGAGTATGCCCCTCTCATTGTCTCTATGTTGTATTTACCATAAGATGCTTACTATAAAAGGCTTCACCTTATAATCAATTGCAACACTGAATGAACTCTAGTCTCTTTTTCCTTAGTTCCAACAAGTCTTCACCAAATTCAAATTATTCTTATCACTTGCCTTAAGCAAGTATCTATGGCGAGTGCCCTCATTCACTAATTGTGTGTAATATCAAGTAATGCTTATGTTCATATTGTTCTTAGGAGCATGTATCCCAAGAATAGCTTCCAAGTTACTTAAAGTTGCATTGAAACCCATTCCCATTCCGATTATAGCTTAGTTAGACCTACCCCCATCAGTGTTCTTCATGATATCCTCGTATGTATTTCCCTGGTCATATCATCTTGGTATCAAAACCCTTGGTGACAATATAGGCAGTGCTGTTGTGCGTCAGGAGCTGTAGTGTAGTGTGAGAGTGTTGTTTGTGTAGAGCTATTTTTAATAGCAAGTTATAGTATTTTAGCTACTATATGTGAAGATACTATTGGTTGTTGAGTAGTAATGTTGAATCCTTACGTTCATGATGATGTTGGAGATATGGACGATGCTTTTGGTCATGAAAGATAAGGCAATGAAACTCCCATATCAATTGATGAACAAATACATGTTGAAAATTATAGCTGCAAATCTTGCGATCATAATATAAAGACT
Source organism: Lumnitzera littorea (assembly GCA_024138015.1). Classification (NCBI taxonomy): domain Eukaryota; kingdom Viridiplantae; phylum Streptophyta; class Magnoliopsida; order Myrtales; family Combretaceae; genus Lumnitzera; species Lumnitzera littorea. The sequence continues at coordinate 93,914,213 of JAMXBB010000003.1, forward strand.
ATTGGAGGGATGACTTCTCAATGCTATTCTTGTAGTTGAGCGAGTTCAGTTAGGTGAAGAGCAAGTTAATATGGCTTAAAGTGAGCAAGTTGATGATATTAAATGAGGAGGAAGAGTATGGAGGAGGATTGAGTTGGAAGAGATTGATGAAGAAAGGGATGATAACCTTAAGGACTATGGAGTGGGAGAGTTTTGAGCTCTACAAGGTATGGAAAATGTAAAATTGTAGTTTCCAACTTATTCAGGTACTAATGATATTGATGAGCATCTTGATAGGGAGGACAAGATTAGGAATTGGAATATCATGAGGTAAAGAGAATTCTAAAGTATGTTTAGCCACCTTAGAATTTGAGGATACATTGCAAGGTACAAGAATTTATTAAACACTAGAACCTAATAAGGAGAATGGGAAATCCAAACTTAGATTGAGATGAAAAGAATCATGAGGAGGAAGTATAAGCATTGATGACTATGTCAAGTTGTTCCAAATGCTAGTGATCAAGTGTGAAGTTGAGGAGCTTGAAGCATGGACAATGTTTAGGTTTATAGGAGGTTTGAAATTTGAGATAGGAACTATATTGCAAGTTTAAGAAATTGACACCTTGCATGATACTATACTAGTTATATAAAGTGATACACCGCACCGAGGTCTGAAATGAGCAATGGTATTAGGGTGAGTCTAAGCTTGTAAAAACCTTGAAAATGAAGATGGAAAGAGAAATGCATGAACAACAATGAAGGTAAAATAAGCAAAACCTGCGATTAGCTTCGAGGATATGATGTATTAAGGAACTATTGAGGACTTATGGCTTAACTCAATATGACACATGAGTTGGTCCAATGAGGATACTCACCACTTACCCTTACTTAAGGGTTAGGAAGAGAGTAAAAAAGGGAAGCAAGCACACTTAGCTCACAAAAGGAGAAGTATATTCAATATCTGATGTATGTGTGTGATGTGGCTACCTTTACAATAGGTATTTATACCCGAAATATTAGGGCAATAACTATAAATGGAAATGACTAAAAAGGGTAAAGTCCTAAAGAAGTACTGTACAAAAAATGGAAAAGGGCATAAAGAGAAAATTAAGAAAAACATCCGTCTTGTATGGAGGATTTTGTCATATGATTGCTTGGACACATGGCTCTTTATGGATGGGTGACTTTTTTAGTAGAAGTAGACAAATTGTACAATTAAGTTGGTGATTGTCAAGTTGAGGTGCTGAGTAGAATTAGAGGTCCTTTTGGGAAATCATGGAGGCGAATGTGCATTGGGGGTCTTCGGCACCAATACTATCGAGTTGGAGGTTAGGTTGGTCATGATTGAGTAGATGTATGAGGGGTTAGACTGTCATTGTAGTTCATTTTTAGGTTAATTGTACAATTGGTCGGGTGGATCAAGCTATTGTCTAAGTGCATCCCTAGTTAGCAATTGGAGACTATAGATTGACATAAGAGGGTTTGGCTTAAACAAGGCATCAAGTCGGTAGGCTGCAGCAGCTTGGACTCATCGGCTATAGGGTGAAAAGAGAGAACTCGCCTTGCCATACTTTCTAGTCCTCAAGCTTAGGTTAGAGGTTTGGTGGTCTACTTCCTATCATCTCCGCTAGGTTGATTGGGATTTAGGATCAAGTCTAGTTGGTCCTCATCTTAGCCTTCCTTGGAATGGTAGGGACTAAGGTCTGACATTGAATACAATAGACACCTCAAAGTCCTCTAGCAACTCAAATTGGTAAGTGTTGTCATTAATCTTTTGGAGGATCTTAAAGGGTCCATCAACTTTGGCGAATAGTTTGCTCTTCCTTTTGTTTGGAAATCTTTCCTTGCTTAAATGTAGCTACACTTGGTCACCGGGCAAAAACTACTTGGTCTTCCTTCTTTTTCCTTTCTCCTTTAATTTTCTAATAGCTTAGTCGATATGCTAGGTGAATCATTAGTAGATTTGTTGGAGGGACTAAGCTCTAGTCCTTGCTTTTAGATCTTCTTAATCAGTAGGTGCCATCGGGGTTTGATTGGGGGATAGTTCAGGGTTGAAACCATAGACTACCTCAAATGGGGCATGCCTAGTGGTGGCATGTACTGTCCTATTGTAAGCAAATTCGACTATAGGTAGGCAGGCATCCTAGTTCGCTAAGTTCTTTCCTATTATAGCTTGGAGCAGTGATCCTAGGGTGCGGTTGACCACCTCTATCTAGTAGTTGATTTAGGGATGGTAAGAGGTGCTGAATAGTAGTTTATTTCCTATCCTATGCTAAAGAGTTCTCTAGAAATTACTTAGGAATTTTGGTCTCTATTTGACACCAAACTTTTCGTTACTTTGTGCAAGTGAACTATTTCCAACAATAACAAAGAAGCAATAGCTGAAGCATTTTTAGTTTTGGTGTAGGGCATAGAAGGTGCCATCTTGTTGAACTTATCGATGACAACCATTACAGAGTCTTTCCCTTGGCCAATTTAGGGTAATCCAAGGAAAAAATCTATACTCAGGTTGGCCCATGGTTTGATCAGAACAGATAGAGGCATTACCTTCCCTTGTTCTACTCAGCTTTTTACTTTCTTATAGATGGTGCATCCCTTAATCACACAATGCACATTACGCTTCATCCTAAGCCAAAAGAACCCATCATTTAGTAGCTCATATGTCCTTCGTTCTCCAAAGTGCCTAGAGAGTCCTCTACTATAGGCTTATCTCGCTAGTAGCTCTTTAATTAAATAGGTTGGTATACACAATTTACCACCGTAGAGCAGGTAACCATCCTTCATATGGTACTCATTTACTATTCTTCCTTCTTTACAATGCTTGTATATAGGGTTAAAATGAGAATCATTTTGATACTACTCTTTAATCTTTGCAAACCTTAACAACCTGGATTGAAACTCAATGACAATAACATGTTTTGTTGATCAAGTATCGATAACTACATTATTCTTGCCTTTCTTGTATTTGATAACAAAATTATATCCCTCTAGAAATTCTATCCATCGAGCTTGGTATCTGGAAAGCTTAAACTGGCTTTGTAAATTTCTCAAAGACTTATGATTTGTGTATATGATGAATTCTTTTAGTAGAAGGTAATGCTGCCATACATGAAGAGCTCAAATTACAGCCAAAAGTTGTTTGTCATACATAGAATAGTTTAATTGCACTCTTCTAAGCTTCTTGCTATGATAAGCAATAGGTCAACCTTCTTGTATTAGCACAGCTTCGATGTTGACACTTGATGTGTCTTGTTCAAGCTTAAACACTTTATCAAAGTCTGGTAGAGCCAAGATTGAGGCAAAGGTCAACCTTGCTTTTATCTTGATAAAACTCCTCTCTTCTTTCTCTCTCAACTTGAACTCTACATTCTTCTTTTTTAGCTCAATCAGAGGCACTACTATGGTACTGAATCTATAGATAAAGTGTCGGTAGAATAATACTAATTCACAGAAACTCCTTACCTTAGAACATGAAGTTGGGGTTAGTCACTAACCTTTTCTTCATCAACCCTCAATCCTTTTCCATTAACTACGAACCTAGGAAGATCACTTCTTCTTGATAAAAACAACATTTCTTCAAGTTTCAGAACAATCTCTTTGCTTAGAGAACATTGAAAATAGCTCGGAGATGGTTAGTATGCATTGCTAGGCTAGCACTATAGACAAGGATGTTGTCAAAGTAAACAATGATGACAAATTTTTTGATCAGATCTCCATAAACATGATTCATTAGTTTTATAAAAGTGCTTGGGGCTTTTGATAATCGAAAAGACATGATCATCCACTTATACAGGCCATAGCGGGTCTTAAAAGCAGTCTTCCATTCATCTCTTTGTCTCATTCAAATCTGGTGGTACCCTGACTTCTAGTCGATCTTATTGAACACTTTCACACCACTTAATTTGTCCAATATATCGTATAGCCTTAGGATGGGGCATCAGTACTTGATCGTAATATTGTTAATAGGTTTGTTATCTACATACGCTAAGTGCTATCCTTCTTCATCACAAGTAATGTAGGCACAGTATAGGTGCTAAGACTCTCTCTCACATATCCCTTCTCTAATAGTTCGTTGACTTACTTTTGAAGCTTTATAGCTAGCTCAGGATTCATTCTATAAGCTGGTTTGTTTGACAAGGTAGCATTAGGTATTAAGTCAATGTAATACTTTATGCACCAGAAAGGGGGTAACCCTTTTGGTAATTATTCTAGGAATAGGTTTGCATAGTCGTCCAACAGCTTCTTAATGTCTAAAGGTAGTTTAACTTGCTCCTTTAATTCTAATAGTTGCCTAACCAATAAGAAGGCCGGCTTATTAACTTTAATAGCCTCTAGTAGCTCAACTAAACTCAAAATCTAAGCCTTCTTGGTTCCTCAAGCCAACTTGGCTTATACTTTACTTACTTGGTTCGAGATCATGGGGTATAGGGTAATATTCCTATCATCCTTCTCAAACACATATGTGTTCCTGAAACCGTCATGAATAACCCTTCGATCAAAAAGCTAAGGTCTGCTAAGCAATATGTATGACACACACAAGTATAACACATTACAAAGGATTTCATTAGAGTAGTTGCTAATAGAGATTGGTAACAATACTTGCTGAGTGAAATGCAGTGCTCCTTTCTCATTTAGCTAATGCAACTTATATGGCTTTTAGTGTGAGATAGTAAGCAACTTAAGATTCTTAACTATGGCTTCTGGTGTAAGATAGTGAGCAACTTGAGCTTCTTAGCTAGGTTGATAGATGCCATGTTGATGTAGCTCCTACTATCCACTATGAGCATACAAAGTTGATCATTTACCTTGCAAGTGATGTAGAATCAATACTCTCTCTACTCCTCCTCAGAAGAGGGTTCTATACTCATCGTACATTGGACAACTAAGGTTAGTTTGAATAGGTCCTCAGCAAATACATCTTCCTCAATTAGTTTAGTATTAACCTCAATTTCTTCCTCTACTTCTTTTTCCTCTTCAGGTTCCTCATCTATGCTATCTACTTCAATCTTTGAGACATCTCCCTTAACAATCATGGTCCTCTAGTTAGGATACTAAGCAGCTATGTGCTTAAACCCTTGGCATTAAATCACTTAATCTAGCTCATCTTCCCCCCAGATTCTTGTTTGTTCTCATAAGTTCTCGGTAGTACTTCACCATTAGTTGGTCACCCTTTCTATTTAGCTCTAACATCTACTCTTCTACTCGACTCAGCACTTATTAAGCTCGGTAACTTCCTTGAATAGGTTAGCTTGACTGACCAGGTCGGCTCATTGGAGGTCAGCTCAGTTTATTTCTCCTTTGTCTTTCCACTCACTAGGCTATTCTTATAGCTTTGTCCAACGTAGTAAACTAATGAAGTTTTACAATATCTTAGATGCTTCTTCTTAACCTAGTAAGAAATTTGGACACTGTTCAGGCTGATGGCTCATTTACTTCACATCATAAGCATTTGGAACTTTCGATCATACTCATCAACAGTTTAGCTCTCTTGTTGTAGCTCCTAAAGTTGAGCAAAAGTATCATATAGGTAGGTATTTGGCACAAACTTATTTTTGAGAATTCTTCTCATCTCAGGCTAAGTGTTGACTTCTCTTTATGCTTCTCACCTCCTCATGGTTTAGAAGTTCTTCCACTATAATGCAGCATACCTTGAGAATTCTAATGCAACATAACTCAAGAATTCTACAACAACAACCTTCACCTTCTCACAATCTTCATACTGATAATAGTAAAAAACACATATCAACCTTTTTCTCCCTATCCAAAAAGTTATCTACATCCCCAAAACCATTGAAGCTCAAAATCTAAAGCTTCACATGGTCGGCGGTTTAGGGTGCTTGAGCTCACTCCTCTTCTTCATTGTACTCTTCTTCTCCTTCATCCATATCATTAAGTCAATTCTTCTTCTAACGTGTCCTCTTACTCTTCCACCTCAATCTTGTTGACCTGGGTTCTGTCCTCTCGCAGGTTGAGTAGCTTGGGTAGTATTCTGCTCAGTCTCGGTAAGTCGAAAGGCCAATGCATGTGTAGCTCTAGTAAGGTTGGCTATAAGGTTAGCTACTTCATCAATTCATTCATTTTTACTTTTAGGGGTGCCCTAGAGTTGTCATTTATGGTAGATAGCACTACTATTATTATCTCCAATACCAGCGATGACACTAGAATCCATCATTCTCTCCAATAAAACTTAATAACAAACTTAGAATCTGAGAAACAATAGTCATTGTACCTCTAAGCTAAAAAATGCACAAACTCTTCCATACAAATGTCTAACTAATTTGCAAATACGAAAACTACTCCAAAGATAAATAAATCTAACCAAAACTTACTCTATTTCCGTATGTTTGAAATGGGGAAAAATAGAGTATGTAGCTATAGTGAACTGCTATGCCTCCTACTTACTTAAACTCTCACAGCTAACTTCTATACAACTACAATACACTACCATAGCAAATATTACTTACAAGAAAGCTCAATCACAACTTACCCAAACGAACCTTCACTTTGATACCAAAATGATATACCATGCCGAGGGTTGACAAGGGTGACAATATTGGGGTAGGTCCAAGCTTATAGAAAGCTTGAAAATGAAGATGGAAAGAGAAACACGTGAACAATAATGAAGGTAAAATAAGAAAAACCCATAATTAGCTCTAAGGATATGATGCACTATGGAATTATCAAGGACTTACAGCTCAACTCGATATGATGCATGAGCTGGTTTAATAAGAGTACTCACCACTTAGCTTCACTTAAGGGTTATGATATGAGTAAAAAAGGGAAGTAAGTAGACTTTGCTCACAAAAGGAGACATATATTCAATATTTGATGTATATACGTGATGCAGTTACCTTTACAATACGTATTTATACTTGAAATATTAAGGTAACAACTATGAATGAAAATGACTAAAAAAGGGTAAAGTCCTAAAGAAGTAATGTACAAAGAATGGAAAAAGGCATAAAGAGAAAATCAAGAAAAATGTCTATTTTGTATGAAAGATTCTATCATATGATTACTCAGACACATAGCTCTTTATAGATGAGTGACTTTTCTACCAAAAGTAGACAAACTGTATGATTCGGTTGGTGACTATCGAGCCATGGTGCTTAGCAAACTTAGGGCTCCTTCTAAGAAGTCATGGGGACAGATGTGCATTGGGGGTCCTTAGTACCAATACTATCGAGCTAGAGGTCGGCTTGATCATGACTGAGCAGACATATGATGATACGGGATCGAGATAAGAAAGAAACGATAGTGGATCTGGAACGAAAGAATAGAAATGGGTATTCAAAAGGAAGATGGGTACGAAGAACAGGAAGGGTTTTGATGGTGAATGTGAATGGATATAACTCACTAAGACACAAACAAGATCAGGGGTTTGATCTTGAAATAGAGTTCCATATGACTCACGAATACTAAACGTTGCTTAGGGTTTCAAATGAAGGTTAGATGCAACTCACTAACCGGTTCAAATGAAGGGGTTTACCACAATCCGAGAATAAGATTGATAAGAATGCCAGGACGATTAAAGAGTATGATCAACAATCGATAATCCGACAAATACTAACTTAAGTATAGCCTTGCTCGAAATGAGGAAAGTTTTACTCTCTACATATATCTCTGTATATCTATCTATTTATGTATCTATCTATCTATATCTAAGTACAAACGTTGCTATTTATAGCAAGTCCTAAACCTTAGTAGCAAAACTGTAAATAAAGTATAAGGTCTTAAACTCTGAAGAATTGGGCCCGTAAATAAAAGAAAGGGAAAACATGTACAAGAATAAAAAAACTGTGTGTTTTATAGAACTTAGCATGTAGTTACTTAGCATGTCTTAGGAGGAGTAGTATTTGAACTAGACGAGGTTGACAGTTGGATGTATGGGTTTAGGAAAGGGCCCTCGACATCTCGCATGGCTTGGCCGAGACACTAGAGAGGTCAACTCATAATTGTCGAGTTCCAAAATTAGTTGGCGTTAGTCTCTCGAGGTCTTGGCGTTAGTCTCTCGGGGTCATGCCAAGTGGTTTTTTGATCTCGGGTACTTAGCCTTATGGTTTCTCAGTACCTCGGCTAATGACAGAGTTGATGCTGAGTGATTAGTTTCCTTCCCTTCATCCTTCTGGTTGTAGCTTGGCCTCTACAAGCATTGATAGGCCTTGGCTTAGATATGGTTGGAGGCTAATTCCCATCATGTGAGGGGTTGGACTATTAGAGCAGTTCATTTTTATGTTGAATGTACAGTTAGTCAGGTAGATCGAGCTATTGTCTAAGTACATCCTTGATCGGTAACTATAGATTATAGATATATTCAAGATGATTTAGCTCAGATTGGGCATTAGATTGGCAGGCTACAACAACTTAGACTCATTGGCTGTAGAATGAAAAGAGAGAACTTACCTTGCCATGCTTTCTAATCCTCGAGTTCGGGCTTAGGTTAGAGGTCCAATTATTTAATTCTTATCACAAAAGATTAAAAGATAGAGATGGAATAGTCTTTATTGGATTTAGCCAAGTGGAGCTATAACATTGAGTTGTCTTACTCAACTTAGGGCTTGGAGATAGGTGAGAATAGATTAGAGTAGAAGAGGTGAGACATTATAATTTAGGGGTGATTAGAATGTAAAGGATGTTGAGGTTAATTGTGTTAGAAAGTTTGACAGATGACTGTCCTTCAGATGTATGACTGGTGAGGTAAAGTGTTTTAAGTATTAGGGTTTTTAACATATGGTTGCCCAATGTCTGAACTAGCATGCTATGGTTAAATAAGGAGAAGTACCGACCTTAAAGGTTGAGAATGAGGATGAAGAGGAAATGAAAGAAAGATTAGAAGAAATAAGACCTAGTAAAGTTGCATTAGAGGGTGAAGAGATTGTTGTGTTTAACAATTAAAGGGGAATTCTTAAATATAGTCTTGAAGCAAGCTGTGAGTTTGAGCCCTTCTATTGAAGATGAATAGTAGGAAAAATTACTCCACACAAGTGTAGATATCCTATTTTTACCACCCTTTTATTTTTATTTTTGGCTAGGTTTATAGAGTCAAGTTAGTGAGCTGTTTAGTATTGGATTAAGTAATAATAAAATATACATGCAATTTAATAAATTCTAAATCTTTTACAAAATTGGGCCCCATTAGTAAAATATATTTTTGAAAGGTCGAATACAGTTTAGATTCATAAAGATAGCCTTTGAAATAATTAGACAAATTAAAAGTAAGACTTAGAATTTATTATACTAAACTTAGGTTGAAAAATTCTTTAGCATGTATGTTTTTGGCTATTTAATTGTTTCAAGCATGTTTGGGTCATTTTTAAAACAAATTGGATCAAATTAGGTTTAAGCTTGAGTGTTCAATTTAAAGTTAGCCTAAGATTGATGGTTCAAATAAATTTTAAATGTATGACGTATTGAGAAAGATCAATAACACAATTGGCTAACGTGTTAGGCTTGGTTGCATAAGATCAAGGGTTTGATTCTTTAAAGCAACCGTAGGTGTGTATTTTTCCTTTTTGGTGACATGCCATGCATGTGACCACTTTCTTCTTCCCTATCCAAATAGCATGTGAGAAAGAAATGGAAGAAAGCGAGAAATCTCTTTGAATTGGGACTAAATTAATCAATTTTTATCAAATTTTTTTATGTGAATCTACCTAGAATCTCATGTACATTCATTTAATATAAAAGATTCAAATTAAAAAGTGATAATAATTATTGGTCCTATATAAGATATCAAGAAGGGAGGGTGAATTGATATTTTTGAACTTTCTAAACTTTTTCAATGTAAGAAAAATTACCCCTCTTAATAACTTTATTTGGTAAATAGTGATATTTTAATAATTAAATATGCAACAAATAATAAAGCAAATTAAAAGAGTATAAGGAAGGAGAAAATTAGGCTGAGATTTATAAAGCTTCGGCCTTATACATACTGCTTTCTTCCAGCTCTACTATTAAGAAAAATTACCCCTCTTAATAACTTAATTTGGTAAATAGTGATATTTTAATAATACAACATGCAACAAATAATAAAGCAAATTAAAAGAGCGTAAGAAAGGAGAAAATCATGCTGAGATTTTATAGAGCTTCGGCCTTTTATCTACTGCTCTCTTCCAACTCCATTGTTGGGGACCCAGTCTATTCATTAGTACTGTTCCACTTGATCCACTAAATCAAATCATAAAGAGATTACAAGCACTTGTCATATATAGACTTTACAACACTCTGCTATGTCTATTTGGCCTCTCAGCAATTTAGGCTAATACCTAACTATAGAGTACAAATGTACTTGTTTCAACACTTAAACAATAAAATAATAATTTCAAATTACAAGTGAGAATAAAAATATAAATCTCAAATAATTTTGCTCAAAAGGAAAAGATGATTGTTGTAATTTTTGCTTTGGTGGAACTTTTTGAAGAAATATCTAAAGGACTTTTTGTGGCTTTTCAAAAGGTTGAAATTGATTACACTTCTTTATGTATAGCAAAAATTTTTCTTGAGTTGTGTTCTTGTCTCTAAAAGAAATTTTGAATCCATTCCCTTTTTATATTGAAATCTTCCAATGGCTAAATTTTTATAGATTATCTTCACTTTCGTATTTATCCAACCGTTAGTTGTTAAAGATAAATCCTTGGATATTTGGAAAAGATCTCGATCAATTAAATTCAAAAAGCAACTCTTCTTATCTAGATTAGATTAGATCAGATATACTTTAATCCGTAATCATTAGATAAGCTTCTGATTTGAAATTGAGGAAGAGATATGCTTAATAAGCAATCTTTTGGATAAGCCTTATAATTAAGTTTTGAAGTTGCACAAGATCTGATTCATCCTTATCCTTATCCGTATTTGGGCATATCTTGATTTTTCAAAAAATTAATTTTCTTAAAAATCCATATGGATCATGATTCCATCTAGAGTGAAATGGGATTAAGTGTATTTCTCCAATACACTTAATCTAGTAGAGCTAGGCCTTGTTGAATCCGAATCTCGATATTAAAATAAATCTCATATTTCCAGATCAATATTCTGAATGACCTTTTGAAGAGTACCAATCTTTATTTCTTTGAAGTTTTTGACCAGGCTTTTAAAGTGCTATACCACTTCTACTTATGAAGCTTTTGAAAAACTTATTGAAAAAATTTCTGGTTATTCTCTTTTTTAATCAAGGCAGACCTTCTAAATAAGTTTCTAAAGACAACTTTGATTTGTGAGTATAAACTTTCTATGAACCCTTCTAAATGCCTACAATCTTAATGATTAATTAGTATTTATCTCTTTTTGTTATCATCAAAATATATGAGAGATATTTAATATTAATGAATCTAAAAAATAAAAAGTTACGATTTGTATCAATGAGAACTCAAATCCGATTTGAGTTAATCTTGAAAATTAAAACTTAATCTAGTCATATACTTCTGTATATATTTGAGTTTAGGAATCACAAAAACGGAGTCAATTCCTCAATTTAGCCTCAAATCATTCAAAATTTGCCTCTCACTCTCTTTAGAATCTCCATAACTTGAGCAAAACTTCTCTTTATGATTTATAGTTCCATAGTAGAAATCGAGTTAAGATATTGTTTTCAATGGATACTAGAGTGTAAAATAAAAGATTAATAGTAAATTTTGCTTTATTTCATTAGCAAAAGATTATGTAACATAAGATATAAGATTTAAGATGAAAGTCACAAAATTATTAATATTCCCCTATTTTTTGATGTATGTATATTTGCCAAAAAAAAAAAAAAAAATCAATCAACTTATAAATTTTCTTTTTGGAGCATATAATTATGGAAATTAATTACAGTAAAGATTATCAAGGAACCATCAATTTTTTTTTCAAGGTTTTTTGATTAATTTCCTTAAAAAAGGGAAGAAGAGGACTTTAAAAAAAAAAGAAAAGAAAAGAAAAAGTATTTTATGACAAAAATTAGTTTCATGATGATTTATACTTGGTTGGTTTCTATTGCAATGCCTGATGTGTGTCGTACTCAAGGTTGTCAAATTTGTAATTCTAATTAGAATTATTAGAAGGTTTGTAAAATTGAAATATACAAACGTAAGTTTTTATAAACTTTGCAAAATAGTTTTTTAAAAAAATTTAGATATGTTTATTATAATTATAAGAAACTTGAAATATATTATGGAAATAAATATATGAAGAAATTAAATTGTTTTTCCATGAAAAAAATTATTAACTATAATTTAACATTCACGGAAAAATGATAAGCAAAGTGGAAACTAATTTTTTTCCATTATTTAAAAAAATGATAAATTAAAAAGAATTAATGACTTCAACTCATTTTGAGTTATTCATAGTATAAAATTAAATATATGGCTTTTGTCATGATTTTTTTTTATTGGAACTGGAATTCGAATAAAGGCTATGATATCAAATAAGGGATTAGGAGAGAGAGAGAAAAAGGAAAAAAAAAATTAGAATATGATAAAGAAGTTGATTTAATGTTTTAATAGTTAATGAGATAATAGAAGCCTAGTTACATTTTTTTTTATTTTAATTTTTAGTCATTCAACTTATATATGTAAAATCAATAAATTCGGTTAAAAACGTAAATTTTTACCTAGTTTGATATGTAAAATCGGTTAAAAACATAAGTTTCTATAAGAAAAAGATTTTAGACACGAGTTAACTTAAAGGAGCTTCCTAAAATAGTAAACTTGTAAAATCACGTAGGTAAAATCGCAATTATAACAATTATGACCATACTATTAAGAAATAACTAAATGCATAAAAAAAAGGAAGGATTTTAGCTCTCAGGTTTCCATTGCAAATTATTTTTCCATTTTAAGGTCGTTAATTTTGTAGGTACTTATTCTATCATCCCATATTGACCTTTGTAGTAAAATTTTATTGACTTATTAGGTTGTCATTGTTCCGATAAAGTTATCTACATGAGTCATCACCCTTAAGGCATTTCCTTCTATGTTTTCCTCTTGTAATTGGTTTTAGAGTTAAATTTCTACCTCTTTATGTCATTTTTGTATTACAATTACCATCTTTCTCTATAATTGTCAGTCCCCTTGTTCCCATTTTCTTTAACCTTTTGTCAATATAATAATTCTAGATTTGTCGATGTTAGTATTAGGTTGTCTGTTAGATAAAATGAGCTATGATTTTCAATAAAAGTTTCCAAAAAAAAGTAGAGGTTTTCAAAATAAAAAAAATTGATATTTAAAGAAAAAAGAAAAAAGGGGATGCAGTGTTGTTAAGAAGAAAGGACTCTTATAGGATTTGAAAGATTGCCTTTTAAGTGGTTTGGCTCAACCTAAAGCTCGTAATCACTAATTTTTTAAGCAAAATGTTTGAAGCTTCTAAACAAAGGATAGCCACAACAGAGTAATTTTTGAGTAAGCACGGCAAAGAAGTTTAGAACGTGGCCTATACTTGAGCCTAAGTGCCTATTGATACACCATCTCAGGTAGACCTATTTAGAGAATTATAGGTTAATGCAACCAAAAGCAGCAACAAAGGCATAAGGAATTGGAGCAGAAATTGATGAAGATGGAGGAAGAAATCTTTCAAGAAATTGAAAAGAAAATGGGAGCTCTAAAGGGTCACAATGAGTAGAGTGATTTAGGCTTGAGCAATGTTTGCACTCTTGAAGACCACAAGTTAATGGAGAAGTTTAAGGTATTAGATTTTGAAAAATATGACATAACAAGTTACCTTAGGCTCTATTTTAGGCATTATCTCCGTAGGATGGGCCAATTCAGCAAACATGAGCAGTTGATGATTCAGACTTTCCAGGATAAACTAATTGGGCCAGCATTAGCATTATATGCTCAACTAGACTTGGTTGACTTTGATACTTGGGATAAGTTAACCAAGGCCTTTTATCAATAGTACAATTTCAATGAAGAAATCATTCTCTCATTAATTGACTTGAGTAACATGAAAATGAAGCCAGCCAAGTCATTTGAAGAGGATGCCTAGAGATAGAGATCTAGGGCAGCTCAAGTCACAATATATTTCTTAGAAAATGAGCCAATCAATGTGTTCATCTACACATTAGGTGATTATAATCACCTCTTGGGCCATATAGCCTCTAAATTTTCAAACATAGTCACAGCTAGCAGTCGTTTTGAAGATACTATTAGAGCAGGAAGATTGATAAGGAAGAAATTAGCCCCATTAGATTTAGAGGCCATTGTGGACACTACAATGCCCCATTTAAAGGTCTAATGCCTTAAACATTAGCCTAGAGCATAGCTAAGATAAGCAAGGGCCGAGAACATACAAAAGGAAGCTTTCTCATATTTTGATTCCTATGTCTTAGGCTTATTACTGCTCGAGAGAAGAAGGTTTATTGCATCTTAAGACTCCAATGCCAAGGTATAGACCTCAAAAATATGACCCAATATACAATGCAAATACTACATGGGTTAACAAGGGCATGTTATTGATAATTGCTAAGAGATGAAAAACAAAATCTAAGACTTAATAGATGCAAAATTGGTCCAGCTAAACTTCTTTAGGGATCTAGGGCTAAATGTCTATATAGAGCCCACTACTAACATGATACAAGGTTTGGAAAAGTTGCTAGAAATAGATTTTGGAAAAAAAGGGTTGAAGCCCTAGAAGAGGAGTTAGCAACATTAGAAGAAAGACTAACAAGCACAGAAATGACTGTGGGTTTTGAAATCAAGCAGCTCTAACACTTAACTCCTATTACAAGATGTCATAAGCTTAAGCATGAGGATGATCTAGGGAAAGAGTAGTTAGGAACAAATAAATGAATTGGGAAAACCTATGTCCAAGACAAACTTGACCATAACAGGAGGAGGCAACTTACATAGTTCAAGATTCCAATCGCCCAAGTGTTTAAGTAATGTCATTGCTATGGTCTAAGAAAAAGGGTTGTTGCCTTAGGAGAAAAGCTAACAATGTTAGAAGAAAGACTAATACATATAGAAATGGCAATAGGTTTTGTACTCAAGTAGCTCTAACACTTAGCTCCTATTACTGGTAAGACATCACAACCTAAGCTTCAAGATGATCTAGGGAAAGAGCAGTTAGGAACAATAACACCAATTGGGAAAGCCTAGAACTAAGACAAACATGTCCATAGCAGGAGGAGGCAACTTATACAGTTCAAGATTCCAATGGCCCAAGTGTTAAAGTAACTTAGAGAGGTAGGGTTGCTAGTATGTAAACCCCATATGAAGAATTACAAGCTAAGGGATGATGACCTTAACAAATGGTGTGAATATCATATAGGTTAAGTTAGGCATTCCATAGAAAACTACTAGAAATTGAACTATAAGGCATAAGATTTAATTGATGCAAAGATTATCTAGCCAAAATTTCTAGATGCTAATGGCTCTATTGGTAGTGGTATCCCTTCCCTAAGTTATAAAGTATCAAATAGACAACCTCTAATATTAGACATTGCGATTTTGCTATTGCCATCCCATAAATGGCTCACCATTTAAAGCAACTGGTCATATCTCTAGAAGATTAATTCAACTGAATGAGCCAAGTTACAAGGTTTTAAAGGGATGGTAGCTAGAAGTAGAAAAGAATTTTAGTTCCTGTATTTCTTTTCACTTTGAAGTTTGTAATGTACATAAGCTATTTGAATAAAGTATTTTTCGTATGGATTTTGTTATTCTACAACGTGAAGTAAGCTCAACTCAATAGGGGCATATCTTTGTCCCTTTACTAATGAAACACTTTGTGCAGATTTAGGGCAAGTGAAAATGGATAAAGTGAATATTGAACTTATAACTTAAAATTTTCTACCTAAGGGAATTGTAACACATTATTTGGAACGTTTGGAATGGCAAAAGGCAAAACATGTCCCAAACATCAAACCTAAACACACAAGAGATGAGTGACACAATGTGAGTACTTGAGCTCATTCCTTAAAGGAGTTCTGTTTTGAACTTAATACAAATGTTAAAATGATTTTAAGCATTCACTTTGCCATCCTTATATACAATTACCCCCTTACAAAACCATTTGAGCCTTCTAGGGATTTTTCTTAACATTAGCCTTGTTAAGAATCATCCCACATTGAGGCAATTAGGAGGTTAGGGTTGTTAATTTGGAGAGAAGGGAACAAACTAACTTGTGCTTACCTCAGTTGTACTAATTTATGAGCAATAATTGTCATAGATAACTCAATTTCTTGAGAATGAGGAAGAGTTTCAAATTGTACACACATCCCTCAGTCCTATACACTCATTTAAACACCTTAAGCCCATCAATTTTTCTATACACTCCAAAGACATTGCACTTCCTTAAGCTCATACACCTTAAACCTATGGTTTTAGGGCTTTACGTCTCTTAAAATGAAAACTTAGAAATATAGAGTATGATCACCTTAAAAAAGAAAAAAGAAAAAAGAAAAAAAGGAAAAAAAAAAAGAAATGAAAAAGAGAACAAATGAAAGTGAGCAAGTTGACCATCTCTATAGATGAACCCAAATTGCTAATAAGCCCAAGGTCCAAATTTGCGATGGAATCTCAAGATGAAAACCCATAAATGTCTAAGGTTATTCAAAGCCTAAGTACATCAAATTCTCGAGCCTAAAGAAAAGGTCTAATTGTAAGGCCTTACCTACTCTGCTACCCTAATGAAGCTCTTTTGATCAAAGAAATTGACTTATCTTAAGTAATGATTGCTCAAGAAATTAAGGCAAGCTTATGGTTAGTTTGTTCCTATAGTTCTTGGCTTGTAAACCTAGAATTTAATAAAGATTTTGTTTCAAAATTAGCTGTAACACATTGATATCCATTTGCTTCGAGCATTGACTAAAAGCATTAGATGTAAACTCAAAAAAGACTTAACTAATTGACCAAAGTGTACCATTTACAAGAAGGATTATAATTTTTGGAATTGATGCTAAGAGTGAAAACAAAGTTATAAGAGTTGTGAAGAAGTCCTCTTGGACTAAACATTTTAATTAATGATACCTATTCCTTAAGTAGAACATGAAAGATCGATTAAGTACTTTCCCAAGGGCATGAATGGTTATTTACTCCAAGTTTTGAATTGATGCTTCTAGAAAGCTAAGAAATCATGAAATTTACCATAAACGAGGAAGAGAATTGAAGGAATGAGTGATTATTTGGAGAGTAGGATAAGCTTACCACTTATTTGTGATCTTTAAAGTTGGTGAGACTCCCGTACAGGTTAGTAATGCTACTTTCCACCAAAATGAATGCATTTTTAAAAAAGATTTTATCAAAGCTTTATGCATACCCCAATTTTTAGAAGAGAAATGAAGAGTTTTCAAAAGTTGTTAAAAAATATTTCTTAAAAAAGCTAAAATTTTCAAAGAGTTATTAGAAACCCCTTAAGCTCAAGTCTAGATCAATTTGTCAAAACTCATTGAAGTCCTTGAAATTTCCAGGTTACCTACCTTATAAGGCATTATCCATTTCTTAAAGTAATCATAGATTGCCTACTCGGAAGAGCACTATCCTATGTTTTGTCGAATTTCTTGCTCATTGGGGTGTTATCTAGTCTTTTATAGGATTGCTTCCTCATAAAAGAACTATCATTTTCTTTGTTGGATCGCTTGCTTATAAGAGCACCATCCTATCTTTATCGAATTGCATGCTTGTTAGGAGTAATACCTTATTCTTTCTTGAATCACTTGCTCATAAGAGTACCATCTTATCCTTTAACCGATTGCCTGCTCATTAAGACTGTCATCTGACACTTTGTTGGATCATTTGCTTATAAGAGCACTATTTTATTCTTTGTTAGATTGCATACTCATTACAGCGCTATCCTAATTGTCTTCTTTAGGGTCATTTGTTTGTAAGAGCCCTATCCTCTCTTTTGTTGAATCGCTTGATCATAAGAGCACCTTCTTGTTTCTTGTTGAATCGCTAACTTATAGGAGTGCTATCTTATCTTTTGCTACATCATTTCCTCATTGAAACGTCAACCTATCCTATCTTCAAAAGATTTATCATTTCAAGTTATCATTTGAAGGGAAAAATGGCATGTCTTTTCATCTTTGATGTTTTAATCATACTTTACTACAAAAAAAGGCAGCTGTAGATACTCTATTTTTGCTGTCATTTATTTTTATTTTTTTGCTAGATTTATAGAAAAATACAAATAAAAATGAAAAATTGGAAAAAAAATTTCAAGAGTACAAGTCCAAGTCAAGTTAAGTTAATGAGTCTTTTAGGGTTAGATTAGGTAATAATAAAATATACATGCAATTTAATAAATCTAGAGTTTTTAAAAAAATTAGGCTCCATTAGTACTATACGTTCTTGAAAAATTTAGTACAATTTAGATTCATAAAGATGGGCTTTGAAATAATTGGACAAATTAATAATAATACTTAAAATTTATTAAATTAAAATTATGTTGAAAAATTATTTGTCATGTATGATTTTAGTTATTTAATTGTTTCAAGCGTGTTTGGCTCATTTTTAAAACAAACTAGATCAAATTAGGTTTAAGCTTGAGTGTTCAATTTAAAGTTAGCCCAGGTTTAATTATTTAAATAACTTTTAAATGTATGATATGTTGAGAAAAATCAACATCACAGCAGGCTAAGGTGTTGGGCTTGGTTACATGAGATTACGCGAGAAAGAAAAAGAAGACAATGAGAAAGTGAGAGAAAATCTCTTCAAATAAGGATTGGATCGATCTATTTTTATGAAATTTTTTATGTAAATCTACCCAAAATCTCTTATATATTTATTCTATATAAAAGATTCGCATTGAAGATTGATAATAATGAATCCAAGAAGTAAAGTATTTAGGTTTACATCAATGATGAACTCAAATTTGATTTGAGTCAATGATTGTGGGGTGGGGAGGGGGGGGGGTGGGTGAGTGTGGTTTGATATCGAAAGAGGTCACATGCGTGTTGTGTGTCGTACCGCTCTACACGTGACTAAGGAAATGATTTGACTTGTACATATTGAATGATCAAGTGAAGTAGGATAGTGAGGAGGAGCAGGCAATCCTAGTAGACTCTAACATGTCAGGTGATAGGTGGTGGAGTGTGATGGCATCAAACTCCATAATGGGTAAAGAATGAGGTGGTGTTCTTGAGATGTTTGTGTGTTTTGATTTTTGAGACAGAATTCCAGCAAAGTAATAGCATTAGTAGGGGTTTGTCTCTTGTCCAAATAATAAAGTGAATAGGGTATTTATAGGAGATGGTAGGCGAATTCGATCCATTGGATCATAATATTGATCAATGGTTAGGATTGAGGCTTTTTATATATATGGTTATCAAGTAGGCTTTTTCTATAGGTTTATGCCTAAATAAAGGGTTTTATATTTTATTAGTATAAGCCGAGCCAAGCCAAGAAAGTTTGGATCGAGTAGACTGATCTAACGGACCTTACTTTAAGCCCACAATATCAAATCTCCCTTGATCATCCCAAATTCTTAAGGGCTTGACTCTCTAAACCCTATCACTTTAGTCTAAAGAGTCAAATCCACTTCGTTATTGGGCTTAAAGTCTACGAGTCAAATTTGGCCCTCTACATTTTGCCTCCTGACCAAAGTCTTTCGAACGCAATCGAAAGGGGTTTGGGCATTGAATGAGTCTTTCAATTGACTTCAGTGCGTGGGCACTATTGAATAGCTACGTTGCAGCCAATTTTTTTCGAGAATTGACTTAATGGACGAATTTATAGCACCTTCACATTTATGTATCATGCCTCAACCGAATGAAATTATACATTGCCCCTATGAGTAATCACATACAAAGTTAATAATTCTTCATGAGTTAATAGGCTTAGTCTTCCATTCACCTTATATGAAGTTTTTCTTTAGGTACACTGTATTGACTACTTTGAAAAACTCTTATATGAGTAGCTGATCACATTGCTTTTATACCATGCCTAACCTTCCTTTAAGAATTCAAGCATAATCATATGTGTTGAAGGTGTTAGTTGTTGCATTGTCTCATTCTCTTTGATAATGCATAATATAAGAGTTGGTTGTTATCACCACAAAATGCCTAATTTCCTTTAATTGTATAAAATCCATCGCATGTATGTTGCCACCCAATAGATTATTCTTCACTACTTAACAAGTTGAATTCTTGGTTGACCCTATTCCTTTTATTTGTCTCATATCAGTGGATTTGTGAACTTGCGATAATGGAGATTTAGTTATTTGCTACCAAGTGATGCCCATGACTGATGTTGCAATAATCAAGTCTTTCTTCTTCCTCTTTATGGCCATAAAGTGTAGTCATTTGATTGAGGATTTACAATAAGGCAGTAGGAAACAACACACTAGCTTCATTTTTGTTAAGAATTAACAATGGGAACGATGCCCTTACTCTTGAAGTAGAGTTTGTTCTCTAAAATAAAAAACATCTACAATAGATCCCATAAATGCCAATTTTAAATAACTATTCATCAAAATGAAAAAGCAGCCATGATAAATTATTATGTGATCTTCTTCAGTGTAGATACCTTAGCACAATCTTCTCACAAATTATCTATAACGGAACGAGAATATTCCTTCACACAAGAGGATAGATGTCACTATTTGGTAAATATTTAGCAAACACAATATTTTCTGTTGCTGCTTATGACGTAGATATATATATATATATATATGTATATATATATCAATATATTCCCATTCTCTTGCAAACATTCCTTGATTCCATCTTCTCCTATCCTACACACACTTTCCTTTGATTGTATTTCATTCGATTTTTCCTTCAATTGTATTTCATTTCATCTGAATTCATTTCATCTAAAGCACTATACAGCTCTAATACAATCTTCTTCTCTTCTAAATCTTCAATACACTTCCTTTTCCATTCTCTATTCTCAGTCTTTATTTACACCTAAATCTTCATTCTTTTCTCTTCTTCCGTTTTATTTCTAGCTTCATTGAATTCCCAAACTTTCATACATTCTTTTTCAACTTTACTTCACGTCTCCTACGCTTCCTTGCTTTCATTTCATTTCTTTATTCGAAACCTCAACAGCACTTCCCCATATGCATTTCTCCTTCCATTTCTCGTCTTCCATACACTTTTTCTTTTTCGATTTTGTTTCTATCTACCTTACACACATTTTATATAGTTGCCTTCTTTCTTCTTTTTCTCTTATCTTTATCACCAACAACCAACTGTAGCATAGCTTTAGAATCGACACCTTGAAGACCACTTGAAAAAAAAAAACATTGAATGCTATTTGAAGATCAACAACTCCTCAAAGACCTTAAACATTGCCACAGAATAGAAGAAATAATAATGCCAATGAAGGAGATTAGAGTTCAAGGAAAAACTAATTGAGGAAAACCTCTTAACGCCTATATTTCTTGGTAAGCTTGTTTTATTTCATTTATTGGTCTTTTCCATGCTTCGTTCACTCTCTTCTATTGTGTATATTCCTCATTCATTCTATATCATAGGCACCTTTGTTTTTAAATTGAAGTTCCAGCGTTTCCTATTCGGAGCTCAAAATTAACTGAAGAGACAAAAATTACCATTTAAGAGCTAGTGGCTGGCTACCGTACCTACCCAACCTAACAGGTTAGTCTTCGAAGTACCTTGAGCTTCCTTAAATTTATCAATCAAGTTATGCGATTGCACATACTATGTTCTATCTCAACTGTTACCATTGTCCATACTTTCATCCATACGAATAGATTGAACATTATTGCCAGTCTGGTTATGTGCTTCATTGCTTTGTACAAGTCCATACTGTTCAACTTTTGGGAAGGGTACTGAGAAACTTGAGCTTAAGGATGTACTACAGGCGATGTAAGCATTCGTAATAGATTGACCCACCAGCTTGATTGGTAGGAACTTTTGAAAAAAAACGTGATTTCTTGTCGCTCTTTGCCTCCTCATATTTTCTCTGAATCTTTCGTATTGTAAATGAATTGTGCCCTATTTTAGGTTAGCAACAATGCAAATGACTTGCGTACTTCCATTTAGTTCGATACAATACTACTTCAGGTAGCTCACATATGGCAGAATTCAAGGATAAAGCACTTTGACATTGACCTACTATAGATCACAATACATGAATTCGAAATAGCTCAACTTGAATAATGATAGTTAGCTTATTACTCCTTAGGTTGTAATAGCCTGGAATCTCAAACTTAGCTAAGATAGCACACCCTCCCACAACTCGTACTCTTATATAGATGATTTTAGGAATATAGTCTAAATCTTCCTCCCCTGTGAAATAAGCTTCAAAGGAATAAGCTAAAGAAATCGAAATTTAAGTTATGCTCAATCTTCCAAATTGAAACCAACCAGATTTCTGGGTTTGAGGATTGTGCATTAATTTATTCTAACAAAAATAAAATTTTTTGAAACCACAAAGAGGCTAATGTTGTATTTGATACACACCACGAAAGATGGGCATTATAGAATCCAATCTCAAGAAATCAAATATATATGAAGTCTACTGCTTTTACCTCACGGCCATGCATGGACAACCCTTGAATCAAACTACAATATGTTATAGTATCATGTTTAGGCATTTCTTCAAATAAAGCTATCGCTCTCTCTAGGTTCCCACACTTGGCATTCATATCTACTAGTGCAGTAAGAACATGACTTCCATGAAGATGGATTGATCTCTCACTCGCATATGTATCCACTTGTTTCGCTAAATCCAAACATCTCAATTGGGAACAAGCCAACATCAATGCAACTAATACATACTCATTAGGCTCAACATTTTGAAACACCATATTACCAAAAATATGAAACTGCTCATTGGGCAACCCATTTTGAAAGTATCTCGAGATCATGGAGGTCTATGCCACTATATCTCTCTCAGGCATTTGTCCAAACAAAGCCCTAGTAGACTTCATATCACCATTCTTTCCATACATATCAATCAACGGCGTAAAGGAAATTACATTCCTCTTAAGCATTTCATCGAACAACTTCCTAGCACTCATTAAATCACCAACGCTTACTAATCTATGAATCGTTGCCTCCCAGGACTTGACATTTCTAAAGGGCATTTCATAGAGAATGTAGTGGGCTTTGGATTACCTTTACCAATGAAGGCTTTGACCCAAGGAAGAGCTTCAGAATCTAACCAAATGGTGGGTCTAATGATGGTCTTGCCTAATAAAAGTTGTCAGAGTCGCGACGGTAAGCTCAATCTTAGCGATGCCATCTCAAGAGTCCTTACTTCCAACTACTATAACCTGAAAACATCCGAAGCTTTAATTGTACAAGAGAGGGGGAAATAGTGAGAGAACTGATGGAGTACACGAGAAGGGTGAATGGGAGTGTCGAAGTGGATGAGGGAGGAGGAAAGGTGGATGTATCTAGGTGAGGATCGGTTTGGTGTTTTAGGTGAGCATTAAGTGGTCAAAAGTGGGTCAGACGGAGTGATCGAGGAAGAGAGGGATAAATATGTGTCCCTAAGTCATAAGGTTTTGAGCAATAGCAATAAGGTCAAAGCACCATCTTAAATCTCGATAGGTCCGAAGCATTGCTCTATTTTATTGTTGAGAACTTAAATCTTTTTCATCTTCCTATCAAAGGCCCTATAGAATTATAAGTCAATATCATGACTACATTGGAAAAGCATAGTAGAGTTGAAACTTTGACCAAATGTGCTTCACATGATTATAATAAGAGAAAACCTTTTTTAAATCATTTGTATATTCCTTTCCTTTTAGGAATATATATATATATTCCTAAAAGGGAGGAATATATATTCCTCCTTTTTGGATGTTGCATCAATTTTTACTATATAGGATGAAGAATCCTTGAAAGGTGATCTAGACAACAACATGAGTTGTGTTTATTATTTGTTCTTGCTTTTGTAAATTGTGATATTCGCATATATGCTTTTATGTATGACTTTGTGCTGATATTTTCCTTCTAGTACGTCAACACTATTAATCCTTATATCCTTCTCTCCTCCCCCCACCCCCACCTCCCCCCCCCCTTTTTTTTTTATCCAACATGCAATAGTTTTAATAATGTTAAATTTCTTCCTTTTCATCACATAACTAATTGACCTTTGTTATTCAATTTCTCATGTGATATTGAGAGATGGGTAAAGAGTCCAAGAATAAAATGCCCAAGAAAAGTAATGGCTAACAAGTGCTAACTGTCCAAGACGATCACATTTCGGTCGTGCCTTTGCCACGAGATAAGTGGCCATAATGATAAAAGAAGATTCCTTTTAGGGTGATGTAAGGAGACAAGACTAGTTTAAACAATCGACTATTTAGGGTGCCTTATACTTCATTAGGCGAGAGACTCAAGTGTATGAGAGAAGAAATATAAAAGGGGATTCAGTGCTTCGATTCAAAAATGAGAAGAAAGAAGTCCCATTATCCGAAAGCTGGTTTCGTTTCCCTTAGATTCCCATAGTCGGTTGGGCTGATTGGGTGAATCATATCTTGAGCAACTCAGCCTATGTTTATGCTTTAGAGAGGGTGAACATATATTTTCTAGTGTATATTTTCTCCCATTTCAGTTTTCCTCGTTCCAACGACATGGAGATTTGGAGGGCACTGATGTGTTGTTAGAGTACTCAGATACACATGTTTGTGACTACGTGGCGTGAGGTCATACCCACCCTAGAAGATGTCAGCATACTTCTGCATCTTCATGATTTCGGTGCGACTGATATCGCCACATCTACAATCTCTAAAGAGGATCGAGACCTAAGCTTGACTTTAGAGGGTAAAAGAAAGAAAACCATAGACACTCATAGAAAAGTTACTTTTAATGCTTGGGTGAAACATTTCTTCGAAGGGGATGAAAAATACGAGTGAGTATCAACACTCTTACTTTTATTATTCCATTTTGTGAATCTAGTTGAATTATCTGATAAACGGTCTCTTCTTGAATATATGAATTGGAGGCTTTTATTGCTTGTTGGATATCATTGTATGTGTTTCCTGATGGTTCGGAAGATGGCATGAGCCCACGTTTATTTTACTTAGCAATTCGTATAGCACGTAGAGAGCGTTTTGCCCTAGGGCTATTTTACTTAGGATCATTATACTAACGTCTCAATCTCTATCATGAGGCCTCTATTTAATTAATGGGTTGGTTCACTATCGTATCTCATGTAAATGTAGTATTCTTGCATATTTTTTTTTTGTGAGTGGTATAAGGGATACTGTAGATTCTGTCTTGACGGGCCTAAACGTAGTGAGCAGTGAGCTTGGGCATGGGTCAATAAGCAACCTCTAGGTGCTTTATTGGATGTTTTGGACAACTGTAAAGAGATCACTTTTCGCCCCTACGCTAGCAAGATACCTGAATATTTGTGGTTCCCATACTTTTATCCAAAAGGATTGAAGGATATCAAGAATTTGCTCGATGCAAGGGAAAAACTTGATGCTATTGAAGCTGGTTTCATCCTTTAGTGCTCACTCGAGGGTCTTCCCTCTTTACTTGACTAGGGTGACTCCAGCAATCATTATTTGGAGTGTAGGGTGATGTTATATACACCACACTGAGTCACTCGCCAATTTGGTTTTGACAAAGGGGTCCCCTAAAAAATATCAATTGATGATGACTTTGATGAGTGCTATAGATTACTAAGTCCAGATGGCTTTAGCAATATCTAATTGGGAGTGAGGTAGTTGTTTTTTCCATCTATCAGTTGCTACGAGATTGCCTCCACTGGTTGGCTTACTTACTAGATAGGTTGCCTAAAAGACTTTAAGAAATATGTGACTACACCAATTGAGAGCGAACTTTCTGTGAAGACTATTTATAAGGATGAATTTCTATTTCGGGCTCCTAGTGAGAAGAAGAAGCCACCTTCCAGTACAAGAAATAAGAACAAGAAAGACCATTTTACCCCCAAATTATGTGTCATTAGACAAATCAAGTGTTCACGAATTTGTGAGGTAACTCGTTAATATCATCCTTTTTGTATTTACACTTTGTATCTCATGACTTATTTACTCATCACTCTTCTTTGTTTCTTTATAGGACAAGAATGGCAGAAGTGCTGTTACCACTTTGAAGAATAATAAGACATCCAAGAAACTCCCTTCTATTCTTTCTCCTTTCCCTATTTGACATGGCTTTGGGAAAACACCTCGAGCAAGTGATCACCCTATTAAGGTTGCCAATGATAGTGAAAGTGATGATAAGTCTTTAGACACTGATGAATCTCCCGACGACATGAATGAAGGTAGTGATGGAGACCATCCACAAGGTAATATTGGTGATTAAGAGGAAATTCAAGACCAATCTATTGTTGAAGCGGATCAGCCAATTGAGAAACAGATTGAAGCTTTGAAAGAGTTAATCAATA
This sequence comes from Lumnitzera littorea, assembly GCA_024138015.1. Classification (NCBI taxonomy): domain Eukaryota; kingdom Viridiplantae; phylum Streptophyta; class Magnoliopsida; order Myrtales; family Combretaceae; genus Lumnitzera; species Lumnitzera littorea. The sequence goes on from JAMXBB010000003.1 coordinate 93,940,441, forward strand.
TTGTTGATCGAGACAACCATGAAACCATACACTTAGAAGAGGTTGATATCCAAGAGTATACTGAGGTTCTAAGGGCAGCTAGACTCTTTGATAGCTAGCTAAATAGTATAGTAGACTACATTTCCTTAAGCATCGTCGCAGTTGTTGACATTACCCTAGTGTATAGTTGGATTCTTTCACCAGTGGTTCATGACCATACCGACCCTATTGTAGCTATTACGATACCAAAGTAAATTAAGGGAGGTTCATCCCATATAGTGGTAGTGAAGACACCTTAGCCTTCTGGTGCATATTTTCTTCATTTCATGGATTTACAGTTCCATTGGATCTTTTACAGCTACTGGAGGAATTATGGGCTATGGAGGGTGATTTTTGGATTGGATCTATCTGTCATGGTAGTGAGGTGATAAATGCTATAATATCCTTCCTTAGGAAAGCTGCTTCACTTTTGGACAAATCTTGGGAAATAGTACCTATTCGAGACTTGCAGCTATTGGTAAGCAATGTTGTTGGAGCACATAGCTTGAACTTCAAATTACTAAATATGGAAGTGATCGCCTCTAAAGCCCAAAAACTGTTAGAATCATAAGATATTGTAGAGCGACATGATCAACTTGAAGTTAAGCTTAAAGTGGTTAAGTTGGAAATGGAAAAACGTATTGGGGACATAGATCGCAAGGCTTCTATTAGATCGATGCTTCGTCGTTGAGTGATCCCCGTTTGAATCTTTTTATTTATGCATCGGGCTTTTATGCATGTTTGTAGAACCTGAATGAGGGAATACTTCCCCTTTATTACTTGGACTTTCTCCTGCTTTTTCTTTTATGTCATTGAATGAATCATTGTACTAACTCAATTCTTTTATGAGCATTAAGAATGTCATAATAGTTATAGTGCGCGTTATATTTAGTAGCACAACCATGATGTATATCATAATAACTTTAGATCAGGCTTTAAGAATTCATTTAAAGGAGTAGAGTATAGAATGTTGCGCATCTTATGTGTAAGCAACATTTGACTACAAATTTGCAATCCGTCATTAATAAAAACAGCATTCAACGTGTTAAGGGGGTATTACCCACTTCTTAACCCCATTGATATGATCATACATAGAGCATTAGATAGTGAAATTGAGTCATGTATAAAAGGTGTCAATTCATATGCCCATGAGACAACACTCTTACTAGTTAGCATAACATGAACCTGTAGCTATCGTGCCCTTAGGAGGCAAAGCTCTTACTAAGTAGTAGTGACACTATGCTTACCTTGGTTAGGTGTTAATTTGAAAAACAATTGACTGAAAGCAATCTCATATAACTAGAGCCCCATATTTCATTTAAATTGTGATGTGTCATACTCTTTACATATGAAACTTTTTTATGTATTGGAAATTTATAAGTGCTGTAATGGCATTAGTCTTGGGGTTCCAAAGTTTGCAATACCTGCTCTCATGTACTTCTTCAATGATGAATGGCCCTTCCCACTTAGGCATAAATTTTAGTGTTGAAATACCTCGATGCACATGCTCTGCTGTATGAAGTATAACATCACCTTATTGAAATGATCTCTTCTTCACTAAACAATTGTAAGCCATTCTTAATCTATGTTGATAATTAATGAGATTATGTTTTGTGGTGTCATGCCTCTCGTCTAATGTTTCCAAGTCTATCATTCATAGTATATCGAGTTCAAGCTCAGCATTTATGGCCAATCTAGTAGATGGAATCAAAACTTTTATTGGAACCACTACCTTAACCTCGTACACCAACGAAAAAGGAGTTGCTCGCGTTGGCCTTTGTTTTGACATCCTATAAGCCCAAAGCACCAGTGGTAACTTATCATGCCATTCTTTATGATTGTCATGTACCATATGACTAAGGACTTTCAATGAACTCTTGTTTGTTGCCTCAACTTACCTATTTCCTTTTGGATAGTAAGGCGGGGATTTAATATGATTGGTATTGTAGGAAGCCAATAATTGTCAAACATGAGAATTGATGAAAGGAGTTCCATTGTCGGAAAGGATGCGCCTTAGGATCTTGAATCGGCATATAATGTTCTCCTTTATAAAAATTGCTACAATTGGCCCCGTTGATTTCTTTAAGGGAATTGCCTCCACCCATTTCGTAAAGCACTCAGTTCCGACTAAGATCCAAATATATCCCTTTGATGGAGAATGTATAGGTCTAATAAGATCGAATGCCCATGTATTGAAAGGCTAAGGGGTTGTAACACTATGAAGTGTAATTGTAGGGGTATGGATAGCATCATTATGTTGTTGACAAAAAACACATCTTTTGGTAAAATTGAAAGCTTTTGCTTCCATTGTAGGCCAATGGTATCCTCTATTAAGTAAATAATAATACAATTTTCTTCCTCCTTGATGCTCTCCACACTCTCCAGTGTGCACCTTAGTCAAAATCGTTTTTGCTTTAGGGGGGGCAATGCATTTTAAGGGTTTCCTCCTGAATGATACCCTATAAAGCTCACCTTCATGCATGAGATACTTTCTAACCTTACATTTTACGAGTCTAGCATCCATATCATTTGTGGGTAACACATTATTTTCTAAGTAGTCAATATACGGATGCCTCAAGTCTTTTATGCTAGACACAAAATTGCATTCGCCTTGATTAAGCACTCAAAAAATTTGGGACAATGTGTTTGGACATGGAGCATATCCTTCGCCATCGAGGGGCAATAGTAGCTTACATGTTAAATTCGTCAATATAACGGGGGCCCCTCCTCTCTACACCAAATCTGGTGATACTTGTCCAATTTTAGAGAAGCCTCCTTTGCTCCAATGCAGCAAGACAATACCCCTTTTAGGCCTTTGTAATACAACATTCCCTTGATGTTGATGAAGTTTTTTAATGTTGAAACGGAGGCTGCACTAGGATGCGCCAACTGTTCCATAAACGAGATGCACCAATCATTATGTACCTCTTCTTGGTCCTCAAGAAAATTTAATGTTGTACAGGGGATAGATTTCTTTATTACTCAGACATTCATACCCTTACTTATATCTTAAATCGAAATTTTGGATGCTAGAGTGGCCAAAGCATTAGCATATCGATTCATAGATTTTGTTGTGTGCTCATATCGCATGGAGTTGAAATTTTTTACGAAGGTTTACACTGTAGCCCTATAAGGCGCTAATGTCGGTTCCTTCAATCTAAACTCACCCATAGCTTGCTTATTGATTAAGTTTGAGTCACCTCGAATACATAAATTATGTGTCTTGACTTCTTGTGCTGGCAATAAGCTAAGTAACAATGCTTCATATTTTGCCTCATTATTGGTGCATTGAAAATTAGGTTTAGATGCCAGTGGTACTTCATGACCCTCAAGTTATGTTAATACAATTCTAGCTCCCTAACCCTAATTTCCCGTTGACCCGTCAAATTGCAATGTCCATTCTCCTTTTGTTTTAACCATGAAAGAATCCTCATGAAACTCAACTGGTATAGCATCCTTACTCAAGCTCTCTTGTGCGTTTGGGAAATGTGCTAAAAGATCAGCTAAAGCTTGTGACTTAACAACTTTAGGAGATTATACCATAATATTGAACTCTCTAAGGAAAAGTAACCATTTTGCTATGTGTCCTAATAAGGCCAGTCGAGATAGTAAGTACTTGATTGGATTAGATTAAGTCACCAGATGGATCTTGTGTGCAAGAAAGTAGTGCCTTAATTTCTACATGGCAAATACCAGTGTGAGACAATGTTTCTTACAAGCCAGGTAATTGACCTCTCTCCCTTGAAGGGTTTGGCTCAAATAGTATACAGGTTGCTCTCAACCTTCCACTTCTTATGCAAGCAAAACTCTAATAGATTTGTTAGTAGAAGTAAGATATAAGACCAAAAGTTTCCCATTTATAGGCATAGTCATAGTCTGCAAGGAAATCAAGACTGTCTTAATCTTCTACATCGCCTCTTCATGGATTTGATCTTGTTCAAATGAGACTCCTTTTTTCAAAAGTTGATGCAACATAGATGAAATTTCTATAAGTGCAGGCATAAATCTTTTGATGTACTAGACCATTCCCATAAAGGTTTTCAATTCCTTCAAAGTGGTGAGAGATGGCATTGATCTTATGGCTTGTACTTTTGCAGGGTCAACATCAATTCCCTTTCTATGTACAGCAACGCTAAGAAACTTCCTTGAAGATGCATCGGAAATACACTTTAGAGGATTCATGCAAAGTTTATATAGCCGACATCATTCAAAGACCCTTTGTAAATGGACCAAATGATTAAGTGCTCTTCCAGACTTGATGATTATGTCATCAACATAATCTTTCATACAATCATACATCATGTCATGAAAGAGAGCAGTCATTTCCCCTTAATATATGGCGCTTGCATTCTTAAGTCCAAATGGCATGACAGTATAATAGAAGTTTCCAACTGGAGTGTGAAAGGCCATGCACTCTATATCTCCTTTCACCATCTTAATTTGATTATATCCACTAAAGCCATCCATAAATGAAAACAGCTTATGACTTGCGGTTACATCTATCAAAGTGTCAACATTTGGTAAAGGAAAATCTTCCTTAGGGTAAGCTTTGTTTAGATCACGAAAATCTATGCATACTCTTATTTGTCCATTTTTTTCCTCATAGGAACAATATTAGCGAGCTAGGTAGGATGTTTGATTAGCCTTATGTAACTAGCTCATAACAATTTTTGTACCTCCTGTTTGATTTGGACTTTAATCTTAGGACGAAAAACTCTTTGCGCTTGCTTCACAGGAGTAACCCCAAGAGCAATATTCGGTCTATTTACTATAAGGCTAGGATCTAACCTAGGCATTTCTTCATAAGTCCATGCAAACACATCTTTGTACTCCTTCGTTAACTCGATAATATGAACCCTCATTTCGTGCAGGAGACTCTTACTAATGAATATTGGCCATCGCAAGTCCCTTGATTGCGCCAAGTCCAATTCTTCTTCTTCCTCGGCTTGAGGCTTCATTTGATCTTATAATTGTTGTGGGGCAGGCTGAACTTCTTAGATTGTTGTAGGATCTAAAGATGATAGGTACACATCCTCAGATCCTTAAACCGTCATAAATGGTACATACGCCATCCATCTTCTCTAATGAAACTTTCAATTTTAGTAGATTACTTATTCTTTTTCCTCCTTCCATGACATCTACACATCCTTTTCTTCTTTTGTTGGTCCTCTTGAGTTTCCTCCCATATAGGTAAGGGAATACCAGATGGCTTGGCTACAGGCGTTTCCCCATCCTCAGCAAATTCATTGAAGAATCCCGATTCAGTAAAATAAGACTTATGTTGTTCAAAAGGATTCTTCGTAGCTGGAATAAACATGTCTTTCCCATTCTAATGTCCTTTGATACACTAATGTAATGTTGAAGGAACCAAATTATGATTGTGTAGCCACTTCTTACCTATTAGTAAGTGATTTGCATGGGCATATCGATCACATGAAAAGTAGTAGTGCTATAAATAGGCCCAACTTTAAGATCAACATTAATATATCCAACAGAGTTAGTAGGGGCATAACTGAATCTGTTTATCAATATGGGTTATCTAATTAAGCGTCAAATATTGATCCCTGCAGCTTTGAATGTATTCATTAGCATTATATTTAAGGAAGAACCGTTGTCAATGAATGTTCTTTTAACTAGATAGCACCTTCTACATATAATAGATGATTATGGTTAGGGCCTTTCACACACATATCTGCTTTAGTAAATAAGATGGCGTTCTCTTTATGGGCTGCGCTGCATTACACTCCTCATATTGGCCTTTAGGGATCTACATAAGTACAATTGCCATTGCAAGCTTAGCATTTTCGTCAAATCCTAGCAAGTTGAAGAAGTTCCTAAAGTTTGCAGTCTTTAATAACGTTGTGACCAGAGGCAAATACTCATTGTCATGATCTTCCACTGACTTTTCCTTACTTCCACAAGGCTGTGCGTTGACTACTTCAATTGTAGAAGGGTTATGGTTGATGGCATTGACAGCTTCTCTTCGGTCGTTATGATTTGGAAGCGAATTATTTCTAACATCGTTGTTGTTCATAATCAACTCTCCTCGTGCAACTCGTTCATTAAATATTCTCTTTAGAGTGAAACAATCCTTAGTTAGATGACTAATACTTTGATGAAATCTATAATACTTAGGATCACTCTTTTCCTCATTTATAGGGAGACGTTCAACCCTTAGGAGCTTGAGATTTCCATCATGCAACCATTAATCCAACATTTGATGTACCTTGGCAATTGGACAAGGATATGTTAGTACAGGCCTAGAATTGTAAGACTTATCATTTCTAGGTTTCTTTGTTTCCTTTTGCAACTCGCCTTGAGCAACATTCACAAACGAAGTATGCTTATTGAATGTTCCGGCTTCATTCTTTTTTTTAGCCATCGAATTGTTGGTCTTTTGTGCATTCTCGACTAATACAACAATGGAAGCTAACTGTAGATTCTCAAGATAGACTGAATATTCAGGGAACATCCCTTGAATACAAATCTTAACTAGTTCTTTCTTATCACAAACATCTTGTATATCCAAAGAGTGTTCTCTGAACCGCTCAATATAATCCATGAGATCCTCTTTAGACCTTTGACGAATTTGACCTATGTTGGTGAGAGTTACTCTTTCTTTAGTAGAAAAGAATTTTTCAAGAAACATCCTACACATTCTATCTCATGAATTAATTGAGCCTAGCGGAAGATTGACATACTAAGAATAAGCTTTTTTTGTAAGTGATTTTGAGAATTCCTTCAACTTCAGATTGTCATCTAAGCTGTAGATCTCTAAGGTCTCAATAAATTTCAATAAATGTTCCTTGGTGCTCCCCTTCTTTCCGTTAAATAACATAAATTTTGGACTCACATAATCCTTTGGTTATGGCTTAATAACAATGCGTGAATGATATGGGAGCTTCAATTCCCAGATGGTTGATGTAGATGCTTCTGTCCTTACTAGCCTCATTGGAGTATGGTTAGTGAAGTTTACAGGAACACAATTCGCCGGAGTTGAATTCATAAGGGTAGGGTATACAGACTCAACAATAGTAATACGTAAAGTGATACGTGAAGACGATGAACCTCTTATCTGAATTTCTTGATTTATCAATTTAGGTAGAGTATGCTACATCGGTATAGGTTCCATTGCAGAAGGCTGCTCCTCAAGTTTAGCAGCATCTTGCTCACTAGTAATTGAGGAATTGAGTGGTTAGGAAGTTGGTGTAACATATTTTTCCATCACTTTGGTGGGACCTACAATAGTTGCCTCTTGTTGTGCAGCAGTGAAGGTAGTCAAAACAGGTACACACTAGGCAAACATTACCTTAAGCTTATTCAGACTTTGATTAGTTTGTTGCAATCCTCGCGTTAGTTGTGCATTGTTAAGGATAGCTTCTTGAGTGCGCTGTCCTTAATTCGTACCTCCCATTAGAGGTAGATTCTGATTATTGATAACAACAGTACTGTCTTGTTCTTGATCGTTAGCGTTAATAGGATCAACATGCCTTCTTCGTGGAGGTACCATGATGTGAATGTCAAATCCTTCCTCCTCAGTGGAGTCGCCAAAAGAATGTGGGAGGGGGGTGTGGGTGGGTTGGGAGGTTCGATATCGAAAGAGGTCGTGTACGTGCTGCATGCCATATCGTGCTGCATGCTATACCACGGTACATACATGACTAAGGAAATGATTTGACTTATACGTATGGGATGATTAAGTGAGGTAGGATAGGGAGGAGGAGTAGGCAATCCTAGGAGGCTCTAATATATCAGGTGACAAGTAGAGGAGCACGATGGCATTGAACTCCACAATGGGTGAAGAATGAGGTGGTGTTCTTGAGATGTTTGTGTGTTTTGATCTTTAAGATAGAATTCCAATAAAGTAATGGCGTTAATAGGGGTTTGTCTCTTATCCAAATAATGAAATGAATAGGGTATTTATAGGAGATGGTAGGTGGATTTGATCTTTGGATCATGTTGTTGATCAATGGCTAAGATTGAAGCCTTTTATATATATAGGTATTAAGTAGGCTTTTTTATAGGTTTAGGCCCAAATAAAGGGTTTTATATTTTATTAGTGTGAGCTAACCAAAGAAAGGTTAAATCGAGTAGATCGATTCAACGGGCCTTACTCCAAGCCCACAATGCCAAATCTCCCTTGATCATCTCGAATTCTTAAGGGCTTGACTTTCTAAGCCCTGTCACCTTAATCCAAAGAGTCAAATCCACTTCGTTATTAGGCTTAAAGCCCACGAATCAAATTTAGCCCTCTACAATGTTGAAAATTAAAACCTAATCTAATAACACTTTTGTATATATTTAAGGTCAACAATCACAAAAATGGAATCAATTCCATTCAACTTAGCCTCAAATCATTTGAAATTTACCTTTCTCTCTCTAGAATCTCCATAACTCGAGTAAAAATTCTCTCTAGGATTTCTAGTTCCATAGTAAAAATCAAGTTAAGGTATTGGTTTCAATAGATTCATGGGTATCTGTAGAGTAAGAAAAAACCAAACTTTTGTTTCAATTCTTAGTCAAATAATTGGATCAAAGCTTTAAAGTTTAGTCGCTTCCCTTGTCGAATAGCTATTGTCCCCGCTTCCTTAGTATAAATAAACCACACATACGTGTTCCTTGTTCTCTCAAACCTAGGTACTGATGCCCTTGTTACCCTCCATGATCATTAGAAGCCGTCTAAGCAACATCGTTGCCATTGTTTGTTCTCCTCGTCAGCCACACGTGTTGCACGTGTATTTGATCCAATGTCCTACACTTAACTTACGATCCAACTGACCTAGATTTCTAACCCATGTGCATATCATTATAGTTGATGCGTTTCTTTCTTTTTTATTTAAATTTTCTATTTATTTTTTTTCATTTTCTTTTATTGAGTTCTAGTCATTTATATTTTGCATAAAATTTTTGAAAAAAAAAAAAAGTAATTGCATATGCCAACTTTATGCATCTTTTCATGTAGGACTTTAGTTAGTTTCATGGGATTTTTTCTTTTAAATTTTAGTTTGCATAGTATTTGTATTCACTAATGTTAGCATATTAGAGTCAAGCCCACATAATTAGGGTTTTTGTTTAAAAAAAAAAGGGAAAAAAATTCTTTTGCATGGCATATTAGTCAACATGATTAGTTTACTAAAGTAGTGTCTAAGTCTTATTAGTTAGTGAATCAATATTCTTTGGTATGTTAATTCTATATTTGCACCATGAAATTAGTATCTTTTTACATAAATTTACATGCTCTTCACAAAATTGCATCTTTTATATAAATTTGCATGCTTTCCATAGAATTGATTTTTTTCCATAAAACTGCATGTCTCCATAAAATTGAATCTTTTTCACAAAATCACATCTTTTGTATCTTTTCATAAAATTGTAGATTTTCTATAAAATTGCATCTCTCCTATGAAATTATATACTACATATTTTATTTTATCTTCTTTTTCATGAAAATTTCATCTTTTAGGGTTTTTAGTAACAAGAAAAAATAAAAAAGAAAATTTATCATGTAGGAAAAGTTTTTTTTTTTTAAATAAAAAAATCTTAAATTAGATCATTTTCAACATTAGGACATTTTAGGTTTTTTTTTTCATTATATATAAAATTTGGATCAAAATTAGGTTTTTAAGGTTTTTCTTAAAATAAAAATAAATTGGCTAAAAATGTAAACCTAGTTGTTTTTCAAAAATAAAATAAATTAACATACTAAAGTTTTCTAAAAAAAATAAAACTATATTGGTTTGATTCTAATTAGTAAATATGTAGGCACCTTTAGAGTAATCATAAAAATTAAAAAGTTTTATTTTTAAATTCGTAATAAGAAAAATCATAAAGATCATTTTGGGGGGTTTTTTTCACATTTTTGCATATTTTTGCGTTTTTAGTAAGTATGTTGGCATCCATTAGTTAGTTTTTTCTTTCCTAATTTTTACATGATGACTACAGTCTTAATAAGTTAGCCCTCAAATTTAGTTTTGCATTAGATTTTTCTAAAATTTTAAAAAAATATTCATGGAATAATGGCCAAGTTAGGGTTTTTCTACCAAAAAACCCTAATTCACCTTTTTTACCAATTTTACAAGATGGCAACTCGAAAAGTGTTTCCAAAAAATATTTTTCAAAAATTTTAAGAAAAATTTTTTTCCTTAATTTTATGTCAAATAATTTATATTAAGTAGATTAGGCTTAATATAAATGAGATTAAGGAAAACCAAAATTGGGCTCGACAGTTGGTTGTAGAGTGAAGGGTTGATTATGTGCTGTGATCATAGATGAAGATAGCTGCACAAATGTCGCTGCATCATTCATGGTGCAAAAGTTGAAGTTGCTAACTACTCAACATCCTAGGCCTTATAAGTTGCATTAGATAAACTAGAAGGGAGTAATGCATGTCACACAATAGGTTCAATTACCAACACCTACTGGTGATTGTTATCAGGATGACATCTTTTATGATGTCTTCCTAATTTTTACATCACACATTCTACTTGTTCAACTTTGGCTACTCTATCAATAAGTTTTGCATGGTGGATATCAAAACACATATGCATTTGAGAATGACAGTAAGAAGATTGTCTTGCATCTCATAAGTCACAGCTAGGTCTAAGATATACCGTTGCAACTAAGCTAAGCTTAGAAAAAATACCTAATAATGGTTTCAAGTGAATTAGAGCGAACCATGAGGTTGGATTCACCAACATTCTTATTGATAAGATAATTGTTGGAGTTGTGTGACAAAGTCTAGTTACCTAATAAGGTCTAAAAGTTGATTGATGAGTTTAAGGACTTCTTCCCCAACAAGCTACCTAATGGGTTACCACCTTTTTGAAGCACTGAGCACTTCACTATCTTGCAACCAAGTGTTACTATGCCTAATAGGTTAGCTTATTGAATGCATCTTAAGCAATCAATTAAGCTCTTAAGATAGTTAAATGAGCTTATAAAGTATAGCAATAAAAGATAAAGCCCTACCCTTGTATTATGCTCACTTTGCTCTTATGCAAGAAAGATTGCTCATGGTGTAAGTATGTTGATAGCCAAGTTATTAACAAAATCACCATTAAGTATAGGTACCCCATTCTAAGGCTCAATGATATGTCAGATGAGCTTCACAATACATAACCTTTTACAAATATTGACCTAACAAGTGGATAGCATTAGATTCGAAAGGCGAAGAATGAAATACTGCCTTTAAAACAAGATACAGTCTCTTTGAATGGATGGTCATACCCTTTACATACCCCATGCGACAAGCACTTTCATGCCTTTGATGAACCCTATGTTGAGAGAATTGATTGGTATATTTGTTGTTGTCTATTTTGATGATATTCTTGCATATGACCCAAGTCTAAGAGTCATTATGAGCATCTGAGAGTTGTTTTCGAGATATTCTAGGTTAAACATTTGTTTGAAAGCTTGACGAAATGTTGTTTTTGCTAGGATGAGGTTATGTTCCTTAGCTTTGTAGTTTGTGGAAGAGGAATTGCAGTAGATGAAGAGAATGTTCGAGCTACTATACTACAGTGGTTGACCTTAATAAGTATTGCAAAACTAAGAAGCATCCATAGCTTAGCCTCATTCTATAGAAGATTCATTAAGAACATAAATACTATTGTAGAACCTATTATAGAGCTAACAAAGCAAAATGTAGGGTTTAAATAGGGAGAGTGAGCTTATAAGAAGATCTACCCTTGTGTTATCTTTGCCCAACTTTAAGAAGATCTTTGAGCTAGAATGTAATGCATTAGGTGTACGCATTAGCACTATGTTGATGCAAGCAAGCCGACCTATTGCTACATAATGATAAGCTTAAAGGAGTCGTACTAGGCTACTCTATTTATGATAAGGAAATTTATTCTATTATTCAAGTTACAACTATTTAGCAACATTCCCTATTGTCTAGATAATTTATCATATACACTAACTATAAGTTGTTGAGGCACTTGGAGAGCCAATTGAAGCAAGCTATGTGGATAAAGCTCATGAGGGATTTTCATATGTAATTAAGTATAAAAAAGGGAAGGCCAATGTTGTTGCTAATGCATTATCTCACTGATATACTTTACTGATGGACCTTTAAACAAGACTGTTAGGTTTCTCTATAATTCGAGATCAATATGCTTAAGATCTACATTTTGGCCACAACATAGCCAATTGTGATAATGGTATCGTAGTTACTCATTGAGGATGAATTTTCATTTTGAGGAAGAAAGTTCTATGTTTGAGTTTTTTGATGAGGGAATTGTTAATATGGGAAGCTCAAAGTCAGGGATCATTAGGTAATTTCAAAGAAAAGAGGAATAAACTACTCAAGGCTTAATTCTTTTGGTTGAGGATGTTAAGAGATGTCACTAAGTAGTGGAGAGATGTGCAATAGCTAAGGGTTGAGTTGAGTAGGGATGTTACTTGCCATTGCCAATACTAACCAAGCATTGGGTTGACCTTAGCATGGACTTTATCCTAAGGTTGCCTCGAACTATCCAAGGGTAAGATTCTATAATGGTTGTGATAGATAGGTTTGGCAAAATGTTACACTTCATATTGTGCCACAAAATTAACAATGCTTTGTATATTGCTACTCTTTTCATACAAGAGATTATGAGGTTGCACAAAGTTCTCTAAAGCATTGTATTTGATCGAGCCCTAAAGTTCTTGAGTTACTTATGGAAGACCATATGGTGCCTACTTAGAACTCAATTGATGTTTAGTACTTTCTCCTAAAGTTGGTGGACCATTCAGAGTACTTTGAAAAAATCAATGACAAAGCTTATCAACTTAAACTTCTAGAAGAGTATGGAGTCTTTGCAACCTTTAATGTCACTAACCTAAGCTCGTACCTTTTAAAGGAGGGAGACCATCGAGATGCCCGACCATATTTGAGCCTAAATCCTTTGCAATCTAAAAGGATGATAGGAATCAACTTCCAACTCCAATCATATACTCTTAGGCTCGAGGTTTGATAAACTTAGCACGGTAGATCCTTACCAACCAACCTACTAAGTTGAAAACCATTCTCTTGCAAATTTGACCCATAACCTCCAAAGCTATTGCATGCCTTTAACACTTTCAAGAATAGAAGAATCTAGCCACTTGGCTAACCTCATTAGCATGGTGATTAGTACCATCAACTTGTCCAATCTGTTTCCTAGCTCTACTTAATTGTGTCAACCATTTTGAAAAGATTTGAGCTACATACCCTTTTTGTATTGATTTGTCTTATTTGCCAATAAAGCACCTAGTAACTTTATGATACATGTCTTTGACACTGTCTTGGTGTTCTACTTTTTAGAGGGATGTTCTTTTTGTCCTTCTTCATTTTACTCCTTTGGGATTGTGTATTTTGTGTTCTTCTAGAATATGCCCTTCTTATCATTTCCATGTTGTATTTACCTTAGTATGCCTACAATAAATGGCTTCCCCGTATAATCAACCACAACATTGAATGGATATTATTGCCATTTCCCTTTTTTCTTTCCAATCCTCTCCAGGTTTAAATAACTCTTATCAAGTCATTTTAATAAGGATTTGTGGTGAGTACCCCTATACACTGCTTTTGCATAATATCAAGTAATGTTTAGCTTTGTGTGTGTTTTTAGGTGTGTAATAACCCTGGAATAGATCGTGAGTTGCTTAAACTCTCATTAAAATCCCTTCCCATTTTGATTGTAGCTTTGTTGAACCCACCTCCATTTATTACATGCGTAATATTCTTGTATGTGTAGTCCCTAAGGCCAATCAACTACTGCCCTTAAAAGGTGGCATCTTCATTTTAATGTGTTTCAAACCCCTACTTTGGTAATCTTGCCTAACATCCCATTCACCTTGAAAGTTGTCATCCTCACCCTCCTCTATGTCCTTTAAAGGTACTGCCTTTAGCCCTTTAGGGTACCTAACCTAACATCCATATTTCATATAGTCTCTATTAGCTCTCTAAGTATATCTTGTAAAGATATTTCACCATCATCAGCAACTTGCCTATGATTCCTCTAGACACTACTTACATCACCATCATATACATTCTCATTTTATATCTTATCAATAAAGAAATCTTGCTTCTTTTGCTATCCACCAATACCCCCACCCCCCCAACATGCTACATTTCATTATACATATTAACAAGTTGCCCTATTATTAGGAGATGTCTAATTGACATACCAGATTACTTAGTAATGCTAATTGTTGGGAGCATGTCAATATCCATAGTATAGAGGCCGATATGTGGTTCTTAGAGAGCTATTCGAATGACATATGTTAGCAAACTCCCCTGTATATTGCACTAATAAGTAATAACTAATAAATAACTCTAATGTATGTAAAATGTATTGAAAGCTCATGATATTTAGTAATTACTAGTTTGATATCAAGTCACATTGATTGCAAAGACATTACATCATTATATTTAAAGATCATTGTATCTCTTTATAAATTTTATTTTTAGTTAAAAATCTATGAAACATATGGAATTAGTTATATAACTTTTTAAAAATTAGTCAAACCACTTAAATTTCCAAATATATTATTTGGATCTCCTACAAATTCATAATGTTCTTGTAAACTTATAAATTTTCATAATTTTATCTAATTGTTGATAATTTCATCAATTCACTCAAAGATTGTAAAACTACATATATTTTGTAATTCAACCTTTGTTTGTTACATAGCTTTGAAGCTTATAAATTATCTTAAAACATTTGTAAAGTTATTTTATGTTTCATAATTCTATTTTGTTCTTAAAAATACTCATATGCTTGTTATCTTCTGCCCACTTATATAATCTCTTTATAGTTCATTAATCTACTCAAGATTTTTATGTTTTATTTGGCTTAAATTTACTCGTAGATTTGCATTTTGTCATTATTTTGCATAAAACCTTAACTTTCCCAACAACATATATTTCTCAGATATCCTTCAAAGTTTATTAAGGCATATTTGTACTTACATTATCTAAAAATATGCATATTATGTCAAATGTTCCTAAGTCATCTTTATATTTCATATATTTCCATAACATTGCTACTCTACTGTGTTATTGTGAAACTAATTTAATATTCATAATTTTACTTAAGGTGATAATTTGTTTTAAGTTCATAATTCTTGCTAAAATATGTAAATGGAAATTCTTTTTCCCTTAAAATGTCAAAATATTTTATGACATCTCTTATAGTTTGTCACTTTACTAATTTAATTTTATTTCCCCTCTAATATTTGTTATGTCAATTCAAACTAAATATTTAAAGCCACAAAAAAAATAGCTTTTATTGAAATCTTCATTTTGTTTATCTCATTACAAACTAAATATTGATTTCTACCAACTTATGCACTCA
This sequence comes from Lumnitzera littorea, assembly GCA_024138015.1. Classification (NCBI taxonomy): domain Eukaryota; kingdom Viridiplantae; phylum Streptophyta; class Magnoliopsida; order Myrtales; family Combretaceae; genus Lumnitzera; species Lumnitzera littorea. Next base: position 93,955,779 of record JAMXBB010000003.1, read on the forward strand.
TGCATCTCTATATTTTTCTCAATGTAGGTCGTTATTTTAAAAAATGCATAAATTCATTAAATAATTTTAGATAGTTGTAAAAATCCTTATATGTATTGTAAAATTACAAGTTTTTCTAATTTTATTTAAAGTTCGTAATTGTGAGCATGTATTCGTAAATCTATTATCATTACTCTTTATTCTCGTTTACTTTTCAATTTCAAACAGAATTCATAAATTTCCTTAAGTTGTTGGTAAAACCTTCAAATTGTTTGTATATGTGTGTATGGAGCTTTTATTACGAAAAGTTGAAAGCTTCCTATATTTATAGCTAGCTTTCTAATATGGCAGTAAATAAGCTAAATTAAGTTGAGCTTTTGAAGGTTCAAGCTTAAGCTTGTTAAGGAATGTTGAGCTCATTAAGCTCTTCGAGCTCGAGCTTAACTTATTTAGTTAAACGAACTCAAGCTTGTTTACCTAAATAAGTTTAAGCTTGAGTTCGAGCTAAGCTCATGATTGAAAAAAGTTTTAAATTGATTCTAAGTTTTCAAAGTACATTTTTTTGATAGTCTTTTAATTATATCAATCTTATTCTTATTGATGAGAATCATATGTCCTATTTTATTACTTTAGAGATTTATTTCATGATATGGTGAGAAAATATGAAGATTTACTATCATTTTTATTTTTATTCTTTTAATTTTGTTAAAAGGTTTTTAGTTTGTGAGATTTCTTTTATTTTATTACAAGACTTTATTAAACAATGGTATTTAGGCTTATTATTATTAGATTTTACCTATTTGCTCTTAAGATTATTAAGGGATCAATATAAATGCTCTTCTTAACACTTCTAGTTAGTTAGACTATTTTTCCGAGAATATTTATTATTGACATTATGACGCTCTAGAACTTGAGAAATTACATCTTGCTATGTATTCATATGATTTACTGATACATCAAGTATCTAAAATCATCTGCTAACATCATCTCATGCTTCACTAATCACCCATCACTTATAATAACTCTCATATACTATTTTTTAGGGATGTCCTATAACATCCTCAATCCACTAGTAAATATAAGGGATCAAGACTTCTCTATAGTTTATCCAAAGGAAGAAGTTTTAACTTAATTCATTAACAATAGTCTCAAAATACCAAAAATGGAAACCTTAACATCTCATGAACATAAACTCAAAAATTAACAATGTATTATTGTCAATGATACTAACTTGAGAAGTCTTAGGTGACTTCTCCTAACCCAAGTTAAAAAAAATAAAAGAAAATTTAAACAAGTCTCATAACCCTAACTAACTACGCCGAACCATCTCTAATTTCATAGTAATAATCATAGAGATCAACTTTGTCACCATAATATCCATAGTTACTGTAGTACTTATCATAGTCTCTAAACCCTATGCTTGCATCTAGAAACATGAAATCTAAAGGGTGAGCATAAGCTCAGTACAAGGTATCAAATACAGGCGCAAGATCACACTGTAACATATAAGCATACACACATTAACTAAAACATTAAAACTAAATGTAACAACCACTAGTTATTATCTTTCTTTAGGTCCAACAAGTGTCAGAACTTGGAGTAACTTATGAATCTGACACACAATATATATACTACATATAAGTATTGGTGTTGAGTTCCCCATAATACCTTAGGAACTAAGGATAAACCTAAATCTACCTAGATAATTTCCAAGTGTGACTCTAAGTAGGACATCGTCATACAAGGATCATCGGGGTGCCACCTTAAGGTTTGGTCCTCCTAATCCTTTAAGAGCAGCCAAGTACAAGCAGCACACTTATTTAAGTCAAGTTTTAATTAAGTCCATTTAACATTTCTAATCTTATACACATACAAATAACATATAAACCCAGTACTTGATTGTAACATTTGTTAAAAACTGAATCAAATGCCTTAGAACTTGCCCATATGAGAAACAACATGCTCACTTAGTTTCGAAGCTTAACTAATGATGTTCTCAACATAACAACTCAATCGTCTCAAGTTTACTTGAGAATCACACAAGTAGTCTAGGTTCACTAGGAAGTTAAATGATTTGTAAGATATTTTAGGTGACAATTCTTGATTAGAAAAGCTTAAACAAGGGTTTAGGATATGAAAACAATTTTGAAAAATCCTAGAAAACTCTAAGGAATACTATTGGAAGAAATAAGGGTCAAGGTGTCCAGATGTTAGTTTGTCTAGTGTCTAGTATCTAGATGCCAGGCTCGAAAAGAGTACGTTAAGCCCTGGTGTTCGGATGCTATGAGGGATTGCGTTCGCATGTTTATTGCAATCTATAGAATTTTATAGATTGCAACAATGCAATCATCCCCAGTAACAATCCCACTCTTCACAATTTTTGAAATCTACCAATCCTAAATCGATAACCCGATAACAAACAACTCCAATCTACTCAAAAATGCAAAATAAAATATCCTTACAACCTCAAACTTATCCTAACATTATCATTATCCAAACACATGATGATGAAATAACAAGAACAAGACGTGTGATCAGAATGTACCTATTATGGATCATTTCTAGTATGTCCACTACCAAAAAAACGCCATAGGATATGTGTAAGGATGTCTAAAAGTTGTTTTACTCGTTGTCTTTTGTGGAAAAATGAATTCCCTTAAGAAATTTAGATAAAAAACTAAAAAAAAAAACAATGCTAACATCGTTGCCTTAAGTCTTCTACTTTATATACGATTACACCCCTAAGGATCTATGATAAGACTCCCAAAAGATCTCTCCAAATTCATTTTTCTTGCAGACCTTGCTAGAAAAACGAATTTCAATATCCTTATTTCAATAAACAATAAGAAAAAGAGAACTATGAGACTTACCAAAACCCTGATGTGATAGATCTTTGTCTTATGCTCTAGAATCTCATCTGAGTTTGTAGCATACATAGAAACCTTAGTATAAGCGATATGTGAGACATGGAATTGCAAGAAAAAGGGTTTCCTTAACCTTAGGTACTACTTTTATACTAAAGCTCATACAACTTTTCCTATGCCAAAGTTGCCCTTACTTACATCTTATAATACCATTAAGGCCCTTGGTATAAAATACTTTATTTCATTTATTTTCTTTTATTTTGTACTTTTTTTTCAATTAGTTCAAGTTTTATAGACATTGTGTCATTAAATATTATGTTCTTCTTTTGAACTTATCAATTCTATTATAGAATTGTGGTGTTCCTATTATTATCTAGATTATTGTGCATAATATCAATAACCTAGTTAATATTTGTTATTGAAATTATCGTGCATAATATCAAAATTTCTTTAACATAGATTATTTTCTATTATTGTGCCTTATGTTGATCATAGGATCTAATCACAACCAGTTCATTTTACTATTCGTGAGTCATATTGAATGATACATCATCCATATCCCTTTACTTTTCTTGTTCCTTATATCATAAAAAAGACCATAAAAATTGTACCTTTCCAATATAAAACCAAAAGATTTGATTTTTGCATCTCTATTTGTTTGACATATTGCTGCATGCTCAAACATGCGATCCTTAATCGTATCATCTTGGTATCAGAGCTGTTGCTCATATGGTTTGTTATGATAACTCTCAAATCTCTTTAATTTCTACCTTTAGAATCTAGAGTTTTTGTGAATTTTTCAAATTTAGGGTTTGACATTGTTAGGTTGCTAAGAATTCTATCTTAAGGCATTGGGAAAATTTTATGCTAAGGGTTGAATTAAGCAAGAGAGTATATTAATTCAAATTAGTGATTGTCCATCTAATCTCATTATTAAGGCATTAACTGATGACTTCGGTATAAAATCTATGGTGTATCCTTATCCTTATGGGGTTGTTTATAATAATGAAGTGATTTGAGACCAGACAAGTAAGAATTGCTTTTACAATTTGTGGCTAGTATAGGGATGAGATTTTATTTGACATTATTAATATAGACAAATGTCATCTATATCTGGAACCTCGTAGTGAACTTATTGTAGAGCAATCCATAACTCATTGGAGAACACATTTTATTTTACTAAGGAAATCATATGTCAGTTGTTACCTTTGGCTCACGAACGAATTCAAGAATATTTGAAGATGGTTAAGAAGGTAATAGAAATGTGGAGAGATTACCAACAAATCCTAAATGGGAATGAGAACATTAAGTCAGTGACTCTATAAATGATAGTTGCTTGTGGGGTAGATGAAGAGTATGGTGTTGTAAAAACTCCCTAAGAGATTATTGAAGGTAAGGTAATAAAGAAGGTCAATAAGGAGCTTGCATGTGAAGTTGATGAAGTTTTTATTAAAAATATTGAAGAGGAGATTGTAGAGTTAGTAGAAAATGCGAATATGGAACTATGCTAAGAGTTTTATGTTATCGAGTTTTCACCAACCACTTATATACAAGATCAACTATGACATGTTATGGGTAAGACATACTGTGGTTTTTTGTTACAGTTAAATGTATATTCTTTGAAGATCCAGATCTTGGTGATAGACTTCATGAGGAATGTAAAGAGCTTACAAGGGTGCAGGTCATTCAATTTCATTTGAACTTATCAATTCTATTATAAGGTTGTGGTGTTGTTATTATTATCTAGATTATCGTGTGTAATATCAATAGTCTTGTTAACCTTTGTTACTAAAATTACCATACGTGATATTGGAATTTCTTTAACACAAATTATTTTCTATTGTTATGCATCATGTTGATCATAGGATTTAATCACAATCAGTTTGTTTTATTGCTCGTAAGTAATATCAAATAGTAGATTGTCCATATCCCTTTACTTATCTTGTTCCTTATATCATAAAAACACTATAAAAATTATACCTTTCCAAATAAAAGCAAAAGACTTAATCTTTCCATCTATATTCGTTTGATATATTCTTACGTGCTCAAACATATGATCCTTGATCATATCATCTATTCTTATGTTATATGTTTTTAGTGTAATATGATTTTTAGTATAATATATTGGCTCGTGAGCCTATTTGTGAGCCTACATGTGAGATAGCACTTTAATAATATAAATAAGTCTACTTTTGAGTTAGCTTGCAAGTTTAAAAAGTGTTTGAGTTTAATCTATTTAAATAAATAAGTTTCATTTTGAGTTTAAATTTGACTTATTGCTAAATCAAGTTTGAGTAAAGTTGAATTTAAAGTAAGCTGAGCTTAAATACCTCATAAGTAGTTTAGCTCATTTACAATCCTATTTTAAAGTTTATCTATAGTTTACCAATGCATAACAGATGCCAAACTAAAAAGAAGATTCTTGAATAACCCACACTCCTCTGACTATATAAGCCTATAAGAAATCTATAATCCTAGGTCGTAGTTGCTTAAAGTCATCTCCAAAATTCTTAATATTAAAAGAAAAAAGTTAAATCTTATATTTTTCTCTTTATCCCACAATCATATGTAACTCCGCATGTCTTATAAACTAAACCTGAAAATTACATATCATCGCTACATGGGAATCGTCCCTCTAATGAAAGTCTGACAGAATTGAAGCAAGTTCCAAGCACTTTTGTAAGTTCAAACTTGCTCTAAGATGGATATAAATTTTATGCTTAATGCATCCCATCCAAAGATAGGCATGTGACCGGTGTGTGTATATATATATCTCCAATTTTTCTTTTGTTTTTCTTTTTTTTTTTTTTTTATCTTTTCACATTTTGTTAGTGAATGACGATTGTCAATACTAAATTTAAAACATGTTAACCAACATGGTTTGGTAACAAAATTACATATGTTTTTTTTTTAAATGAGAAATTACAAGTAACATTTCTAAACTTTAATCTAATGTGGATTTACCCTTTAAAATTTTCGAATGTTGTAAATTATTTTCTCTAAACTTTGATAAATTAGCAACACAGTTAAAAAAAAGTTATACTATAATCAAAATTTAAAAAGTTTTGAAACAAACTTTGATAAGTTTAAAAAGTGTTTTTGTACTAAAGCTAAAGTTTAAGAGGTTATTTGTAGCTTATAAGGGTATTTGTTGGTCTATCAAAATTTAAGGGATAATTTATAATATTTAAAAGTTTGGAATGTAAATCCATGCCAAGATTAAAGTTGAAGGGTTTATTCCATTTCGGTCTCTATTTTTTTTCTTTCCTTGTGCATTTGGGAACCACATATAAAAAGATCCAAAAGAAGGAAGAATTGAGAGAAGAAAGATGACATCCAGATTATAAGATAATCGGTTTAAGTACATTTGGACGAGATGATATGTTTGCCAAAAGATATTTAATTATGTAAAGGAAGCTCAATATGAAGAAGACCAAAAAGCAAAAGGGTCGCATGGCCATGTAGATAATAAACCCTTCTTGTGCTTGTCTATAGCTATATTATCTCAGCAAGAAAAATAAAGCATGGTGAAACTTCAACTTCATAGATTATTTGTTTCCCTCACATCATCTCCTCCTCCTTTTTCTCCATCCGTTCCACGTCGGTCCTGCAAGGCATAAGCCATTCAAGTACAAGGAATTAGCCAAGTGTCCTATGAAAAGCTTCCTTAAGCACCAAAAAGGAAAGAAAAATAAAGTATGCCTAACAGAAGTAGTTAATTACTGCTGGAATTGCACCTCTAAAAGTTCATGTCCACTCCAGATTAAATTACTTAGGTTGGAGAGACATCATGGTTGTGGCCATGTTTTACTATAATGCTAAACAATACAAAGGGCCATTGCAAGGACTAAAATTCCTGCCGAAAAGGGAAAAGTACCTTTTGATAGCTTTCTGCAGGGAACAAATGCTGCCAAAGGGTTGTTATTGCAAAAGATTAATAACAGAATAAGAACAGGTAAAATTGAAATTAATCTTAGAGTAACGATACTATCAGAACATTCTATAGAATGCTTAATGCTACACCTTTAATTAATAACTTTTGCATTTGGGATAACTTTATGATAATATTGCGTTCCTTCAAATTTTCCATTTCTTCTTATCCTGGTGATCTTCCTTGACGGGAAGTATTTCAAATGGAACCTTCAGCATTTATAGATAAACAAACACAGCATATATATATCTCAAGTCCAAAGACCGTTTTCAGTTCCATATGGAAGTTTCACATAAGGCAATTTACACAGTTTTTAAACTTGTGTTTCTTAGGTAATCCTATGCAGAAATATACTTTTGAAGGAGGAGGACTAATATTGGTGAATGCATTATTAATGCTTCTGTGATATTAATTGAATTGCAACAAGTTAGTACCCAGATGAGTATTCTATATATCAGTTGTGTCAGTAAAAGAATACACAAAGTTAAACATAATACTCTTCATGCAATAAGCTTGATGAGTATGGATTATCTTACTCTAGTAACTAACAAACTCAGTTAAAATGAGTTTTGGGAGGTGAGAGAATTGTTGAAGACAGCAAAAATGCAGGTAAGATATAGGGAAAATACGTCACATGGATTGTCTGATGGTATGGCAGGCACAGAAAAAATGAAAATTTGGGACATAAGAGATAACATTGACGGTATACGTATAAAATTCTTGTTTGTTCCACCTGTAAAACAAGTTTAGTGAATTAGCTGATGGACTCTATCCTAAAATTTCCCATTTAAAAAATTACTCCAGTCGAGTGAATTCCGCCCAATCCCCCGTTACCCAATGGGATAATTGTCACTATCCAACTTCATCTCATTGATGACAGCAAAAGATTTCGAAAAGCTGAAAAATGTAAACTTAGATTTCAAATTTTTATTTTTGGTTTAGTCATGAGAAAGTTTCAACATGCTTACAGGTTAAAGAATAGCCTGCATATGTAACTCTTATAAATTTAAAATGGACTCTAGTAACAATTTCTGTCCCAGTCACTTTAAATATAAACCAATCAATTAACGCTAGCGGATATGGTATTTCAATGCAAGGCATTATCAAAGGAGGATAATCTTCGGAATGTACTTGGAGTCGATGCCAATCCATGCATCGTAGAGAATATCAGGAGCAAGGAAGAAAGAGAAAAGGAGAAGTCACAGAAAAGCAATTGGAAAGGAAAAGAAAAGAAATACAAGGTAAAAGGAAAAATAACCTGATCTGGAAATAGGTAGAAAATAGTGGTAAGCACGTATGGCATCGGAAGTGTATTATAAAACTCTACACATATTTTATCTTGTAGGTGCATTTTACTAAATTTAAGAATCAAAACCCACAATGTAACATGTAACAACCATGCTATAGCTTTTACCATGTAGAATGTGAATTTCTTTCACATTTTTATAATAAAGTAGTTTGCACATAACCTTAGAAATTGCTATCATATGATTTTTACTTCTAAGCTTTGTATATAATAACAAAGTAGTTTGTGACAAATACAAGTTCAGTTCAGAACCCCCTTTTTCTTTTGTCTCCATAAATAAAATAATCAATCTCCACAAACTCCCTTTTAATGTTTCGTGAGAGAAAAATAGATCTCCGTTATGAGAAAAACGAGACTATTATAGGTTACCTTTGAGTCAAAATTGTGTGGCGGCAAAGGAAGTAGAGGGAGGCGTTTTTTACGGGTAATTTAGTAAACTTGTAATAGTGTTCCGAAAGAAATGAAAAGCAGCACATTGAGCTACTAAGATATGCTTTAAAGTTTTTAGTGGGAAACAAACATGGCTTATGTGTCTACTTAAACATAAAACAATTTGTTATGGTTAATTTTATTAGTTAAGAATTTTTCTTAGAATTGATACAGGGTATCTTGAAATTTGTATCTTATATACTATAAAGTATAGGTTTCGAGAGTGGATAGAATATAAAAATGTATTATACCTATACATTATTATATGAGAGCATATTATGAAAAATTGGAATCCAACCTAGTAATCTTCAATACCCATGCTGAACCTAACTAACCAAGTAGGTTGGAACAAGTTTCAAGTTATAATAAGGTTATCTATTCATCTTGCCTAGAAAAGGAACATGATCAAGAATTAAGTTAGATTTGGCTATAAATTTAAAAGTAGCATTTAGAATGTTCATTGTTAAAGCAAGTTAAAAAAAAAAGAAAAAGAAACAAAATGAAAGGACTAACTCATTTTAAAGATTGAGAAAATTATCATCAAATTATCACAAATGGTCATGAGTATTCTTTAATGATTTTTTTTTTTTAAATAATAATTTCATAATAATTGAAAACTCTATATATACGAGTATTTTATCACTTCTTATTTCTTGATAGCACTTAACGATATGTCTTTTAATGTTATATTGAGTTTCTAAAGCTAAATATAACGTTATTTTTTCAAACTATTATGCATAGTACACTTTTAGCGGAGGGATGTTGATATTACTAAAATATAGTGGCTTTAGTAGATACAATGTTTAGTGCAAATGGATATAGTATTTCAAATGTTTACTTATATGTATATAAATGAAACAAATGTACATCATACAACATAAATATATTATATTTTGAACTCTTGAGAAAGCGCATGTAACTTGTAAGATAAATCTTATTAAAGGAAACATTCCTAATGTTATCGTCCATCCATTAGAAAAACCATCGCTCATGCATAATTATAGCATGTACATGATTTTGAATGTTTTGGGACATTTGTGGAGGACACAAGATATAAATATATAATACATGACATATGTTAAGGAATATATTATTAAGTGCAAGGAGAAACACTTAGTATAAGGTCAAATATGAAACTTTCCACATTTTCATGTACTTATTTTCTTAGTAAACTATATAATCATTTTAAGAAATATTTTCAACTATTAACTAGTATTTCAAGGGACGATATTAAAACTATTCTGTTGTTTTATGGTATACTTATCTCCACTGATCCCTCCAGTCATATACTTTTGTGTCCGTATTAGACACACAATATTCCTTCTATTTAGCTGCACATGAGTAGAGAAAATACAAACAAGAACCAACTTATTACCTCAGGAAGGGCCAGCACTATCCATGCACGACCTACGATTAATTCTAAGACATGGCTTGGTAAGAATCAAAGACCTTACAGGTAGTTCCATAACCTACATCTTATGTAAGATCACATTAATTAACAGCACACAACTTGGAGCAAAAGCGAATAATCGAAATTTCATTATTCTATCATTTCGATGCTCAAATATATAAATACGTAAATAAAGGACACTCATAATTGCTCAACTAGACACTCACAAAAGTCAAGATAACTTGGGAAAAAGATTCAATAGTATTAACACGTTATCTAGATTGATAAGTAATATAGAAATAACTACAAATTTTTTTTACGCATCAATAAAGAAAAGCATTTTTGAAAAAATACCAATCATATTTTCACATATAAAAAATTTGAGTATTTATATGTTATTTATCGATTTACATAATATATTAGTACTATTGAATCCTTTCTTAGTGATATGACCTTCCCTTTCAATCCCTTGTAATTCAAAAGACCAAAGCTTAATAGGGAAAAAGCACATAATTTGTGGGATTCAAATTCCAATTTGGTGAAAGAATGAAAATATAACATCTGTTGCTAGTATTTTTAGCTTTTGGTTTTTAATTTGATTCTCTATCCTACTTAGTGGTTTACATTCTAGATTAGAATAATAAGATTGAGATAACTTTAATTCTGAATTAGTTTTTCACAGAGAAGAAACTGTGATCTTTTTTTAAATCTTTTTTCTTGTGCTAACTACTATATTATTAGAAGCGTTAGGAAGGAATGAATTAAATCTAATTTATCTCGTTAAAAAATAACTGTTTGTACCATTGCATTATATAAAAATTGACAATAATTTTAATAGTTTAGAACTAAGATGCGCTAATTTGCTCTAACTTTATATACACAAACATACCACACATGATACAATAATGCAATCATGAAATTATTAGATGAGCAACATAACACACTATAAATGAGATAGGCAAATAGGAAAATCACAAATTGAATCAGATTTGTTGTGCTTTATGAAGTGAAACATTTGTGTCCTTTATATATACATTATTAAAATTACACATCCTCCAAACATCACAGAAAATACTAAAAGATCGATTTAGCTAATACAACAACACAAACAAAAGTATCTATGTAGCTCAATCAAGGCATAAAAGGCCTAACAAAATTTGATATAAATTCAAGGAATTTGAATAATTCGATTATAGAATTATGAAGGATTTCTAGCCTTACCGTGATAAATTGAAGATACTTACAAGTTATTATCCTATATGCATTTGGTCAACAACCGAGGAAAAGCAAAAGGAAAAGAAAAGATTGTACGTCCTCAAATGCATTGGAAGTTAACGACACAGGCTCCTAAAACTTTGCCGTTTCATAATATAAACTTGGCTTCATGGAAATGTGTCCCCCACACCCACCCTTTTCGAAAAGGTGAACTTTCAATTTATCTACCTGCATTTGGCATTCAGGAAGAGAGGTGCCACTAGAAATGGGTCATTTACCTCCCGGTATGATTGGTAGTTATTAGAGGGAAAAAAAAAAAAAAAATTGATCATGGAGAAGATGACCCCTACCATAGAAAGAAAATGTGGTTTGGCCCCTTGAGTAGCTTACGATGTTGATGTGTACTTATGGTGTGTTTATCTAAGAGTAAAAGGAAAACAAAGACTCAAGCTTTCATTATCATTTAGCGCTTATCAATAATTGAAGATATTAAAACAGAGTACGATATATCAATTTTATTTTAGTAGTATGGCTAAGAATGATAGTAAAGTGTAATCTAAAATGAGAAAGATTATGACAATAATAGTATGGAGGAAGGCTTTTGCCCTAATGTTGAAACACGAGGCGCTCTATATAATCTATTAACTATCATAACTTGGCAAGTATCTTTTTCTCAAGATATGAATGGATTGTTGGATTTTCCCAAAATCCAAGCAAAATTGTGAAGAAAACTACACTACTTCCGATTTATGCTTGAAAAGCAAATATTCATTCCATAAATTAACAATAACGCAACTACTGTTAAAATAGGGACAAATTTACCATCGAAGGAGAAGCTGTTCTAATGAAGATCTTCCACTCCAATTACTAAGTAATGTTATGTTATATCATCAAAAGGCAACTAGAGTTAGACAAATATGTCGGCATTAACAATTTAAGCAATATAATAATACTACTATGATCAACTCTTTGCCTTCTCCTCTAATCCACGATATTGGAGATCTGCAATGATAGCTTTTTCCATATAAAATTTAAAGCATACCTTAAGTCATATGAAAAGCATTGGTACGACATTGAATAAAAAATTGCTCACAGGATATCTAGATCTTAGTAAAACCTTAAACACACAATGTTAATCATAATCACCATCATCTCTTTCCATCGATCTGTCCTATATTAAATTATATCAACTTGGAAAAGCTTTTATTGTCTCAATTCAGATTCGAATGGGGCATGCGAATCACTAGAATTTTAACTAAAGGTCCAATTAAAGGAAGAGATTTTTTTATTAATAAGGAATATTAAATTGAGAGCACCGCATAATCACTGTTTTATGCATTATTGTGTTAACACAAGCAAATCCAAAGCGAAGATATAGGAGGACAGAGAAGAAAAAGAAGAAGATTTTGTTCCTGACAAGGCAGAAACTTTTGTATATATATATATATCTGCTACATGAAATGTACCAACGTAACATCGTACATGTACTACTGGTGTCACCATCTTATTAAGGATAAATAAAGGGGAGAAATCAAAGATTACATATATAAGAGAGAGTAGAATAAACCCACTGAGAGAAGAAGACATATGATTTGATCTGAAACTAGGGTTGTACGAATATAAATCTTAGTAGTAACAAGATATCAAAGTATGTATGTATTTTTTATTTTTTTAATTAAGTTGCTAAATAGGCTTAAAATACCCTTCTAGAGGTGTACATATTATTGTTGCCTCAAAAATTAAAAGAATTGTCATGTGTAAATGTTATCTTATTCTATCCAAAAGTGATGGATCAATTACTCAAAGCTTTTGTCTGTTTCTCCATTCCACTAAATCTATACTTTCAGATACACGCACCGAAGAATTCCTCTTAATTGCAGAAAAGTTTATTTCGATTTAAACTTGATAATAGATCCACTTTGCTAATTTTAATCTTAAGAAGCCTAGATTCAGATTAGCTAGCTTCAACATGAGTTGCATAAAAAATAATATATGTTTAATGAAAATAGAGGAGGAGATATTTACCACCAATTGAAGAGCTTCAGCTAGGCAAAGGTGATGGATCAAGGGATTAAAATTGTGTGGAAGATCCGGATTCATCACTCCCCTTATCTTGGTTACCCTTCTTCTTCTTCTTCTTATAAGGAATCCCTCTAGCTTTGGCTTGACACTCCCTAACTTCCCTTAGATAAACCCGAATTGCACCACTGGCAAAAGGGTTCGTCTCCGGTGTGCCACCATTCTCCTCATAGGCAGCCCTAAGCCTCCCGATGAGCGCATCAAGGCTGCCCCAAGCTTGCCTTAGAGGGCAAGTGCACGGTGCAGGAGGCTCGGGTTGACCATAAAACATACACCCTTGTAAGTGAACCTTAGTCTTCCCAAATTGATCAAGATACCTTAGGAAGTCTAGGACATGGTTGTAATTGCATTGTGACAAAGGAACTGGTGGTCTTTGGTTCCTCAAGTATTGACCAAAGGTTGTCCAATCTCTTCTCTTCTGGGACTCATACCGGCTAGGCGGCACTTGATTTGGATCGCCAGGAGATGATCTTGATGACCCTTCAGCCATGGCCTAGCTTCAAATTTTTAAATTTCTCTTTCAAATCTTGAATTATAAGATATTCTCTCTGTAAAATATGGAAGATTCATTGAATTTGATATTTGTGTAGATTAATATTACAACATTTGAGGTAAAAGCAATAGGAGAAAATGAAGTGGGGGGAAGAGGAAGATCACATCATGGGCCAAATGACTAGACATTAGCATGGGGCCAAGTTATTAAGTTGCTTTCTCTTCATACACAATATGCATAATTTATAATTCTTAATTAATATCTCCATATAGATTATTATAAAAAAAAAAACTATTTATTTTTTGGCCCAAGGAATTATATATTCGATATTGTCAAATTAGGCTTTTTGTCGTGTAATTAGTCCAACTGTGTTGTGCGTAGATGTTCAACCATTTGAATGATCGTAATCCGTGGTCGGTCTCGAGGGCCATCAAATCGAAGTAACTCAATCACAACAGAAATTTTTATGTAAAAGTATATTAAATTATCTCTAAGTTTCAAACGTGTTAATAAATTATTATAATTTAGGGTTTTATGTGAATAAGTAATCGAACAATGTTTTGGATTCCAGATTATTCACGAACTTTTCGTGTACCATTTTCCATGCTGTACGTATGCAAAAGTTTCATAATCATAAACAAAAATTCATTTCGTTTCACTCGATAAAATCAAAACCCTAGACGCTATTATCTACAAAATTACCAAACTGCTGCATTTAGAAAAGTGAATATTAAACAGTCAAATCTGACTATTTATAATAATTTGAATTTATAATATGCTCGGAATCTCTTATTTGATTATATCTTGGAAAACTTGAAAAAAGATTCAATGTAGTGACCAATTTTAAAATAACTGGTAATTAATATTTTATATATTAAAATTTTATTAATAATTATACGTTATTAATCAAATCATTTTACCTATTAGTAGAACTAAAATTTTTAAGAAAGGGGAAACTTTATTCATCTCAGCCATTCTGTTAGAAGTTCTTTTACTGCATTTGAACGGCTGAAGCACAAGTACTTGCATTAAAAAGGAAAAGAAAAAAAATTGTAGATGTAGTCTTACTACCCAGCAAGAATACAATGCTCTGGCACCAGCTTTAAGGAATTTCGACAGGAGGGTGGTGAACTTCAGTCGTTTGATTCTACATATCAAGAACTTAATCTGACTCGCCAATAGAGACGAATGGGTGCGAACGAGATCTCTACTTAAAGATTTTTTGTCGCCATTCTATTTTGTCCTTATCAAGGGATACTCGAGCACACCTGAAAGCGCTAGACAAGAAAAGATATTACAAAATAAAAAATATAAATAAATAAATGAACGATTAATAGTCGTACGTATGCATAACATATTAATCAGCGCACTTGGAGATAGCATTGTGAATGCCGATTCCCAAGACTGGGATATAATACAATGTGATTTAAAGGATTTACATATAGAAAAATATTAGCATATGTTATGCATATTGTATACATTATCATCCTTCTTACGTTATTTATTTATTTATTTTCAACCAAACCCTTATTACTTTATTTTAATAGGACTTTTATTTTAACTCATGTATTTACAGGTTTGTTATAATATGTTATCTCATTTGTAAATTCACATTAAGGTTAAAGGGTATTTAAGTATTTCTTTTATTGTAAAAGGAGGAAGCATCTATGATTAATGAAAAACACTATCTTTCCTCTTTAAGAGAAATTTTGTGACTCTGCATCCTTAAGAGTCTTATTTTAGATCTTATCAATTAGATTAATCCAATGTAATTGTGGTTATCTAATTAGCAAAAACATCTCATAGGTCACATTGAGATTTTCCATCTAACACATTAATTCCCAAAGATTATAAGTCATTGGTTGTAAAACTTTATTAAAACTTAGTTGGATTGTTGAAGTTATTTTAATAATTATCCAAATATTTTAATATTTATTTTTCTTGTTTCATGATATCTAAAAACACCAAGAATACCAAAAAATAAACCTTTCCATCATCTAGAGCTATAGTGCCATATTGTGCCCATTGTGCTTAGAATCTACACATAAAAAAATGCAAGGGGTTAATAACTAGGAAACAATTCTATGTAAGTACTGGTTTCACCCCATTTGTTTATGGGTTTAGTTAATAAATTCAAAAGCTTTTAAAATTAATAGCCATGAGTCTTGGACTTAGATTTCGTTAACCTATTGTGGTAAGGTCAACACTTGGGATAACAATTGCTTATGGTTTAGCATCGAGGGTAGTAATTGTTCCAAATATGAGGATCATCAATAGGTAAGACTATGGCTAACATAGGTTAGGAAATCTAAAATGAAGTTATCAACCGTATAGTGTAATGACTCGACCGAAACTCCTTCCACATGGATATTATCTACCTTAGTATCAAACGCCGCATAATCTTGTTCCATGCTATAGTAATTTCTTAGGAGGTCACCCATCCTAGTGTTAATTTAGTTTGAGTATGCTTAACATCAGAGTTTTGACGTGTTTTAAGTCGCTACAATAATGGTATCTTGATGATTATAGTTCCATCACCTAATATTTAAGGGGCATTACAATATACCCTCTTATAAAGCTAATATCCTTGTCAATTTTGTTATAGAAGTTCAAAACCAATACCAAGCAAGGACTTTATCCTTCTAGCTAGTAAACTACTCTAATACCAACCTATAACAAACCCCAATGGAACTCTTTCTAATTGAGGTATTGTTTGCTTTAGCACAGAACACCATACAATTTTGTTTCTTGGTACAGCAACTTCTTAAGGGGTTACGCATCCTTGGGTTAACCTAACTTGAGTACACTTAACTTCGAACTTATAATGTAATATAGGTTGCTACAACAAAAGGTATCTTAATGATTAGAGTTTTATCACCTAGTATTTAAGAGATATTATAATCTACCCCCTTATAAAAATAATCCTCTTTAGTTTCATTATGTAGGTCTAAGACCACTAACAGGTAGGGACTTCGCTTTTTCGATTAAGGAGACTACTTTGATACCATTTGTAATGACCTAACTAAAACCCTTCCCACTAAGATATTATTTACTTTAGTGTGGAAGGTCATATGGTTTTGTTCCTTGGTATGATAGCTTCTTAGAGGGTGACCCATTTGGGATTGGTTGAACTTAAGTAAACATCAAAGTTCTAACATACTTTAAACTACTACACTAAAAGATGTTTCGATAATTAAAGTTCAATTACCTACTATTTAAAGGATATTACATATAGTGATGGCATGAGACACAACTATAGATGGAGACAATGGATTGAATTATTGATAGCAAATGTGGGTAGTAAATTTAAAATAAAACAATTTCCAATATTGACCTTAGGGCATTGGAGAACAATGGATTGTGTATGATAAGTTTTTGTTTATTGCATTAAGGTATTCTTATGTTTGCATGCAGTATGGCATAACGCTATTATATGATGGCTCTAAGGCTCACACCATATAAAGTCTTAGGTTTGAAAAGCTCTAAATAAAGAAGATAAGGTGAGCATAATGAAATACACCAAATTTAGATTGCATTTCAAGTTTAGGGTGAAAAGGTAATTTGAAATTTCATTTTTCTAAAATTAAAATCAAAGGAAGGAATTTAATAACATAATCTTATTTATAATCAATCAAGTAGGGGTATAATAGTAAATTTCATCGCAAAAGACCCATATTGTCGTAGTGCTTAAGTATTAGTATTAAGGGGTTAAGGGTAGCTTAATAATTTCTTATATTTAGTAGTATAAGGAGGGAACACAACCCATAAGTTGGTTACATTTCAAATTAAAAAGAAACATTTTGATGTTAAAACTACGCAAGACCTCTTCTTATCTATGCCACTTGTTGGAGCATAGGAGACAACAACCATTCCAATTTAGCTCAATTCAACTAAAATAAAGTGGATTCAAGAGGTCTTGAAGGTTCCAACTAAGATTCTCAAGAGAATTTGGTAAGTAAACATCTATTCTAGTTTAGCTAAACCAAATATTTGGTAATCTAGATAAGATTATTAACTATTATCGTGTTATTTATTTATAATATATAATTTATGAAGTTTCTTTTTGTCATTTGTCTCTTAACTCTTCAATTTTCCATTTCATTTCTTTATACATTTCACGAAGAAACACCTCTATTGGTTGTGCTTGGAACTTTTGAAACAAAAGAAATTAACGATTGGTTTATTTATATATTACAAATAAAATACTCTACTCATTTCATATATTACAAAATTGTTACCTTCGCCATTTTCTCCCACTTTCAGTTCATTTCTCAAAACAAATCATCAATTCATTGCTTAGTGAAATATATTATTTTGGAGAAGAAACTCATTGGTCGTCCATTGACGCGTGTAAGTGGATTCATCTTTAGCTTCAAGATTTCTTCAATTTATCTTCTACTTAGTAAATTATATTATTTTATTTAACTTCGTGATTCTTTTCAAATACAAAGGAATTGTATTCCCTCTGGTTATAGAGTAAGGAGATTCAATGTGTTACCTCATAATGTTTCACATTACTTTTAGTTTTGAATTTTAAAGGAAATAAAGTTATAATCTGGTCATAGTTTTAAGTTACTTTAACTTTTTTGTAAGGATTTGGCATATAAAAGAGTAAATGGGCATAAAAGATTTTGTAATAACATATTTCTTTCCCCTTTTCAAAGGAGGATTCCATTGATTTTAAGTGCATGGTTCTTGACAAGTATGTAATGTTATTCCCTCGACTTATGCAATTTTTTTCTTTTCAATACCACGTTTAAGCACATTAAGTAATTTGACAAAATGTTTCTTTTTAATCCTTGATCAATTTCCTTTGACGAGTGTCTTTTGGATACTTATTATAGAATTAAAAAAGTCCTTTAGTGATTTCAACATTAGTTATTAGACATACATGTTCAAAGGGAAAAAAAGTAGTACAAAAATGATTAAATGAATTTTCATATCAATGATAACATCAGTTGGATTTTTCTTAACTAAGCTTGTGTATACAAACCACGCATAAGAGAACGTAATTCATTGACATGCCTTCTCAGTCCAAGCCGTGACAATTTACGCAGTATCGAAACCTAGGTTTAGGAAATGAAAATAACCTTAATATTTAGGTTTCGAAAATTGTAGTCAATATAGGACTTGAAAGGATAAGCTTCAAAAGTAATGAAGACTCCTAATACATATTGAAAATTTCAAGCCGCTTGACGCTTGAATTTAGGAGATTTCTATGATAAGAATGAGAAATGCAGAACTTAGAATCATGCCCCTAAAATGCTAAAACAAATTTATTTCAAAATTCCACATTTTACCCTTTAAACGCTTGAGAAAAACACTCAAAATTGATTCCTTTATTTTGCACCAATCAAATGGCACCACCTCAACCGTAGAGGCCAATCAAGTTGTGTTATTTCACCACCTTAGAGCCAATGAGATCATGCTACTTCAAAACCTTATGATCTAATAGGCTAATGGCACATCTTTTCCTACTTGTCATTAAGGAGTAGTAGTTTTCGGAGTCCTAAAACTGTTATTTTTAGATTAATCGTTAAAACTAGCATTTTTGACAATATATGGGTTAAAACTTTAAAAATTATTAATACTAAACATGCAAACTTATATCTAGAAAAATTACGGTAACTAAAGGAAAGTACGAGGACTTATAGTTAAAGAGTATAGTAAAACAACAAGGGCATCGATTGGGAAAATTCCAAACCTCTCGATTGATACCACTAAAAATCACCACTTATCAACCACTCCCAACATTACACCTTGTCGGCTAGCTAGGAGGGCATGGATCAAGTCGACAAATCACCTCCTTTAAATTTTAGGTGGCTTAAGTGATTTTGTGGAGAATTTCCAAACAAACTATTTATTATTTTAAGCAACTAAAGCTACAATTTTGGGAGACGGGATATTTGAACCTTAATTTATCTTGATAGGAGACTAATGATGATATCACTAGACTATAATAGCTTTGGCTCCCAACATACTTTACTATGGTATGTGTCTAATTCATTATTTATTAATTATGGACAAAGGTGCAATTTTTAATGAATTTTCTAGTATATTATAGCATATTCCTATGTTATTACCGTTTTCTATATTTTTAATTAATTAATTCTTTTGTAGTTACATCTTTTATAGAAATATTTATGATATACCCTGATATATTCATATCATATTGAATTAATTGGAAAATTATATATATATGGCAATTTTAAGAAATTTTATAGGATATTTCATTACATTAAGGTATATTTTATTAATATTTTACTATACTATATATATATATATATATATATTCAATAATGTTATTTCCAAAATATACCTTTTAACTGTTAAAGCTAAGGTTAATTGTAGTTAATTTGCATGGTTTGCTTTTCAAATTAAATCAAATTTAATTATATGGTTCAATTCATGATTTTTTGCTAAACGTAAAATGATAGCTCTTTTCAACCTAGTTCATGCAATCATTAATAGGAAAGAGTATTTTTAATGCAGTTCTGTGACCAAAAACCTAAGTTTTCCCTAGAGATGACATTTTCAATATCCTACATAATTTATCAAGTACTATACATTAGAAAGAATTACTAAATCCTACTATAATTTTGGTACTTCAAAAGTTAGGTAGTGTCTAAATCAATATAGAAAAAGAAAAAAAAAAAAAAGAAGAAGTTAGTCTTCACTTATTTGAAAATTTACAAAATGTAAATGGAATATTTGAAACACGAAACTTCATTTCATTCGTTGACATTTTTATTTATAAGTGAAAACACAAATTTATAGATAAGTGAAATTTATATTATTTGGAAAAGTGTATTATCATTATGTTTTTACAATTGACATAGGCATTACTAGAGCTCTTTGTTCTTTTTTTTTTTTAATTGTTTTGTTTTTATTATTCACATAGTTTGCTCTAGTTCATAATTTCTTCAAACCTTAAAACGATAGTATAAGTTGATTTGGAATTTTTTTAACCTAAAAAAAACATTCAAATATAAATTATGATTCGGTTTGATTTGATTCAATCTAATCTATAATTCGATTAGTTTTTTTTACCTAATCTTAATAAGGGAACTTTTGTGATGTCTTTATAAGATGTCTCATGATTTATGCCTTTCATCTTTATTTTATTTGTATTATTTGATATTTTACACCAAGGGGTAAAATAATAATTTTGCTCCTTTTTAGTTGACGAGATCTCGATTCGTATAAACAAGTTCCAAGGAATGAGCTTATGTTTAAGCCGAAGAATTACAAAAAATAGCATGTTATAATAATCGTACAACCCAGAACACAGGTCTATTCTTTAGGCATGTAGATCCTTACGACCGCAATACGAGTTACACGTCCATGTTCCTAGGGAAGAGTGGCCTCAGCGAGATACAAGGCCATAAGATATATGCATATGACTGTGTACATTCCTAGTGTATATGGCTTCAAATATCGATAGGTTATTTTATAATTTTACTTATTTTTTTTAGGAGTTTTTTTATTTTTAATATCACCACTAATAAGAGTTTCCTTATGTTAGTATATAAAGTTTTATTCTTTATTGTAATAATAGAGGTTTATTCATAAATATTACTTTTTCTTTGGTTTCCAAAATCTTTGGTACTTTTTATGAGTAGATTCAACAAAATGGATTTCTCTTGATTTCTCTTTATATTTTTATGATTGGATTGTTCCCTAAGTTATAACGGCTATTCTAATTATATTTTGTTGGTTTCTACTTTTGCATATTTATCGAAATAGAACTCAATACAAACTAATTCAATTATTCAATCGATAATTGTCTACGTCCTTCTCATTTGTTGTTTTTCATGACATAAGACTTAATAACCCTAAAAATATCTTTCTTTCCTTTAGTTTATCTTTAAAATCATAAAAGGTATAATCTTTAATTATGTTGCACAGTACTAATTTGTGCATAGATTCAACCTTTGATTTGAGACACATCATATTTTGGTATGAAAGCTTGGATTCATGGGCTTCATTGTGATAAGTTTTGAATCTCATTATTTAACCTTTGAAATCTTTAGAGTTAGTGATGTTGATGGTGAATTTTCATCCCCTCAATTAAATGCTCGACTTTATGCTGACTAGTCTCAAATGAATTGAAAATTGGCTAGAGAGTCATGCCTTTAGATAATTCCTACTATGATTGACCCCTTGGTTAACCTATACTTCGATCAATAGTTTAGCCACCAACCTCTTGCTGTAGCTTCCACAGCTTGGTGCCTGTTCCCTGATTCATTTCATTAAAGGTCTAATTGTTAAGCCTTAACCCATGAGTGTTTAAATATTCAAATGAGGATGTAAACAATTTAGCAATTACTCGAGCAATAACTATCCAACCACCTACTTCTCTCCACAATTTGCACATGGCCAAATTTGGGAAACGTGACGTATCATTAACAATTCAATTGCTTTCCACTTTAGTTATTGGACAATGGCCTATAAATATAGAAGCACAACCACTATAAGAACTCTCTAGGCACTCAAAGCACTTATCCTTATACTCTTAAACATACACTTTAGAACATAATGCTTACTTAAGCATCGAACTTACTATATCGAACTAACTCTAGTATCCCTTAAAGCTTAACCTTTACTCTTTTGTAGATCATTAAACATTGACCCAAGTTTCAACAACAACATTTTGGAGCTATCTATGCTCGAATTCTAAACAAGGTAGTCAAGATTCGTTTAACTAAAATTGCCGGTAGTGCTATCACATCTAACCATCATTCTTTTGGGGATGGGGGGTTGGGTTTGGAGGGGAAAGGAGAGACACCATTTGAAAGATGATCGATTGGCTAGACTGGAGTAACTTTGTGCCAACCTAATTAGGGAAAATCAACAACTTCTTCAAAAAGAATAATGAAATCTTAGATCAAGTGTGTATGAATATATTACCTAATAAGAATGACAAGTACGAATTGAATAGTGGAGAAAATTATGTTAACTCCCTATAGTCCCCTAAACAGGAAACTAAGTAGGCTAAAGTTTAAGAAACTCAAGCCCTTGCTCTAAAGCTAGCATACCATGTGGGTCCATCACATGTTTGTACTCTTACTTCTATGTGCAAATAGTTTGTTACAAAGAAAAGCCCCTTTGTCCCAAAAATCCTAGAGCAAGTTATTCTTCATCATGTCAAACTCCTACAATTTGAGACATATGATGGCACGAAAGATCCAAAAGACCATTTGGAATATTATTGCACCCTAGCCAAGTTGCATGGCCTTAGTGATGCTATTGCTTGGCCTTAGTGATGCTATTGCTTATTAGGCTTTCCCATCAACACTAAGAAATGTTATGTATACGTAATCTAAATATTTGAAGCTAAATACAATCATTTGCTTTGATGACTTAATAGAAGTGTTTTTACAATACTTCCTTACTAACAAGCTTCTAATAAAGGACTCTTCTATCCTCAATACAATTAAGCAAAATCCTAGTGAGAGTATTCGAGAATACTTAGCTTGATTCATGACTGAGATGGTATAGTTTCTAAAGCTTGACATGAGTGTGGCACTTAATAAGGTAAAAGATGAAGTGAACCTTCTCAAAGATTCTTTCAAATCTTTGGCCAAGAATAAGCCTAAGATCTTTGCAAAATTTAAAGCTAACGCAACATCTTACATTAGGTAAGAAGATAATATCAAGGCTTGGCATGTGGTTGATTAGATTAGACCTAACCCTAAGAATGAAAGGAACTGCCTAAGTGTGAAAGATTGGCTTAGAGGTAGTGATGTTAGATTTTTAGCAAGGAGTGGTAAAGATAGGAAGAGACCATAAATTCCAACCTTTTCCACTTATACTCTCCTTAACCATTTGATGTTTAACATTTTCATGGAAGCCTAAAACCATATAATCCTCTAATAGCTAAAAAGAATGAGAGAGAATCCTTCTAGAAGGAATTTTAAAAAGTATTGTGACCTCTACCGTGATAGAGGTCATAATAATCGGCTGTTTGTTGAGTATTTGTCAAACAAAAGCCTTCAAATACCTCAACAATGCTTAGAAGTACAACCTACCCAAAAGAAGAGTCTTAGATTGATCCAACAATTAATTGTTTCTCTAATAGGAATGAAGCTTGATAGCTTATGTATCAAACTGCTAATTACATCTTGATTTACGATCAACTATATAAACGTGGCTTCAACCAATCCTCTCTTCCCTACCTTGCACAAAAGGAAGCACATTGAGTTTTTTCCAAGTTACATATGGTAGTATGTAATAATCATGTAAAGTCTCAAGCGTTGTATGTTCAAACATTGAAGCTTGGCTATTATTGGCCTACCATGAAGAAAGATGCATGGGACTTAGTACAGCACTGCCCATAATGCTAAAACATGACGTAATAAGCCATGCTCCATCAAATGAATTAGAATACTTAACTAGCCCCTGGCCATTTGCTCAGTAAGGTTAGGACATCTTAGGATCGTTCCTAAAGGCCATAGGACAACGTCAATTCATATTGGTTGCAGTTGATTATTTTTACAAAGTGCTTG
This sequence comes from Lumnitzera littorea, assembly GCA_024138015.1. NCBI lineage: Eukaryota > Viridiplantae > Streptophyta > Magnoliopsida > Myrtales > Combretaceae > Lumnitzera > Lumnitzera littorea. The sequence goes on from JAMXBB010000003.1 coordinate 93,979,973, forward strand.
GAGGCTGAAGCAGTAGCAAAGATTATAAACCAAAGAGTGGAGTCCTTCATATTCAACTTTATTCTATCAAATTTAGAGTTCCCTATGTGATCATTACGGATAATGGTCCACAATTTAATAATGATAAATTCTAAGCTTTTTCTAACAAGCATAGCATTAGAATGAACTACACCTCAGTTGCACATCCTCAGACTAATGGGCAAGTTGAAGTAGTGAAAAAGATTATATTGCATAGTTTGAAGTGAAAACTAGACTAAGCAAAAGGAAAGTAGGCAAACATGTTGTAGAGCATTTTGTGGGGATACATGATTATTCATAGAACATTAACAGGAGAAACACTTTTTCTTTTAGCATTTAGGTTAGAAGCCATACTCCCTATTGAACTTGCGCTTCTTAACATATGTATGTGAGTTTTGATGTAATGGCCAATTAGGTTAGCTAAACAACCAATTTAGATACAATAGAAGAGGCAAGCGACATGGTGAGGGCAAGGATAGTAGTGTACCAACAAAAAGCAATACATTATTATAATTAGTATGTGAAACATAAGGTTTTTAACCTAGAGATCTAGTATACCACAAGGTCAAAGTGATAAGAGTTTGAGATGGCTAAGGGAAGGTCACAACTAATCAAGAGGATCCAATTTAGATCCAAGAGGTTGTAGGGAATGATACTTATAGGTTGGAAAGGTTGGACAGATAAGTTATTCTAAGGTTATGGAATGCCAAAAACTTAAATTTGTTCCTTGAGTGAGTTATGAGATAAGTTGATGAAATTTCTTTACTTTTCATTAAGCACCAATCGATTATCAGTAGATGTTTTGTTGTACAATCAATTGTTATTAAATGTGTTGATATGCCTTGTGTAGCAAGTCTATTTTACAACAAGATGTATCCAGTTCAACCTCATGAAATGGTGTTCTATTTACACAAACATCAGTGTAAAGTTATTATCAGCCTATATTATTTCATCTTGACCTAATTATGGTTATCGGATTGATGAATTTTAAGTTCAAGCCAAATTAGTGAATAGATTGAATGGTTTTGACCATGAATGGTTAATGAATGTGCCTAGGTTAGCAAACCTACTAAATTAATTGTTTTGATCTATTACGGTTAACAAATAAGTAATTGCTTACATCGCGAAGAGTTAACTGGCAAATTCTTGACATCTTGGCCTTAGAAGAGGAAAGTGGATACTAAAGTTTAGGTTTACAAGTAAAGTTATACTAAGCCAACCTACGGAGTTTTCTTTTAGCTGTTTAATCTCCTCATTGAGCATGGACTCTTTCTTGATCAAGGAGGTGCAAGATTTACTCAAAGACATGCACTTCCCCTTCTTCTCTTACAATCAATACTTGAGGTCTCTCACCTCTTTGTTGAGCTCGTCATATCGACTCTTCATGGTGAGGAGTTCCTTAGAGACCTCCTTATGAGCATTCTATTCATTTGCCAAGAGGCTCTTTAATTTCTCCACCTCCATCTAGATAGAGATTATAGCCTCTTTGGCAACAATGGTTTGTATCTTGGATGTGTTATAAGCCTCCTTAATGCTTTGCAAGTACAAACAAAGGTGATGATATGAGCCAAACTAAACAAGTCAAAAGAATAGGTTGATACTTACCCTCTGCATCTCAACCTCACCTTCTTCAATTGCTGCTAGGATGTGCCTATTCATCTATAAATACATGAGTTATTTTTAACTACATATGTGAGTACAAGAGTATAAACATCTTGGAAAAAGGCCGAGACTTACAATATATAGCTTAGTAGCAATCATTTCTAAGATGCTGGTTCTACCCTACCTAACATTCCTCTATAAGATCCCCTAATCTCAACGAATAATGATACCCTTCATCAAAGCTAGAGACTTCTTTCCATTCTTGAGTATAGAGTCGGAGGTGAGAATTCTTCTATCCTATAAAGGGACTAAATCATACACATGCTCTTCCCTCAAGATGAAGTCGGTAGTGGAAATGCTAAGAGTTCCCTCCCTTTAGACTACGGTAGACCTAATAGGATGAGTGCTATTGTCATCAACATTTAAGACATCACTAGAGGAGTTAAAGGTTTTTTATTTCTTAGCAGCAAAGGCTTCCTTAGACTCTTTTCCTTCTATCTTCTTCACTAGCATATTTGAAGGCTTGACTAAAGGGTTTGAGTTTAGAGCCTCAAGCGGCGACTTTAAGAACATTCTCCCTTAGAACTGCCTATGAAGGTTTTCTTGAAGGTGCCAACCTTATCTTCCTTGGTGTGACCTTCTTCTTCTCAATGGGCTTAGGAGGAACCCCTAGCCAGCTGTGGCTATAGCAGTACACTAGTCCATTTTCTTCTTCTTGGCCTTAGCTTAAGTTATGAGTTTCTTTGGATCAACCTCTCTAGCACCCATACTTGCAATGGACAAAGTAAATATGAATTGTTAGCAAAGTATAAAGGAAAACTCATAAATTGTGCTAAGCTAAGCTTGAAGAATCAAGCTAGCACTACCCCCCATGAAGTCTTGGATCTGCATCAATTCCATTAACTCAGCTCAACATAGTAGAGTAACAAAGTAACACCTTCTTCTTCTTCAGAGAAGATTGACTTGCCACTTCCATAATGATTTATTATTATCTTGGCATCCTAGAAGAAAATTTTCTTTCACTAAGCTTGTATCCTTTGAGCGACTTACTTGTTATTGTGAAGAAGCTTAATGTCATCCACATGAATAGGCTTTGACTACCTATTCCAAAAATCCAACCCAACTTCCAACCTTATTAACACAAATTTGTCATGCCAACCGTAGATCTTAGAATCTAAACCAACAAAAATTTTACTCTTATATCAGTTAGCATCATAGAACCACCCATCATTTTGCTACTTTTATGTGAAAAAAAAAAGAAAAAAATAGCTAAATAAATATACTATATGCTTAACCTCTAATTCTTTAGAGATTATTATAAAAGCTATTAAGATTCTATAAGTATTTGGAGAAAACATGCTCAACACCACATGAAAATAATTGAGAAATGCCTTTTGAAAGTTAGAGAATGGCAAATATAGACCAAATTCAAAATACATCAAATTGACATAAAATTCATTCACTAGAGGAAAACAAACCCTCTCATCCACCCTAGGTTTTCTCAAATTCCATTCTTTTGGGAGCTCATATGGGGAAGGCTTGCATCAAGATATTAAGTACTTACTAGCATGGCTTGAAATCCCATTAGAAGTCCATATATAAAATAAGATGTCATTATACAAATAAATAGCATACTTGTTACCTTCTTCTTCATTAAGGTATACATCCCTCAAAAGAGCATCAATCTAAGCAAGCTTGTCATACCTATCAATCTTAGTTCTTGTTATGCCTTAGTTCTTAAGGAATTTGCGAGAATTGAACGCAAAGGTTCAAGCTTGAAAGAGGGAGAAGTTTTGCAACAAGAATTTGTAGGAATTGTAGAGATATGAAAGAAAAGAGAGAGAAAAATGTTTAGGGTTATCATAAAGAGGATAAATGGTGGTTTTTGAGAAAGCAAATCGATTTGATTTGGATTAGACTTGATTGAGAACATATGTAATTTAAATTGATCTTATAGTTACCATTTCACTTAGAGTTACTAAGCATGCAAAGATAATGATCATAGAGAAGACAGCTATTATGTGCATTTTTAGGAGAGAGAAAATGAAAGTCTATGGCTCTTTACCTAGAAGTTTTTCTTTCTTTAAAGATAATTTAGCCTAAATAGCATAGTACCCTAATTGATGAAGTAACATACTAAAGGCTAGCAATTAAGCTATTCTAAATTACAACACAAGTTAGACCATTATTTTACCACTTGCTTAATCGGCCAATGTAGGAATTTGGTTAGGTACTATTTCCTTGCTCAACATGTCAACTATGGGAGTCAAGGGGTGTAATGCCTTACAATCCTAGCTAGTAATATGTAAACTAATAAAAAGTAGGAATAAATTTGGATATTATAAGTATTCAAACTCATGAGAAAATATATAAAGTGAATATATTGGTAAATTTGTTTAGACAGCACCAAATGGTAATATAAAACCTTCAAAAATTAGAAGGAACTGATATACAAAAGTAGATTTTAGAAATGAGTTGAAAATGCAACTAGTATCATTTATTTAAACCAAAGTTTATTGAGCTAAACCTCAACTACCTTGAAAGTGAAGAATTGAAATTACATGTATAATAAAATGCTCTATTATTTTTGAAGCATAATATGTAACTTTTACAATTTCAAAGCACGACAAAATTATATTAGATGAGTCATAAAAAATTGGATGAACACAGAACAATTATCTAAATTTCAATGCCGCCAAGCCTTTAAGTTTTCCTAACGTCATGTATAATTATAGTTATATTTTATTATATTTTAAAATTCCATCACTACATAATTTTTACATGAGAAAGATTCTCCACCACTAAATATTTGAGTATTGGCCAAGTATAGTTTCACCACCATGCAATGATTACATAAGGGGAGGAATAGCACTCGCAAATGGAGGAAAGAAAAAACTCCAAAGAGAGAGCTACATAGATAAAGGTTCTCGTGTATATATTTTTCATCTTCTATTACTCTAAAAAAATAGCTATGAGTATTAAAAAAAAGAAGAAGAAGAAAATCCCTCTCCATCGAAGATACTTTTGCAGTCAGATTTTTCTTTAAGTTTAAAGCAGAATTTAATAGGTGAATTACTACAAGAAGGAAGAATTATTATGAAGAGGAATCGATTGATGATTTCAAGTGATGATAGCCATATTAAATAAATGAATAATCATTGGCCTAGGTATGTACCCTTGTTTGGTTGTTCTGTGTTACATAGTGGTAAAAAACATAAACCACTCGCCAGCTTGTTATGTGTAGCTATAAGATACACTTAAGTGTATTGCATGGCTTGGAGTATTTAAACTTTAAATTGACATGGTTTATGATAAACATTTGCTTAGTATATTATAGTTCTTGTGTTTTTCTTTTCCTAATAATGGATTGAAATTCATTGGAAATATAACTCAGTTGACCTTAGTGATGCTCTTACAATTAGCTAATGAGAATGTTTACTCTTATGTGATGATTGATCATAATATGTTTGTGACTTAATAAATCTTAGATGATATTGAGTGAATGTTGAGATGATTTAGCTTGTGGAAAAGTTAATGATTTCTATATTGTGCCATACATACGATTGTGATATTTGATTGTTGGGCTAAAAGTTAGGCTTAGTTGGCCATTTTCTTGGTTCTTAGCATTTGGTTGAAATTCATACTTAGTCTAGTTAACTTAGAAATTGTACTTAGTTGGGTTGATTCGAAACCCATACTTAGCTGGCGAAACATGTTGTTTGAATGTATTCATAGCATAGTACAAAATGGACCTAAGGTTCAAGCTTGCTTAACTTGGGATATTGCTAGGTTAGGTTTTGAGCATATAAAGATGTATTGCTTAATCAATTTTGGCCACCTCATGTGGTTTTAGTTAGGCTAGCTACATGTTGAGTTTAGGCAGCTCGTTGTTGCCTGAGTTTCCTAGACTTTGTATCTAGATGCTTGGGAGTGTCAACTAATAGGACGAGAAGCTAGGCTAGGCTAAGATATTAGTTTCGGTACATGTCACATGCATTAGCATTACATCCATATGATGTAGGAATCGTTGTTCTTGTACTTGATATTAGTTTGAAGCTTGAATGTGCTGAGTTATTGATGATGTTAGGATTATCAAATAAATGAAATATATTGCTTATTATGACTTAGAATACTTGGTTTATATGCTTATGGTGTTTAGTTATATACTCAGCTCAAAATATGAGCTAAAGGGTTCGCTTATCTAACCTTAGGTATTGAAGACAAACAAACTAAGACCTAGAGGCTAAGCTAGGTAAAAGAGAGAACGATTATATATAGTATTTCAGATCGTGTTCTTAGAATCAAGTTTGTTGGAAGGCTATTATGATATTTTAGGTTTCTAATACTAAGGTTTTGAATGTAAAGATTTATTATCCTAATTGGAATATGAGTTGAATACAGAAGTGAAATGTGATAATTTGAATGAGACCCATATTTTATGAAGTTCTATTATATTATTTTATATTAATTAAAAGAAGTTTTATTTGTATTAACAAATTGGTTACAATTTTAGCCTATTCCTTAACTTGGGAATGACATAACAAACCATCTCTTAGGCATTAAGTGTTAAGAAAAAGTATAAGTAGACACCTTAAGAGGTGAGGCATTATAGCAGGCAAATGTTGATGTTATGTTTTTGTCCCCTCAAACAAATGTTCGACTTTTTACTGACTTATCTCAAATGAATTGAAAATTGGCTAAGGAGTCATGCCTTTGGTTAATTCCTACTATAACTAACTACTTGGTTAACCTATACTTGGTTAGCAGCTCAGCCATCGATCTCTTGTAGTAACTTCTATAACTCAATGCTTGCTCCCCGATCTCTTTCACTAAAGGTTTAATTGTTAAGACCTAACCCATGGGGGTTCAAATATTTAAGGGCACAAATAGCTTAACAATTACTCAAGCAACAACCATCCAATAGCCCACTTCTCTCAATGATTCGCACATGGCTAAATTTTAGAGGCGCCAGATATCATTGACAGTTCAACTGCTAGCCATTTCAGTTATCGGACAAAATCCAACAAATATGGAAGCATAACCAATGTAAAAACTCTTTAGACACTTGAAGCACTTATCCTTATACTCTTAAACACTCTTTAGAACATAATCTTAACTTAGACATTGGAATGGCTACACTGGATTAGCCCTAATACCCTTTAAAGCCTAACCTTTGCTCTTTTGTAGATCATTAAACATCAACCCAAATTTCAACAACAATAAGTAATAATTTTAGGGAGTTAAGATTTAGTTAGGTTAGGTTGCTGAGAATTCTATCTTAAGGTAATGGGAAATTTTTATACTAAGGGTTAAATTGAACCAGTGGTCGTATTAATTCATACCAACGATTATCCTACTAATCTTATTGCTAAGGTATTGATTGATAACTTAAGCATTGAAACTATTTCACATCCTTATCCATATGGGCTTCTCTATAATGATGTAGTGATTCAATTTATAAGATAATCGATGATTACTTTTTCAATTTTTGGTTAATATTAGAGTAAGATTTTACTTGATGTTGCTGATATAGATAATTGTCATATATGTCTAGGAACCTTATGGCAATCCCATCGTTATGTTTTGCATGATCTAATGAAGAACACATATTGTTTTGAAAAGGAAGCCACATACGATTAATGACTCCAAAAATAATTTAAGAGTGCTTAGAAATAGTTAGAAAGGTGGTATAAGCGTAGAGAGATGAGAAATGAATTCGTTTAGAGAATGGGAACATTAAGTTAGTGATTTTAGAGCCTTTAAATATTTACGAAGATAAAGAAGAGCTCAAAATTGTATAGCCTCCCTTAGAAGTTATTGAAGGGCAAGAAAATATAAAGGATGCATGGTTGAAGATGATAGACAGAAAATATCAACAAAGGGTCCAAGTATGATGTTAATGAAGCTTTTGTTAAAGCTGTCAATGAGGAGAGTACAAAGTTAGTGGAGCAAATGAAATGGGATCGTGCCAATAATTTTATGTCATTGATTTGTCACTAGCCACTTGTATAGGAGATCAATCATGGCACGTTATGGACAATGTATATTATGTTATCTTGCTATAATTGGCTAAAGATCATTTGAAGATTCGGATGTTGGTAGATAGGGCTCATGATGAATGGAAAGATTACACATGGGTGAGGCTAATCAAATTTATTTAAGTTATTCTATTTTATTTCTTCAAGGCTTTTATTGGTTCATGTTTGATCTAAGGGGACTATCATCCAAGATTCGAGTCGATTCTTCTCTAAGAGGGAGGGGATGATGAGATCATTGGTTAGTGTAAACAAGTTCCAAGGAATGAGCTTACATTTTAGCCTAAGAATCATAAGAAATTACATGTTTTGAGAATTACGAGGGTTAGAAAAAGGCATGGTCTTTAGGCTTGTAGATGCTCATGACCACAACATGAGTTTCATGAATAGTTCTTAAGGAAGAGCGACCTCAGCGAGATACATAACTATAAGACATATATACACGATTATGTGCACTGCCGGTATATATGCCTTCAATTACTGATAGATTATTTTATGATCTTACTTATTTATTTTTATTAAGGGTTTTTTATTTATAATATCACCACTAGTTAAGGTTTCAATGTATTATTTTATAAGGACTTACTCTTTATTGTAACAATAGGGAGGCTCAATTTATCAATATAACTCTTTCTTTAGGTTTCTAAAATCTTTGGTTATTCTTATGAGTAGATTTAAGGAAATGGATTTCTCTTGGATTCTCTTTATACTTTTATAATTGTATTGTTCTTTGAGTTATATCATCTAGTCTAATCATATCCTATTGATTTCTATTATTGCAAGTTTACAAAAAAGGAGTTCGACACAAACTAATGCGATTATCTATTGAATTGTCAATAGATAATTGTTTGTATCCTTTTTAGTCATTGTTTTTCATTGCATAAAACCTAAGCCCCCTAAAAATATCTTTCTTTCTTTGTTTTATCCATAAAATCCTAAAAAAGTACGATCTTTAATTGTGCTGTGTGACATTAATTTATACCTAGATTCAACCTTTGGTTTGGTACACATCATTAGGCCTATTGGTAAATTAATATTAGTATTAATAAAAATAACGCTCATTTTGCCTCCTTTTGGCCTTTATGTAATTTGATACTAATGTTGAGCAAAAAATAGCCGGTTTCCACCATTGGATGTATATCTTATAAATTATATTCTAAATTAGTATCTTATATCATTAGCTTTACTATTACCAAACTACTATTATTAGTACTATTTTATTATACTTAATATCCTATACAGATTTCTTATACTAAAACTACTTAATATTATAACTTGAATCCTACTTTAAGTTCTAAATGATTTAAATTTCTACTTGAATTTTTTGAGTAAAGTCTTAAGGCAAAGAGTTTAAGGTATAAGGTATTACAATTAGGGAAATATGATAAGATATGGCCAAACCTAAAACATTTAAAACATTTCACATCTTGATTCCTTCCAAGGTGTACCTACTATTAGTTATAATGTCAACATTTTTCTCCTTATTTAAACTCTCGTCTCTCCTTCTCTTCCCCAACTTATTGCTTTTTTTCGAATTTTCCATATAGAAGACTATTGGATTTCTAAGATGGTGATTTATATCCCCTATGCTTCTATTGTTTTTTAACTTTGACTACTAGCTTAATGACATCTTCCAGAGTCTCACATGATTGTAACTTAACCACATTAGCTATCTATCGTTGAAGCATTCATTATATCTAACTGTAGATTGTTTCAAGACTCATTAATTTCATATCTAGTCCAAAGGGTTTCAAATTCCTCATTCCTCATAGAATTCCTCAATACCTACCCTTCCTTGCCTCATTATTTGTGATAACATAACATCTCTTAGTTGAGATATTCTAGCATAAACTATTGCTTTATCAATTTCTTCATAGTTATAATGTTGTTACTCTTTCTTCACCCTTCCTACACCTTTAAGTGAAACTAACTTAACTTTTGCCTACTCATCACATTTACAACAATAAAATAGTTTTTCTACCCTAGGCACCTAATCCTAGTATTTGTTTAGTTTGTTACTATTGGCATAAAGTAGGAATGATACAAGAATCGACTTGCTCATATAATTAATGTTGTGATTTAAGGTTGCTCTAATGTTGCTTGTATGTTAAGGTATACAAATAAGAAAATGAACATTTTTGTAGTTTTTGATATAATAATAAAAATGAAAAAATAAAAGATATAGACAAAATCAATATTTAATGTTTTCATAGACATTGAAAAATTGAATTGGTTTTTATTAAATTACAAATCAATTGAGGATTTGTGAAATTATCATAGGTGTGAAAAGAAATTGATATAAGTCATGCATATGATTAACATGTTAACCTAATCAAGTAGATTAGTGAGAACTTAAAAGAATAAAATAGAATATAAATTCTCGATATTTAATAACAAAAACCCAAATTGCTTAAGGACACTATTGTCAATAATAAATTTAACATGAAAGGACTACTTGACTACATGTCTATTATAACTTTCCATATTATGGGCTTAAACAAGATATACCTTATTACCTCCACATAAGAAGGAAGCTATTATAGTAAAGTAATGTTAAAATAAATGGCCAAAAAGTAGCTGGTTAAAATAAATATAATATAAGCAAATAGAATAAAATAAAATAGGAAAAAGGATGGACTAAGTCCATATGTCCTATGGAACTTGCCTATGCTGATTTAGTGGCATCTTGGTCGATCGGAGTAAATCAACTTATATTATGTTGACTATTTGATTAACCTTGCTTGGCTGTCTTTAAGATAACCTCTTGTTTAGCCATTTTATGGTTGGCCTTGCTCAAGTCAACCTCTTTATGTCATGATGATGTATTTCATCTTTAAAATTGTCTTGTTCATTTTTATTACTTCTAAATTTTTAGTCCCATTGACTTGTATAATTCACCCTTTATTTGGAAGTATTCATCATTGAATCTCATTTTTTCTAGTTAACAAGGTTAGAATCCTATTGATTTTGATAGAATGATTTTCCTTAATAAGCTCCTCTTGCCCTTTATCCTCTTGATAATTTTTAAAATTTTCACGTTAAAAATCTAATCACTATTATTAATAATATAGGTATTTCTACACGCATTATATATAGTTTACTTATAATATTACCATAGCCTTCTTAACAATAAGTGTTACATTTATGGGAATTACATCACATATCACTTTATAAGTGTAATCATCAAGTGATAAAGATACATGTACTTGTTTATGAACAAGCATTAACTCCTTATTCATTAAGCCAAAGTTGACTATAAGGTTTTGGGTATAGGGTATCCTGTAAACCAATCTTCTAAATAAATTATGTAGAAGTGACATCAATACAGTCTTGATTATGTGTTAAATATCAAGAATCTCTTAAGCCTAGATCTTGCTTAATTTGAGTAGAAAGATTTTTTAGTGCTATCAATGTAGAGCTTTTTACAATAGGAATCAATTCTAGCTTCCCCATGATTTCCATATACGATACCTAAATTTTACAATTTTTACTTCTAGCTATCCTATCAACCACCTAATTTTACACCCAACTTTTAATCTCCTAGATGGTTTGTGATACATCTTCTCAATTAATGGACATTAAGGTGAATTCTTTTCCTTAATGAAACAGTATAAGTTTTTGTAGAATGATACATCACATGAGATATAGTTCTTATGGCTTTCTTTGAGATAATAATAATAATCACTTATAAAAGCAACTTCATACAAAATTATATCCTCAAAAGTTACTAAAAGAGAAAGATACTTATGCTTGTGTCATCACACAAATGTAAAACCTCGTAAAATAAAATAAAGGAAGAAAAAGAAAGCCAAAAATTAGAAAAAAAAAAAAAAAGGAAGAGAGGTAGCAACAGGTAATAAAATACTTTTAAAAGGCATAAGAGTGTCTTTTTCAACCTATTAATATAAAAAGGGTTGTTAATACCCTAAGTCTTATTTTTGTATTATTTCTCCTGTAAACCTTCTAGGGAAACCTAGGGAGTCCAACATACTGTCATCATATTAGCAAGTACAACCCCAATCAAAATAAGCATACTGTCATCATATTAGCAATTGGATTTTGGGAATGGAGAGGTCGTGAGTAGAAAGAGTAAGTACAACCCCAACTTTGGTAATGTGACTTCATGAAAACACAATAGATAAGGAATTGAATGGTTTATGATTGTGAATTCATAGTTTGATCGTATTATATTCAGATTTGATGTCCATAGTATAAATTTTGGATTTCCACATAGGTTTGCGAATAAGGTATGTTTTCGTTTGCATTGTTGATTTTGTGTACAGGAACACATCTAAGTCTTTCAGTGTTAAGAGCTGATTAATGGTTGTTGTTGTTATACATAATTGGTAATAATAGACGAGTTGGTTGTGATTAGAAATTAAGTTGGTAGAATTGATTGAATCTAGAAAAAAAAAAAAAAAAAAAAAAGAAGAAAAGTAATTGGTATAAGCATACAGCATGAGTATATGTTGTGCATATGAGGATGAGAGTTTGTGGTATATACAAGGTACACATGCCATGTACATGGGTTAGAATACATGGCATATGTACTCTCATGTACACACCATGTATTTGGAGTGTGGGGTATATACACAACTAAGTACACACTATATGTTTTATGAGGGGTACTTTAATTCATCGTGTATCTTAAGTTTTTATATTTTCCTTTTAATCATTTTTTTATATATTAATTAATTTCTACTATTTTAATTTCTCAGATATTATAAAACTAAATAGGCAAATAAATCTAATATTACCCTGATAACTAGGCACCATACAAAGGATAGTCAATGACTTCTTAAATAAACTCTAGTTTCGGATGTTTAACCTAGTGACTTATCCAACTTATAAGTGAAAAGTAAAAATAGAAATACCTAGAATTAAGAGTAGTACTTAGAATTCAAAAATATGATTTTAAGGCTTATTATTTTATACGATTACTTTAGGAGTAAGGGTTAGTTTGAGAATTGTTTATGTTATCGCTAAACCAAATATGGGATACGCGTTTACTTATTGTACTTGCTCAGAGTAGTTGTTTAACTAGAATTAGTTTAAACTTGGGCTTAACAAATTTTATGTTGCTTGTGCTTGGCATGCTTTAGCCTCTATTTAGTAGGGACCAAGAAGGTTAGTGAGGCACCTGGTGATCGCATGTAACTCACCTTAAGCAGAAGTTCCTTATTGAGACAACCCAACTATATTATAAGAAGAGTTACTAGGATGATGGGTAGGTTTTATACCAATATTTATGCATTAGATATATATTACATGTCTAGGGTTCACAAGTTGCCCTAAGTCTTGTGATGCCAAGACTATGCCAATTACCTTTTGATAATCAAGATAATAATTGGTGTTTATTGCATTAATTATTATGGTTATGCATATGACTTATTGGTGGGATGTATCATATACATATATTTGTTGTAATCCGTAATGGGTTTCGGCTCACCTCATATTAATTGTTCAAGTATAGATACTTGGGTAAAAGTTATGAGGTTTGACGATTTGGACTCCATCATCAAGTTTACTAAGATAGGGAGTGGTGACTTCAATTTCTATTATGGAAAAATGAAAAAATTGAGTTAGGACACTTAATGTTTATTTTGCAAATATTAAATGCCTGTTTAGAGTTTTATAAAAATTTATTTAAAAGTTATTTTAGACTATTCAAAGAATTAAATTTTATTAGATTTACTTGTATTTTTCCATAAATAATTTTAGAATTTTAGTATTTTTGTATGCTAGATGTGTTGGTAGATGATAAGGGCATACGGTAGGCTGTAGTACTGTAGATTTTTAGGTGTTACAATTAAAGTGGTATCAGAGTTTAGGTTATGAATTATTAGGAAAAAATTAATTACATGAGGGAAGAAGAGAGTGGGTAGTAGAAGGACTAAGTTAGAAATCGTGAGAGTAGTAAGGATTGTTAGGCTGGGTGATATTCTTATTGCTAATAAGATCTACTTGTTTCTATTTTATTGCTATTTTTATTTTTTGTATATGATTATGTTATTTTTCCGTTTCCTAATATTTTCTTTTATTCCAGTTTTATAAATTCTTCTTTATTCTTCTATTAGTATTACCTACTTTCCTTTGTTTCTTTTCTTCTTATATAGTAAGCTTACAAAAGGACCTATAGGGAGTTCTATTGAAGAATAGTATCGAAGTTAGTAAGCTTGTCCCCTTGGTAGGCTCATTACTAGATCAAGATATATATTATCCCATAGTTGAGTAAAAATCATCTAAAGAATTAGGTGGAAAAATGAAATGAAAAGAAAGGAAAGGGATACATGATAAAAGTAGTAAGTAAATGGACAAGAAATAAAATAAGTTCATCCCCTATAAATTGACAATTTTCAAAGATTCATAATTAAAATTAAAAGAGGAGAGGAGAACCAAATAACAAATACACACCATGTAAATTCCATAACCAAAAGTATACAGTTTATACATTCTAAAGGAAAAATACACACCATGTAGAATCAATAAGCATGTATGTGCTATGCATTTGTTCAAAACGTGAAATACACATCATGTATTTTTCCCTTTGCTGAAATACACACCACGTACCTTCCCTTCTGCCCAAATGCATACTAACTATACTCCTTCCTTTTGTCAAACCACATAAGAGTGAATAGAAATGCACCAATAAAATAAGGATGATAAACTAAAAAATTTATATGTTATAAAAGCATCTAACGAATAATAAGAATAATAATATGTATAAATTGGCACGTGTACACTTGTAATTGGAGTGACAAATTTCCTTTCTAGTACTTAACCTATGTCATGGTGTGTCGTATCAAGTCCCATAATCGGTTAGCGATGATGTGTCAAGTTTGTCTTGATGAGTAGAGTCAAGTCATCATTTACATTTGTGTCAAGTCAAGTTTAGGTTACTTAATATTTGTCGACCCCATTTAAATGTACTTGTGTTTGGTTATATGAGGCATCAATTCCTAATTAACATAGTAAGTGAGATAATAACCTATAGATAGAAAGTACACAATTACAGAAAATAATGAGAATCCATAACTATGATATAAATAATAAGAAATGATGAAATAATTCCATAAAAAGAAAAAATTAGTTAAACAAGATAAGATATAGGTGAACTATTAAGAGAAACATAAGTAATATTGAATATGACAACAACGACATATCTTATAAATATAATAACCGATAAAAAAAAAAATTAAACTTTTGAACATGTATGCATAGCCATGACATTGACAATCACCTAATAATAATTATGAGCTTATGATAAGCAAAGGAAATAAGTAGCTTGAGAGTGAAGGACAACACCAGTAGTATAAATAGAGACAGGAGAACTTTGGAAGTTATGTGATCAAGATAGTAGGGCGGGAAAGAGACAAAGAAGGGGGTGCTCCTACCTTAGAGTAATAGAATTATTTAAGAACTTGCGATATTTAATAGAAGGCTTCCCTTGATGGTGAAACATGCCACTTATTTGTCAAGATTATAGAAGGAAATTGTTTAAAGGGTGTTATTATAACATTACATTATAGGAATGAAAGGTTGAAAATTGAGATAATGGAGTGAAATGAATGAGGTTTGATTGCTAAAGAAAAAGTTAATAGTATTGTAGCTGGCTTGTAAGTGGATGAGAAGTGAAATAAATAAGAACCGTAAAGATGGGAACTATAATACTTTAATTAAGTGGAGAAAGAGGGTAGAATTGTATGAATTAATGGTACTAAGAAGTGATTACAAGTTGGTAAGCTGAGTTACCACCTAAATGTGTATATATCGAAAAAGTTTTGTTTTAAGAATTTAATTTGGAGGGAAAATTTTAGAAGTGATTGTGGAGAAAAATCTAAGGGGCTTAATTGGAGACCTAAAGTTTATATAGCGAAGGAAATTTGGAGACTCGAACTTTAAATTAGAGGATTGCAAATAAACCGGTTTGAGGAAAATAAAAAGAAATATTTGCGAATAAAAGTTTGATGTAATTAGATTAATAAATTTTATTCTAAATGATATTAGTTTAGTGACAACAAGAAGATGATGCAAATAAACTTGAATTTTTTAAGTAAGTAGAGTAATGATGAACAAGGTGTAATATGATTCAACTAAGGGAAAGCTACTGGAATCAATGAGATTTAGAAGAGTTGATTGGACATATAAATTAGGAAATTTATGAACAATATTGAGGATAGTACAAAGGTATGAGTTTGGGAGATCTTATGGAATATATGGGGTTGTATAGTAGAACATTGACAAAAAATAAACAGTGATCTTATAATGAGACAAATTTAGAGAGTTGGATTAGAAAGAGTGATCTTAAGATATGATCAAGGGATTCATGATCTAGAGAAGAAATTTACATGAAAGTCAAGGAAGAAGGCGAAAGTAAGTTAATGAAATTACTATAAGGATGAAGTAACTTTTGAAGATGAAAGTTCTTTAAAGGGAGAAGTATGTAAAACCCCATAAAAGAAAATATAGGAAAAAAAATTAAAAAAAAATATAAAAGACAAGGCAACAACAAGAAATAAAATACTTTTAAAAGAAGAAAGAGTGTCTTTTTCAACCCTTTAGTATAAAAAAAGTTGTTAATACCTTATGTCTTGTTTTTATACCATCATTCTTGTTGACCCTCTAGAGAAACCTCAAGAGTGAGACAAAGATAAGGCTATAAAAGATGAGCACTCCCATTTTGATCACCATTTTAAGATCTTACATTAATAAAAAAAGATGTCTTGTCATTATAGAAGCAATTAGATTTCAAGAATGGAGAGGTTGAGAGTAGGAAGAGCGAGTATAGCCTAACCTCAATTTGAGTAAGGTGACTACATGAAAACACAATAGATAAGGAATTGATTGTGAATTCATGGTTTGATCCTATTATATTTAGATTTGGTATCTATAGTGTGAATTCCGAACTTTGTGAACAAGATATGTTTTAGTTTGTGTTGTTAATCTTGTGTACAAAAACACATGTGAGTACTACAAGAACTAATTAATAGTTATTGTTGTGGAGAATCTATAGTGAAAGATAGGTTACTTGTGATCGAAAAAAAGAAGAAGAAGAAAATAAATTGATAAGAATACACAATGCGAGAATACGCCATGTACATGATGATGGGAGTATATGGCGTGTAAAAGGTATACCCGTTGTATACATAGGTTTAGAATATATGGCATGTATCCTCATGTACATACCGTATATTTGGAGTTTAGGGTGTATACATAGCTGAGTATATGCCATGTGTTTTATGAAGGGTACTTGAGTTCATCATGTATCCTAAGTCTCCGTATTCTCCTTTTAACTGTTTATTTTTATATATTAATTAATTTCTGCAATTTTAATTTCTTTGATATTATAAAACTAAATAGGGAAACAAATCTAATATTACCCTAATAACTAAGCACCTTAATAAGTATAGTTAAAGACTTCAAGGATGAACCTTAGTTTTTGTTCTTCAACTTAGTGATCTATCCAACTTATAAGTACAAGGTAAAAAATAGAAATACCTAGAATTAAGAGTAGTACTTAGAGTTAAAAAATATGATTCTATGGCTTACTATTTTGTATAATTTGGTTCAAGAATCATTCATATTATCATCGATCCAAGTACGAGATACGTGTTTTCTCGTAGTACTTATTTAGAGTAGTTGTTTAACCTGAATTAATTTAAACTTGGACTCAATGAATTTTATGCTTGTGCTTGGCTTGCTTTAACCTCTATTTGGTACGGTCCAAGAGGATTGGTAAGGTATCTAGTGATTGTATGCAACTTATCCTAAGCAAAAGTTGTATATTCAAATGATCTAGCTAAATTCTAGAAAAGGTTACTAAGGTAATGGATAGGACCATACCAATATTTATGTATTATATATATATATATATATGTATGTATATATCTTAGATGCCTAGGGGTGACGAGTCATACTAAGCCTTGGACGCTAATATTATGGTGGTTGCTGGTTAATAATCAAGATAATTAATAGTATTTATTGCATTGGTTATTATGGTCATGCATGTGACTTATTGGTGGTGAGTATCATGTGCATGTATTTGTTATATTTTGTACTAGCTTTGGCTCATCTCATATTAATGTTTCAAGTACAGCTACTTAAGTAGAAGTCACTCGATTGATGATTTGGAATCTATAGTCATGTTTACCAGGATGGGGAATAGCAACCAGAGTTTTTATTGTGGAAATAAGAAATTGAGTTAGGATAGTTAAAGTTTATTTTGCAATTAGTAAATTCTTATTCAAAGTTATATAAAATTTATTTGGAAGTTATTTTAGATTTATTCCAAGAATTAAATTTTATTGGAATTACTTGGAGATTTGGATAGATAATTTTAGAGATTTTAGCATTTGTATAGACCTAACATGTCAGTAGATGATAGAGACGTGTAATGCGATATAACACTCTAGGTTCCAAAGGTGATACAATTAATTACCTCATTGTAATGAACTAGCTCTTACGGATATGAATGGCTCATGGCTTCCAAAACCAATTTCTCCATAGCATATTCATAAATCTTAACGCTGTTTTCCATCTCCTGCACTACAACACATTCAAATCTAACAACTAAAATCGTAATCGAAGAATCTAATCTATTAATCACATCAATCAATTAAATTCTCACACTCCTAAATCAACTGCAAAAGGTTTGCTAATTTCGCCCATACACCAAATCATTAACTTTAACAATCGAGAGAATTTCGTACTTAGCACGAAGTGCATATCCCGAAAGCTACAATACCAACTGATGCAGGATCCAATTTGGTCTGATAACTATTGATGTGATCCATGGTTTCTCTTATATCTACTGATATATATTTTTGCATTTTATGGTTTATAATAAGAAAAGGGATATTTTTATGGTTGTTGAGATAATTATAAAACTAGAACATACAATATGTATGTTAATATGTTATTGTAGATATAGACCTCAAAACCCAAGTTGATCACTTCGGAGCATCAGCCGAGCCCATAAAGCCAAGACTTACTTCTCTAGAGCACCAACTAAGCTCCTTGAAGTAGTTTCATATTTATAGGCAAGTAGGTTACCTGCAATCTCAACTATCCTACCAAATTCTCAGTATTTAATTACCAAAACTGGAAGGTCACAATCACACTAATATCAATAATTAGTTCAGTATGAAAGGAAGACTAAACTACCCATCTATAAGTTTAGACAAAAATAAACCTAATTACCTTATCGTAAAAGGAAACTATCAAATAAAATAGCATTAAAAGCTAATAAAAATAAATAAGATAAAAGCGAATAACATAAAATAGGAAAAAAGAAAAATAAATTCAAGATTTCTCATGGAACCCACCTTGGTTGACTTGGCGGCACCACAATCGATCGTGGTCAATCTATCACTCCTGGGTTGACTGCTCGATTGAATTTACTGTTAGTTGTCTTTTGCTCGACCTCTTAGTTTTCCTATGTGCAATCTGCCTTACTTGGTCTAACCTCATATTTGTTGACTCTAACCTTCCGTCTCGTTCTATGATTGATATTAAGGAATCTTCAACTTGATTTCCCACCCTGATTGTTCTATTTTATGCTCCATCTATTGAGCTTCCTTAAATCATCAACTACATGTTCAACATTAACTTCTTTAAGTTAGCTATGTTTTTTATTAAAACCATCATGAATTCTCTCATCTCTCTTCTTATACACATTCCGACGCTATCTCCTTCTATCATTCAATTGTTCTATTACTTTTCGCATTAATTTTGACAATTCTTGTCATTGAAATATATCATTTGTCATTCTCGTCGTGATACTCCAATGGGACTATCTTGTAATTCCTGACATTATTGCTCAACATATCAACACAACTTCACCAAACTTAAGTTCTTCACGTAGGCGATTCAATAGACAAGAGTGACCTCACTATTGATAGGATTCTCAAAGACCCTTTATGTACCCTCAATACCTTCATCACACTCACAATACTGATATACAACCTCCAATCAAACCGCAACTACAATGCCAGTCAGAGAGCATGGGTGACCTTTTTAGGGCTAGTACGTTCCCTTTGTGCGCTCCCCTAACTTGTTGTTCATATGTAAGCGGTTATCATTTGAACACTAGAAAGATTCCTAATATATTCAGTTTTCTTGCAACCTTAACAAGTTTAGCAACCATGTCCCTACCCCGCCTAGCATTTGGAGTTCCTGATTGGCAGTTCAAACTAGATATCACATCATCTCCTTGGGGGTTCTTAAAGATTCATTCTCTCCTTTTCTTTTTCTTTTTCTTTTTTCAGAAATTTGAATGGGAAATGAGAGAAAATGACAATAGAAAGGAATAGGAAGAAGGGAATCACGCCTTGGACAGAGGAAGAAGATGTGAGAAACATGCTTTTAAAGCACATTTTCATGCAAAAAGAAAGTAGTGAAGATGGCGAGTCAAACTCTATACCTTGATCTGCTAGACACTCGTGCTCGCCAATTAGTTTATTACACAAGCTAATTTTATAATTAATCAAATATTATTTGTCATGGTCTTTTTTATGTGAAAATAAAATGGTGAGGCATACAAGGATTGAACCTGAAATCTCTTGATTGAGTAAGCACTTAACACATGCCTTTATGTTTTTGAACAAATATTTTTGTGTCGAAAACTTTACTTAACCCAGTTACATAGTGCATCAAATAATATTTAACATGACTTGTACTTATGGATTTTGAGCAAATACTTTTGTGTTGGAAATTTTACTCGCAAGATGCACCCTTTATGAGTGGTTATAGTGGGTTAATTTAGCTAAAGACTACTCAAATAAAATGGATAAACTATATTGGGTCAAGTTCAACCGACATAAAAAAAGAATCCTCCCCGCCCACCACCACCCCCCCCCCCCC